>OY998231.1:715000-1315000 GCA_963922035.1 Amblyjoppa proteus | reverse complement strand
TTATCGGTGTGCGGCGATTGTGCCCCGACGCCTTTTTATTAGCAGTCCGGGTCGAGCAGTCTGTTTGGTCGTGATTAATTTTCTTTTTTTCTGTATTTTTTTTTTGTTTTGTTTTTGTTTAGCGTATAGATATATTATTCGATACATTTCCTCCCGGCACTCGCCATCCCTCACTCCTCTCTCTATTCACTCCGGCAATTACGCTATTCGCGCTACCACTCGCGAGCATTTTTTTTTTTTTTTTTTTTTTTTCTCTTTTTCCATTCATATTTCATTCCCGCGCCAATGCCAAACCCAACGCTCCCTCATAATTCATACAATCATCCCTCCGGCGCACGCGCAAATCTCCTCCCCCTAGCAGTCTACGACCTGTTAAAAAAAAAAAAAAAAAGCATATGTGAACGCGACACATATATCTACACAGCCCTCTGATCCGCGTATTCTTCTTTATGTCTCCTCATCGTTATTGACCGTAACTCATTCCGAGCTGTCCTGCTTTTTCCTCATTCGTCTTAATCTTCTTCGCATCAATGTCTAACGATCAAGCTAACACCTACGCGGAGCTCCCCCGTGGCTCCAACGAATCTGGTGACATGTTTTCTTTTTCCTCTTTTTTTTTTTTTTTTTTTTTTTTCTTCACTCCTTTTTCATCCCTAAGCCATCCCTTCAACCCAGCACGCCCCCTCCCCTCGTCTTTGGCACTCGAAAAAAAAAAAAAAAAAAAAAACGTTGATAAGATCGTCTCGACTACCGCTATACCCGTCCTCCGTCGCGGCTCACACCCCCGCCTATTTCTTCCGAATCGCCACAAGCTCCTCGGACCCGTGTTTCAGTCTCGGATATTTTTCTCCGAGCCAATGAACTTTTATCGTTGACGCGCTACCAACCCCTCTACGATTTATCGTCAACAGGGTGCCGACGCTTTTTCTCGCTGTCCCATCAACGATCCTTACCTTTACCTCGGACAATACTCGAATTCGCATTTCATTATTTTCAATCGCCAACTCTTTTCGCGAACTTCTTTCGGACGAAACGATTCACCACGATTGGTCACGCCCACTGTTACGTTATACATTACGCTATTTTCATCGGGAGTCGCGGAATTCTCTCCAAGTGCCTTGTCTAGTATCTTCTTCTTTTTTTTTTTTTTTTTTTCTCTTTCGTTTTTGTTTTCACATTTGTTCGAAAAAAACAAAAAACAAACAAAAAATGATCGTAAAAACAGGAAATTACATCCTGACTATTCACACGGTCGTTTCGATATCGGCGATGGCGTACTGTCAACAAATGCTGTCCTTTCCGTAATTCTCGAGATACATCTCTTGGGGCGTCGCGAGATTGTAACGGCCGCTTAGACGACTTCCGGTTAGTCCGTTGTTGTGATGAGTGTGATTAACGTGAAGATGATTTACGCTGAGGGCAACGTTTTTCTTTTTCTTCCGGGCTTTGTGCCGATAGAGGCAGTACTTTAGGCAACCGGTGGCGAGCAACAGGATGAGAAATATTCCCAGAGCTCCCGCACCGACCGCAACGTATAGAAGGGTTACGCCGAACCGATACGAACAATTCGCTTCCTCCTCGTCGAATCCCGAGGGACAGTGGCGCACGCCGTCGCACCACAGTACCGAGCTTATGCAAGCCTGGATCTCCGGACATCTGGACCGAAAATAGAAGGGAAACAAAAAAAAAAACAAAAAAATTAATCAATAGTCACCTCGACCGGTGGAGTTAAGCTTTTGTAATCTGAAATAGTTTATGGACAGTCGACCGATCGTTCTCGATTTTCCGTACAGAGAAAAAAAGAAAATATTTTCGTCATTCAAATGAATTTTTCAATACCATCGGAGTGTCAATTATCGGGAGGGCGATAATTTTATCGTATCGGTTATCGATATCCCACAAATCATATGATTTTTCGTCAAGAGTATATGTAACACATGAAAAAATATATTGCTCCAAATACTTTTTCTTCACGGTGGCGATTTCGATTATAGGATTTTTCCACAAAGAATGTTTCAATGATGTGCCAAGGTATTTTAACATTTTGCCAATTGACTTTCAGTAGCAGTATGCACAAGATATGACTTCGTCGATTCGATTCGCGACCACACCTGGGTAGGCTTTGCTCCGTCGGCTTTTAAATCCCAGCACTGTCAGGAAGACCGGCCGGAATACCGAACTTGGCCCCGTCTTGTGCCAGCGCTGGGAGACGTTAACCTTCGACCTACTCCACCGGAGTAATTCACCAACGGCCAAAAAATATATATTCATCAATGATAACCCACCTGTAAGGACAGTCCTCCGTCGGCCCAAGAACGACGGCGTTCGAACCCAGGCTGGTAGCGCTGGCCCTCTTCGAGATCGCAATCCACGTGAGCGCGTAGAAGCCCGGCTCCTGCTGAAGGAACTCGACGACGAAGCTCCTCGCGTGTTGCATCATCGCGTTAACCGGCGGTGTTCCATTGGCGACGGTGAAGTTCCATCCGCCGGAGAAGAAGTCGACGGTCCTCGAGACGTCGTTGCCGCCCTCGGGACATATGACACTCCGTTCCTTGGTGTTCGCCGCCGAGTAAACGATTATTCTATTGAGCGTAGTGCAGTCCTCGACGTTGTCGGCATTTATGGCGAAACCGGTGGTTCGAAGATAGAGAAAATTCATTCTGACGTCTTCGGGCTCGATGAGCCAGGGTTCGTTGATGCACTGGGTAGCGGCGAGATCCTCGGTGTTCGCGAGAGTCTCCTCGACATCGGCGACACCACCGATGACCCGGGGCAGCGGACTTCGCAGCGAGATGTCGCCGCTGGTGCCGCGCAACTTGCGATCTTCGAGCTTCGCCGGACAGGATTGATCCTCGCGGATCTCGGCAATCGGCACGAAACGGTACTCTCCCTCGAAGAAGAAGTTCTCGTAGTCCTGGGTGACGTTCATCCGCGTTACGGTGAACTTTAGCTCGACGACGTTCGAGGTGAGGCTCTTAAGGACCGTTCTCTCCGTGACGTTCGAGCAGAGACAATCCCGCACTAGCTCGACGCCCATCCAAGGATACTCGGCTACGACGAGCTCGGCGCTTCCCTCCTTGGTCGAATCACCGCTCCGGCGATCGCAGGCCCAACGATCGACGAGCGGGTCCACGTAGGACACGCAGACCTTGTCGCCGAAGGAGGCCCTCACTATCGTCAGTTCTATTCGCTGATCGATCTCGGCCTCGAAACGATAAACGCAGCTCAAATTTTGGGCACCACCGCGGCCATAGAAGAAGACGCTCTTCGGCGACGCGAATTTACCCGCCAGACCGGAAGTCTTCGAGGCCCCCGGGCCGAGCGACGCCGACGCTGAGGCCGGCGCTATCGAACTCGAGGAGAAGACTAGGTGGCACGACATGGAATCGTGAACGAACTCGTAACGGAGCACGAAACTTATCGGGTAAAGGGCGCTACCTTGGCGCAGTATGTGCTCCAGCGTCAAATCCCGACCGGAGGACACGTAACTCTCGGACAGGCTGCACGGACGGGTGTGACGACTGCTGTTCCGGAGGAGACTGTGGTCGCAGAGCAATGGTATGTCGTCCTTACAGAATTGACCCATCAGCTTGACGTTCTGTCAGCAAAGGCATTGAGAATGTTGTTTTATTATTTTTATGAAACTGGGAAGCAAGGGTCGGATATCGGGAACTCAAACGGTTCGCCAGTATCTCCCGCTTTCGGAGCTAAATTCCACTGCGGTGGGTGAATAGCTACACTGTAAAATGAAAAAAAAATTCGTACGAAATTTAATGTACCGGTGCTCGAAGTTATTGTGCATAATACTGGTTTATTAAATTCCATAGAAAATTGTTATGAACTATTAAAGTGCGGTATGACGAAAACTCAAGACATACTTTGCTGTTATAATGAATTTTTATTTCACTTTAAAAAAGTACTTTACTCCAATAATTTACTTCAATTTCACTGTAAAAGTACCTTAATTTTTCATCACGATTTGACATTGAATTTAATTTTCCGGCTTTTGTATAAAAACTTTCGATCCCGGTACATTAAATTTACGATACTTTTTAAACGCGCTAAACATGTTTCTACACCATCGTCCGACAGTCGAATTATTGTTGAGATTCCGATACTTTATAGTTCCTCACATACTTCGTATGGTGTGAGGAAGTAAACAAAATAATAATAATAACAATAACAACCCGAGAAAAGAAGTACCGAAGTACCTTTCTCGACGTTTGCTTGTCGATCGAGTGATCACCGTCCCATATGAGAAGTTTGGCGTTGCAATCGGCACCGGCGTCGATACTGGCTGCCGGATCCGAACTGGCCACGTAATACTTGACGAAAGATATCCACACGATTTCGTTCGATTTTCCCTGGAAGTGATAACGGCAAGTGGTGTTCGGTGGCAATGAATGCTTCGGATTCTCAAGTATACCGGATGGACTCTCGTAGCTCGATATATGAAAGTCGCAATTGTCGTTCTCCTTCACGAAGCTTCGTGATTTCTCATCGACGAATAGAACCTGAAAAAAAAGAACACATAAAAAAAAATGGCATCATCTCGAATCTTCTGCACGCGTGAAATAAATAATGACGTTCTCTCGGTATTCGCGAATTGAATTTGTAGAAAAAAAAATAAAAAAAAAAAAACGAAATCTTTCGACTTGCCTGAACTTCGAGCTCGAAACCCGGCAGAAAGGACAACGGCACGGGATGAAAAGGATTGTCGTACGGCGACGTGTGAAATTCCAGAAGCATTGTGTTGTGACTGCTGACGATGTCGGGTACGGCGTCACCGCCGCACAGCCTCACCAGGACTCTGTCGGTCGTTGAACCACCGTCGTAAACCGTCAGATAGTCCTGCACGACGTTGCACTGATCCCAGACCCTGGTGAAATTTTAATGTCAGCTTCACCGACGATTGTGACAAATTTGAGCAAAGTCGAACCTAACTCTGCCGGTTTGGCAGATTTCTCGGGGCTTCGTGAAATATGTATAAAAATTTAGCTGAGGCTAAATGTTTAGGTCCGAAGCATCTTTTCCATTACAAAATAAAAATAATTATCGGTGCGGTGGTCTCGTGGGTAAGCACGCTCGCCTTTAGACCGAAGCATCGGGAGGCCGACGTTTGGATTCCCGATTGCGTAGTTTCGCCGAGAATGAAAATATGTACGGGACGAAGCTCCAGATACACACATCGTTCACTCGTACGTAGTAAATGAATGTATGCAGCTGAAGTTTATGTTTACATTCTCGGTGAAGCGCGGCGAAGGTCCGATGCCAGGAATCGAAAATTTCACATGTTCAATTTTCACTCCAAAAATGAAAATACAACTTGACGTAATTTGTGAAAATGCGTTCACCGCTCGTAAATTTTTCCAACATTTTTGATTGCCAAAAAATTGAAGGATCCATTTAGAAAAGTGCGTGACGAATGTGGCACGTTGGAAGTCGAATGGTCAATGATTTTTCAATACGAAATTCCTCGCCTCTCTGTTGAACGCACTGTTCGCCTGATTTTTTTTTTTTTTTGTTTCTTGGTCCGATTACGATCGTACAGCTACATAAGTAATATGATATCGTAATATCGCGTGACCCGACGGGCCAGAAGTACGTATGCTCGCAGCACGCAGCAAATTCGCCCTCCTTGTGCGTATTACAGTCACGCGATATAGTATTTCGGAGCTAAAGATATCGCGGAATCGCGAGGGAGGTGACCAAGAATCTCGCCGTATATACACGAGCACACACGTGGCCTTTCTCACCTCAATATTCTTTGGCTCCTGTCGTACTTGACCACCTGATCTTTGATGTGTATCTTGTGACTGTTGCGCTGGCTAACGGCGAGAAGAGCTCGATGACCGGGCGGCGCCCGATTGTGCTCGACCCGATAATAACAGGTCACGTTTCTCGGATAAACACCGGGATAGTTCGGCGATTGAAGGCGGCAGGCTCGTGTGTCGCATCTTGTTAAAACTCGGTCGCAGTAAGTGCCGTTTACGAGCTCACCGCGCCACGTAGCCATGCTGCTGTTACCGTATCTCAGATGGGCCTCGCTTCGCTTCAGGAACTTGTAGGACAGCTTGAAATCGAAGTTGTAACCGATACCCTGCAATTCATAAGAGATCCGGAGGATTTAGGAGTCGAGACGGAGGAAGTTGCTAAAATCGCGACAAAAATTCATGGGTTTTACTTTTATTCGCGGTAATGAAACAATAAAAATCTTTGGTTCCATAATCGCCGACGATCGATTTTCCGTAACAGTTTTTTGTTCGATCGCGCGAAACAATCGCCCGATTCGATCATTAAAAATATTGGAGTTTCAATTTTTTTTTTTTTCGTAGACACTACGAAGAGAAAAAGAAATTGAACTTTTTATACAATGTTTTATATTCGAAAATAGATATTCTTTGACGTGATCGGAAAACCGTTAAGAAAAATTAAATCAGCAGTGGAGGATTTTCGATCCAAGTTTTTATCGCCGAGAATTTTTTTTTTTTTTTTTTTTTTTTTAATGCTTTCGTTGGTCGGAAATCGATGAAACTCTCGTTAAACTCGGATTGTGATAAATTGTAGAGAACGCGAAGCTCCAGACGTTTGTAAAAAAAAAAAAAAAAAAAAAAAAAAAAAAACCGCCGAATCTGAATTGGGGAACAAAAGAAAACAAAAAAAAAAAAAAGAGAAAAAAGAATTTTATTTTTCACCTGTCCGGATAGACGAGAGAGGTAAAGGGTGAGATTTATCGACGGAGTCTCGCTGTAATAGACGGTGTAACCCCAAGCGCTTCCGCACCATTGGCCACCGGTCGCGGGTCGACCCTCCTCGCGGATGGTCATGAATCCGTCGGGACATCCCTCATTGGTGAAGGATTGAAAACGGCCGACGGTAAATGTGTCGAACGTTAGCTTCAATGAACCGAAAAAATAAAACATGAAGCCACTACTGTAGATTTACATATCTCTCGTGATTCGCTCCAATGTTCTTTCCTCATTTTTTTTTTTTTTTTTTTTTTTTTTTTTTTTCATTCTCTATACCTGCACTAAGTCCCCGAGATCACCCCCGGCGGCAGTGAAGTTGAGATGGCAGAGAAAAGGCAGTCGATCTTCCCTCGGTCGACGAACCTCCACCTCGTAGGTTCTACCAACGTCCCCGTACAGTGTTCTGTTGCATGCTGTAAATCGAAAGCGAAAGAAAAACAAAAATTTACCATCAAGCCGACTTACAAAATGTTCATCTCTCAACCCTCATTGATTTACATGAATTGCTAGAATTTAATTATTATCGTTATAATTAAATTTTTTTTATCGAGCCAAATATATCTTTATTCATACGAAAACTCATGAATATAAAAAAAAAAAAAAATGATTTTTCACGAAACAATACAAATACGATAAAAATCAATTTTTTAGTGCAACAAGGCAAGTGCAATTTTTCGGTACAATAAGGATTGATCGTATGTTGTCTTTATAAAAATTTTGTTGGGTTTGTATTCTCACGGGAACAGTATCTCGGTTCGTCGGACTTGTCACCGCAGTCATCTTCCCCGTCGCAAAACTTGTCCTGGGCGACGCAATGACCGTTATCACAGTGATATTCGGACGGTGGACAGCCCGTGCCGGGGGAGGTTGCTGTGGTCGAGCTCGTTCCTCCTGATTCGTTACCGCCACCACCGACCGGGGTTGCTCCCGAATAAACGGCGAAACCGGCCGCGGCCGCGGAATAGTCCGCCGCACCTGTGATATCTGGGAAACTAGCGGACACAGCCGAGGCCTCGACCGTGGCCGCGATCGCTGCTGCGATCAGCAACCGCCGGCACACCAACATGCCCCCTCACCCTGGAAATTAAATTAAAACGAAAGCCCGGAGCCTCGTTAATTCTATGTCAAATATTTACGTGAACTTTTCGAGAGAACAGAATTCACATCAATCGAACATCTACAAAGTCGCGCTTATGGCAAGCATTTCAGATAATTCGAATGTCAATCGCGGAGGCTCTTTGACCGAAGCAAATATCGCTAAATCGATTGACTGTATTTATTTATTTTATTACCTATTTATCCAGCTAATTTTGGCGATTCGCCGCAGTGCCGTCATATACTTTAAGCCCCATCGAGCTATTATTTTTTACACAGCATGGTCGTCAAAGGGTCGAAAAAGAAATTTAATTATTAAGGGAATTCATCGATTTCGGAAAAGAGGTGTTTGATTTTTTTTTTTTTTTTTTTTTTTACTGTGAAAAAATTGCATCGACAAAACCCCACCCACCCCCCCCCCCCCCACGATTGATTTCTCGTAATTGCCTTTCAATCATGTGAAAAAATCACCTGGACCGAGGAAAAGAAATTGTAGGAGAGGTTTCATTTTTTTTTTTTTTTTTTTTTTTTTTTTTTTTTTTTTTTTTTTAAGGGGCGAATATGAAAAACAAATAATGTTGAAAAAAAAAAAAATGAAACTCCTCGTCGCAGCATCTCTTGAGCCTAATTACAATAAGTATCTTTTTTTTTTTCAAAAGACAAATCAATCCCTCAACGAAATGCAGAAATCACGTTTTCCCATGTGCTTATTACGCTGAAAAGTCGATCTTCGACAATTCAATCGCGTTGAAATGTAGCGCCATTAATGTCCATGCATATTTAGTTTCGAAGAAATAGAGTGTGTAATATTGAGAGCTTTCCCAAAAAAAAAAAAAAAGAGCGATCGCCCTGTCCGCTGCCGGAGAGTTTCGTTTCTATTCGGGCTCTTTCCCTTTCGTTCTCACGGTTGCGGAGCTCCTGCCGGTGGACGTCCCGTTCCTCAATCGGGCAGCTTCGAACGTTCGCAGAATTCTCCGGAGCTGGCGATAGTTTGTGGAAAAGTTTTAATTTATACGACGAGACCGGTGGTTTTGCCCCGTAATTTTTCCAATAACCCCGACAGCCCGAGCGAGATGCGGGGAACCCCCGACCTCGGAGGGCGCGCGGACTCTGCTCTTACTGGCAACGTTGGAGTTTGTGAAACCCAGGATCGCGGTTATAAAATCCAATCGCAGTAATTACCGGAACGTAGAACTCTTCCGGTTTCAATTTTACTTCGGTACGATATATCTTATATATATAATTAGATATAGCATATACTATATAGATATATAGATGTATATATATGTGTATATATATATAGACAGCGTGATAAGTATATGTATAGAAGGATGGAAGCTGTATTGCCGAAGCGGAGTATCGTATGCATAGTTTATACATTATTCCCATTGCGCACTCTTCGTCATTTACATATTGGGCACTCCGGTAGCAATTGCCGGGAGCAGCTCAAGCCCCGAGGCTGGTCGCACGGCTGAGCACACAGGGCTAAACTACTGTAGGCGGTGGTACGGTTCACCTATGCTTTCCGTTGAACTCAGTTCGACCTGCTCGCTAGCACATTTCGGGGAAAGTTTCGATCGATATTAACGATAACGTAACAACCCTCGAAGCGCATGTGTTAACAAGTGCGTGATGCAATGTAGACCGTCGGAGAGAGGTCGGTGAACACAAGTTGTACAGGGTATGTAGTACAAGCTTGTTACTTCCATCGGTAAAATGGCCCATCTATGTGTATACATATATATATATATATATATATATATATATATATATATATATATGTGTGTGTACACACGTATGTGGATATGAGCGTACAGCGAAGAGAGTATAACAGGTACGGTAAGTGAGGGAAAAAAACCGTGGGTGGTGAAAAAGAAGAAAAAAAAAAATAATGTACAATTATGAAAATATGTCGAGAGAGGTAGGAAGTTTGCCAGGAGAATATTGCGAGGTCTATGTTGTCGGTGTATATGTATCGGGCGCATGGCTCGTGTATACACAGGCGGATAGTTTTGCCAGAAGATATACGCCAGATAGAGTACAGGATACGAGAAAACGAAACCGGGGGCTCTGTCACCCAACCCACTGGTGCATCGAGCTCTTTCGCGTGTCCTATACCGTGTCTACGGAGTACATACGAGAGCTTTCGATATCGTGTAACGACGAGAAAAAAAAAAAAAAAAAAAAAAAAAAAAAAAAAAAAAAAAAAAAAAAAAACGGAATCGGTCAAACGAAACGGGAACAATATTTGTGTACGAAGCTTCCCTTACGCCCAGAGTATCCGTTCGATTATTTTTACTTCTGCTTCTGCATCGCTTATCTGGAAAAAAATATTTCCGATAAAACGGTCGTTGAGCAAACACTTGCGTTGTTACACTATATGCAGTTTGTTCTGTGTAAACTGTTTGCCCGTCGACGAATGCAGGTGGAAATTTAATTCGCCCCTTGCTTTTTCATTCTATGCTTTTTTTTCTTCAAATTTCATTTTTTTCACCTGCATAGCTAACTCTATAACAGAAGGTAGCATGTATTTCTTAACGAACACTTTCGCAGAGGATACTTTGTGAGCGACGTCGGAAAATGAGAAAACAGTGTGCGAATTAAATTTATATCTCTTCTTTTTTCTTTATGGTAGTTGGAAATTAAAAAAAAAATCCTTTCGAAAAATGGACGTCATTTGTGCGTCATGTTTTTTTAATACCTTTTCCTTCGCGGAACTTTGATAAAAAAAAAAATTTATTTTCCAACTCGCCGAGTCTGTACGTCGGAGTGGAGTGGGTCACAGAGCGGGCATCGTACCGGATAATATTGAATTCGAAGAGGTTGGTAGATCGAGCTAATAAATTCCGGAAATGGAGCGGCCCGTTCCGTCGATGCTCGGTGCTCGAATGCTCAACTGCAATCTGTTTCTAAATCGAGAATCATAAGACGTTATCTAGGCTTCCCGGTGGTTGCAGCGAAACTCGAGCCAGCAACGTTGAGGGAACGTACGGTTTTACCCTTCGTATCCGTTTCGGTCTCCCGTTTTTCTTTTTCTTTTTTTTTTCCCGATAAAAACCGCATAATAAGGGAGATTAGATCTTTCCGTCGAGGATACAAGATCTGTCCCTCTCTCTCGAGAGAGAGAGAGAGAAAAGTTGACGGGAAAATGATCGCTCCACGGGGAGCACAGGAGAAGTACCGAGAACAAAACGACACGCCAAAAAAAAAAAAAAAAAAAAAGGAAGTAAAATCTTTTTTCACCGTAAAGCTCACGTAAAGCTGAAGAGGCTTTCCTCTTGAGTACATTCAGAAACGCAAAACATACTTATCCCCGTAATTTCTCGCTGCGATGAAAGTATAATATACATATGTACATAACATTCCCTCCTCTCGCGGTTCGCACAAAAGAAATGAAATAAAAAATAAAAAAAAATAATTGAAAGAAAATCCATTTCGCGGTGTGTATTTCATTTGACGAGAGGGTATAATCTTTAAATGATTTACCCTGCGTGCGTTAACGAGCACGTCGGTCAGCCGATCCCCCGCTGCCCTGGCTCGGACGTTTAACTCATCCTCGAGCGAAGCATCGCGACCCAACAGTTGACGGACGTTAATTTTCCATTCGCCGCATAGTGGCCGTGTGATGCGGCAAATTCCCCGCGAACGCACTATTAGCCCAACGTGGGGCAAAGACGGAACAGTCGAATTAAATAAATTTCACTAATTAATCGAGTAAGTAATTTTTTCAGCGACGTTATATATATATATATATATATATATATATATATATATATATATATATATATATATATATATATATATATATATATTTGCGATCCTATCGACATTTCAAAAAAAAAATAAAAATGAGGAACTTCACGTTAATAGCAATTTTTTGGGAGCAAGTCTACGGTCAATTGCCCTTGCACAGCTTGCTATTAATAATTCGCTCCTCAAAAGTCTGTATTACAGTTCTTCTGGTCGTAAAAGGTCAATTGTAACTAATAAAAATAAAATATTCTACTGTTATCGAACTGCAAATTTACGATCAAACGGGTCAGACGTAACAGCTTGATTATTTTTCTTTTTTTTTTTGTTGCACTCTACCGAACCCGGCAATACCCCGTCAAAAGCTCAAGTCCGAGATAAATAAGGATCGCCGTGTGACATCGTAGTAACGTCTCGCCTCCCCCCCCCCCTCCCCCTCGCCCCACATAATTCTCGCGTGCTCGTTTCTCAGTCCGAGAGTCACGGAATAAAAACCGTGGGCTCCGATCACAGCTGATATTAATATTCCGTGCATTAAACGAGCTTGGATATACCCATTGCGTTGTGCAGTTTGCCGAGCATTAATGCATAAACTAAAACGGCCGGTAGGGCTGTTCACACACGGCCGGCATGTATGTTTTGCGAAAAAGAGTTCGTACACATAAGTTACCTCTAGCATCGCGACAACGCGAGCGCCGTATAGATATACAACGGAGATATACACATAAACGGGGATTCATGGGATAGCGGCGTGTGGAGACGCCAGAGATATTATGTCACGAATGTGTTCGCGAACGCTACGCGCGAGCGCGACGATGGATTCGGCCTGAAATTTTCCGCGGCCGAGCGACGCTAACAACGACAGACGCCTTTAAGCGGAATGCAAAGGGAAAGAGCGGGCGAGGAGATGCATATGCATTTTTAATCGAAACAAATAAACGGACATATTCCCGCCCGCCGCCCCCCCCCCCCCCCCCCCCTACGCTCTCCTACACCGAGCCAGTCTTGTTTGCGCTCTTAGTCGAAAAAAAAAAAAGAAAAAAAAAATAGGCCGACAGGTGTATGAATAATAAAAAAAAATGTGCCAGGAAACCTGCAATTGTGACTTTCGTGTGCTCCGAGTCAAGAACAAAAATTTAAAAAAATCCCCCCCCCCCCCGCCCCCCTCGTACCTGCCCCTCTCTCAAAGAATACATATTTTTTGAGAGAACACAGCATCTGGTGCGAGCATGCACTGTCTCCGGTATTATCCTTGCACGCTTTTTATTTACTTTCTTTTTATTTTCTCCTATTTTTTTTGTTCCATCGCTCTTTCATGCATGGCATCGATTAAGCGTAAAATATTCGCAGCATCCCCGGTCCGTCTCGCGTATGGTAAACAGGCGGGGTGGGGGGGTGTTATACGTTTCGCGCACCAGTCTAGAAGGCTGCGCGGAGCTAAAGTGATTAGGAAAACGCTCGACCGGCCCGGCCGCGATCCAGAGATACCGATGGATATATTCCCCCGCGCGAAACAACGTTAGCGCAGTGCTATAGGTATACGTATGAGCGCAGCGTTGTACCGGCAGAGGCCAAAGATCAGTTACCACCCCTCCCCATGAGCCCGGTGGATTTTACGTCATCGTCGTAAAATATTTCGCTCGTCGGAGCGGCTTTTCACTATGATTTCCGATCCCAGTCACGGAGCATCGCCAGCGGAGCGGATCCGAGCTGAGCCAAGCCTGAGCATTATAGTATGTACATATATATGTCCATATACGCCACATATATATACATATATACATATATATATATATATACATATATATAAAGCATCAGAGGATAGACGAGAAGCCCGTTGGTGCGGGCCTCGGGATCGTGCATCTTTAATTCTCGATACCCGAAGCTCTCTGGAATAACCGTCGTTCGATAGCCTCTCCCCCCCCCCCCACCCCCAACCCCCTCTATCTTTCTCTATCTCTCGTTCTCGGGGTTGTTCTATCTATATACGCGCCGCAACACGGCAGGCTGCGAGAAATTCTGTGATATTCATGGTTCCTCCGTCGAGTACCGAAATAACGAGAAGTATCGATTCGCACCCTCGACGTACTCTCGCGCTCGACGGTGAAAGCACAAAGGGGGTGCGCAGCAACCCCCTGCCAGCGTTATATCGCGGCTCCGCTACCAGCAGCGCGGTGCGAAGTGCTTTCGCAACACGCGAGAGCTATCAGGTGAATGCACATCGTTGGCCGCACTGAAAGCACCCCGTGTAACAAAACCGGACAGTCATTGGCCATCTGAGAAAGTCAAGGAGCGTAGTCATTGCCATTTTTACGGGTCAACCGTTTCCCCGATGCCAAAACGGAAGTTAGGGGGATGTTCCGTAACTTTTAACCGACACCGAATCGGGGTAATGAGGGACTCTCTTTGATCTTTATTTTATTTTATTTTTCCTTTTTTTTTATTTTTCATCTTTCGCTAGAAAAGTTTTTAATTAACTATTCTTCAAGGATGAAACTCTGCGTGGAAATAATTACTGCATCTTACTCGAGATCTGATAAATAGTGGGTCACATTTTTATTTTTATTTTTTTTTGGGGGGGAAAGTTTCTTCAACGTTAATTTATACCCCGGGGAAAGTAAAAGCTCGTTAAAGCGGAGGGCGTCAGAGCTATCTCAACCCCCTCCCCCCGTTCTTCCGGTGTCGCAGACTCATGGCAAAAAATTGTGTTTACCTGATGGGTCCGGAAATTTTAGTCGCCGCAGATCGAGACCCTCTCCGGACGCGTGTCAAGCGGCAAATTCAATCGACTTACAACGAACGGAACAAAAAAATCCAACGTAAAATTACTGAATGCCTCGAGTACATCGCTGCCTGCTCATCAGCCCTGCCAGAAATTTCATGGCGTTGCGTCGTTAGGGTAAACGTGGTGAATATGGACCACCCCGATTAACACGTAAATCAATGAAATATGGACCGGCCCATATTCCCCACTTTTACCACACCTGATACACAGTAAAAAAAAAAAAAAAAAAAAATATGAACTTTGTACAAAAAATTATTGTCCACAAACGTCCACAATCGTTTTATCGGTTAATTTTCAAGTTTTACAAACAAAAGTATAAACTAAAATTGTCAACAAATACAGAAAACGAAAGGTCACTTTCGTGTATATGCAAACAAGTGACAAACTCGTTTGTCACTTATTTGACAAAATAATTTTTACGAAATTTCTCATTTCGATTTTACGAAATTATTTTTTTTTTACTGCGTAGATTTCCGAACAATGTTTCACCACCTTATCGTCCAAGATTTGCGATCTGGCGCTACGCTACGGAATTTAGCATCGTAAAAAACATCGCGAATTTATAATGTCAAACAATAGCAAAACTAAACATCGAAAGCTACGAACAATAATCTCGACGTGAAGTCTTGACCGACATCGATGAATTTCGAATCGATGATATTCTCCGAGAGGCTCAAGCCATTTGACCCACTTTGATCCGTGCCTCTCTTTAATCTCGATGCCTCCGTCAGCATCCCACTCGTGGATTTCCCATGCCATCGGCCGAGAGCCGTGCCAATCACTGTTGCGAAGTCAACGATGGGGACTCTCATAAGGTATAACTCATGCGGTGCTCAGTGACGTCGGATAGGCGCTCACTGTGCTGCAGGGCACACGTCGTGTACACGACGGATACACGAAGCAGGTGCATATTGTGCAGCACTCGCGTTTCGAGAGTGCTGCGTATCGGAATATCCGGACTGGGGGGGGTGAGGATGGTGGGTCGCGTTTCTCGGCCTCACTCTCTCTCTCTCCTGCACCACGACCTTCCTCACCCTTACGCCGCCACGTTACAGTTACCCCTCACGCCGTTATCAGGATCACGAGGGCTCTTGTTCTTCATCGAGTCTCGTCGTCGCTCACGTTTCCACGGGTATTCCTGCACTCGCGGGCTCGTTGCCGTATCACAACTGCAACGAATAGCGCAGTAGCTCGATCTACGACGGGCACCACGATGTGTGCATAGATGTGTCGCACGTCCGACTTTCGTTTCCAGGGTATCTCGCTCATAAGAAGCTCCGGCACATAAGCCGGCACAAAGTTGTACCGAACATACACGTTTATTAATAATGCAAGAAGCATTATCCAGCTTGTACGGGAATCTCGTCGTGTATATGTGTGCGCACAAAGCCCCGAGCTCCGCTATTCGGTACAGATATCGCAAAAACTGTGTTCCCATTACGGCACAACTTTCTCGTCAACGTCGCAAACCCTGTTCGCATTATAATCGCCGTTCGTGGGAGGGAAACACAAACACTTTGCGAAACTTTGTAATTTGATATTGGCGTGGTGTTACTTTGAAATTTAAGATCAAGACTTTTATCGCAACAGTGACGAAAATAAGCCGTCGCGGTAAAATGGATTAGAGCATGTTGACACGAATGTGGATTTAAACAAAAAAAAATGAAAAAGTTCGATCGATTACATGTATTGATAACGGTGGAGGTAACTGGAGAAAAAGCGCATCGCTGCCTCCACACCGGAAATACCTCTCTTCCGGTCGAAAAATTAGATTTTCAAACGGGGAGTAACGTAATTCTGGTATCACGTCACTTCCGGTCGAAAAATGAAATTTTCAAAGCGGATGTGACGTAATTCTGATATCACATCAGTTTCCGGTCGAAAAAATGACATTTACAAATCGGATGTGACGTTCTCTCGCGTCATGTAATTTCCAGTCGAAAAATGTGATTTTCAAACCGGAAATGGTTTCGCAACGCAATTTTTTTGTAGTGTGTCTATGTGGCGTCACTTCCGTTTTAGTCGTGGGATTTTCAAACCGGGTCCACTGACTCGGTTTGAAAGGTCCTGACAAGGTCCTGACAAGGTCCTGACAAGGTCCTGACAAGGCCCTCATCAGGGCCTTGTCAGGATCTCGTCAGGGCCGCGGATGTAACGTAAAATTTCTATTATAGATACAGGCCCAAACTTTCTAGTGGCCCATATTAACCGCTTTCGCCCTATATCTAAGAAAATCAAAAGATCGTTCCAAAGCCGCAGGGTCGAATGGAAAAATACAATCAACAACATCGCTCGAAGCCGCATTATTCAGGGATAGAGCTCAGAAACTGATGATAATGGATGACGTAGCAATCCGCGAGTCGTAGATTGTGGCGATACGCTCTCACGGTGTCGTTGATTCTTGTTCCGTGTTACGGGCAGAAAAAAAAAAAGAAATCGTCGCTGCTCCCGTGTGTACACAGTAATATGTATATACACTTTATATATATGTATCCATATATACGTGTGTGTGTGCGTGAACGTATCACAGTCGTGTCGTCGTATCACTCGAGACCGTGACCCATAATAGAGAGCGAACGAGAGCCCGCGGATTAATCGCGGCTACACAGTAACCCGTTGTGCACATTATACTTGCTACGATACCCTACAGTGTATCTACACCGTGCAAGAGACAACGGAAAAACAGAGGAGTATACCAGTTCTCGAGCTCTCGAGAATTGTAGCTGGCGCTTCTCTTCCATTCTTCTGTACGAGTGGAGCACGTATAAGCAGAGAAAGAAAGCGAGAAAGAAACAAAAAAAAAAAAAAAAAATAGGAGAGAGTTACAGAATAATAGCAGCGAAGAGAAAGAGAGCGAAGAAGAGGATGCTCTCGAGGGCCTCGAGCGCGGACTTCACCCCCGGAGTAGCTCGTACCTATAGTGGCGCAGTGTATTACGGGAGTCAACCGTATGCACTGGCACTCTTGAAGAAACGGGAATCCGGTAGTCTGCCTTTGCCAGTACATTTTATACCGAGAATATAACCGTCTCTCCTCTGTTCTTTCTTAGGTACCGGCACTTGAGGAGCTTATAACTCAAGATATAACTGTATATAAGGTCTCTCTCTCTGCGTGTGTGTGTGCGTGTGTGTGTGTGTCTGTCTGTCTAACTACCGCGGGCATTTAACAGCTTCGGGTCAGTTGCCCAATGGTTTCTTGTTTCTCGTTGCACGAGATCCACACGCTAATTGGATTATTGACAAAACGGCTTTAGTGGAATTTCGAGTAACGCACGAGGGCCTGGTTAATTGCCGGTACTCGGTGTATATACCGGAAACCGTGAACGTCGAGCTCTCGAAACCTCAATTGGTTGATTATCGGTCGTAAGGATCCGACCGATAAGATTCATCGAGAGGTCTACCCCAGTCGGTGTGTACGCCGAACCACTGTGCAGTACACGCTCGAGTTACGAGGCCCTTGTTAGAAGCCTCGTTTCCTTGCGATTCTCTCGAGATACGCTTAGAGGACGGGAAGAATTTGCGAGATCGTGTTTCACTGGGAAAGCAGTGGAATGTTTCTCTCTTTTTTTTTTTTTTTTTTTCCTGACGAAGACAAATGGTATAAAGTTCCGAACCACCGCGACAAAAAAATCATCAACGTAACGTTGAGGATTTTTTTTGGGGTGGTTTGGAACTCTTCGGCAGTCCCGAAAATTATTATCTTTTTTGTTTTGTTTTTGACCGACGCTGATAAATTGAAATATTTCGAGTTTCCGAGAAATTCGCGCTAATCGATAATCCACTTTCGTAATTCGAGGATGATACTTCACTGTTCGGGCGACTCGTTATTCCACGATTTACGGCACATTACGTGTAATTGCTCCAGATTGAAATATAATTGCTTTTGCGCCTATTACGGGTTAAATGATTTTAATTTCTACCGTCGATACTCGACGAAAAATGGGCTATTGTATTGTATGCACGAGGATAATTATAAATTCATCGACTTCGATTTTCCATAATTTGCAGCGTATTACATTCGATTGTACTCTGGATTGAAATACGATTATAATTGTAACAATTATCATTCTCTCATGCGTATCGGTTGTACGATTTTTTTTTTTTGTTTTTTTCGTCAAATTCATGTACTCGACGAAAAAAAAAAAAAAATCTCTACAGCAATTGCCCGATCAGATCGCGATACCGACAGTGTTTTCTTCCGTCGGGGATGCTCAATTTTTTGTCTACCAATCTCGTCGACACACAAAAAAAAATATATAGTTGTTTCTACTGTACACTTAGAAAAAAAAAAAAAAATGGCTGGATTAACCAAGGTGCGTTCCTCCACGTTCAAAAGCGTTATTTAGTTGGTATAATAAAAAAAATTTGTTTGAATCGACATATTTCGAATCTACTGAAGCGAATAATCATTCCAAAAAAAACAATGATTTAGTTGTACCAACCAAATAACAGCTTCGAACGTGCGTGACCGCGAAAATGGTTAATCCACCATTTTCTTTTTCTCAGTGTACGGAATAATTCCCTAGTCATGCCTATACATGTAATTTCCTTCGATATTCAATTGGATAAATCATAGTTATATTTGCAATTGTCATTAGCGATTACTCTCCCAACTATCAAACATCGAATTTCCTTTAGATGATAAAAATTTATAGTACAATGTGAGTATGGTCACTTTCTACTGTGCAATTCTTTCTCACTGCAGAATTTCGCTCGGTGCGTATTTTACGTTTTCATCGTGTCGCCCGACAACATGTTTCACGTTGAGCACATAAGTTCCTTTACATGCACTATGTTCGCCTATAGTCTCTCGACGATGTTTCCTCATTTCACCCCCTCGCCCCCCGCCGTATAGACACACCCATACTTCCAGGACTTCCTCGCGCCGTTCGCACCCCTCGCGAGCCGCCTCTCGAGAGTTCCCGATGTTCCCGCATCGGGAAGAGCGTGCGTCGTGTGCGTCGTGTGCGTCGTGTGCGTCGTGTGCGTCGTGTGCGTTCTCCTCTCTGCAATCGCCTCGTTGCGAAATAAAGCCTCCAGCTCCCTCCCGACATCTCGAGCCGACTAGTCGACGACAAGGCGTTTCGCAAATTCAAACTCCCCCCCCCTCCCAATCCTCGCTCGCTGGTGCTTTCGTATTTACGCTGACGTTTAGCAAACTACCGGGACATAACACGACCGGTGCGCTCATAGAGCGAGCACATAAACGGGGCGAGAGAAAACGGGCTGCCGAGTATATAACGAGTGGAGCGCTATGTCAAACGAGGCTGTCCCTCCGGCCCGCGAGTTCTCAATGGAAAATACTACACACTCCCTCGCACGACACGCACGTTACGATGCACTTGCCTCACGAAGTAATGGCAGCACTCGTACCGAGAATTCTGCTGTTCGTTCCGTCGGCTTATCCTCGAATTATTATCTTCATCTCGCACACACGCTCTTAAGAGTAAGTACGAAAGTACTTACTCGTCACAATCTTGTTAAGATAGTTTCGTTTCCTCGAAGCTTAAACTTTACTCCCGACCAAACTTTGCAATTGGCCACCCAAGCTCGAAACATTTCGTAAAGTAAAACTATTATTATTATTATTGAAAATATTAATAATAATAACGTTATTATTATTATTATTATATAAAAATTATTTAACATTGAACTATTGATTTTAATGGGATGATGCTTTATTCACGGAAAAAATAATCACATTACCGTGGAGTACAACGACGCAAGTGTTATGAATTGTTTAATAGCCGGTTTTTTTTTTTTTTTATGTTTGGCGATTTCAATACCGGGCCAATAATGATCGACTCTTCAATGACCGAATGCGTAACCTTCTACTCGAGTGTCACTCGAAAAAATTGTGTCCACATATTAATCACCTACGACCGCTGCCCTCCTCGTATCATCTCCATTTCGAGCACGTTTGCGGCCGTGAATAAAAAAAAAAAAAAAAAAAAAAAGACTTCCTCATCGCAGCACCTAACATATTTTTCACGGGCGACCGAGCATTTAGATTGACTGTTCGGGGCTCTCTCCATGTATCTCCCTCTCTCTGCGCCCTCCACTTTTCCATCGTGATCGCTTCTCCGCGCATATTTACAAGCCCATACGTTTAGGAAACTCGGTGAGCGGAACGAGCTTTCGAAGGGTTGCACACAGGACTTCGCTATTATCCAGTGACCCGTGAGTATTTGAGGGTTCGATGGAAAGACCCGCTCCACTATCCGAGCCTCCATCCCTTCCATCCTCGACGGGCATTCTGCAATGCTCCTGAGGAGAGCGTACTCCGCAAGAACATAAAGGCGTATAACGTACGAGCGTGATCCAACTACACCCCTGTAAACCCTCTCTCACACGTTTAGCACAGTTGTACATGTGCACGCGCAGTTGTGTCCATTCTGTGTATAAACGTGCTCTATAAATGTATTATGTACATACATAGACATAGTACATATGTATACATGTACACACACACACATATATATATATATATATGCATGTAAGACGATATGTACAGATAGCGATGGTAGGGCGGAGAGGAAACGAGCGATGGAAGAGATAGGGTCAGGACGAAGACGGAGTGAGGTTTGACTTGCGCCGCGCCAGCAAATCCCGGATAGAGCAGCTTGGCAGAACGAGATGTATGGACGGTGGCTGGAGGTCGAACCCGTCGGCGAAGAGGGAAAGGGAGAGACGGTGAGAAAACCGGAGAGAGGGCCCTGCCGGGTTTTAGGTATAGGGTAGGTGGTCGGTTCGCTCCTGCTGCCGGTGTTAGCTCGGGCCGCCGATGCGGAGGCCCGAGAGTTTCGGGCTGTGAGGAGAGAGAGAGAGAGAGAGCTGTGGTATATAGGTGTATAGGTGGACAAGTTATCCTGGAGAACTGGGCTCCTGCGGCACCGGACCGAGGACCAACGTCCCGCATAGAAACCCCCGTACGGCTGAATGCCGAATATTCTAGCTGGGCGAATTGAATGGCTCTGGGAAACCCGTCGACTAAACCGACCGAGTTTCAATGGGACACGGGATTTAGCTCGGCGATACACGGGTATGGGGAAGCTGTAGAAGCGACAAAGGAGCAATAACAAAATCCACGATGGTCTTGAAAAAAAAAAAAAACAAAAAAAAAAGGAAAAACCGCGACCACGTAACTCGTTTCACGCGTTTTTGTTTTTGTTTTTCTTGTTTTTTTTTTTTTCCATTCGGAGCTTCTATGGTTTCGGCATCTGCGGGATACATAGAAAAGAATCGAGTAAAAGGGGTGAAAGGAATCTATCGATCGTTGATAAAAAAAAAATAAAAAAGAAAGGAAAAGAACAATTCCAGAACAGAGAGAACGGGGTGGTGGAGCATTGACACTGTGTGTGCCCGCGGAAAAACCGTCCGCTCTCACCGTCCGATTCTATCCGACACCGGTACCGTACCCGCACCTCATTCTTCTCGCGCATTGTGTGTCCGCGTTCTCCCGAGATCTCCCGGGTTCACGATGTGTGTGTGTATATATAGCAAAGCGACGGGTCGCAGGGTAGAGCCGTTCGCCTTCCGTGCTATCGGAGAATGCGCTGGCAAGCCAGCCAGCAACTACGGCCGAACGTACGTCGACCCTTTCCACTCGGATCGTCCAGTGCAATGTCCTTCCCCGTCTAAACCGCGCATAAAACGAGGATTCGCGCAAAAACATCCTACGCTTACTTCATAAGCATCCTGTTTTCTTGTCGCGCGTCGCCGCGGGGTTTGCCTATGAGTACGGATGGTTAAACACTCGAATTTTGTCGCGATGCCGAGCGCGTGCGGACACCTGGCCGCGGCATTGAAAATCGAACCGAGAGCTTTTTTTTCAGTGTTTTTTTTTTTTTTTTTTTCATTCGAACGACGGGATATTTTTTTTGATGTGGCAGTGTTAAAATAAAGAAATTTGCAGGCATTTCCTGGATGCAATTTTGGTTTGGTTTTCGGTTTGGTTTGGATTGGTTTGATTTTCGTCTTAAATTTAAAAAAATGCCACTTGCACATTTATAAGTTCTTCCGAACTCCGACGGTCTTGAGACTTTACTGATTTATAGTTGGAACGATAATCGTTCTTCTTTTACCGACCAAACATAATCGATCATAAAAACACCCACGAAATTTATGTCGACCGACTCGAATCAGGAGATGGATGTTACGTGTATAAGCGTACAAGATTTTATTCGGTCGACGTATATCTTCGGGACGGGACAAAAAGCGCAGCAGAAGTGTAGATAATTCTCATGATATACATCGTTAGCCCGTATCCTTAATCTCCTCGGACGAAAATAACAGCGGATCGTTGATTCCAAAACCGTCCTAGTGATTTTTCACCTCGAACAAGGGTCTCATGAAAATTTAATCCCACTCAACCATCCGGTGCCCGACACATCTGGCTTCGAAAATAGCTTGTCCGATATGTGTCGAGAAATTGAACATTATTTCTGCATTCCACATCTCGCCTACTGGGAGTCAACGAAGTTTTTACGTTTTTTTTTTTCGTTTTTCATCGCGAACGAAGATCGAACATCTTTCGGAAGTTAAAATGAAAATAATCTTATCCCCATCAACCGTTCGATATGGCGACCCTTAAAAACAATCCGCAACCGTTTTAACCCTTCACATACTGGGTCGATATCCTATATAGAGGACATTTCTGTCCCAGCATCCGGCGTCCAGGATAGAAGTGGTAAATACTGACCGGTCCATGTAACAATGACTTACGTGCTAATCGTGGTGGTCCATATTTGCCACTTTTACCCTATACAACATATTTGCCACTTTTACCCTATACAACATATTTCCCACTTTTACCCTATACAACATATTTCCCACTTTTACCCTATACAACATATTTGCCACTTTTACCCTATACAACATATTTCCCACTTTTACCCTATACAACATATTTCCCACTTTTACCCTATACAACATATTTGCCACTTTTACCCTATACAACATATTTGCCACTTTTACCCTATACAACATATTTGCCACTTTTACCCTATACAACATATTTGCCACTTTTACCCTATACAACATATTTGCCACTTTTACCCTATACAACATATTTGCCACTTTTACCCTATACAACATATTTGCCACTTTTACCCTATACAACATATTTGCCACTTTTACCCTATACAACATATTTCCCACTTTTACCCTATACAACATATTTCCCACTTTTACCCTATACAACATATTTCCCACTTTTACCCTATACAACATATTTGCCACTTTTACCCTATACAACATATTTCCCACTTTTACCCTATACAACATATTTGCCACTTTTACCCTATACAACATATTTGCCACTTTTACCCTATACAACATATTTGCCACTTTTACCCTATACAACATATTTCCCACTTTTACCCTATACAACATATTTGCCACTTTTACCCTATACAACATATTTGCCACTTTTACCCTATACAAGATATTTGCCACTTTTACCCTATACAACATATTTGCCACTTTTACCCTATACAACATATTTCCCACTTTCACCCTATACAACATATTTCCCACTTTTACCCTATACAACATGTTTCCCACTGTTACCCTATACAACATATAGACCTACGCTTCCTTTTACTGTTGCCAGAATGGCTGAAAAAAAATCAGAAAAATCGGCGAAAAGCTCATTTCCAAGGATGAAGCTTAAACACAAGAAGAATAAGAGGATTCGAGAAAATGTTGAAAACCTGTGCTCGAAATTCTCGAAAGTCCCGATTTCTGAGGCGAAGGGTCAGAAATCCATCCGCCTCGAAGACCCGTTGGTTGGATCCGCCGGTGCGATAATCAGCGAGCTCCAAACATCCGTAGTAAAACAATCCCCTAACGATGCACAAACACCCGGGTATTTTTTTTTTCTTTTTCTTTTTTTCATCATCCACTATGGACGGCGCAAACAAATCGTCAACCGGATGTTTGAGGAGTAAGTGGGAGAGATACCCGTCGGATGCTCGGAGGGGCGCATGGCTCGTCGGATTTCTTAACGGATGGGCCACATTTATTTTCCCAGGCTTCAGCACACTTTGCTCTCCGTCGCCCGCCCGTTCTCCCGTCTCGTTGCCTCCCTTCGCCAAAAAAAAAAGAAAAAAAAAAAGTGTCGCAGTAGATCCAGGAGAACTTCTGGCGAGCGGGCGGGCGAGAGCTGTGCGGGGAGGATTTCGGAGCCCTTTCGCCGGAAGCTCCGATGTCGGATTATACGCGCGAAGCACGACGAGGGGGCGGCGGGGTAAACGCTCGAACGCCGAAGTTCTCGAAGCTTACCATTTCGAGAGATTGATAATCGAAATCTGTGTGTGTGGCCCGTGTTCTCCCTGCGCGGCCCTGCGTGCTACTTCGACGAGAAGGGCCGCCGATACCGTGCGCTTCCGACAAGACACTCGGAGGTCGAATCGTCCAGTGTACGCCCGTTTACCCGGATATCGGTGTACGCGTTCCATACAGCTATCGAGACTGTTCAGCCCAACGTAGGATTGCGGTATAACACGTGTACATCTCAATCCCCTTGTTGCATGTTATACCGCGAATGTTCGCTATGTATCTCAATCTCTCACGCCTACAAGCGCCCCCTTCCTCCCCCTCCCCTTCCCCCCTCTCCCCCCCTGCCAGGCTTTCTCTATGTCTCTCTGGCAATGATACCAGCACCGACGATCTATCCTCGGAAGCGATTTATCTTCATGCTTGGCACAAGCGATACGAGTACCTTTCACATAAAGTATATATAATAAAAAAAAAAAAAAATACAAAAACAAAAAAAAAATAAAATAAAACTACGAAGCCTCGGTTATCCGAGAGACCGACAAACAGAATATAAACGGTTGTTCCCCCCGTAGGGGGGGGGGGGGGGGCGCGAACTATAAAATTGTACAGAATCCCACTGTTGTTTCTCATCTTCGGAAACACTCATGTTTCGACGGGAGTTCGTGCGAGAGAGTTCTTGCGGTCGATTCATATAGTGTCAGCCTCCCTGAGCCAGTTAGGGGGGGTTGAAAAGGGGGGGGGGCGTTTGGAAGCAGGGGGAGTTTTAGCTGTAGCAGCATCGAAAAGTCGTAGACGCAAACCGATAGAGATAGAACGATGCCAAGGGTGCATTGAGACAGAATGAATTCGGTTCTGCCGCCGTGGTACACGACGACATGGTCCAGGACGAGGGGGGGGGGGGGTTGATCGGGGGACGAAGGGGGTGGGCGAGGGGGTAGTTGAGAAGCTATATAACGCCCGCTGCCGCCGCCGCTGCATCACAACCTACGGGGGGTAAAGGGGTTGATCGATTTGGACGAGACGAGTGTACCGGAATAACTCGTTTCTCCTTGCAGAGCTTGTCCCTCTTCTGCATCAGCGGTTCGAACCGGTGCGAGCACGCGAGCATGCGGGGAACAGCGGAACGGGAGAGACGAGAAGGAGTCGAGGAATGAACGAGATGCTGGGTCGCTGTACGCGGCTCTCTGTACGTGCATCTTGTTTTTTTTTTTTTTTTTTTTACGAGTTCCGTGCATATAGGTGTCCACACGTGAGTATACAGATAGAGCGAGTGAATAGACGAGAGACGCTGGACGTTCCCCGAGGAGACGTTAAAAGTCGTTCGATCAATGCTTAATACAGCGGTCCATTAATGAAGTCCCGTGGGAAGGGAATACACACAGACTTGTATCCCTTGGACGACTTTTGTCTCCTCTTTCCCTGGCTCATCCATTATTTCATTTCGTCTTATCAACTGTATGACCCGGTCGATAGGGACGAGGTGGCCAAAGGGATGAGGGCATCAGCATGCATCTACCACTGTCGAGCTTTCTCTCACCGACCTCTTGTTCACCCTCCGGTAACTCCGGTTCGGTGATGAAGAGGAAGAGGGGGGGGGGAGGGGGGGGAGAGGGTTCTTCAAGGTACAGCTCAGGACTGCTTTGCATCACTGCAAATCGTACAATCTCAACGATACGGAGTCGAAGAGATTAGTGCTGTTTTATTCGTGTACCGAGACAAACGCACGACGACGAATGACAACTATATATAAATACACACATGCAATAGCCCGAAGAGTATTTGTACTTACATGTCCAATGATCGGCCACGTTAAATGCCTCGCACGTATAACCGTTGCACACTCCCAGCCGACGTTGCGCCGAAAATGTTGACGATGAGCCGGAGAGGTAAACAAAACAAAAAACCGAAAAAAACAATAACAAAAAAAAAAAAACAAAAAAAATACCAAAAAAGTATACGAAAACCGAGTGACTGGGAGGTTTGTTTTTACAGGGAAACTCGGCTAGCGGTGAGAAACCAGAGCTCGGGCACCAACACCGCGATACCAACACAGCGCTGCGGTTGTTTCTTCTTTTTTTTTTCTTCTTCTTCTTCTTCTTCCTTTTTTTACCACACTGTTTGCGAATCAATTATCAAAGAAAATCGAGTAACTCCGCTGCACAAAAACCATCACCAACGGTACAGTTCCCAGACATTATTTATCTTTCTCTCGCTCTCTCTGTCTCTCTCTCTCTCTCTCTTTCTCCCTCTCTCTCCCTATCCCTATCCCTCTCGTTCCCTCTCCGTGTCTCTTTCTTCCTCCTGGTCGTGCAATGTTTTGGGATATATCGCAAGCGCGCGCGTCGCGTCAGACAGTCCGTCGCTCACCGGGAGACGGTGCGACCGCCGAGGATCCTCGGGGGTGCAGTTTGATCCCTCGGCTCCAACCGGAGGATCCCAACGAGCTCCTCGTCTACCGGACGATCATCCGCTAGAGTCCTGTCGCAGGTCAGTGTCGCGGCCTCTCCGCTACCCTCGCCGGCTCGATATATCAGATATATAATAACAGTATACATGTGTATCTATACAGATATATATGTACATATAAACACGCAACACACACACATATATATATATATATATATATATATATATAAATACACAGGATATATATACGTGAATTATATTTCTTCTTTTATCCCCTTTCGGACTTGTGTTACAAACGCGCTCCTCGCGTTATCCGCGAGATGAAAATTGCGCTGCGACCCGCGGTACTATCTCGCTCCTCGCGTCGACCAGCACTCTCCGTACGAGCGTACCGAGGAACTCTGCAAGCTCGGCCGGGCACCCGGGGGTGGCGCCGGGGTGGGTGGCGGGCCGGCAGGAGCGGAAAGGGAGTAGGACCGCTCCGAGGGGTGGCTGCTGCTCGCAGGCCCGGTGGTTGCTTGCTTGCCTGCCTGTGCTTCTGCCACCGGTGCCGCTGCCGCTGCCGCTGCCGCTGCCGCTGATGATGATGGTAGTGGTAGTAGTGCCGATGCTGGCTGCGCAGCACCCGCGCGACCCGGCCAAACCCAGACCCCCGGCTTGTACCACGGGCCTCGCACTCGAGCTCGAGCAACCCCAGCTATCCATCCCTACCACTCTGCTTTCGTCGACTCCGAACTCCCAACCAACCCTCAAACCCAAGCCCCACCTCCCCCTCCACCGGCCGCGTTTCTCCCGACTACTCTACAACTACCACCACCGACCCTATATATATCTCGATTCTACCAGCCGCCACGACCCTCCACCCCCACCCGGCCAACCCCCTACTCCAGGTCAAGCTCCGATCAGAATCGAGCCGCACTGTCGTATACCTGTTCCATGCCATGTTCACTCGATGGGATCCCTCGAACAAGATCGGACTACCAAGACGACGTTTGTTGTTTCTCGCGCTGAATTTCGCGATCAAAACTGCACGGGGGCAGAGCAGTTCCCGGTATACTATTTACGCTCTCGTATGTACAGCTCGTATATACGTATTCCCGTTGGTTTGCTGAATTCGAGGAATAATAAAACAGGGGGGTTTTATGAGGGAAGCCCGGAGTTATTTGCTCGCCCGATCCAATCAACACTTGTCGTCGGGCTCCTCGTTGCTATGTATACGGCGTTCGTGTCGCACTTTTCGATATTCGTTAGCTATCCATTCACGTATGCATAGCTGGAGACTCGAGGCAGCAATCCTCCCGTGTTTACAGTAATAATTTGATTTTTATATCCGTGTGACTCGTTTTTTTTTTTTTTTTTTTTTTTTTTGAGCTTGAATCTATGTTTAAATATAATGTTTTGTTTTGCGTGTGATTGCGGGAATCGTTGAAGAGGATGAGAAGGCTTATCGTTAATTAGAAGGGTTTTTACTTTGACTGCGGATAATCCGCGCCGTCGATGATCAGTAATCCGGTTGCCGGACAGTGATTTGTCAAAGTCCGAACGGATCAATCCCAATCCCCGTCCGCAGAGTGTTCTAATACGTTCGTAACTCTACGTTCGTAACTCTACGTGCGTATAGTACAGCGGTACTATAGAGATAAAACCGGGATCCACCGTACCAGACGCTTTTCCTCTCCGGGCAATCCGATTTTCTCAATCTTCTGTTCCCCGATGCGTTTTAGTTTGCTGCTTGATGAATTTTTTTTTTTTTTCATTTTTTTTTTTTCTTCCTTTCTTCCTTTCTTCAGAGAGACCGGCATCCGGATTCGTTTACTCCAATTTTCCGGATGTCCGAGTATCGCCAGTAGTTTTCGAGGGTGGAAGGTCCGACCGGAGAATTGGAATCGATGCGGACTGTGTGAAGGGCGTCTTCCCAAATGGCTTTAAACGCCTACGGATACGCACGCTGTCGTGCACCACTATAGTTATACGCTAGATTCGACGGTTTCGCCCGGAGGCAGGGAGCATCGAGCCCGAGACGCTCGCCGATATACCTTGCCGTCTAAGACTCGGAGGTATCGCACATAGCCCACTGGGATTCTCTACTGAAACTCGAGACTCTCTACTTCTGCCTTGCTATTATCGGCTTGTTCCACTTGAGGCTCGAGCGTGCACGAAACGGCGAGCGGTTCGTACTGTACTCGTCGTCCCTAGAAAGATGTTATCTACCGCGTGCGCGCCCGAGAGAGAGAGAGAGAGAGAGGAGGCCGAGCGACGCCTACACTTCACAGCCCTCACGCCTTCGTATAAAGCCTTGGACTCGAAAGTTCTCCGCACCGACCTCCCCCACATTCGTATAGTTCTCTTGATAAAATGAAACTTCGGAATATAACCGACGCTCGGAATCGAGCCACTACAAAGTGTACACCTAACACGCTCCGAGCGTGACAGCGGATATACTTGGACGTGCCGTGTTGAATATTATATACCCAGTCCGGAGACTCGTCATCGAGACATTCGAGATTTATTCGATATACATCCCCTTCAGTCACGATAGAAATACCTTACGAGTTTTCGTCTGAGCGGATATCAAGCCAGGACTCTCTCGAACATAATGAACTCCCTTCATATTTGATAAATCAATTTACTTCTCTTTACTTCTTGTTTCGTAGTTTTTTTTTTCCGCTTCCACTCGTGTTTTCTCCGCTTCTTTTTTTTTTTTTTTCTTTTTTGTTTCCACTCGCGTACAAATATTGCCGACGGAGGTTCGCGGACGTCGCGCGTACTAATTACAAAGTTTTGCGATGACGGAACTTGAGATTGAGAAAAAAAAAACAACTCGCCTAATGAAAATTTGAAATTTTTCTCAGCGCGGCCCGAGATTCGATGCTGTTCGTCCACTTGAGACGCTTTCATCATTCAATTATACCTTAATGTTACGAGCCTTCTGGAACGCCGAGACTAAGGAATTTAACTGGACTGCTTCGCTGGCTCCAGCCGCCGTACGCTTTTCTATCGTAGCCATTAGGATTATGAGATCGATCATTATATCGTCGGGGAATTCGACTGTAACAGACGAGACACCATTTTTTTGATTCCTGTTTTGTGGGGACGAACAATTGCGACGAGGTATACGTACCCTCACTTATGAACCCGTGGACCTCGGTCAGAATGTCTTGCAGAGCCAAACCCTTTTGCACTTTCAGCGCTTGAATTTCTACATCGCTGTTAAGGAATATATCACATATTTATTATTCGTCTATTCTGATAAGATAATGTGGTGCACCCCATCGCCCACTCAAATCCCACCCGCTAGTCGGTAACAAAAACTGTATTTCGAATTTCTCTGATGCATCAGGTAAAATACCGACAGAGTATCACACCATTTTAAGGCGATGCAAAAACTTCCCGTCCAACCACAACACGGTTGGTAACAAAAATTGTAATGCATTTTTTTCAGAGCGCTAAACTTTTCTGAGGAAAATAGAATTATTAGAATCGATTCGACTGTTAGATAAAGAAGCTAATCATTTGCATTTGGCCGAGAATGTTGAAGTCCTCGAAAGTAATGGACTACTGTTGTGTTACCGATCGAGTCAGTTTCACATCGTCTTATCTCTTAACCCGTTACACCGCGGATTTTCAAAGGGTTTTTCGTTAGACCTTTTGTTATAAATGTTAAAACTTTTGAACAAGTTATTTTTCGTATTAAAACTGCAGCTTAAATTCAATAGAAACTAACAATGCGCATTTGTTAAACAATTATGGAGCAATGGACATAGCGCGGTCTGTGAAATCATGTGGGACACTCTAATGCGTGTAACTACCCAGACTTAGCTATGTTGTAGTTCCATAAAAAAAACACACACACAAAAAAAGGATACTGTTGTAAGCATATTCGTATGTTTCATTGAGCAGCCAATTGGCGATATTTTTGATATCAACAGGCAGCGGATGACCGACACAGGCATAAACGTTGTTTTCGTCGACGAAGCCAAAGGCCAGCCAAGTACTCTGAAGAACGTTTATAACTCTTCTCATGTCTCCTTGGCTTAGAATCATGAGTGCTTCTTTGCCATCCTCTGTCACTTTCACCCTGCGTAAAAGAAAATAAATTTAATTATACAAAAATCATCTCAAGTAGCTCATTTAAACTGTAGAAATTCGCGCTATTACTTTTCCTCGGCAATGACGTAATTGAGTCTGGGAATTATTTGCTCCGCTTTCAGTGGCCCGAATCTGAATTTTGTGCAACGAGACTGCAGGGCTGGTATTATTTTACTTAGATAATTGCATATTACACAGAAACGAACGTTTTCCGTATATTTCTCCATAACTAAAAGAAAAAAATAAATAAAAGTTAAACAGTAACCGAAAGCTTAGAGTGAAAGAGGAGCTGAGAGTAGCGATACAAACTTCTTCTGAGGGCATTCTGCGCATCGTTGGTCATCGCATCTGCTTCGTCCAGAATTATCAATTTGAATCCTGATCTGTACATTGTACCTGTGCTCGCGAAACTCAAAATTTGTCCTCTGACTATGCCTATACCACGATCGTCGGATGCATTCAGCTCCAATACCTGTGTAGAAAAAAATTTCCATTATAATAGGATTGTCCAATGATGCAGCTAACTATTCGTAAACATACCATAGAATTGAATTGAGCGGGCGTGTACAGTTTTCTCGCGCACGCCAGTATGGTACTGGTTTTTCCTGTACCGGGTGGTCCATACAGAAGCAGATGTGGCAGTTGATTCTCGTCGATGAATCTCGTAACTTAAAAACGAAAGAAAATTGTTATTTTTTTAGCAACAAACAAAACCATGCGAGTTTGTTTGTTACTTCGTCGACTTACTTGTCTTTATAATATCCTCGTGAGAAATCAAATCGTCGAGCGTCGAAGGACGGTACTTTTCGACCCTGCGGAATGATTGTTAAAAAAAATAGTAATACATCAATTGACGAGAGAGCATTGTGCACAAAACATCGAAGAATTCGTTACTCACCATGGCAAGTTTGATTTCTTGTCGGACGTCATTGTAATGGATTGTTGATGATTAAGTTTAGAAAAGCTTACGCGCTGCGAAGGTTATCTACAGTGCGGCCGGTACAGCAGCCGGCTCCGAAAGCGCGGGCTTTCATCTGTTGCTCTCCATTCGAAAATACAGCGCGATGCGGATTTCTCGTGAGTCGAGATGACTGTAAGGCCGCGTTTCAATATCAGCTGCTCTTGCGGCAAATGTCGAAACTCGCAATCTATTGTCAGCCTTTTCCCGACGCCAGAAATGACGCCCGACGCCTTGTTCTCGGCGTCAAAACAAATAAATAAAAAGTTGTTATTGATCTAAACGATATTAAACTGTGATAAGTTGTGATTTTTTTTTTTTAATCAACAATGACAGCGCACGTGCTGTGTCTCACGTCATCAGGGGGAATACCAATTTTCGTACGAAAAAAGGGCGACGGCGATGTGGTGAGTGAATTGTTTACGAAAAGTAAAAAATGATTATTCGTTTCTAACCGATAATTAATTGTTGCAGATGACTTTCTCAAAAGTTGCGTCCCTCAACGGTGTTCACATGTTTCTCAAGTCGCAGAACATTGAACTCCTCAATACAGAAATGCCGGACGCGACTTTAGTTTGGAAGGAATTTTCTGAATCCGTAACTCTTATAGCAGCTGCGAATGGAACAACGAAATACATTCTCGAGAGATTCGTCGAAGCTGTCTTCGGCGCGATGGTCCTGATAGCGGGAATAGACGAGATAAAGAATCTGCGAAACGTCGAAAGACTCAAGAGAGATCTGAGAGCGTCCAATTTTATAATTGACAAACTGTTGGACTGTTTGGATATAGGCGACCGAAGCAGCAGTAAAATTGACTTGATCAATATGACAGACAGTATTTTATGTCCGGAGAATCATTTGCTACAGGCAGGTACAGCAATAGAGCGGTAGAGACAGATATTTACATATTTCTATCAGAATCCATATTCCAATTTGTTGAATATAAAAAAATATTTTTAAAACATAGATCACTACATTACGTTACAATACTTGTTGTTGGATGTACTTGTACATCCAACAAATATCTCTTGTCCATAAATGTCAACAACCTTTTCCTTGTTAATGTCACCATTTTTTAAATGCAAAAAAATACAATTTGATGACAACAAAAAAAATTGCAAAATTAACAAGGAAAAGATTATGGGCCTTTGGAGTCCATGAAACCTTTGAACAAATTGTTTGTCCAATGTACAAACCGTTTTTACTCCACACGCTCCTGATGAACCTGTGGGTATTTTAATACTGCTATGCTATTTTTTTCATTATGCATTGTAGAGCTTACCGTCCACCACACATGTAGCTGATAAGCATTAACGTTTTATTTCAGCTCCTGGCCTGAGTAATAGAGAAGAATAGTAAAAGAAAAATGAAGTACATACGATGTTAAACGTGATCGACACCGTTCGTAAATTAATGAAAAGATGTTACTGAAAGTGAAGCTAAAAACGTTTTTACGATTCCAGATGTGTCTGGAAATGTTCATGGAATGTCTGGATTCAATGTACGGCTGTATCGTGATACGCGGCTGTTTGGCTGTGGCTACTGAAAGCTGGTGGGATTTGGATCCTGTGGAGAGAAAATTGTTAGTCATGGCTGCGTCATCGGACAATCATTGCTCAGCGAGAGATCTGCCGGTATTCCTGCCCAACAAAAGTCCCAACGTGAGAATTGTTCGAAAAATCGAGACACTCGTGCAGAGACACAATTTCACGCGTAATCGTAATTTTCAGGTTGCTTTCAGACTGGTGTCGATAACACTGGTGAACGGAGTCGAGATCTTAGCTCTTTGCGGGCCGAGTCCCGAACTTACGGAAGTGGAAAGGCTGGCCGTTCAGTGTTGGCGAAGCAATATCGAAGTTTTGCGTACGGCCGAACAGTCCTATCCGCGAAATTTTCCTGCAGCGATAACCCTCGATTCAGGCATTCTCGGGTTCGTAAACTGTTCACAAGAAGTAAGTTAATGCAAAGTTTCAATGACGAAGCCTACCGATGTTTTATTGTTTCAGCTTTTTACTGGCCAATTGGAGAATAGGAAAATTTGTTATAAGCCGAAATTCCCAACAATCGAAAACCAGAACGGCGGGTTCGCATAGGCTGGATATATTGAGGACGTTTTATTATCAGGCTGTCGAGACTTTTTTGATACCGGGACAGTCGGATTCGTGCGGTCCTGAGAAAAGTGCGAATGATAGACAAACCTTCGCCGATGCTAGAGAAACTTATTGGTGCTCCGAATATCACAAATGTCATGCTGTTAAGGAGGGTGATCAAATATTATGCATCTTGTTCACATCCACTGTGCCTACTCATACGATGAGATTAATAACGCGAAGAACATTGAAAACTTTGTTAGCCGATAAGCAAGTTTGCTGGTAGTAAGTATTAACTCATGATAAAGCATTAATAACTTTTGCCGCATCATTTACTGACTGCCTGTCGGCCCGCACGACTGCCTGGCTGCCTGCCGATATAGAATCGATATATGCAACCCCCCGCCCGGCACTCGGGCCGGGAGAGGGAAGTTTGCATCAGGCCAACCAGCGATCAGTCAACGAAGGTGAAACTCAGATTTCCTTGGAATTAGAATTGTTTTCGCCGCTGTTTATTAAATTGAGATTTCAATGTATATATGTTCCATCGCATCGGGACTGTTACATTATATCGTAATGTCTATAAACTCTGCATCGTACGCACCACCGTAAAGTATGACATGGCTGTCCTTAATGTCTAATGTAAAAATGACATATTAATTCTATTTCGATGCCAGTTCATCCGGTGTCACAACAGTTTTATACATTTTTTTATAAAAGAACCATAATGTTTACCAGCATAAAGTTTCTCATACACATGATTAACATTTTCCCAGCAGTTAGTTGCCAAGGTACACTGGAACGCATCATCATAAATTGTAGAAGCTTCTGAGCTTTAACCGATAGTGTGCACCATTGGCTGTTGTGTCTGTGCGTAAGAAGACGTTTGTTATAAAGCCACGTCACCAGTCGCGTATTGTTTACTCACATATGGAAGCGAATACAAATACTATGATCCATTAGTATTTGGGAAAGTTCGGAATATAGGAAAATACAGATGGGTGACAAAAATATTGTATAATGAAGAAGAAAAAGATTATGGATCCTCGTAACGTATGGAACTTTTAAACACATATCGAATATACGGAACTTTCTTGCTGGGCAGACTGCTGATGAACCCTGTAGATATTAACACTATAGTGTGGCCGATGTTCCGAATTATTTATCGAATCGGAGAAGCAAAGTCTGGGTGAATAAAACGCGTACGACTCGTTTAATAGACAACTCAAGGAATAGACTGTTTAATAAACTCTCAAAAGAAAATACAAACATAATCAACTGAGAGAGAGAAAGAGAGAGAGTGGGTTGCGGCTGCGATACCTCGCTCGGCAATCAGCGAATTTTTACGTTGGGCCATATTGCCCCCGGGAGCGTTGACGCCTTACTCGGAATCTATACGTGTTCGATAGCTCCCGCTTATTTTGTACCGGCTTGAAGGGTACTTGACGACAACAACTCGGCGGGCTCGGTGTTTACACTAAAAAAATTGTTTACATCGCTCGACAACCGATCGACTTTTGGACGTTGGGTCATTATTTCCGGGAGCGTTGATACCTTACACGAGATCTATGGGTGTTCGACGCCTCTTGCTTATTTTGTATCGACTGGAAAATCAGTTAGCGACGACACCTCGACGAGCTCGCATCCGCAACTCAGTCTACCTCTCTCAGAGTTTATTACATTTGTATTTTCTATAGTTTGAGAGTTTATTAAAAAGTTCATTTCGTGTGTGCGTGCTGTGTTTCCGTTTATTACGAGATCTAGAGTGAAGACGATTTTATGAGACTCTTTCAATGGACATAAATTCACCCCTATACATTATTTTCTCTGCTACTGCCGGTAGCCTTTTGAATCGAAACTCTTCGAATAACACGAAAATACGATGCCGCCCGTCTGTGGAGAGTGTAATCGGAAAGTACGAGAGATTAGTTATACACAATATAGCTATGGTCACATTTTTCACAATCTCTGTATAATGAAGTATCCAGGCTGCATCCCGATGAGAGGTATTATAAAAGGCTCCTGCCCGATCTGTTACCATGAGCACTGCAGAATATGTACAGACTGTGTCAGTCTATCAGTCGCTGTTCGTACCAACGCCATTTGCAATCATGCCTTTCATCCGCGGTGTGTTAAGGATATGCTGCACTTAACCATCGAGACGGAAGCTTTGGATGCAGTACGATACACTTGCCCAGTGTGCGGAGATCACAGACATACAACTGAAAATTTAGAAAATTTAAATGTTTTGGTTTCGGTGGATGGCCTTTCCACGACTGTTTCCACCCAAGTGGGCAAGCAGCCGGAGACCTCAACTCAAACCAATGTTTTCAGTGAAAAGCTTGAGGCTATGCAGATAACTCAGGATGAATTAAGGGCCAAAGTTGCGGCTATGAAAGTGGCTCAAGAAGAGTTAAGGACAGAAGCTGTTGATACGCAGGTCGCACAGAATACGTTGTGGATGGAAGCTGCTGCTATGCAAGTGGCAAAGGATGAGTTCAAGGCCGAAGTTGCGGCTATGAAGGTGGCTCAGGAAGAATTGAGGGCGGAAGCTGTTGCTATGCAGGTGGCGGCAAATGATGAGTTGAAGGCCGACGTTGCGGCGATGAAATTGGCTCAGGAAGAATTGAGAGCGGAAGCAGCGGTTCAAGGGACGCGGTTGGCTGACCTGAAGGATGGTTCCCTTCAAGGTCGACCGCCTCGGTTGTCAGCTGTTCGGAAGGCGAAACATTGTTCGGGTCGAGAGGATGGAAAGGAAGAGGCAAGAGAATGTTGCGCGAAAGATTCTGCTCGAGCTGGCTACTCCCACGCTGTGCGAGGGCCTCATCGCTGCAAACACGAATACGGTCCAACTGTTGGCGACGGATATCAATCCAGCATTCCCATCATCTTCACGAATAGAGGTACATTCGTTGGCGTCGTTGTAAATTGCTGTAAGTTGCTTTGAATCATTTTTCGAGTATTCTACCCAGATCAGCCTAGATCGCTCATGACCTTATTTTCATAGGGAAGAATTCTTCGTCTGCCCATTGACGATTTCATCAGCGGTCGATTTGAACCGCGTAATGCGCTGGCTTGAAGTTTTCGGTGCGGTGCGTCGAAATCCAGCTGTTTTGTCGGCGAGTCCGCAGTCGTTGCCGGCTCATTTGGTTGAGTTTCAAGAGTATTTAAAACTTTGCCCGGTTGGGATTTTTGCTTGACCGACGGTCGGATTTCAGCGGTTCGTGAACTTGACCCGATCGGTATATTAACATTTTCGTGAACTGATGGTAAGCCACTGACAGCCGCTGACACTACTGGCTCACGCGTACACTTGCATCTAATATTGAAACGTATTCTTATAAGAGAATCACGCCTGCAACGTTCAGTTTGGATTATTTATCGGTGAATCATAACAGAGTATTTTGCACAGCAATGTAATTAATTTAATATTGGTTGATATATCTGTTGGATCTACTAATACGTTGAGCATAACACACAAGACGACAAATATTTCGCAATGAAGGACTCGCATGTGAAGGACCACAATGTTGTTGGATTCGCAATAAAAAAATCGTGCTGAGCGAAAAAGTATTTAAAATGGAACTCCCAGAGGATCTAATTAATCCGAAAAATTCATACAACACAGCTCATTTTTACTTAGGACTGAGCTTGGCAATAAGTTCAAGTATTTTCATAGGTTAGTCTATGTATTGGAAAAATTATATGGTAGCAATGGATTTGCGAACAACCCGTTAGATATTTTTGTATACTAGGAATAATTTCCTTCAAAAAATTATAACACTATCTTCTATCTACAGGTGCCAGTTTCATTATAAAGAAAAAAGCTTTGGTAAAGTTGCAACGTATCGGTCGAGTACGTGCTGGTTCTGGTGGTCACGGCTACCTCAAAGAATGGATTTGGTGGGCTGGTCTTCTATCCAGTAAGTATATTAACCCACGAAATAGCAAAAAGTTTTATTGATCCATCAATTTTTTTATTTTACAGTGGGCGTAGGTGAGGCAGCCAATTTTGCAGCGTATGCCTTTGCTCCTGCCTCCTTTGTCACACCCCTGGGCGCTCTCAGTGTTGTCATAGCTGCCATTTTATCATCAACATTTTTAAACGAAAAATTAAATCTATTGGGAAAGGTGAGATTCAAATCTAGAGATAAAAAAAAACCCTTGAGGTTCTTACCTAATATATTCTGTATTAAAAGATTTTATTGGTTCGTTGTTGCTTAATACAGAACAAATCTATTAATTTTTAAAACCACTTGATTTTGTATATCTATATGTGAATTCATTATCAATAAATATAGAAGTTATATAAACTTTCTTTCCATGAATAATAACAGAATCTATCTATTTCAGATCGGTTGTTTTCTGTGTATCCTGGGCTCAACAATGATAATATTACATGCTCCAAAAGAGGATGAGATTGAGAGCATGGACCAATTGCTCATGAAGCTGCGCAACCCTGCATTTTTATATTACATTCTCACAGTTGCGGTAATCTCTGTTACCATAATCATTTATTTCGGTCCCGTTTATGGAGGCACGAACGTAGTTATTTACATTTTACTTTGCTCCGCCGTTGGTTCTCTGACCGTGATGAGCTGTAAGGGCCTCGGCCTTGCTCTGAAAGAGACTTTTAACGGAACGAAAAACGAAATGGAGAATTGGTTAACGTGGGCGTTGTTGTTCGCCGTTATTTTTTGTATAATGATACAGATGAATTATCTAAACAAATCTCTAGATCTGTTCAACACCAGCGTCGTAACGCCGATCTATTACGTATTTTTCACGACCCTTGTCATAATTGCGTCGGCGATTTTGTTCGAGGAGTGGAAGAACTTGAATAAAACCGATATTTTGGGATCAATTTGCGGCTTTCTCACGGTTATAGTTGCTATATTTTTACTAAACGCGTTCAAGGATATGGACATATCTTACAATGATGTTCGGCAAATAGCCAGACCCAAAAGAGAGATGAGAAGAAGAGACACTGAGAACAGAAGTTCTATCTGGGACGTTGGAGACGAAGAAACGCTGATTGTCGCGAGCGACGTTGAACGGGATACGAATAATTATGGAACTCCTGGACTAGCTAGGACTATGTGACGGCAGCTCGATGTTCTGCAACGTAGATTAAATTCTTGACGTCAGAACATGAGATTCATAGTTTATCATATTTAATCCTAAGTCGTATTGTTCGCCTGTAAATTTATCAATGATGGTTGTGATATTGTACCCTGATCTGATATGAGTATTTTTAAGACTAATATATGACTTTTGACCCGCCACGTAATCGCTCGCTTTGCTCGTAAACATTTGAATTTCGAATCAAAGAAGAAAAAAAAAGTTCACGGCGATGCGTTCCCGCAACTATCCAATCGTTGAAAATTCGAGGGGCAGCACCATCTCGTCGTTAAGTTCCCCCACCTGACTCTAGCGGGTTTTGAAAAAGAAAATAGAAACAAAACAAAAAAATTTCAAATTGGCGTTGTTTATTTACTTATTTATTTATTTATTTATTTACGGGGACCAGCCCCTTTACGGTGATAAAAAAAGATTTTCGGGTAAATGAGACGTCGGGTGAATGGATTTCGGGCAATCGATGTTTCGGTATATTAAACCGTCGGGAATATGGCAAGTCGGCAAAATAATATTTCGTGATTTTGAACATTCGAGCAAATGAATATTCGGTGTTCTAGTATTTCGGTAGATTACAATTTCGGGTAAACACTACATCGGATGAATAAATTTCGGGCGTTTGGACCGTTCGGGATTATGAGATTTAGGACAAGTGACGGCAAGCCGAGGCGCAGCCGTTCCCGCGACGTCTATCGTTGCATCCTGAACTAACGAAACTGTAAAAAAAAACCTCACCAAAAGAATCAAAATGGCGTTCAGCTTAGCCGCTTTTGCGTACATCATAGCTTTAATTATCGATGCCTTTCTCATCTTCTTCGCAATCTATCACGTAAGTGTTCGAAGTTCATTAAAAATGATATACAATTTATCGGACTTGAACCAATAGATTGCCAAATTTATCGTCTTCGTACATAACCTCAAAAGATCGTGATTCCGAAGATTCGGAAAATTTATCAATTAAATATGACGCAAGTCATTAAAAGAAATGTGTAACATAAGTTGTTATTCTCTTTGCAGGTGATTGCGTTCGACGAGCTGAAAACAGAGTACAAAAATCCTATAGAGCAATGCAATAGCTTGAACATGGTAATCCATCGATTAGTCTTCATTCATTATTCATCTATGCAAAACGATTTTTTTTGTTCTAAAATAATCAATAATCTTTCGATTTCAGCTCGTACTTCCAGAATACGGATTGCATCTCTTGGTCAACATATTATTTTTAATAAGCGGCGAATGGGTATCGTTGTTAATCAATGCTCCGCTGATTGCCTATCACGCAAATCGGTGGTACACGAGGCCTGTGATGACCGGGCCTGGGGTTTATGACCCGACGAGTATACTGAACGCCAACAATTTGTCGAGATGTCAACAAGAGGGCTGGGTCAAATTAGCCTTTTATCTTCTCTCATTTTTTTACTACCTCTACGGGTGAGATTTATCTCAATTGGAATTTAAAAAATTATCATAGTTTAGTAACTAGTTGTCCTAATTTAGTCTTCTTCTTTTCCAGAATGATAAGCTCATTGATTCACTGAAGCTATTGAGCGATACACTGCCGGCTATCGAGCAGTCTGCTAACGTGTACTGCATTTATGTGTAAAGAAACAAAGAAATAACTCATAAACGTGGGACGACAGTAAAGAGTGCCAACTTAACGGAGATTGTTGCAGACATTGAGTTTGACAATGGCTGTTTATTACTTTTTAATGATCTTCGATCTTGTCTCTACTAGAGTAGAGAAGTCTTCAGGTGAAAACAATATTCCATACTTTTTAATTAAATTGCTGCAATTATGGAGCGATTATTAACATCTATAATTCTCTAGTCACCATGATTTTTATTCATTCTCCAATATTTCGCAATTTCTATAGTTTTCCTCGTCGCGCCGTTTTAATAACAGGCATATACTCCTAACTAACAAGTATAATTATTTTTTTTATTACCTACACTCATCGAAGTAAGAAATGATTTGTACAAAAAGAATTGTATAGTCAAGCTCCATCTGAGTCTGAATCTTAATCACAAATACATCGATCTTTTGTATTTAAAAAAAAAAACTTAATAAATACTAGCAGGTTGTATATCAAAGAACGACATAATTATTATAATATTTTGGTCGCTTAATTACGTGAAGCGTGAGTGGCAGAGACGTTATACAAATGTATAAAAAGCGAATTATCGCAGTAGGTAAAAAATTTTTTTTTCAATTCTATCTACTCAATTTCTCTTTCAGCCAATCTTCAGTGAGCTCCTCTAATTCGCGAACTTCGTAGCACCTTGTCAGGTCAGCCTCTTTCTGTAGCACAAGCTTCATGCTTGCGTAGAGCACCTGCAGCTCCATTTGAATACCCCTTGGTGTGTAAAATATGAAACACATTGGGTAAGAAATTCTTCCATCAGTGTGTTGCATTTTGTAACTGTAAACTATGTAACGAGGCTCGTGACTGGGAATCGTCTCCTGCAATTCCTCTATCTGTACATCCTGAAAAAGTTAAAAACATTTCAATAGCTTCGTTACATTATTAAGTCCGGTTTACGAGGCACAATAGTATTTTTCTTTACTCGCCTCTATAATCTCGTCCAAGCAAATCGTCTGCTTTGGTCGATCGACCTTCACTACTCGCGCGCACACACACAACAAAAAAAACATCTGTAAGTCATGTAAATATGCCATATATATTATCATTCGGGGTGGTAACTCACGTATCAAAGCGGCATTTTTCTGACTCTTTCGAAATCTAAATTCCTTCAACGAAGTCCTCACAGTCTCGTCGATATCACAAGTGCTTTTGGAAGTCTAAAATAACGAGAGCGTTGATCCCGTGTTAAAAGGCTGTTTTCAGAGTGAATTTCATGACAGATGTCGATCGTTTTTACCATTGTTGCTGCTGCGAGGTGACCCGTCGCTGTCAATGGAGGAAATGAAAATTGGCGTACGACGATTGACGACAGCACGAACCGCTACAAAGTCGCGAATACAAAATCGAAATGACACCTCCGTGCGCCGCAGTACAGGGCGGGAGGGAGAAGATGTATCAATGAGCACCGCCCCTCCGTCTCTCATCGCTCCGCGTCGCTTCGTCAGAATTCAGCAGAGGGCAACCTCGTCGCTGCTCTGTCATCCGCCAAGTACATTTCATGTCATTTCTTAACCCGTAGTTGTTTTTAAAAAAGGAACAAATTTCTTTGAAAAAAAATAAAAATAAAAAAGATAAATGTGCCCTTACAAATACGTTTGCGACACATCGACAAGACTGATTCCGAAGAATTCGCATTTGACGTAACATCGACAAAGGAATCGAAATATTCGACAGTGTATATTGGCCAAAGTGAAAAAGCGAGATAGCAACAAAAACTTTTTAACCCTGAACACAATATTTGTCAGAGATGACTGTGATGGACTTTTTTGGTTGTGCCTTTTTGGCTTTCGGAACCCCACTCGCTATGTTCACCTTCACCGTTTCCGCGGAACCTATAAGGATAATCATACTCATAGCGAGCGCATTCTTTTGGCTGATATCGTTGCTTCTCTCATCCGCTCTGTGGTATGCCGTTGTACCCTTGCAAAATCAACTTACCATAGGACTGGTATTCTCCGTGTTGTTCCAGGAGGCGTTCAGGTGAGAACTCCAATTGCAATAATTTATATGCAACTCCATATGCTCGACTACGGTCATTGCGCAAAGAATTTTATCAACGGAGTAGCCTTCTACTATCGAAGTAAAAAAATGTTTGTCCGCGCAGTGTCAAAGCTGTTGACTCTGCGTAGCAGGATTACATTGCAGTAATTCAAAGTTTAAATGCTCTTTTAATTTCATCTCGTAAGCTTCAGGATTCAGCTGTGTACCAAATTCATTGTACAAGGTCATCTTGGTAAAAAGATGCTACTCGGCGGTCCTAAGTCAGGATGTATGTAGAGACTTACTGGCAATCTTTAATACTAAGGGACAGATATTTTGCATATTCCATTAATTTCTTGAGTACAGTAGTTTTGCCGCTTTTAATTTTAAGCATGAAATACAAAGTTCCGTGGCCCTATCTAGGGTCCATTCTAGGATCTCTCTTGAATATGACAAAATTGAATCTTTAAAAATGTGTACAATGCTGTTCAAATTTGAATATCATCAATTTTAAAAAATGTCAAACCAATGGTTTTTCTGTACAGTGAAAAATGCAGAAGAGATCAATTTTTTTGATTGGCAAACCCTTTCAATCTCGCGAAAATTTCAATGTGTAATGTTTATCCAAGGTTCATTATTATTATTATTTTTTAAACAGATACCTCTTGTACTGGGTTCTGCGAAAAGCTGAGAGAGGATTGGAAAAGGTGACGACCGCCCACGTAGCCGACAGCAGGCACATATTCGCCTACGTGTGCGGTCTTGGATTCGGCTTCATGAGCGGAGCCTTCGCTTTGGTGAACGTCCTCGCGGATGCCGTTGGTCCGGGAACAATGGGACTTCGCCAGGGAACGGAATACTTCTTTGTCATGTCGGCAGCGACGACTCTCTGCTTCATACTCCTCCATACGTTCTGGGGAGTCGTGTTTTTCTCGGCGCTCGATCGCAAAAACTGGGCTCAATTAGCCTGGGTCGTCGGTTCGCACTTGTTCGTATCCTGTATGACACTGTTCAATAGGAATCAAACTTACACAGCTAGCCTACTGTCGGCATATATCGTTCTCGCGATAACGATTGCCCTGGCTTTCAGAGTAGCCGGTGGAAAGGTGCATAATATACCTCAATGTTTTGTGAGGAAATGAGCAACAAATAACTAAAAAAAACAGAAATATCACTCGTACGTGATATCTTTGATAAAATCATTCACCCAGCTACTTACTTGAACGATTATTTATTTACGATTGTGTCAATACCGTGGGTACAAGATTACCTGTGCCACAACTTGTTTGTTTCAATGCATCATCTCACCCAAAACATTATCGTTGTTGGTTGCGTTCAAATCGGTGGGGAGAAAAATCTGTAATTATGTTAACCCCCGATGAGACAATTAACGATAAAGGCCGCACCGGCTTTCCAGAGTATGATGTTTAACGACGGAATATCTGTCTGTAATAGCGTATACACATGTGTATATATGTATCTGTGTAAATGGCTACGGAGTTTTAGACAGCCGTCATTAATGGTGAATCGCAATCTTAAAATTCCTCCCCGTCCCGCGAGCGTGACACGATTCGATCGCTGCTACCGAGTATTCGGATCGAGGACGAAGTCGCGAAAGAAATGTTTGACTAGTTTTTTTCCTGCAATTTTTATCGATTGTATTGAGTCTTCTTTTCTTCAACTTATCTCACACACTCCATTCATATTTGAACCGTTTATTGTATTACTCATTCATACTGCGTTTCGTCTATCATTTGAATAAAGTCATTTTGATATTTAACAAAAATCAATTCACTCGTCCGCTATCCACCGTCCTTATAGAAAATATTTTGTCTATATAGTCGTATCGGATAAGTTGAAACTCTGATTAAATAAAAAAAATATATTCGTACCGTTGAGGTGTGTGTGTTGGGTATAAAAAGGGTCGGCACATTTTTTGGAACGAGGGACTTTCGGTTTTACGGACAAACGTTTAAAAACTAAATGTACAGCCTTCTTACGGGATCTTATTTGCTCGGTGAATTTCATTCACGAACTGGTCAGAGACGCCATGAGCAATTCCATCTTATTCAGAAAATTTTTACCCTCCATTTTGTCCCATCGAACCTCTTTGAAAGAACCTCCGAGATTTTCCCACTTTCTTTCGCGCACCAGTTGACCAGGGAAAAAGTCCTTTCTCGGTGAATGAGCAATCGCCACTTGAACTCCTGTTTGAGGCTCGCATCGTACAGCAATCATCCTGGACGAAAAAAAAAAGATTTATCGTTACGCACAATCAATATTTCTTAGGTTTAGTATTTTTATAGACACCGTCAATTCGAGATTTTTCAGATAGGATTAAATACCTGTCTCCGTTCGGAGAGGCAAGAATGCAGCTGCTCGCATTTCCAAGTGGCTCGACCGCCCCGAGACCCAGATGGGAGCTGTTCGCCAATGACTGCCAACCCATGCACTTCGCCAAGCCTTGAACTGCTGTTATTTGGTGTTGATATATCTATTGAATAAAATCAATTTCAATTACATTTTTTCTTTTGCTAGAAAAAATGAGGAATTAATCCCTTCACTGTTAGACGAAAATAATTCAAATCAAATAGCGATGAAGAAAACAACCGAACCTGACAGAAGATCAAATCTCGGAGTTCCTGTGGCTCGTAGCTCATGTGCATTACTCGTCCGTCTCGGCAAACACACTTGAGAGATTTCTCTCCCACGTGAACGACCATGGATGTTCGATAAACCGTGTCGTAGCCATGCGTCAGTATATTAATTTTTACGCAAGATTGAGTTGGCGAGTTCAGAGCATTCCAGTGCGAAACAATCAAAGGATCTTTGACCTCCTTGGCTATCGTGTCAAGCACGTACTCAGTACGTATTCGCATGAAGAAGTGTTGTGCTTGCTGAATTATTTGCTCCAGCAGAGTTTGACTCTTGGTCATTTCGATCAATTCGTATCGGTCTGCTGCCGTTGGGCCAGCCAAGCATCGACGTTTGCTGGGTCCGAGCGGTCCCGACGACGGATGAGGAAACGGATGATGCGTATTTTTGTGGTGAACCTCGCGCAGCAGTTGATGCAACGAATGCTCGAGCACGTGATCGTGATCAGTTTTTTGAGGCGGTGGCGAGGGTTTCTTATCATTGCCCGTACTGTGACACAGGCCAATCATCAATTGTATTCCCGGAAGAACCTGCCGATCGAACATGAATGCAATGAAAATTGTACTATTCCGCAAAAAAAGATGACTAAAGGAGTGCGTCGTACCGTAGCCATGATCTGATTTCCAACCACCATGTGAGGTATCGGCGCTCGCAAATGTACAGCTTCTCTAGCCAGCTGACTGAACAGCTCTTTGCAGAACAAAACGTTTTGAGCCGCTTCCAATTTTTGCTGCCAGTGCATATCAACGTTTGAACTGTTGGTGCTGCTGTTCAGCAAGTTTATATTCGCGCTGCACAAGTCTTCCTGATCTGTAATTCGACAACGTGAAGTAAAATTTAGGCTGACTGACAATATGAATTTGTCTTACTTGCATCTCGTATTTTTATTGTATCATATCGTATGAAGAAAAAAACGTTATTGCTTTATTACCTTTCTGACATAATACTTCAATGTAAGCGACTCCTTGCAATTCACTCGGTATCGTGACGCGCAAGCCTGATGACTTAGCATTGGATTGAGTGGATACTGAGCTGGCATTTGGATTTGGCGACGCAGGAGGACTGGTATTAGACTTTTCCTCCTCTTCGGCCTTAGTTACCTCGAACATCCCCGTTTGTGTATATTTTGAACCAGCTGCAAGTTTTACAAACTATATTTTATATTCTCTATCTCATAAGGCAAAAATCAATTTCTACACAAGAGAGACTATTTGATTACCTGTACGATAGCTGAGATCTCCGATAATCGAATTGGATACTTTTTTCAGACGCCAGTTTTGTCTGAGCCTGAGGAGCTCGATATGGAAGTCAGGCGTCGATCTTGTTCTGGCCAACTCTGTCTGACAATTTTTTAATCTTTCAGCACCCATCATCAGTACAGAGGCAGCGCCTGCCAGAGCTTTCTTGCGAGCGTATACTTGGACCATTGGTTTCACCTCAGGCGGATCTTGAGGTACTGGATCCAAAACCATGTATCTTTTTTCCTTAGCTATCGCCAGCACATCCGCCAGTACGCATACTTCGGTCAGGGCATTTCTGAGGAAAGAAACAATTTTCTCTGAAATCGGAAGCCTTTTTCTGTTTCTTTTTTTATATGCTTTACTTCTTTTAAAGCAATGTGAAACATCCTCCGGCACACCCACTATTTTTAAGGTAGGTTGGTCTCAATTGTTTGAAATCATCATAAAGTACAAATTTACTTTACTTTTACGCACACACATTTTCCTGTGGGACAATTGCCTCAAGTCTTATGAAAATGGGTGAGTTTTTTTTTAATAAGAAATGCAAACCTCAGTTTACTCCGTACGCTATCCCAAGGCCATAGAGACGACTGATAGGACGTAGAGTCCTTGGAATCGTCCTCGCTCTTCTCACCATTCTCTGACTGTTCCTTCTTGACATCTTCTCCTAAGTTTTTGCTAAAGTCAATCTTTTGAGCGATTTTCGTCAAGTTCTCCGACAGAGTGAGAGGTCTGAAATGAAAGTTTGGATTTCGTATTGGGAGACTGCCAATCTAATAAGCGACGATATGACGATAACGGAAATTCATCAATGTTTTTACAAGCAGTCGCTTCGAGGTTAAATTGTTTGGATTGTTACAATTTTGGCGCGACAGCAATTATTTATATTTCTCGAAGGTGCAAACGACGTTTGAGAGAAAATTATCTTACGCTTGATAAATCTCCTGTCCATCGTAACTTATTTCTTGAATTTGATTCTCTATCGGTGCCTCCACCGAGATATTCACGGAGGACGCCATTGTCCTGCGTCAATGGCGCCGGGTTTTTTGTTGTTTTTTTCGAATCCGCTGCAAGGGGCGCGTTTCAATACTACCTGCAAATTGCTAACCCATCCTAAACTCTCGTGACAACTTTGAGACACGGCAGTGTGCAAAATGCGGGAAGTATCGTTAATTTGTTCGAACATACACTGAAAGATTCTATGCGTCGCTTTTGCGTGAAGATGAACTACTTATAATAAAACTATGAACATCGTAAGTGCCGTCGAATTAATGTAAATTGGGTTAATCTAATTTTTTGAAAAATGTCAGAATTTTTGTTACCGGGTAAACAATGAACTCAATGCCCCTTATTAATAATAAGTTGAATTTTTCTTTACATAGCAGTTCACGGTTTTCCCGCCAAAATTTAAACAAGCGCGCGTCCATTCAACTGTAGAGGGCACGACGGATCCGTAAATGCCAACAATTAATTGCCAATTTAAAGCATATCAATGTGTAATGTTATAAATAGTCTATCCAAAATCATTAACAATATTTCGAGCTCTTACTCGTTCGGTATATAATCAGATAAAACTTGTTCTGATTCCATTGAACCGCCAAATTTACATTATTTTGAACGCTCGGTGTGTCCGGGTTCGAGACGCCGGGGCGTTCGTTGCGGTTTCTGTGCTCTGTGAACCCCGGGCCGATCCGGTTCCTATTGATTCGGCGGTGTGTGCATCGTTACTTGCCGCATCAAGGTACATCCGTCTTTTCGGTGCTTCATTTGCTTCGAGTCTGTTCGTTGTTTGAAGTGAAAAAAATATTTGTTCGTCGAGAATATTAGGAGAGTAACCGTGAGTGAAACTTTTCATTGACGAAATATTATAACAGTTAAACAGTTAAGATGCGCTTCGTCGAGCAGAGTAATAAAACGAAAGACACAAGAGCATCGAGTCATTGTTCCGTTGGCTTGTCGGCGTTACCCACCTTCCATTTTGGAACTACGTAAATTTGTTTCGAAAAGCAACGCTACGCTTTTATTCCCGACATATACGTATGTGATCGTGAGAGACGTGAATCACGCGTCAGCGACATCGTTCGATAATTCCTCTCGTCGATTAACGTAGATAAAGCAATCGTGCGAATTTTTATGCGCGTCTCTATTGTCCGCCGTTCAGGGATAGGTGTGCCCGAATGGCTACAGTGCCATTCTGCACCACGAAAATCTTTAATCGATAAAGTATTCGCAATTTTTAGGCGGCAAATTATTCCGACGATTTTTTTTCTTTTTCTTCATTTTATAATCAACATGCTGTTCTGAGAAAATGCGTTAATAATTTTTATATCGGTATTCCACCCGGCGGCAGTACCGAAAATTGAAGAGTGACAAATTTTCGATGGACGTTTTTTTTTTTGCAAGCTCCGATCTCCACCCTTTGTTAATTTCGTCGATAAAACGACTGACAAGGGACAACTTTCTTTTTAACCAAGTCAATTTAAAGCTTCGAGACTGATCTGTGCAGTCGCCAAGTTAATTTATTTATAGTTAAATAAATCAACGTTCACCTATATACAGTAGAAACACGTTTATCCTGGCTTAGATTAATTTGGGCTACATGTTATGCGAGGCACGGACCTTGTCTGAGCATTTTGCATTGTTGACGGTGTACGCAAGTAAACTGTGAATTGCGTATGTTTTCTGAATTATCCAAGATTTTACTTGTCCAATATTATGCTCGGCTAAGCGAGTTTCTACTGTATAGAAGTACGTCGCACACCATCCATGCACGACCCAATTGCTATGCGTGTACCGATGAGTATGATCTCAGCAAAGACACCCTTTCAACCCATAAAACAATTGTTATCTGCGCACCGAGTGTTTGCCGATATATATAAAATACGCATACGTGGCTTTCTTCGTTTCCTTGAGTACATTCTCCGATAATGAAAAAGAAAGACCGGAGATAAAATAGTGCTGCGAGTCTATCGTGATCTGTTTAATAAAACAGACGCTATTATTTGTATCCTCCAAGTGAGTTGAAGTATGTGAGTTGAAAGACTTCGAATGCGGCCATTGCGTTTTATTAGTAAGAACAAAAATTTAATTAACCTAACAGCGTAAAATTCGATTTCCAGGTACATAATGACACCGGAGGGATATACGCGGGTTTACGTCGGTGGTCTAAACGACAAAATAAAGAAAGACGATCTCCAGATGGAATTTGAAAAATTTGGGAAACTTAACAAGGTCTGGATGGCATTCAATCCGCCGGGTTTTGCGTTCATCGAATTTTTGAGCATGGACGAGGCTGAAGTAGCTTGCAATAACATGAATGGCACTGAGATAATGGGCGCCAAGCTGAGAGTCGAAATATCACGTGGACGGGGTCGCGGTGGTAGCCGGGGTGGTTCCGGGGGTTTTCGGGGAAGTCGCGGTTCCGGGAGTCGTGGTTTTGGATCGCGGGGTAGTTCGTCCGGGGGATACAGGGGAGGCAGCACGTACGGCGATCACGGGAGTAGCGGCGGCGGGAGCGGCGGCTATAGTACAGGCAGGGGAGGCAGTAGGGGCAGAGGTCGTTACGGAGACGACTATGCCTCAGGGCGCAGCAGTGGCTATGTCAGTCGCGACAGCTATTCCCAAGACAGCTACGGCACCGGTAGTGGAGACACCGGCGACGACTACTACTCCGGCAAGGATTCATCAACGGCGAGATATCGCAGTCGCTCTCCGGCAGGACGTGGCAGGTACTAAAGATACCTAATTTTCGTTAAAAATCTACGATATGAAGCTTGTCTCACACACACACACACACACACTCACACAGCTCGACTGTCCGTGGCCCCTCGATATAATTACATGTTCCATGCGAAATGCATTTTTAAAAAACACACATAGACACACACACACCTCGTCGAAAAGCAGAGTTTGCCGATAATACGAGGCGGGAGTAAAAATTCGATTAATCGATGAAATGCATCTTCGACGAAAAAAAAATAAACAGCTTCGGTATCGTTTTTATGAGCGGGGCAATGTATATATTGCATATAAAAGCAAACTTCGAGAAACTATAATAACATAAAGGCTGTTAAAGTTTTAGGTCAACCAAATGAATTTACGCTCCGTAAACTACGTACGAGCAGGAGACCTTCATATTTATCACGAATTCTCCGTAAATAATTCTTCGATTAATCGCCGAAATTTTTTAAATCTTCGCTTAAAAATGGAAACAAATAACGTTGAGAGGACAAACGAAAAATGCATAAATTTTACGATTTAAAAATCTCGAAAAAAAAAACTTCGTCCCAGAGAGAGAGGGAGGGAGAGGGAGAAACAGAGATCGAGAGATCGAGAGATTGAAGTAGTGTTTCAATTCGTAAAGGAAACATCGGAGATGATGTAGAAATCGGCTGTTTATTGCATGCGCAAAAGTATTTCTTTGACTGTCTCTTTTGAACCCAAAGAAATACAAGATTCTCTCTCATGTCGAAAAAAATGAAAACAAGAGATTGACGTGAATGTAATGTGAAATCCTTTTTTTGCACTTCCATGTTCACAGTCATCGTCATCTTCGTGAATGCACATAAAAGAACTACGCTACGTTGCCAAACTGAACTGCGGGCCGATCAGCCACCCGCCTCGACGACTACATTCTGTCCAATCTACGCAGCGACGTGTACATATACAAGAATTATTCTAACGATATATGCTACGACATACTTCCTTTTACAACGTACGATCTGGTTTATAGCCTGAAATTCATTCTGGAATAATGTTTCTTTCATAAAGTATCAAATTTTTCGTCTCCGTTAAAAGAAAATTAAAAAGTAACAATGGTTTTGAGATTTTGGTGAGGAATAAGGAGACGACGATTAATGAAAGACTGACAAGTTCGCCGATGCGAAACTTATAAACGTAGGCAATACGGGAGACGATTTCGAAGTTCACATATTGAACTTTCATTAGTTGTGGAGTTTACAGGTTTACCGATCGTACGAATGATCAACGGTTTTTGATAAGTTCCATCGTGCTAGAAACCAGATGCTACTCTTATTATCATTTTTTTTGTTCCTGCAATTTTTTTTTCTAGTAACCCTTACGTGACTCCTCTAAGCTAACAAAAAAATAATTAAAATGTTAGAAAACGATAATTCCATTTATTATCGTGTTTTCTCGTCTCTACGTAAAAAGAAAAAACGCCTGGCGTTGCTTACTATTCTACTGATAGTGATGTTTTTTTATAAAAAGAATTAACGAGGCGCAATGGAGCCAAGAATCAATCTGCGGTCGTGCTTGGCCTACAAAAAAAAAAACAAGAAAAATTTATAATTCAAATGGAGTTTGGAAGTATGCTCCGTAAAAAAAAAGAAAAACATTGAGACGACATAGATGTACGATTTTCAAAAGAATCCGATAAAAAATATTTCCTATACATAGGATTATTATTTTGACCAAGCAATTTAGTCATGCGACACGGATAACTTCCGTGACGAATCTACGTACATTCGTACTTCACTCTCGAGTGGATCGTACGAGAACAAAAAAAAGCGTTGGAAAACAACAAAAAATTCTCATAAACAATATTTTATCTCTGCTGTAAATGACATGGAATTGGAAACATATTAAATAATTTGCGCTCACAAAACTACTGCCCGCCACCCTGCCTGTCTACAGATTTTGCCCATTATTAGGCCGTGCTGTCTCCGCAAGTCAGAGATCGCGCGACGAACGATCCGTTAATCCGACTACGACGTGGAGAACAACGAGAATTGGGGAAAGAACGAAAAAAAAAACGCTATCGTCACATCGTCATTAATCAGCGTTCACTTGTAACGCGTACTACGAATAGGCGAAATTTGTTTTTTTCCGCGTAATGTGCGAATCTTTTTATGATGAACTTTGTAACATGACGTAAGTATGCCATTTTGAGGAACATCCGACGAAATAAGCGAACGCATGAGTAACAAAAAAATTATTTTTATTGATTCCTTTTCGACGGGTATGAAAGAAGAAATAATTACGTTTATTTTATATTTGCAAGTAGAGTAGATCGACGTTCGGTATTTTGAAAGAGTGCTCTTATCATTTGTTTAACTTGGCTTGCTGTAAATTCGTGGGCAAGTGGTCCCTTGCCATCGGCCCATCTGTCCTCGATCTCTTTCAGCGGCGCTTCTAGCACTTTTATAAGTTCCGTAAGATTTGACCATTTGCTTACGTGGCGCTGAATGCTAGACGACTCCTGCGAACCAAAAAAAAAAACAAGTTACAGGAAGATTGTATGGGATGGACGAAAAAGTGGAAGACAATAATCGATTAAAGATTCTATTTACAGGCACGAAGAGCAACGGGGAAGGTGCAGAGGTGACGATTTATCGCATATATTGTTGAATAAATGAGTTTCGAAAAAAAAAAATTGTAAAAATGGTGTATTTCATTGCAAGCTTCCAGTAGAATAATGCTCACCGGAAATATTGAAGGCGTTCGTTTCACTATCATGGTAAACAGCGTCACTAATTCCGTCGCAACGTCGGCCGGTATGTCCTCCACGGTAATAACTTTGGTCACGAGATCCTCGACCATGGAATTCGTTATGCAGCCTGGGTTTACGAAAATAAGATAAGGAAATGAGATTCACTTTGGCTATATGAAGTCTTGTAAAAATCGCACGAAATTTCTATACCAACCGACAGCACGGCAATAAATGTTTATTGGCAGAACATCCAACCAAACTGTTTTCAACAGTTCGAGCTGTCTTATGCATTGCCGCAACGCCCGTTCTGTACTTTGAGGCAATTCAGGTGCTTGGCCCAGTTGCGATAGTCCTGGTGGATGGGAATTTAATTGTAATTGAAAAAATAAAATAAAAAAATCGAAGTATCTTCGCGCAGTCGACGTAACTCACCTGATTCACGAAGTATATCTATGATGATATTTCTCTGATACTTCATGTGATCCAGGAAACACTCCGAGCCAACGGAACGAAGAACTGACGTTAAATCGGCATAAGTAATGTTGTGCTTCTGCAGATGAGGTGGCAGACGGTCTCTGTATTCATGAGCCAGCGAGAGAAGATGATGTGCGAGGTACATGCAATTGTTGTGGAAAAGCGCTGTCGATGATCAATTTATGAGACAAATATATGGTAACGAAACTTATTTAATGTAATTATTCATTTTTTTTACTCACCAACTTGCTGGGGTATCGTCTCGAGGAATTTTTTGTGATGCTCCGGTACCGTACTTGCGTATATCTCAAATACGTTTCTACTCGTGTAAAATAGTCTTACGGCACAAACGTCCGAACTCATGCAAGCTTCCTCGAGAATGTCTCTTGCCAGATTCAATATATCTTTGGCACTTTTGCTGCAATAGATATATATTTTTTTCAAACGTCAGTTAGACGCATAATTTAAAAAAAACGAGCTAAAATTATAGACCCGAGATTAACAACCTGATCTGGCACGAAGGTAACTGGAATGTGTGTTTGCTCAATTTTTGATCGATATTGTAGTCGTCAATCTTGCACTCATCCAACAATTCATCAGGAAATTTCAAAGGCTCCTGGAAATATACAAGGGTCAGCAAAGTGAAAACAGTTGAACTTTCATTAATGTTACGGACCTTTGGCTCGTGTCTGAACGAATCGTGAAGATCTTTCCTCGTTATTTTACTCGCTTTCGCCAACAGACCTTGGCATATCTTGTCAATGAACAGAGTATCGACGTTCTTTGTGTATTCCGACAAAAATCGTTGACTCTCGTCGATGAATCCTAAAACATTTTTTTTTAATTCGCGATTTATATCAAACCCCCGAGGAATCGGAGTATCGTAATAACGAACTTAAAAATAAAACACATTCGCATGTACCAATTTTCAGCAAGTAATCCTGAAACTCGGTGATGTCGATCATAACTGTTTCAAAATTTTCGAACTCTGCGCTCGAGCTCGGTATCGTGTCGGATATACAATCGTTAATCAATTTTTGGGAAAGCGGTTCGAGCAAAGTGCCGCTCAGTAGAACTAGAAAACTTTTGTCATTTGCTATTTCGACATCGAGATGTTGGTGCAGAAATTGCAACAACAATTTGAGATTGTGAAGAACGCTCTTGTAACTCGGCTTCTTTTTTTTGTCACCGTGCTCGACGTTAAATATTTTCTCGTCAACGACGTAGACGGAGCATTTGTCGTAATTTATAATCGGCACGATAAGATACTTTACGAGCTTGTTGGAAAAATCGTTGAGCGAAATTTTCAGACTGTCCACGCAGTGAAGAGCTCTTATGAGGTCTTGGATCTCCTCGCGATCGCAATCTATCATTAGACTCGCGGATTCTTTGCCGTGCTCTCTGGATTCGCCCCAGGAAACATATTGCTCCCAGAGGGAAATCACGTTAGTCTGGAATGTAGCGTAGGAACTCGAATATTCCATTTTCATTGTCGTGTATATACTAAGCATTTGCAGATCGCTCTGAGGCGTTTCGAGGAGGGAGTTCATGCGCTGCAGAGTCTTGGCTGCTTCGACATATTTCTTCTCGTGCATGCAGCTATCGACCCTCTTCAGACATTCACTGAGCTCGAGAAGCTGGCTGGACAATTGCAGACTCAGACAGGACTCTTTGAGGGCATTGGACAGATCCTTCAGTTCCCTCGTGGATCCAGAAAGTTCAATCTTTATCTGAAAAATTTAATCCTACTATTAAATAACCGATATAGACTATAAAACCAACCGACGGGAGGTTGGTTGTATTTTTAAACTCTACCTGATCTTGTACTCTCTTCTGCAAAATATTCATATCATTCACGAGTTTCTCAGCCTTCAGCACCAGAGCCTGATCCTTCTTCAAGGTCGGGACAAACTCTATGTAATTGTCATCGATGAAGTCTTTGACGTCGTTCTTCAGTTTTGTTATTTCCTTTTGTATATCAGCGATTTTTTCCTTCAGATCGATTTTTTCCAGTTGGCCTGGGAATCGAATAATAACAATTGAGCGAGTATAGATCAATAATGTATATATATATATATATTTTTTTTTTCTATAAGTAAACAATGATTGGTTGTCAAACTGACAAAATTGCAGGGGATCGGTGAATTTCTAACGAACGATTAATTGAATTAGTGTAGGAAACGTGTTACGATTCTTACATTATGTGCGCAAAATTTTACCTACCTGCCGTGACCAGCACATCAGCGACGAACGAAGTCATTATTGCACTGTTTCGAACAAATAAAATGCAAACGATTGCCGTTCAAATATGCGGCTAACCTATAACCAGACCATCGCGTGAGACGTACAGTGTGCGTGTGTGTGTGATGTGCTTGAAATTACGCTTAGCTTTCTGCCGCCACTGCGCGGAGCGCTTGCGTCGTGAACTCGGCCGAAAGATGCGATTTTCAAACCGGAAGTGATTTATTTCCAATACGAACCCGCTTCCTGTCAAAAATTAAATTCTCAAACCGGACGTGACGTTTTCCCCTATATGACATGATTTCCGATTAGAAAATAAGATTTCCAAACCGGATGAGATTTTCTAAACTGGAAGTGACGTCTTTCTCGTATGACGTCACTTTCGGTATAAAAATGAGAAAAAGAAAGAAGAGGAACGGGCTCGCCTGGGCAATTAATCAGTACAGGAGCGACTCTGCATATTCAGTTGTCGTGGTGTCCACTTTTTCGATGTTTTTTTTATATATACTGACATTTATTGAATTTACCATAAGTAAACATAGATATCTGCTATACCAACGGCTACTTAACGCTTACACTGTAGGTAACCTCTCCGTCTTATCATGGTGTTATCATAATGCAAGTTAGTGGTGTTTTCTCGAAGTTTCACCAGACATTTTAGCTATTAAGGCCTTACTTCTTAATCAGAGCAGTACTCTTACTGTACAAGTAATAATAATTGCTATCATGGAGATACGTAATTGCATTTGTGTCTTTCGATTTTAAGTTACAGTGAGTCTAGGGATTTCGGATATAGTGAGGTGGTAAGTTAGATGGGGTTTGTCTTGGGATACCTATCCGTCGCTCACCATGGACACTGTGCGACCAATCCGTGAACCCGTTACCACGGTTACCTGGTTGCGCGTATGTACTAACTCTATGGGGCAAAACGGAACAGTGGGGGGCAGTACGAACCATGTTTATTCATACTTATTGCCATTAAACTGCCGATCGCGTATATTTGCAAATTCGCCAAAATTCCCAATGAATGTAAATGTCGATCGATTCATATAGTTTTTGTTAATATACTATCACCAATAAATAAACAAATTTAGATCGTTTATAAGAATTGAGTATGACGTCAATTAACGCTTCGCGAAAATTTATGTTATATCTATCCCTTGCAGCAATTAATTCAAATATCTCATCAACATAGATGTATTCCATTTTGTCCTCTTCCTCCCACCCGATGTTTCGGGCCCCCTGGCGAACACTCAGGTGAGTTCAGTCTCGGTGGCCGTAGCATTTACTCGCGGACAACACAAACAGTTCACACATATGTGTGTACGTGAGCTTCGGTGAACTCACCTGTTTCACAACCTGCGTCGCGTACTAGCGTAGGGTCACGTGACCAGGTTTGTACGTTTTTCGAAAGGTATCTATAGTGTAGAGGTACGGTGTGAGGCAAGCTCGAGAGTGCCTCGGCATCAGGGGGAAACAGAGACCGGGAACCAGTCAAACCGCACCCAATGTAACGCCAGGAGGTCGTTCAAGCGCCGCAGCGAAAGCCCGTGGCAGCTCTTCTCCTCGACGATTCACAGTTCTCACTGACATCTCGCTGTGCACGGTTCGCGAGATACTTATTCGCTCGAACGTCCTCCAATCGCGGACGAGATACGAATTTAACAGGTTATCAGGAATCGATAAAATTATGTAGTGAAAGGGCAACGACAGTTTGAGCGTTGTACACGCGAGAATCCGCGATTTTATTGGACGATTGAACTTCGTACGGTGGAGATTCGAGCGTCAGTCGGTGGAAGCGCCCGATCGGACCACCGTAAAGTATCTGTCGATCGTCGAACATCTTCGTGAAACATAATATAAAAAAAAAAACAAAGAAACAAAACGATGGAAATCCAGCTCGATGCTCCCTTGAAAGTGAATCGACGGACGATTATCGTAGTAACGTCCTTTATGAGGCGTGCTTCGACCTCTGGAGCGTAAAAAGATACGTGCGTCTGGTTGTGTGATGTGCTTCGGTGTTCGATCGTTGGTTAGTTCTCGATCTCGCGTATCCGCTGTTCCCTTCTGTTCTACCCGCTGATCGCGGCGTCGATGCTGTTACGTCGAGGAAAAAACGAAAGGGTTCACAACAAGGTCGCTCGGTATAAGTGCGCTGTTTTTTTTTTTTTTTCTTCTGTGCGCAAAGTAATTTAATCTAATGCAAAACACGGAAGCAAAAAAATAACACCTTCGCGTTCGTCCTCGGTTTGCACGCGGTGCTACGGAATGGAAATGATTCCGTTCTACAGCGTGGTCGTAACAAAGGACCAACACTACTGGATCTCCATAAAAAATCTACGCTGCGCCGTTTTGTAGCTATTTTCATTTGGTAAGAATCTTCTTAAAAAAAAAAAAAACTAGAAATTCATCCAATCCTGCCAGTGTCTCTTATTGCGGTACGACGCTCGAGAGGATTGTGTAATTTTTTTGTATCGCGAAGTATCCTAGGAACTTTTCGCCTGCTCGTGTGTGTTCGCGTGTGAATTTTTCGTGCGCCAAAGTTCGCGTGTATTATCTAATATATATAAAATGCGTGCGGTATGGCTGTTCGTGGGGATCTTTGGTCTCGCGAAAGGACAAATAGTGGACGTGGCGACGGATACACCGTCGATTTACTACACTGAACCATCCAACACCGACAGAAATGATCTGAGAGATTTAACGGAATTGCCCGGTGGCAGAATCACCGGGGGACAAAAAATTCTTGAGAGATCGAAGAGTCCTTACGTCGTTAGGGAGGATCTTTTCGTCGAGCGCGGCGGGGAACTCGTTGTCGAGCCTGGCGTCGAAATCCGGTTTGCTCCTATGATCGGACTCACCGTTCGGGGCATCATAACAGCTCAGGTAATTACCATCAGACTTCGAACGCCCCCGCAAACTCGCTGCTTATCTCGCTATAACGATATCTTCGATTGCATTGCTGTGTATGAAAAAAAAACAAGCGAAAGCAAATAAACAAATGTTTCACTGATTTTATCGATTTAATTGAACGACTTGACGAAAAATTGAGCTCGAATAAAATATTTACAAAAAAAGAGACTGAAACTGTCCATTAGCGATGCTTTTCGTTAATGGGGAAGTGAACAATGTACAGAAAAATAAAAATAGATAGCAAGATTTTAGGGACCTTTATATTTTTCATATCTTTATAACAGTTATGAAAATTCTTCTATTCTAATTCTTTATAACAGTTATGAAAATTGAATCTTCGATATAAAACTACTTATAATCCAAATATCGCCTGTAATCTTACTATCTATTTTTCTCCCTGTGCAATTATCGCAACAAATACAGTGTTCTCGTCGCCCGATGACGCGCAAAGATTTTTCACATTTTATATAGCGAAAGACGAATAGAAGAATGTTCTTTGTTCACTGCCGATGCGGCGAGCACGCACGCTCGCAGAGACTCCTGTCTCTCGTCGGGACGGAGCTCGCGAGAAAGTGCAACGCTGCTAGCTGAGTGAAAGGGTTCTAAGCGAAGGGCTACAGAAGATTTAGCGTCGCAATATAACCGAACGTAGCGGATGAAGCATTAACCAAACGTGCCGTTTGGCCGTCGGGAAATTACCGAAAAATTCGTGCAATTCGTCGAGGCTTTTCGGTGTTCACTTGTTTTTTTTTTTTTTTTTTTTTTTTTTCTTCGACAACTTTTCCACGGGATGACACACCTGCGTTAACCGCGCAGGTATAAGAAAAATAGGAAAACCTGTTTCCTGTATATGGGGCGTTCGGTGTCGCAGTTGGGCTTCGTGACTTTTCGGCAGCTTGACACCCTCCTATTGTGTTGTACGGGCTTGTGAGAAAAACTTGCGGGTCCGTTTAGACGAGACGAAGTCGTCTTTCTCCACCTGCCAGCTGTGTACGCTTCGCTTTTTCTCGCAAACACGCGCCAACTATCTCAAGAACATAAGTCTGATACTTGTAATATTTCTCACCTTCCGACGGATCTGTGTAAACACAAAGAAATTGGGGAATACCGATAAGCATTATCGATTGTACAAAATAAATGAATAAATGAATAAATGAATAAATGAATAAATGAATAAATGAATAAATGAATAAATGAATAAATGAATAAATGAATAAATGAATAAATGAATAAATGAATAAATGAATAAATGAATAAATGAATAAATGAATAAATGAATAAATGAATCAATGAATCAATGAATCAATGAATCAATGAATCAATGAATCAATGAATCAATGAATCAATGAATCAATGAATCAATGAATCAATGAATCAATGAATCAATGAATCAATGAATCAATGAATCAATGAATCAATGAATCAATGAATCAATGAATCAATGAATCAATGAATCAATGAATCAATGAATCAATGAATCAATGAATCAATGAATCAATGAATCAATGAATCAATGAATCAATGAATCAATGAATCAATGAATCAATGAATCAATGAATCAATGAATCAATGAATCAATAAACCTGCATGAATCAATGAATCAATGAATCAATGAATCAATGAATCAATGAATCAATGAATCAATGAATCAATGAATCAACGAATCAACGAATCAACGAATCAACGAATCAACGAATCAACGAATCAACGAATCAACGAATCAACGAATCAACGAATCAACGAATCAACGAATCAATGAATCAACGAAAAAAATTCGCGTGACGAATGCACCGGAAGTCTGAGGGATAATGTTTCGTAAGGCATTTCAATGGCAATCTTCACTGAGGTTGATTCATCGTTTGCGATGAACCGCAATAGAGGCATGGTTGGTAGTCGTCAACCTGTACGGAAGTATCACGCGTGTGTATGCAATTCTACGCGTTTCTTATCTAAATTCCTTTATCTTATCAACGCGACACGAGCCCGGGTTTACAGAACCTGCGATGAGTTTCGAACGGATGGGGTACCCGTCGAGCATTGTCGCTCTGCGCTATAGATAATACACCCTGAATTAGTGTGCGCGAACCGAATGCCACGATTATTATATCGATGTGACACACTTTCGAGATTCTTCCATGTTTATCGAAAGTGATTCACGCGATAGCGAAGGGATTGGGCTCGACGAAGCATCCTTTGCTTCGTAACTTTCCGTTGAATTTTCACACCGGAATCGATCAATTTAAGATCAATAACATCGACGTTATTGGCGATTTAATAATTCCAGCCCGAAGCCTTTTTCCTGTTGAAATTTCTTCTCTCTCTAGACTTTCTTTAAAATATGAAACTTTTTTCCAGCGAAGATATTGGGAAAAAAAAAAAAAAAAAAAAAAATAGCTCTTTTATCAACATGACAAACTTGGTATAAATCGGGCCTCAAAGAGTTCAATAAAATGTAATTAAACGACTGAAGTTTTTCGATAGGCGTAAGAAGTATGAAAAGGAAATTTTCCGAAAGATCGATCGATTACCTAGCGATACTGACAAAAAATCGTTTTGCTTTTCTAACAAAAAAAAAAAATGTCGATCGTTGATAATTTATTAATGCGGTACAAAGAGAAAAGTATTTGCTCCCACAGCAAGATTAGTTTACCAATATTAAGCAGATACATTAATTACCCTAAAAACATTTCCTGTCCAAAATAACGTTGTTTTTCCTTTCGTAAAGTAGCTCGTGACGCGTGTCTCTTCCTCGCGGCAATGTCAAACGATTGTGAAATCGCTGACGAACGTGAATGTCGCCGATGACTTACGTCCGAAAGTGAATCATCGTCATCGTGCAGCGATCGTGGTCGCAGAAGCGGTGCGACCGTTCGATGCGACTTTTGAGTCATTCACGAAAGAAAACGCTAACGTACGATTTTCCTTTGATACCGCCCATTCGTATAGTCCTCGGTCTGGTGTCAGCCGACATCGAAGACTGCGTCTGCATTCGCACAATTTCACGGAGTTTCTCGGAAAGAGAATCGTGCGTTCATCAACGATCCGCAGGTGGGGTAAGACTCCCGTTTGCAGAGTCATTATCTGAAGATCTCCCGTAACGGATCACCGTTGCTTCGCTATGGAAATACCGAAACGAGCGTAACTCACCGAGAGTGATCGGATCGCTCGATAACGCTCTGACCCAGTTTTCATCGGTTATAGCTATAACGTAACGCAGCAGTCGAAGACCGCTGATTCGAGTGAGCATGGCTCACCGATGCAACGCACTCTGGACGTATAAACTCTTCGCTCTATACTCGCTCTATACTATACGCGCACTGTTTCTCTGAGAGGTCGATGTCCCAGTCGCGTCGATGCGCAAAACTCCCCTGAACGAAAGTTTTTGCGCGTTAAGGCGATGCTAAATAACGCCTTCGGTAACAAAAAAAACTGTACGGAATGCCGTTTTCAGACCGCCGAGGAAAACAGTACGTTACGATAATTGTGCGAAAAACACTTTTTTTTTTTTTTTTCGAACGCATGCACGTAAAATCCCGCTTTCCGTTCCTGTGAGGTGAAGCGCATAAAGGCACTTTTTTGTCACACGTGCATGAATCGCGGCACTTTAACATGGCAGTCTTGCGAGCCGAAAGTGGCCCATTGCATGCGCAGTTGTGAATCTACGGTGAAATTACGGAGTCGCGCATGCGCAGTTCGCATTTCGTTCATATTTCTTCCCTTGGGAGTTTACTTGTTAACGTTTTCGTCCCTTGGTAGTTTACTTGTTCACGTTTTCGTCCCTGGAGACATAACGTCGCTTTTCGGTATTCGTCTCGCGCGACTGCCATTCCAAGTGGCGCAGATTCATGCACTTGTGACAAAAAAAAATAACGATGTGTAACGAGGGTCGAATTGGCGATTGCGACTCGTGCGATTGCAGACCTCGCTTCGCTCGGGCCCACAAACCTCACACTCGTCGCAATCGCCAACTTTCAACCCTTGTTGCACGATATACTATTTACCGCACTAGTACGAGAAAAAGTGCCTTTATGTGGACACTTCGCCGGAACGGAAAGCGTGATTTTCGTGAATTTATTAGGAAACATTATATGAGTCGTTTTCGGCTCGTGCAGCATTTTTCACACTGCTCAAGAACTCTACGACCTCGTCACAAAAACACCTGTTCCCTTGGTAATAACAGGCAGACGCACATAGAGAAAATTTTCCAGGTCGGTTTAACGAAATCCGCAACGAAAGCCTTTTTTGCGTTCGGAAAGAGTTGGGGGGTGGGGGAACGAAAATTGTCACGGAACATTTTTTTTTTAGAATCCTTTCGCGCGCAGGACAGACAGAGTGACAGAGTGACAAATTCCTGTTGTCTCCACGTTTAATTGAAGCAACCGGTTATTTAGCTTCTCGCCTCTCGGTATAGCTTCGTCCACGGTGTACGCGCAGTCTTCGAGCTGTTTCGTACGTCTCTCGCACACGCATGTCCTCTGGTTATTCCCCTCGAGAAAAACTCTACGCACGTTTACGCACTGTCGGTTGCATCTACGCGTTAATTCGCATCAGGCGTATTTTTCTCGGGATCGGTCGGTGAAAGAAAACTGAGGCCAGACCGAGGGCGACTCCGCATAGCCATAATAACATACGTACAGTGAGAGACACACACATCGACCGTCTGGCGACGCACTGGAACGTGCACGTTGCATCGTCCGGATCCTCGATAAACACACCGCGTTGTTACGTTGCAAAGTCGCTTCTGTACTTTTACAGTCGTCCACGGGTTTTATAGAGAGTAACACACTGGGCCGCAGCACGAGAGCGTCGCCCACGCGATGATCTTCTCGATTGCCGTGAAGGAATGCCGCTTCTGCCCCGAGACCTAAAAATCATCGACTCCAAGGCACTGGCGTAAGGATTTGGTATGAAACATAAGAATTTTTATCGTTGCTACGAAAAAAAAGACAATCGTTTCTTGTTAACAAATAATTGGTTGTTTGTCTAAATCATCCGGTCATTAGATAGAAAATCCAATAGTCAAGGATCTGTCCAAATTTCAAATTAATCGGACGAATAGATTTATAGATACGATGTCCCTTGTTAATTGTCATTTGTTTATCGTCAGTGGTTAAGAAGTCCGTTATTGATTGATATTTTTCAATAAACAAAAAAAAAAACTCAAACACCTTGTACTAACTCTATGAAAAACACGAACGTGGCCTTTTAATGCCTGCTTTAAAAAAAATGTTGAAAATCAACCTGTTTTTTTTTTTTTTTTGAACAAATCCTTACGCTAGGGTCTTGAACTGATAAATGTTTCTATTTTTTTTTTTTTTTTTTTAATTTAAATGCTGAATAACAAGTATTTACGGTGGACCGATTTCTCGCTGGTAACACTACCGAGTTAAGCTATGCGCGGGTGTCTGCAACAGTACCCCGTTAATTCCGGGTTCGTGCATAGATCAGTGCAGTATCATTTACATAGTACAGGTATTGTGTTCTATGCTGTATAAGTGTACGACGAGAAAGTCTCATTGACTGCGGAGCTTGGACAAATCTTTTACACGAACTTGAAATATACGGTAACGCTATAGCCTCTCGTTTCACGCATCTAATGGATTAAACCATGTTGAATGTAACTCGGCTCGCGGACTTTCGTGACACGTGCATCGTGCGAAACGTGTACGACGCCGCTTTAACGTCTAATCCGATAATTTCTGTGTCGGGTTCAACGAACCCGAGGATTTAATTACTTCCTGCTGAACGGTCTTTGAAATCGGACTATCGTATCGACACATTCACTTCATGTGAAAGGTATTCGACCTCTCGACGATATTCAGACAGTATTCAGGCAAAGTAATAAATATCATTCGAAGTCACTTTCTTTTACTAGGTCGAAAATTACTCATCCAAACGAACAACCGTTACTTCACTCGTCTCCGTGCTACGCTACGTTCGTCGGAGATTTAAAAACTATGTTTCTGAAATACAGAACATCGTTTCACTCGACCCACTTGACTGTGCCCTTGATCTTACCGTAGATTCACATTCGCACGGAACTACGGATATTAATTTCATGGAATTGATTCATGCCTTGATGACGAATTCTTCATTCACGTAAACGTTTTTTGTTTTCGCGCGCGCGCACGCACACACACACACACACACGCACGCACGCACGCACGCACGCACGCACGCACGCACGCACGCGCACGCACGCACGCACGCACGCACGCGCACGCACGCACGCACGCACACACACACACACACACACGCGCGCGCGAAGGAGTGAGATAATATTGGGACAGGCGAACAATGTTGAAAGGTAATTACGAATGCCATAGTTGAATTATCGTTGGCCATTCCGTATCACATTGGGACAGGTGGTGCGGATGGTCGCATGCACCGTGTAAAATTATACTGCCTGGATTATGTGCGAGCAGCCACGCCGGAAATACCAGAAAAAACGTGAATAGGGTACTTTATACAACATTCGTGATGCATAACGGATGTGCGCGAGTGAGAGATATTCCTGTAGCGAATCGTGGGTGTGTTTTAACTTTTTTTTTTTTTTTTTCTTTCTTTCTTTTTCATACTCGCGCTACGACGAACGTTACAGGCAAACAAATTGATTTCACGACTTTCCCCGTTCACCAATCTCGTGTACTTTTATCGATTCATTTTATACGGAACTTCTGAGCTCTGCGGTGGGATAAAAGAAAAAAAAAATGTAAATGTCGATACTCGTCCATTAAATTTGAACTCTGAAAAAGGTTCATACACTTTACAAACTTTTTTTTTTTTTTTTTTTTTCAATTTAAATGGACAAAGGCGTGTTCTAACTTTTTGGCTTTTCTTTATTGTTTATCTCATACTCGTACTCCGTTAACCGTTACAGACATACGAATTGATTTCGCGACTTTCGCTCCGTTCACAATCCTCGTGTACTGTCATCGATTCATGTTATAAGGGACATCGGAGTCCCGCTGTATGATTAAAAAGATAAAAAAACACTTTAATGTTGCGTCGAAGCTACTCGTCGATTCGATATGAACGCTGAAAAAGGCTCATACATTTAACGAACTTCTATTGAAAATGAACAAAAATATCTACGGATCCTTCGTCTGTCGTGAAGTTCCTATAGCGAATCGTGGGTGTGTTGTAACTTTTTTTTTTTGCCTTTTTTTCATTCTCGCTCGATTTCACGACTTTCGCCGTTCACGATCCTCGTGTAATTTCATCGATTCATTGCATAGGGGACATCGGAGCCTTGCCCGAGGATTAAAAAGATAAAGAAAATTAAATGTTGCCTCGATCCAATATGAACGCTGAAAATAAAAAAAAAGGCTCCTTTACATTTACGATCTTTCATCGCGAAATTCACAAAAAGTTCTACAGATCCTTCGCCAGCCGTGCAGTTCCAGTAGGATAGAGCGGGGGGGGGGGGGCAAAATGGAGCAGCTGGACAAAACGTCATTTTCCAATAATCATTGGCTGCCCGAATTCGTCCCATCGATACATCGGGCTTGTCTGCCCCGTTTTGCCACCTTGTCCGATCCAAAAATTATTGGAAAATTTAGTTTTGCCCAACTGCCCCGTTTAGACCCGTTGACCCATTTTGCCCCGCTCTTCCCTACGACTCACCGGAAGATCGTGAATTCGGAAAGCTTCGATGATCGCCCGCGGGATTACCGGGAGGCTTTCGCAGGTCGAACTCTTTTAGCATGAACTGAATCGAGTTCACGAGTTCGCGCAGTCGGAAAAGTATAGGATCGAGACCGACCGCGCGGTTTCCACCGTAAAGATCAGTGGCCCGAATCTCGCTTCTCACTGTCCGAACTGTACCGAGGCTACTCCACTTGCACGGCGAACCGCCGGAGGACACTGCGCTGTTGTGTCGTTATACGCGATGGAGCTCAGCCGGAAGCAAAGGATGTGTTCCTAGCCGTGACGCGGACGAGAGTCTCGCCGCGTGAATCCGCAGATTTTACCGGCGCTCCGACAATCTGTGCGCTCACGGACGAAGATGTATTCGCTCGTAAACGCAACACGAACACACGGGGATACTTCGGATTATGACGCTTTGTTGCATCGCGGCTTCCCCTCAGCGATCCTCCGAATAACGGTACTCTTCACAGATGCGCGAAGCTGACCGTCCGTTTGCTGACCGTCCGAGAGATTGTTATATTTCTTCTTTTTTTTTTTTTTTTTTTTTTTTTTTTTTTATTTTTATCGTAACTGTCGGACGAAGCTGGCCGATGGCTTCACGGAAGAGTTTACTATCGATTTTCCGTTTCGGCGCTTATAAATAGAATACGGTCTGTAAAATTAGGCGCGGGCCAGAGGAAGAATCGAGCGTCTTGCCGCACTTCCGGTCTCGCGCGGCGTCCTTATTCGATACGCTCTGACGGAAGATCATTATCACTTTCTTTTTTTTTTTTTTTCTTTTTTTCCTTACGAGCAGCCAGGAAGTTCCCGAAGCCTTATGCTATTTTGGGAAAAATATTGGATTACACTCGAGGCAGGCTTGCGAAGGGTCTTAACGTATAATGTGGATGCGCTTCTGCGGCGTCTTCGTTACCGATACGATGATGAGAAATGAAACTCATTGGACGGGGGAGAATCAAATTGGATCTCGTTGATTAACTTCTATGGTCACATTGTTTCGGATAGATTATTAATTAATTTAGTTTTTCTTAGGATGCGTGCCCAGTGAATATAAATTAACGGTTGGGTTTGCCTTTTTGTCACAATTTCCTGTGAAATACAATTGTCACCTAACATGTGTGTTATGAAACAATCGTAACACTTTTTCTTCGAACGATATTTCATAGCTCGGCCTTTATAAGCGTAGAATCCGGTGTTTTTGTTTGCCGTCGACAAAAATGATAACGATGCTTTCACTTGCTCAACAGTCCCAGCTTAACGTTCGATACGAAAAATCTCTCCGGTAACAAAAACTGTAATTCATTTTTTTTTTTTTTTTTTTTTTTTTTTTTTTTTTTTTTTCACGCTCGCCAAGCATTTCCGGTTGTGAGCAAATTCTTAAATGACGCAGATATCAATTCGGATTAATGGAAGAATTTACTTTTTAGCGCGAGCGCGTCAGCAATGTTCGAACAAAAATTATTACAGTTTTATAACCGACCGCGCTATTTCGGCATTTCACTTAAATGTACGACGAATGAAATTCGCCTAGCCGCTTGCGAGAATCTCAAAACCATTCTGCGACTCTCCGGTCAATGATCTTCGCAACGCTTCCTTCCCGTCGGAAGCGTTCGACCTCGGGAGAAACTGCCGTGCATGCGCCTCCCTGTGTCTCGAATCAAGAGACACTTGCAAGGCATTTAAAGTCGCAATTAATCAATTAATCTCAGAACGGAAGATCCAACTCGGTATGATTCGCTAATTGTGAATGGAAAACGGAGACAACGCGAATGGGTGATTCAACTCGGCCGCCTCCGTGACACGGTCTCGGGTCATGGTTCAATTGGTAGTTCTTGACCGACGTTAACCCATGACCTCAGCACTAATCCACCGATGCGTCCAAGACGAAAGACGAAATCCCTCTCGTAGCACCGAACACTTTTTTGTCACTCGTGTAATCGTCTGCCCTGTCTCGGTGTCCTATATATATATATATATATATATATATATATATATATATATATATATATATATATATATATATATATATTTTTTCGACAGACCCGGCGAGCGTATCTCGCAGCTATTATTGTAATTTCCTTCACTAGTCGCGTTGGCGTGTGAGAGATTTGTCGCCGACGATGAGGACGGATTTCAACGCATCCCTCTTCGGACGATCTTTTGCATACAATAAATCTTATTTTATCTCGGGTGCATCCTTTTCCGTCGAGCAGGTATTTTTTTTTTTTTTTTTATTTTTTTTATTTTTTTTATTGCCCTCGCTCGTTTTCGTAATTTACATAGATGCATATCCGTATGGTATCGACGTGTGGCGGTTGGAGTATCACTGAATAAATGTATATTCGGGATTGCTCGTTCTTCCTTTCGGATGGTTTTTTTTTTTTTTTTTTTTTTTTTTTTTTTTTTTTTTAAAGCTGATTATGGATGCGTGTTCTTATTAGCTGGAACCGTTTGGGAAATACTTGTAAATCGGAGCTGGCCAAATAGACTGAGTACTCGGAGTAGGGAAGAGCGGGGTAAAATGGCACAGTTGCGAAAAACGCAATATTCCGATAATTTTTTTGTCTGGGCGAATTAACCAAAATGAGGCATCCGAAAATTATTGGAAAATTGTGTTTTGTCCCACTGTTCCGTTTTGCCTCACCGTTTTCCATTTTACCCCGCTATTTCCTACTTATTGATGTATCAAGTACTGAGTCAGTGCCGAGTATTGAGAATTTCAGCAATTCAGTTCTGTCCGTATTCAAATGTCAGTAGTCGAGAACTAACGAGTGCTGTGCGAGTACTGTGCGAGTACTTGATAGTTCAATACGTACTTCTTCAAGTACTTAGGGTGTTCGGCCGCTTCTGCTATAGATTATAGAGGGTATCGCTCGTCGACTGTGAGTCTATAGAAAACTCGAAAGCCTTCGCGTGTACTGGTTGAATTTCGTATTTCGATATAACGTGCGATATAACACACGAGAGCTCGGACGAATACGAGAAATTCTCACATGGCGCCAATAAGAATGTACGTTTCAACACCGAAGATCCTCTACTAGTTTTTGCAAGGCTCGTCGAGTTTATATATAAACTCTCGCGAACGCTCACGCGTCTCTCCATTCACTCTCCATTCATGGAGTAGGTAAGTTTTTCTCCGAGCCCTGTTCAAGTTGATGATACGTCGGTTTGTCTCGTTGATAAATTCAATGATCTGGAAATACTCACTTTTACTGAATTTTTCGCCGATTAACTTCACTTTTCTCGCCATTAATGTGTCGCACGAATTCTTGCGGATAAATAACGCGCTGACGACAAAGATGCGCTCTATGATCGATCAGTAAATTTTAATCACATTGTTAATTGTAATAATTCATCCGAACAAACGATTTCGAGACGAGATTTCAGACGAGTATTTTTTACGTGACTGCAGTAAAAAGTGTATCTGCAAATTCCGATTTAGCTACACGGCAAATAAATGTTTGCACATTTGACAAATTTTTCTAGTTCACAAAAGTTCGCCACATTATTCTCTTGTCAATTTAACGATATTATTTTTTTTCTTTTTCACGAAATGCAATTTTAATGTTGAACTGATGTTTAATTGGTCAGAAAATCCTTGGAGTTTGCGGACGAGATAAATATTTCTAAAATGTACACACTTTTTTTCTACTCTATCCAGATAATGTTCCTCGACAGTTATTTAGAGACGTATAAAAATAATTTGTAACATAATCATTATTTCAATGTTATTTAATATTCCTCGTAAATCTCCGTGTAATTTTGTTAGCCGAAAATCGTTCGCTATACAGTAGAGCGAATTCGGTTTATTAAAGTGTGTGTGTGTGTGTGTCGTCGATTTTAGTAAACACGTCGAGGATCGGACAACGGTGGATCTGGTCCACCGTTGTCCGATCCTTGAGGATTAGCGTTTTTGTGGTCATTCGGCCGAAACACTTTTGTCGTACACCGATACGCGTTATACGATCGTGTTTACTACGACTATAATGATACAACAATCATAATGATAATTAAACGTATACACATCCTCCGAGCCCATTGAAACATTTTTCCTATCTGTTCTACGCGTCGCCCGGTGACTCTCTATACCCCGTTTCCTTCGGTTCCATTACTGGTAGATTAATTAGCCAATTATTTTCAGGGAGAGCCGGAAGTGCCGATCGTGCTGACGAGCGCGGAGACGCCGTCCGGTGAACCGGAGCCGCGATCAATTCGTCTGGTCGATGGCCCGAGTCCTCTCGAGGGTCGTATTCAGCTGCTTCATCAGGGCGAGTGGCGATCGGTCTGCACCAATTCCCGAAAGTAAGTTCGAAATTTATCATTTTTATTTAATCGAATATTTGATACTCCAAACTGTTTTTCGAACCATCGACGATTTGATACCCCAAACTTTTTTCGGAGCCTCGATGATGCTGTTATGAAACTCGATTTTTTTTTTTTTTTGTATGGATATGAAGATAATACATTTTTTGATTGCAGTTGGACGATAGCCGATTTCGAGACGGCTTGCCGAGAGTTGGGCCTTCAGGGTGGTAGATGGTCGAGCTGGATGGACCGTCAATGGCCGGCGAGGCCTCGGTTGCTTTACGAACAGCCACAATGCCGGGGCACTGAGTCATCCCTGCAGAATTGCGACCAGTGGTCTAACAGGCAGCTCGGTGCCGGTGTCTGTGGTAATTACGTGGACTTTCTTGTACTCAGTTACGCCAACGACGATTATTCCAATATAGTTTCCACGTAAAACAATAGTGGCAATTTTGCGAAACTTACAATGTGGCTTCCACGTTTCCGAGAAATTGGAGCAACGAATATGGCCTACAAAGGCTCGGGCGATTTTCCGCAAAATCTCGTTGTTTCTTATCGGTGTTGATCGTTCTCTTTTTTTTTTTTTTGTTCTCAGATTATCATCCGGATCTTGGAATAGCGTGTACACCGCGTCACGACGGTGCGACTCAGGCTATCAAGCACTGGCGCGGTATAAGGTTCGAGGGGGCCTTGTACGAAAAGCCTCTCATACAGGAGAACACTCTCTACGTCAGGAGATCCAAGTCTATCCTCAGACACGTCGACATCAAGTGGGTGAAACATCGACACCATAGATTGAGAAAGAAAAATTTATTGAATCTCTTAAACATGATTGCTTAATTTTTTGTGCACAGATTTGCTGGCACCGGACGAGAGTTCAACGTCACCGCGGCTCTACACGTCGAAGGTGTACCGCCACGAATGGAATTTATTTCGGTTCTACATTCGGCCTTCACGGGCATCAATATAACATCGCCGAACGCACCGATCGTAATCACGAATTGCACCGTACGCGGTAACAGAGGTAAGACTGGCGAAATAGAATCCTTTTTTTATTTAGAAATATATCACTTGTTTGGTTCGGTTGACTCTCATTTATGGTGGAAGCTATAGTTACGGTTCTTTCCAATTCAGTTACAACCGTTTGCAAATCAATTTTATTTTGGGCTCCGATTTGTCGAAGATTATTATTTTACTTCAAGGGTTTCTTTTTGGGACGTTGAGATTGTCGATTCAATTTTGCGCTCTTATGTCGTTGCAAGATTATCGAGGCTAACTTTGTAATTTCATTGATACGTTTCAGGCTATGGAATTTACGTCAACAGTTCATCGGGATTGGCGCACATCGACAACTGTGTCGTCCTCGATAACGGCGCTGATGGTATAAAGTACGTTCACCACGACGAAAGACCCGACGAGAAGCTTCACCGGACGGACGTCTTCGATCTCTGCACATTTCCCCAAACGGCCAGTCAAACTTTTCCCATTACTATATCCATGGAGCAGAGCAAGTATTCTCTGAATTCGAAAGGATGTCCGCAGGTGAGACACAGAAAAATAATACATTTCTATCCATCTCCGGATTCTATAAAAAGAAAAAGGATCACGATTACTCGCATTCTCTACATCGTTCTGTTGCAGCACATCTTCACGAGACCGGGGCACGTGTTGACTCTTCAATTTTTACAAATGATAACCGATCGCAACGACAGCGCAACGATCGAGGTTTACGATGGTATAAGCACAAGTGAAAGATTGCTCGCAAAAGTAAAAGTGAGAAATGCAACTTTGCCTCAAAGCGTCACTACGACTATGCAAAATTTGTACATAAGATTTGTTGCCGAACCGCGCACTCAGATGATCGCTTTCATACGAATCTCGTCCGGCTACAGTGAGTATTTTTCGATAACTCAATTATCTTTTACCATAAATGTATCAATCTAATTAGTCGTTTTTTTTATTATTTTTTTTTTTTTTTAGGAAAAATGTACGATCTGAATGTAACCGGAAGCGCGATCGCCGACAACAACGGTCGCGGTATTGCCGCGGAGAGGCTTCGTTCCGCTCTGCACGTTCACGACACATCGGTGTCGAACAGCAATCACGTGGCCGGAATTCATGTTCTCGGAGGTGCCGCCGACGTGAATATAACGAGCAGCCGTATATCGTTTAATCACGGCGATGGAATAAACGTTACTGTTACGGGAGGTAATAGAAACGTCTCTCGTACGAGTATATCTTCAAATCAAGGATATGGTTTCGCGGTGTGGTTAAACGACAGCTCGTCGACCGAGTACGTGCCATTCAATCAAACGACAGTGGTCGAATATTGCGAGATTTTCCGCAACAAAGACGTCGGCGTCCTGGTGAGTTTCGTGTTATTAATTTAGCTTCGTTCCCACGTGGAGAAATTGAGGAACGAAAGATAAAAAAATGTTTTATTTTATTTCCATTAGATTGGCAACTCAACGGGACTGTCTTACGTAAACGTGACTGGAAATTGGTTCAACAGTAGCTCGGAGACCGCGGTGCAAGTCGAATCGAGCTGGCGATATAATCGTGGAATGTTGAAGTTGCAAATCGGCCACAACGTTTTCGTGCAAAATGCGAAGCTCGGTATTAAGCTGAGTCCGGCGTTGAACATGGAGGCTCGGATCGAGTACAATCACTTCAGGGACCACACGTACGGCGGTATCTTGGTGCGGAATCCTCTCTACGAGGAGTTCAACGTTCTACCGGCCGACGTAAAGATTCAGCACAACGAGTTCTACGACAATCGCGGGGTATTCGTCGTCAGCATCGGTCTCTCGCCGTACAGCGACGTCCAGAGGTTGCTCTTCACCCGCAACTTTTTGCGGGACAATCGCGTACGCGAACCTTTTGACAACAGCGACTATCAGGGCTCGAGACTGATACCGCGATCGCGTGTTGCCGCGGTCGTTGTAGTTTCATCGGGCAACGTCAACGTTTTCCGTAATATTCTTCACAATCTCGATTCGCAGTACGAGATCGGCTCGCACTTGGAGGATCAGAGCAAGACAATTAATTGCACATACAATTGGCTCGGGTATCCCGAGGAGCAGAAGATTCTCGATCGACTGTTTCACAGGTGAGTCGAGGTTAATACCTATAAACCAAAAAAAAAAAAATCAATCCGTTTATCAATAATTTTTCACACGAATTTAATGTAAAAAAAATCGAGGCAGTTTATATCAGGTACACTTACAATAATCGAGACAGCTCGTATCTTATTCGACTAACGTCTGCGATCATTTGTTCAACAGGAAAGACCGTTACAATCTCGCGAAAATCGAGTATCTGCCGTACCTGTTGCACAGCAGCAATCCAGCGGCGAACACGATAATATCGCATCCAACATTCGTGCCGCCATTCCTGCGTCCCGGAACGAACCTGGTGGGCGGCGAAGTGGACGGACAGGAGATGTTACCAGCGGGTGAATACGTCGTCGAGCGTGACATAAACGTGAGACCCGGCGGCAAGCTGATACTTCATCCCGGCGTGACACTCAGATTTCCACCAGCTGTTGGAATGATGGTAGCCGGTAGATTGGACGCGAAGGGCAAAGGACCCGGCAGCATACTGCTCACCCTTAAGGAGGAGATAGTGTTCGAGCCGGATAACAACGATACTGTGATAGACGATATGACGATGTCAGACGCGATGGGAGTCGCGCATCTGCCTGAACCGATGAAAACTAATGACGAATCCGAGTCGGCTGTACCGGTCAGATTGCTCGGAGGAAAGACGACGATGGAAGGGAGACTTCAGGTCCGAATAGGCGAAAAATGGGGGACTGTGTGCAATTACGGTTGGAACATACGAGACGCCGCTCTGGTCTGTCATCAACTCGGCCTGACGCTAAATCCGGACGATTGGTATCTCGAGAGATCCCAGATACCAAATGCCGGAACGAACGAGGACATTATTCTCAGCAACGTCCGATGCACCGAGGACGACGTCGACGTTTCCAAGTGCAAAGCCGAGGCCATGGACGAATTCGTTAATTCGTGCACTCACGAGAACGACGTGGGCGTCAGATGCTCCGAGGCTGCGTGGGCGGGACTGAGACTGGGTCCTCTCGCGGAACGGAGCGATTTGCAGTACATCACGATCGAGAGAGCGGGTTTGTTAGATTACATGACGAACACTTTCAAACCCGCACTGCAGATCGACTTCGCCCGGCACTCGCTCGACAGCGTCAAGGTCATTAACAATCTGCAGGACGGTCTCGGTGTTCTTTACTCCGACATTTATTCGGCCGACGCCATCAACACCGTCAAGAACAGCGATTTCTCGGGGAATCGCGGAAGCGGTATAAGCTTCAAGCAGCTGGGTCTGAGCATCGCCAATTCGCGTATAGAGAACAACAAGATCGCCGGTATCAGACACAATCCTGCGCTCTCTGCGGTTCAGCAGAGAGAATTCGCAGGATGGTTCATGCAGTCGCCGGGAATGACTGTTGACACACCGTACAATCCGATAGTCGTGCCGCATCTCAAGGGAAACTTGATACAACTTGCGATCGGCGAAACAAAGTACATCGTGACCGCAAGAGTGAGCGGTGATAACGTCGAGCGTTCGTTGCAGATTCGCAGCACACCGGGTTACGTTGTAGGAATACAACTTTTGAATCCGATACAAAATCGCAGCACCGAGCAGATAGTTCTCTACGATTCGCAGCAGACCAATCGCAAGGGCAACGTCTGGCACGTCAAGAGAGATCTCTCGGTATTCCCGCTGTCGACAAGCTCTTTCACCGTCGTCCTCGAGTACAGCAGCGGCGACAACGCCATCGGCGGCGCGGTACTTGTCGCAACGACACTTCCGGCCCCGATTCAAGATATTCGCAACAGAATCGTCAAGGGTCCGATTCCCACGCTGACGATAACGAATACGAAGATAAAGAGGAACAAGGTCGGAATACTGGCCTCTTACTACAATCGCTATCTCGACGAGCTCGGCGATCATTATTTGCGAAAAGCCAACGAATCTATTCGCGTGGTTAACTGCGAAATTTCGCACAATCAGCGGGAAGCTATATACGTGCACTCGCCCCACTGGAACGTTTTCACTTCGAACATAACGGAAATCTCCATCCACGTTAACAACACGCTGATAACCGACAACGGCAAGGGGATTCTTCAGTTCTCACGCGACCTTAGACACTCGAACAATCTCTTTCACTGGATAATTCAGGACAGCACGATCGAGAGAAACGAGGGAGGCGGCTTCGAGGTATCGCTCCCATACGTCTGGCAGTACAACGAAAACTTCACTCACTCCCTGTACTTCGGCAACAACACGTGGCGCAACAACAACATGTTCGCTTTCATCGTCGACGGTCATTACGCAAACTTGAACGTGACACACAATCGTTTCGACGGCAACAACTGCAAGAACGGTCTTATATCGATAAGGGGAATGGAGAAGAGAATGAGGATCGACAACAATCGTATAGAGAGGAACAGCGGTTCTTACATGGTGGAATTCAGAGCCGACAGCCAGTCGGAAATATTGGGCGAGATAAACGCCCGTTTCATTCTCAACGAGGTAAAGCAGAATTACTACTCGGGCACGAGTCGCGGCTTTCATCAGATGTACAACACGCAGACATACGTAGTCGGCTTTCACGGTATACAGAAAGTCGCGGTCAATCGTAATTTGTTCGGCGAAAATTCATTGGATTACGAGCTGCTAGCTGGCATAAGAACAGCCAAGATAAACAATATAGTTGACGTAACGGAGAACTGGTGGGGCTCGGCGGACGACGCGACGATAAAACGAAGAATATTCGACTTCGACGACTGGAACGATCACGCCGTCGCGAATTTCAGGCCGTACCTCACGACCGACACTATCGACTCCTCGTTGTCGCCCTCGTGGGAGTTGCGGCCCATCGTCGACCTAGATCGCTTGAGCGGTCGTATAACCGAAAATCTTTCGCTCTATCGTCGGGACAATCCTTACGTTATACGCTCGGACATCACGGTGATGCCGGAAGCTACCCTGAACATATTTCCGGACGTCGTCATGGAGTTCGCGCCAAACGTGGGGATCCTCGTTCTCGGCACTCTCAAGGCCGTAGGCGCAGCCGGTCACGAGATAATAATGAGACCCATCAAGCGCGAAGGTTCGTCATTGCCGAAGCCGGTATCGAAACGCGCTACGGATAGCGATCCAATGGAGAGTATAAGACTGTGCAAAGAGGGCAAATGCTCGAATACATCCAAAGAAGGTTTCGTCGAATACTTCAACCGCACGACCTTGCAGTGGACTCCTCTCTGCGACTTGAGATTCACCGAGAGAAACGGTCAGGTTGTATGTCGACAGTTGGGACACGATCCCCTGAACGTCTACGTGTCCCACGATCGGCGATACGAGCTTCATCCGGGCTCGATGACGAGGATCTGGTCGTGGCCCGAACCGCTCCAATGCTCAGGCAGCGAAGCTCGCTTGGAGGAATGCCAGATAAGACTGAACGGACAGCTCTTCGGCCACAAGTACGACTGCCCCTGGGACGGAGATTTCGTCTTCCTTCACTGCGGCGAGAGAAATCTCGATAGCTCTTACGACTACTGGGGCGGAATACGGATCGCCAACAGCGAATTCGAGCATCATCTTTACGAGCATCGTATACACGACGTTATAACGCACGAGACCGTGCGGAGAGTCGAGTCCGTGCTGCAGTACATAAATATAACCGGAGCTGGAATTCTTCACAACGAAAAATCCGCGGCTATACAGTCGGTTATGAAGAGTCCCGTCGTCACGCACGTTAATATCAATAAGAGCGCTTATCACGGTATAAATATTGTATCGCCGACTCATACCGTCGAACTGTTGCTGAACGAGATCGACGACGTTCTCGGCAACGGAGTCAACGTCCTCTCGCTGACCGGCGAGGGAAGAGAAGCCGAGGAGAGTTCCTTCACACCGATAAAGGATCTCAATATTCCTTATCATCTCTTCAGCATGGTGGATATTTGCGACACTACCAAGGAAGTAACTATCGAGGAGAGAGTACTCGTTTACTACAAGTACGACAATAATCCGGTTAACTGCGTGAAGATATTTCGCAGCTCTTACCGAGCGAAGCCATTCGGATTCAGGCTTTTGCAATTCAATTTGTACAACTCGACCGGCAAGCCCGGACGAGCCGATGGAATCACCCTCTACGACGGCGACGTCTACAACGTCACCGCCAAGGAAATCGGACATCTGGAATTCGACAGTCCGCACGAGAAGAAATTGTTTCGAACTCTCGGACCCAGTCTGAGCGTGAAACTCTTCGCCAATGGCGCGAGCAACGTTCATGGTTTCGTTGCTGAAGTCGTGACACTTCCGATCTCGGCGATCGGTTTTAATCGCGACGTGCAACACAATATCTCCTACTCGGTGATATCGAATTGCCGAGAAGGGGCTGTCAAGTACGCGAGCGCCGGTGAAGTAAACGCTGTGATGACCCTGGAGAAGAATCAATTCGTCGACAATTGCGACAAGCTTTATGGAAATTTTTCTACGTGCAAGTCGTCGGTGTGGCTCGACGTGCAGAACACTCAGTCGCTGTACTTCAGGAACAATCTCGTCAAGGGCAATCAAGGCGGCCTGTCGATTCGCGCGGACTCGAGGGGCTCGGCGACGTCGCTCAAGGGATGGATACACAATAATCTGTTTACCGATAACGTTAACAAACCGGCCCTGTACGTCGAAGGACGACAGAGCAGTCCCTATCAGGAAGTCACGATTTTTAGAAATTATTTCACCAAGAACAGAGCACCTTACGACAACAACATCGTACTCAAACAAGTCGTCAGTAACTTCACTCTGAATTATTTGCACGCAAATCTTGCGCTTCATCTTCTCGAAATATCGGGATTCGAGAGAGTTCGTCTTCCTATTTATCAGAGCACGTCGCACAATGGGTTCTACAAGTGAGTACATTTTTTATCTTTTTTGAATTTGTGCAAAATTTATGTCAAGGGAAAATTAAATTGTTTTAATGGTGTTTTTTTTCTATCAGAAATTACGCTGTTGACCGCAACGGTCGCAGCACGATTGTCGCTGGCACACCGGGCCAGCAATACGTTGACAATGTATTCTTCAATCCGGACAACGATTACGAAATTCTGACGATGAATCGATCTTTGTGAGTAACCCGACCCCAATTTCTTTATGATTTTTTTATTTTTGCTGGTTGTTTAATCGACGACTATAATTTATCCTGTTGAATTTTAATTTCATAAAACGAACTCGCATGTGCATGATTAATCTATCCAGGGTGATCAGCATGGAATGGTACAATAAGTAAGTAATTGTAATTGTATAATTTTTTTTGTACAGTAGCTTGACTCTTCATTTGCGGAAAAATATTGACAATTAAAAATACCTTTCGTAAATATTTTTGTAGGATTTTTCTGCAAGTGTTTGGATCGGTAATTTTGTGCACTAACAACACTAAAAGTTATTTAAACAAATATCGTAGATTGCACGTATCCAATTAACAGACCTTTTGTATAGTATTTTTCCAATATTGTTATCTGTCAATTGTACGAGACTTGAAACGATTTTACTGACATTTTCTTTAAATCGTACAGTCAAATAGAAATGTGGAGATCCCACGTAGATGCAAGACACAATTGGTGGGGATACAACGAGACACTGGCGGTAGCAGGAAGGATTCGCGATCGTGGCGATTCTCCGGAATTGCTGCAAGTCGATTATCAACCATACCATATGAACAACAAGTCCGTGCTTAATGGAAAGTGCCCACCCGCGTGGGACCTCGTAGGCGATACGTGTTACATTTACATCGGCGCCCCGATGAACTTCTACGAGGCTCGAGATTTTTGCCGAGTAATAACATTTTTCAAATACATATATATTTTTCATCGTTTCTCATCGATAGTCGTAAAGACAAATTGAGATGTGCTAATTTTCTGTTTCGCAGTCAGCCAATGCATCGATGCCCTTCATCATGGGGGAGTACATAGAATTGTGGAAATTCTTGAGAAAACAACAAGATCGTTTTGATTACTCCGAAAGAGTGTGGGTGCAACAATTGGAACGCATCGATCAGTGCACGATTTTCACGTATCAGACCATTGAGATTGACCATTGCAGTCAGCCGAGCCCCTTCATTTGTGAGATAGGTAAGAATTCGTGAATTTAACGTGATTTACGTACGCAAGAAGCAATTATTTGGGATGATGTAAGGTCATGTTTTTGTTTAATTGTGTTCACAGATCCTAGAATCTACATAGATCCTTTATCATGGAGAAAAGACATAGTTGCTGTTGGTGTACTCGGAGCAATTGCGGCGGCTCTCGCTCTTTTGGCTGCTGCCATTGGTTTCTGGATCTCGAAATCGAAAAGGCGTAAATTGGAAAGGCTCGAGAGGCGAAATTCCATAAGACAATCGTTACATTCGTTGAGATCGGTCGGTTCAACGTCCGGCTTTACCGAACTTAATTACCGAAGAAAACCCATTGCGGTGAATATTTCTAAATAAAAAAACAAAAAATAGATAGGAATAAGTAGAAAAATATCACAACGCGCATAAACATACCTATATCGCCGACCACTTGCCTCCGCGCAAATGTTCTTTTCAAAATTGCATCTAACCGACAATTGGCGTTAAAACTAATCCTTACAAAATTCTATGAACAGCAAAAACGGGAAGAACGAGTTCTTTTGCCACCTCCGCAGGTCAGAATGTCTAAATGTTAAAAAAAAAACATCCCTGTACGCTTTTGTTTAATACTATAACTATCATGTAGTTGTTGTTCGCTATCGACTATGAAATTTATAAACGGGAAATTTAGATTTTCGCAGATTTGTCGGAAATTTAGATTTTCGGAGAATTATCGGAAATTTAAATTTTTGAAGATTTACCGAAAATACGTCACTTCCAGTTTGGAAATCTAATTTTTCGACCAGAAGTGACGTATTTCCAGTATGACGTCACTCCCGGTCGAAAAATGAGATGTGACGTATCCATGGGAATGTCCGTGAAAGGGTACAGTTGAATTCTACTTTATTATTAAGCAGATTGTCGCAACGTCTATGCCAAAGCTTACCGTCCGTCTTTGGTTGATCTTCCAACGGAGATCAACGCAGGCCATTGTCTGCTTCCCATTTTACAATGAACCTAAAAACATAACAAAAACTTCAGAACTGAAAACGTCTTTTTCCCGTTTGCAGACGAAGCAATCGACGGACACTTTGAACTCGAGATCCCTCGACTACAAGAAGATGATGAACGGCGGAAGTATAGATTCGATGGACAAGTCCCAGTTGAATTCGTCCATGGAAGACAATCAGAGTTACGACGTTTACGAGGCTCACAATCCACGTTACTCGCCGAGCACGAGTGACTTCAAGGGAGCGGCCAGTCAGAAGTACCCGGTGACACACGCCGACAATCCCGTCTTCGATCTGGCTTATCGAAACGAGGGCTTTCGCAATCATTCGACTTTCACATCACACGCCGGTAGCAATTGGCCATCGGGTGCTAACAGTGAAGTCGCACCGAACGAGAGTCCGACCGAGCCGATAAACGAGTCCGAATACATGAACAACGCCTCGACACTGCCATTGAACTCGAGTATGGCGATGACCGACTCGATAACGGAGCTCAAGAGGGACATAGACGCAACGCCGACGTACTCGCCGCTGGAATACGGCACGTACGACGCACCTCCGGCGACACCCGGTTCCGAACCGGTTCCAGAGTACTTCAGTCCACCCCCTCCGCAGCCTTACTACTACGAGGAACGTCCGCGAAGCGGCACGCTTCTCGAAACAAATTTAGATAGCGGTGAAGAAAAACCCCTTCGCTCCAAGAGCGAGGCTCTGCTCGAGACGAATTTCGACGTTTTCCTGCCAAACGAACCGACGGAATTGACACAACTATCCGCCGATTCGAGAAGCAAGAGCCAACCACTAGAGACGGCGATGTGAAAAAAGTACAAAAACTACGTAGGTAAAATATTATAGATCAAATATGATGATTGTTTTGTTTTCTACACTTGGAAAGCTCAGAAGAAAGACTTTGAAGAATTGTAGAATATTCGCGATTAACGTTTGCGACTGTATATATTTAAAATGCATGTACACATACGTGCAAATGCAATGGCGAACGTGCGAATGCTATACAATATCGAATGCACAAAGAGAGGGTGCGGACTAATAGTGTCATCGCGTCAGCATGTGTGGAACGGTCTATAAGCCGATTTCCACCATTCATACCATGACCGAATTAGTCTCTTCTATAAAGACTTCGAGAAAAAACATTTGTTATCGCATTCGTTGCGAGAAGAAAACTCATATAGTGTATTAATCGCGTGTATTTAAAAAAATGTTGTTCCGTACCTTATACCGAATGAGATTCGGAGAATGATTGCGCGTGCATGATGAATTTGTACATAAGTTGAATTGACGACACGCTTTATGAGCTGAATGGATTTAGTTTGTTTGCTATAGAAGTAAAAAGTTTAATTCTTAATGGTAAGCGGACACGTTTCCTCGATCGCGTTAACTCGGGTCATTGAGTATCTCTTTAGTGTTTTCTTTCGTTTTTAAGTGATTTAAGTATAAGTGCTCCTCATAGATGTTAGTGAAATTGATTATCTTTTGCAATGTAAAGCGTGAAAGATTCGTTTAACTATTGATAATAGTTCAACAACAATGGGAAATCGTACTAATATTAGATCGTAGCTTTAAGTTCGATTTAACGATCGATGAGAGAGAGAGAATTCGTGTATTTTCTTAAGGCTATTTGCACTGCCAAATCACGATTATTTTCTCGCGGGTGAGAGAGTTGGGTAATTATTATTTCAGAAGTCTTTTTTTTCGATTTGTGATATATAACTCGCGTTAAAATGCATGCTCTGCGGGTATAACGATACATTATTATACAAAGCTACGGTAATAGTTGTCTGAGGACTTTTGTATTCTTTTTACCATGATGCGTTTTATCTCGTACGAATTATTAATATTTTCTTCGTCGACGCATCTACATCCAGCGTGGTCCTCTGGAAACTTCCAATGTATTCTCGTTTACTAGATTTCACGACGTCGTTTATAGTTCGTACGAGTTTACGACGCGTTGTCCGTCCATAATTGTAATGAGATATATTAGCTTGTAATACTGACTCGTTAGACAATATCGTAATATCGTCGCACCGCCACCAATCGCGCTACTATTTCGATGCCACCGGAAACCAATACTCGGTGTCAAAATTTGTAAGATATATATTTTTTTTTCATTAGATTTTACGAAATACGCTTAATGGACGAATTTCGTTATCACTCTCGGGTACAAGCCTTATCGCTCCGTTATTAACGAACGTCGAAAGTTGCACAATTGCCTTTCGATGCTTCTATTATATAGATCTCGAAAGATGACGTTGTTCTACGTGTATACTTAATGTACATCTCGTATCGTATTCATTTATCTACGCTGTAAGACATTCCCGTTTTTCGTTATTCATTCGCGGTACGTTAAGATTAACGTTGTAATAAATTCGTACGTTAATAAAGAATTTGATACATACTTGCGATTATTCGTCTGTTTTTTTTCTGTAGGATCGTGCGCGCTGTTGAATTAAATGGTAAACGATAAATCATAAACTTTTTTTAAACAGTATTTAATATATTAATAATTATATTCATATTCATATAACATTACGATTTCTAGTCGTAGACATCAGCAACAGAAGCGGTAGTCCCGACGAGCGAGGAGCTGCGTAAAACGCGATCGTCGCACCGCAAGGAGATTTGTCTCACGATCGTACCCTCAATAAGTCGCTAGTTTTTGAGTTTTTTTTTTTTTTTTTTTTTTGTAGGAATTGAGGGTCAGAGAAGACAGAGTTGAAGTGTGCTTCATTGGACCGAAGGTTCCAATAATCCGATTCCGCTGCCGTGACTAAGCACACATCTCTCATGCATATATCTCATTGAGATTTCACTCTCTTCTGTTAAAACATCTATACACTCTCTCTCTTTCTATCTTTCTCTCGCTCCCTTTCTCATTCACTTAATTATTCGTACTGTAAATTGTACGATACGATAATTTAATTGGAAAAGGAATACTTATTTCTTAACGAAAGAAAAAAAGATTGTCTTACATCTAAAAACATTATAGTTGAGGCCCATAGGAATTTGGGCTTAGGACATCGGGCCTGCAATAAAGACCTTCGCGACAAGTGTGTGCGAAAACGGCGCTTAAAAAAGTAAATTAGCTTTCTCCTAGATATTGTCTTTTAAAAAAATTGTGTTCTTTTCTTTTTTTCAGCGTTTTGTAACGTGGATAAAAATCTAAAATTCTTAAAAATTTGTCGAAAATAAATCTAATAAAATTCCTTAAGATAGTGTCATTGCAATGCAATATTACGTACGCGTTTATCGCATAAAATAGAATATATATATATCTATTGATATATAAATATATATATAATTTTTAAAGAACAAGATATATTGTAAATATATTAACGACTATGTTGAACAATCATCGTTGCATCAACCGTTCACACATTGCCGCAGATACGCATTAAAAAAAAAAAAAAAAAAAAATCTATCGTAGATATTAACTATCGCTATAAATCACGGATGCTTAAACGTAGTGTGTCTCTCAGACACTTTTGTAACTATCGTGTATTATTTTTCATTTCTTTCAATCTTCGTCACGTTGAAGGGAACTAAAATAAAAGTGCTGTAGTAACAGCATCATTGTTAATTGCACTTCGGTAGGGCATTGCGAGAAGCAAAAAAAAAAGTATAATCGAAAAAAATGGCCATAGCATTAATTATTTACACGTGTCGTACCGCCGAGAGCCGTGGTTTTTTTTTTCTATTGTCGCGAACAGCAACGCTTCTATAAGACCAAGTGAAAAAATATCTACAAACTATTTATCGAGGACTGGAGCCTTTGAAAATTAGTGTTGCTTGCATGAAAAAAAAACCTTTTCCGACACGAGAAGCAAAATTAAGAGGCACGGTATAATATCCGGCGTGGCATCGCCATAAAATATATTTTACTTTTATTCTACGGAAAATGCGTTGTAAAAAGACTTCACGAAAATTTCAAAAAATTGTCGATCAAACATACGAACTCTCTGAACAGTTCTTAACAATTTTTGAAATTTTTCTTTATAGCAGATATACCATGCGTCAAAGGCTCAAAACCACAAAAAAATGTGTCCACTGTTTTTTGAGCATAGACGATACGCCCTTTTTGATTTCGGATCATCGATAAATAGCTTATAAAGTTCCAAATTTATATACGATGAAAAATCATACGATAACATTTTTTTTCACCTGTATGTCCTCTCTGTCAGGTACCCAAAATTGCGCCCGATCTTGTTTACCTTTCGTCTCGATAACTCGATCGTTTAATTTGCGCAACAATTAATTCGAACACGACGATCACTATGTTATACAATAGTACACGGCAGTTCAGACGTTACTGACGACATCAACGGTATATTTATTTATCTCTTTAGACTCGGAACAGCAGTCTCACCACTCGTACTTGTACGTGAACTTGAACTTTTATACGCGAGACGTATTCGCGATCAAATAATTCAAGAGACTGTGGCCAAGGCATGTTATTACATGCCTTATTATTACTTGCACCAATTAAGGTGCAAGTAATTATTATTACTTGCACCTTACCTCGTAGTGTCATTGGCTAATACGCGATATAATTTCTATCAATTATATATTAATAAGTTAACAATGATAATCTTACAAGAAAGTAAAACAGTTTTATAGACGGAAGACTGTTGTAATATTTGCTGTCGTCTTATATTCATTCTTAATGAATACTTTATATATATATATATATATATATTTATTTATATATTCGTATGTATATAAGTAGTTTTATACTGCGCTATATCGGACAGCTGAACTATCGCAGAATAGCTCGATCGCAGGCCGGCAGGATCGATAACAATCTTGCGACAATCTTGATCTCTCACGCGCTTCTAAATATGTTCGGCAGAGTCTCGGCTAAAAATGGCCGTAAAAGCCATTGTCCTATGTGGATAAAAAAACAAAATTAAAAACGGAGACGTTTAAAATTTTCTACGAGATGCAGACACTTCAAGCCTGTAAATCGTTCAATTTTTCAGCTGCCAATTGCAATAGGAAATTCTGTTGATTAATAAAAAAAATTAATCGTCCCTTCCAGCTGAAGTTCTGAGCAAGTTAAAAACAAACAACAAGTGAAGATGATTTTCTCGTAAAAGCACAATGCGGAGTGGGTAGTGTCGATTGTAGAGCAACGGTTGTCAATTCTAATTCGCGAAAAAAAAAAAAAATTACTCAATAAAAAAAGAGTCAACCGTAAGAAACAAACTCGCCATTGAGCTTTCGTCGCCTAGCAGGTAAGCTGTGAAGTAAGTGCGACCGTTTGGCTTCGTCTCTAGACTAGAAAGAGCGTGTCACTGTTGTCAGTGAGTCGTGTTATAAGAACAACGACTGTTTTCTCCGTCCGTTCGACTGCCCTTTTGCAAAGGGACGAGTCCCTCGAAGCGAGAGCAAAAAAAAAAAAAAAAAACGAAAGAGAGAGACACATAGATTCAGAGGGAGAAAAAGAGAGATAGAAAGAGAGATAAAGATGATGAACGCATGAAAAGTGTGCAAGGAGGAGTAAGTATCACGTGAGTTTTCGTTCGAGCGAGGTAAAAAGACTTTAACGAGAGTACTGGTGGCCACGGCCAGTCGATCTCGATCAAGTCGCAGAAACTGTAGGAAATTAACAAAAAAAAAAAAAAAAATGTATCTAATTGTTCGCCGCTTGAAGAGGAAGCATCTGCAGGCTCTTTTCGACCTCTATTCGGGGATCGAGCTGTCCCATGTGCATGCACTCCGGTGCTGCGATTTGTAACGTAACGTAACACGATGTTCCCTGATTGATCGTGTTATCGTGAATGAAATCGTATTTCGTTTGATTGTTCCCCGTTGGGTCCAGCTTCGAAAGACCGACCAAGGCGGCTTGCTGGGCCATCGGTGATATGCCACCCACGTTCGTCGGGCTATAGTAACTTGTCGGGCTGACCGGCGGCGAGGGATAGGGCCAGTAGAAAGCCGGCGAGTAAGCCGGGGCGTATTGCGGTATCGCACGTGCCAGAAGTGCATTTTGCGGTATGAATATACCTCCTGGTCGGAACGGCGGCGGTGGTGGCATCATGGTACCTCCTGCGATTAAAGAAAAAAAAACACAATTATAACGTAAACGAACGTATCACTCAATGTTATCTACGATATAAATTTTATATTTTCTAAGGGTATGAAGAGAAAAAAAAAAAAAAACACACACAAAAAAAACCATTGTTCGAGGTCCCTCTGGTTGCGCAAAAGAACTTTTTTTTTTTTTTTGGGTGCAAAGAAAGACAGTTCCCGATAAATATATATATATGTATATATATATAAAAATAAAGATAAAAGTAGCATTTTTTAGTTCGTGATCCTTCGAGCTTTAAAATCGCACTATATGTGTGACCCGGATGTATAGAAAGTTAACATTGCATACATGAATTAAAAAAAAAAAAAACACCAACAACCAATTGACCGATGGACCCATGATCTCTATATACAATACAAATAAATAAATAAAAAAAACTACTCTAAGCCAGTGCGGCTCGACATCGTGCAGAAATCTAACTTGAGTATTTGAGTATTAATGGGTTGTTATATATATCTTCTTTTTTTTTTTTTTTTTTTTTTTTTTGTTTGCTGCACGATGCCATATTTTGGGTCGATAATGTACGGGCTTCGATGTCGGGATATTGCATATTTAATTGACGAAATTAAATAACTTTTTTTTCTTGTTGAATAGATTTGCTGACGTTAAATCCCGTGCATTAACGATCGAGGAATAATGAATGGACTTGGCCTACCTGGAAGCACAGAAGTTAGTATTGTACGTAGGTCCCCGCTACCATACCATGATCGACACTGCACCATTGTAAACATAATATATACGTAGATGTGTATGTAGGCTGCACACACCACTTGCGATATTTCTGCCCCCTCTCCCAAATCACCAATAATAAATAAATCCATCCCCCGCACACGCACACAGCTATCTCTCTTGTCTTCGATATTCAAACTCCCCACCCTTTTTTTTTTTTTTTTTTTTTTTTTAATATTTCCTTTAAATTACGATATAAATATAAATAGTATTTCAAAATCTCCAACGAGTTTTTTCCTCCCGCTACAACCACAGTAAGCATTTTCCAAAGAACCCGCACATACACGTACACCACGAGTATTTTTTTTTTTTTCATAGTCTCATTCATAATTTTTTGTATTTTTTGTAGATATATATATATATATATATATTTTTTAATAAACGATCGTCAACCCACGATCGCAGCCCCTGCATCGTCGCTGAAACGTATAGAGAATTAATCTGCAAGAAAAAGTGTAATGAGGAGAGAAGAAAGCACAGGATAGAGCGAAAGAACAGTAAAAATAAAAAAAATTAAAAAAAAATAAAAAATAAAGAAAAAGAGACCACGAAGTCTCGATAACTTTACTTTCGTAACACCGAGCGTAATGTATAAGTAACAAGTAGCTGAATAGCTCTTCTGACAAGAGCGGTGAATGCAATAATTAATGATGATTCTCTCGAAGCTAACGGCCCACTCTTAGTCCCGATATCAACGCCTCAAAAACCGAGGTCGGACTTATCCAAGACTCTATATGTCCCCATGTTAATGACTTCCCATCAATAAACGTCTTTATCGGTTTGCATGCACTTAGATGGTAAATTAGGACGCGAGACTTTACTTCGAGGTAACAAATTATCGAAAGTTTCACAAAGTTGTGAACGAAGAAATGTTTTTCTTTTTCTTTTGTTTTTCACCGCAGTAGATCCACTTGTTTTGTTTTTTTTTTTTCTCTTAAACTTCTCCGCAGTCTGACTGAATCCGTCGGACAATAAGCTGCGCTAGATAGAAGCAGGCGGCACATGGTAAAAGTCGTAGTGAAGGTAAAATGATCGATGGCCGATACGGTGAGAGGTTTCGAGATAAAAATATAGATCATTTGAAAGGATCTGCAGAAATGACAGGGCTGGAACAGGAACGACAGTTGAGGTATATAGTGGTGTGAGAAAAAAAAAAAAGTGGAAAATGAAGAGATGGAATAAAAAATAATAAAAAATAGTGTTACGACACAAATCTCTTCAACTCCAAAGATACCTGTGAACCCCATTATAGAATACCTTAGAAAACGTGGCAGGAATTCTTGGACGTACTTTTCTGTTTTTTGTCGATGAACGCGTAAATAATGAGAAAAAAAAAAAATATAGAAAGAAACTAACTTTGCGCTTCACCATTCCGTAAGACGCTCAGTGAAAAAAAAATTCGGTTTATGATAAACCATGCCCTACGATATGTATTAAGAAATTTTTTTTTCTTTGACGAAAAAAAAAAAAAAAAAAAATTAAATTGCGAAAAGCACGTCCACGGCACGAGGTAATCAGGATATAAGAGTCCACCAACCCATCAAGCGCAAAGATATCCACGAGACACGAGTACATTTATTTAACATGATTATTGAATATTAATATAATCTTCGATATACAGAAAAAAGTATACAGATTAAAAAAAAAACTGTATGTAGTGTAAATGTTTTATGTGCTTTTTGTGTTCAAGTGTTGAACGTGTACGATAGAATCCTATGTCCCATAAGGCTATATAATGAGTCGCATAACAAAAAAAAAAAATGTAAAAAATAAATCAATAAAGACACGCCGCACAGTCAAGATATTAATCCCATCCGTGAACGCTAGACTGCGACTGGTTAGCTTTCGCTAGGGCAAAGGCAGAATAAGCTTCCAAAGGACACACCTTTTACGCCCGGATAATAAATACTATTCGATAATCCGTGAAATACTGTCAAGCGAATATCGTCAAGGCGTCGTGAATCGCTCATTTTTTATTTTATTTTATTTTATTTTTTTATCAGATTACCATCCAAAGATCTGAAAGTACCCTGCGATAGTAATTATTGCCATATTTGTTGTTAAATATTTATGGAATGTATGGACAATTATCATATTAAATATTGATGGAAATTTGTGCACACAGCCTTTTTTTGGTTCGATAATTGAGAAGTCTGCACGAGGGAATGTATTTTGTAAAGAAGCAAATATAAATCTTACCGCACAGCCAGGGCACTCCCTTATCAACTGAAATATCCCGTGTCCGACGTAACGCCGAAATTAATAAACAACAAAAAAAAAAGTGAAGTAAAAAAAACGACACTGTCAGTCACCAAATGTTAGCCATCCACAACACCAGACAAATAATCCAACACAGCGTTTCACGGTCTAAATGCGATGAGCTTCGAGTTAGTACGATAGTAAAAAAAGGAAAAAAAATTGTGAAATAGAGAAGTATTGTTTCACAACGAATAAATTTGCCCATGAACTTCGCGGTGAAATTTCCAGCGAAAGCCAACAACAGTATAATGCAATTTCTTTTTCTTGCCGGTTTTTTTTTTTATGTATAAATTTATATGTAGTGCACGCAAATATAGTTTTCGGGGCGCATCTTACCACCGGCAACACACCCTTATGTAATTCATTATAAATAATAAAGTAGATTAAAAAAACGAACGACAGATGCCACACTATGATTTCGAAATGTTTCCATGAAGCGCTCTCTTCGTCGCTCTCGTAAATTGTACGATTTTTTTTTCACTACTCCACAAAAACATTTCGATACCCTCGATAACACCCCTACGGAAAATTCCAAGATGCACCCCTGCAGAGTTTTGAGCTGGTAGATATTCACGAAGAATTTTTTTTTCGTACTACTGTCACATGTGGTTTTGTACTCTGGAAAAAGGGCAATAAGAACTCTGTCTACCTGCTCACAACCTCCGTTTAGATCTATAATGCCTACATGCTATAATAAAGCGGGACCGAAGAGTAGATCTCCGCGTCGGAAGCTGACCTCAGCGAACGTCGAATTTTGTTGGATCGTACTTTTTATAATCCCATAACAAACAACAAAGTTTGCAGTGGAAGACGTTAATTAGTGAAAGTTTTTTTTAACCCATAGGGTCGTTTCGAATTGTCGCTACGACTTGGGAAAGGAATTCTCGTCGCGCACAAGTTAACCATACAGCCATGTATGAGAAACTACCATTCGTCAATTTTCGAAAAGTCGGTAAAAAAAAAAAGTGTGTTTCCCTCCACAGAACCACTCCATGCAAACGATAGTTCGAACCGCTTTCTCTCAACTCGACGCAATGTCTCGATTGCCCAGTGGCTTTGTGAACTCTTTAAAAAAAAATCTCTTAAAAGAACAAAAATGTTATTGGCAAGATTTGAGACTATTTGACACTCGATTAAATCTCGGCTTTGCCTCAAGATCGAGAGAATAGCAGACGAGTTTGCATTAAAATAATTTCCGGAAAAATTATTTTATCGCTCTTGAGACTAAAGAGACTGTAAGACTGGCTGTGGTTTAAAAAAAATTATATTCAATATCCGTCAAGCTTTGAGACTCAGGCGCGACAGATTCGTTACCCGTATTAAGAACAGTGACTTCGAGAAGACTTTGACGAGAGTAACCGCCGACACCGAATTAAGTACGAGAGCCAGAGTATTTGATGTAGTTTCGACGTGACCGTCGACAAGAGACCGTCGAATATTCAGTCGTTAACTAACCGTGTTACTAATTAGTTTAGCCCTTTGGTACCAAGCAGCACTCTGCTCGATACAGGCCCTTTGAACGATCAAAGGTTCAGGAGTGTCGTAGGAATGTGCGCAGGAAAATTCGGACGTTTTGTTTTGGGAAGAACTCTTAGCTGCCGAAAAAAAAAGTACCGATTGTGTCTTTGTTCGTTTTCTTTTTTTTATGAATCGAAGTGATTAAAGGACGGTCGCGTATTGAATTTTTAGCCGCGTGGAAAGTATATAGTATATATGTATATCTAATTACATTAGAGTTACGAAAACGATTGATAAATCCCCTTCTTCCTAATCCTAGCGAAGACATGGACCGTTATAAAAATGAGTCTAGCAAAATATATATTTGTATATATAATTGTATATAAATCCTTCGCGATAGTATTCTTGAAAAATATTATGTACATCGTGTGAAATGTAGTTATGTGTGTGTTTTTTGTTTGTTTGTAATTCTTAGAATGAAGTCAAATTTGCTTTACCAAATCAGTTTCGTAAGGCACATCCGGCTATTCTAGAATGTGCGATAATAGTTCGTAAGCTAAACGCTACTCGAAATTTTTTCGCGATTTATTCAAGTTCCATCGCCTTCCACGTTATTATCGTTAACAGTTACCGCGATATCGATCGGCCCTAAGTACTATTATTTTCTTTTTATCACCACAAGTAAGTTGAGTTTCGTTATTTTCGCGAATACTCGAAGGCACTTTCTCGGTGTTTTTAAACAGAGAAAAAAAATAGATCGAAAAGATAGAAATTGTAATCGTAACGAGGAAAACAATCGCTGTCAACGTTTTCATACGTCTCGAAAAAAAACCATCCCGCGTAAACTTCGTTTACAGGTACGATTATTACGGTTTCAATTCTCGAAATGGCGTTGCCCTGTTCATTGCAAATTGCGAACGGCAACGTGAATTATTGTCAATGTAAAGAGTTCCTCGGCAAGTACGTAAATAAGTCTCCCCCGCGCGAATGAAACCTGTGTATAAATCCTAAAGACGACGGAAAAAAATCAATGTTACAAAAAATTAACACCTCCATTTAAACTCTAATAGCTCGCGGTAAATTTCTCAAAAAAAAAAGAAAATTATTCAATCTAGCTGTCAATAAGTGATACGATGATAGCCATCGATCGAGTCACGGTTCGGTCACGACGTAGTTATGTTATTTGTGTTTGTTTGTTTGTGATATCCCAAATCAAATTTGAGGATAAAATTGAGCAGGATATGCCAATCCGGGATTGGCTGGTGGGCCGGGAGCAAAAGCACCGGGTGCTTGCCACGCGGCTCTTTTCGGCATGCCACCGACTGTTTCAGTGGGAAAAGCGTTGTCCCAAGATCTCTTAAGGCCCATGAATGCGGCCGGATTGAGCGGTGCGGATTGCATTATGGGAGGTAAGAGTCCGTGATGATGATTCGGAGGAGGTCGCAGAATCGGAATTCTCGCGGACGGCATGTTGAATAGTAAGAACGGAGCGTGAGGATTTTGATGGTGAAGAGCGGAGGGATGATGATGGGGCGCCATAGAGTAGGTGGACAATTGGTGCTGCGATGGAGCGGGTAGAGCCAGAGCTTTACTCGTTGCAACGGCGTTTGGCGATACCGCGGAGTTCGATGACGGCGTGGGGTTCGAGGCGAGGGCCATCAGGAAGAAATCTTGATTTCTTATCGCTTGCGCCTGGGCTTGAGCCTGGGCCTGGGCTTGGACCTGGGCCTGGGCTTGGGCCTGAGCTTGGGCCTGAACGAGCGCGTGTATGTCCCACAGATGAGGCTGGCTATTTTGTACCGGTACGGTCGGTTGCGGGGGTGGGTGAGCTAGAGCCGCGGGTGTGTGTGTGGTCAACGTACCGGGTGACAGAAGTGACTTGGCCGGAGGCGGTTGAGCTCCTGTCAACACGACGTTCATGTCTTCACCGCTGCACTGGAATACCTCTATGTAACGCTGCTTCTTGCCGAATATCATGTAACGATGGTGACGCTGCGTTGCGCACGCGAACGCCGAACTCTCGCTGTCCATTTGGATGAATGCCTCGCCTGAGGGTTGTCCCTATTTGAACATTAGACAAGACAACAAAGGTTTAAGTTGAAATTCCGAGCATTTATCAACGTTGTGGAAAAAAAAAAAATATTGAATGAATAATAAAGAATAATAAAGTAGCAATCGGGTGGCTTGCGTCCGACGCTAGTTCGACTTATCAAAATCTCGATTTTTTTTAACCGGAAGTGACATTTTCTCGTATAACGTCATTTCCGCTTGAAAACTGAGATTTCCAAACCGGAGGCGATGTTTCATAGTATATGGGATGGAATTACATTAATTCCACGCACGTCTCTACATAAAAAAATTCGCCTATCGCATTCCTAGCTACTGGCCATCCAAGCCGAATTCCATTCCATATGCTACGAAAACCGACCCGCCGAAGGTCATGGGTGACCTTGAGACTATATTGTATAGAATAAACTTTTTTTTTAATTGATAGCGAGTTTCTGTGGTATTTTCATCAGCCCATTGATTTTTTTTTCACAAGTGCTTTTTTAAAATAATACATACTTGAGCATTGTACACCATGTGGACTCCCTGGTAAACGATGTTTTTCGAGTGTTCTCCCATAAACTCCAAGATATGCTCGACGAGCGCCTCGTAAGGAAGACCGCGTAATCGAACGCAATCTTTGCGGGTTCCCGACGTGATAATGTGTTGAGGAAGCAACGGAATTGGAAGTATCGGTGGAATGGGCTCGTACGTCTTTGGATCAATCGCCCTGTTCAATACCTGCGGGAAACCAACATTTCGCTGAGCATACGGAGCCTTTTTTTTCTCAGTTTTCTATCCCGCGCCTTTTATCGATCCGTTATTTCAATAGGCTCTAAATCCCGTAGTATGACAATTATGCGAGCGCCTCACCTGTTGAACTTCCGCCGTCGTACTCCGGAATAATTCGATGTACCGCGTGCCGATCGACTCGCGATGTTTGCTCAGTGCTTTCGCTGCGTCCTCCTCTTTGGCGAACAACACGAAAGCGTCGCCGGTTGCACGGCCATCGGGTTTCTTCACAAACAGCACACCCTCCTCTCCGTCGAGAACGTGACATGGTTTTTGTCCCCCGAGAAAAAAGTCGATCTGAAAATATTCATAATTTCTTTTTAACATCTCCGTTTCTTTTGGTATTTTTATTGTACAAATCGTTCTCTTACTCACCACTTGTTTCGCGACGCAATCGTACGGCAGGCCTCTCATTCGCACGATAACTTGAGCTCCCCGCGAGAGAAAAGCGTGAGCTTCGCCACTCGCGCCGCCAGCGACACGAACGAATTCTTCGCCGGACGCTTTGTACACCTCGATGTAACGCGTACCGATGTGATGCTTATGCCTCTTCAACGCCATGTCTTTGTGTTCTTTGCTGACGAATCGCACCAATGCCTCGCCGTTACGTCGACCCTGGTGACTCAGACACAGGGCTACGCCACCCCTACGAAAAAGTAAATTCAAATTAGTCTACACGAAACGATAAAATTATGAGGACACCGATAAAAAATGTTTCTTTTCACATTCGTTCATCAAAAAATTAATGAGTCACAATAAAATTAATGGAACATTGAATAAACAATCTTTAATTTTCCTTTTCATTCGTTCATCCGAAAATTCAAATTGACAAACGTTCGGTTGTGTCGAACGCTGAGAACCAAAAGGACGCAAGTCCTGCGCTGAGGTACACGGTTTACGTCCTATCGACTCTCAGCCTTAGACGTTTGCGTTGGTTTACCTTAGATTCTTTTTCACAAATCCTAGAAGCTTGCGGACGAATTAAATTGCACACATCCATTAGAAATGTACGGAGCGAAATTGTTGCTGGTACGATTAAATTTATCAAGTATAATAAAATCCAACTCACTTGGCAACATTCAGTCCTCTGAAAAACTTGGCGGTGTCCTGATCGGACGACTGCCAAGGAAGTCCGCGTGCTCTGACCACACAATTATTGTCTACTTCCTCATCTTTTGAGCTGTAAAGAAAACCATTACAAATCAAATAAATTTATCGATTAAACGAGAAAGATATATTCAAAACACTAATATCAAGGAATGAGGTAAGCATTTTTTTATTACCATATGCCAGGTTCCAAGACGAGGTTTATCACTTCGGGATCCTGGAACACGTGTCCTGTAATCAAAGGTATAAAGGGTTTAAAAAAAAAAAAGTGGAAAAAAATAATACATCGAGCGAAGAAATAAACGTGAGAATGAGAAATTTGCAGACACGACAAAAGTTAATTATAAACGGGTTTTGTAAACGTTTCTCAGTAACTGTACACTCTCATCCTGTCTCCCGTTTCTCAAACATTCTCATTGTTCGCCTGTCGGGGAGTTTCTGTTGGCTCGATGCTCACCGTGAGCCGTCGAGCACGTACCCGAAAAGTCAATGATAAGCAAAATACCGTTCGAACTGTCCACTCGGCGTAATTATCGCTATCGTGGCTCTAGCGCCAATCGGTTCCTGACCGGTCGGTTGAATTCACTGCTCCGATCTAACGCTCGAAGTAAAAGAAAAAAATGTTCCCTCCTCGCGTTGCTATCGTCACCGTACGGTCTTGCATGCGGCAAAATAGTCACTGACTTGTATCATTTTTATAGCGATCGTAGGTGGCTTTGATATCTCGTTTTCTCGCTCGAGATCCGAAGGTCATTAAAACTTCTCCTCAAGGCCTCGCACGCGTTACTCGTTCAGCTGGCAGGTACAGTTTATCACCTGTTGGATAAGCCAATTTAACTCTCCTTCGATTCGACGTACACCCGACGAAATGTAATCTCGCTTTTTGCAAAAAAAAAAAAAATACAATAAAAAATATTTAAAAAATTCTAATCGTTACAACTCCAATCACGATTCCTCGGTTTCTGATTGCTTTACATTCGTTTCGAAGGCATGAAATTGCATTTCACAGATACCGTTACGATTAAAAAAAAAAAAAAATGTTCATCGGTAACGTTCGAGGGAAATCGATTGCGAACTTTGCATAAATTCTCGATCGAACAAACTTGAATTCACTGGCAGGAGATTCGCGTGAAAGTCTCTCGATCGAGCAACAAATATAACCGATCGCATCTATGAACTCGGCGACTGTCGAGAGGAGATCCCTCATCGTCGATGTTTCTGTACTGAGTTTCACGATAAAAAAAAAAAAATAAAAATAAAAATAAAAGTTCAATCGAAAGCGAATGGCAATTGGTGGGAGGTTTGTCGATCGTCGAACGGGTTGGCTACCACTGTGATAAGGAGTGCAGTATGGCCGGCCGTTGCTCATAATATTATACAGTCCGAGCCGTGCGCACTCGTAAACCAATACATCAGTGTACGTGGAAGTATAACGAAGCTTTTTTCTTTTGCCTTCTCGTCTCGCTAAAGTATGCGCGCGACGAGCTTCTACCCACGAGTTTTTCTTCTACGCCCTCGAATATTTCGGGTTGAGAGCCTTGAGGTTTCCGTCGGTTGATACATAAATCTCACGGCGGTGGAGCTCAGACACTCGGACTTAGTGGGGAGCCACGTTCTCTTATCGACGAGCACTCAGGTATTGTTGCGGCTTTTTTTTATTATTCTCGTTCTCGTCGCGAAGCCCGAGAGCTATCGGGGCACTGGTAGAGGCGATCCGAGCGAGCCGCAGAGTGGCGCGAACGGGACATGGAAACTCGAAGAGCGCCGCACGCCGGGTGAATCGTCAAGTCGTCGACAGAGCGAATTCGCAGGAACGCAATCATTCGTTGATTGGAGAAGGATTTAAAAAAAAAATAATAATAATAATAATAATAATAAAAGATTAAAAAAAAATGTGTGCGAAATTATAGGGAGGAAGAGTTTGTGAGCGGGCGAGAGGAAGAAAAGTCGGCGACGCCTGACGCCGAGCAGCGCTCACCATCCTTGATCATCCTCTGAACGACGTTGACCATGTCCTGAATCTCCTTTATGTGAAAGACATTGTCCGTGTCGGGCGGCAGGCCAAAGTCTAATTTTACCATCGTCAAGGATTCATATACACCGCGAATAACTTAATAGTAGATCGATCGCAGCACAGTGATTGGCCATTAATTATAAAATATCAATAATCAAGACTTCTTAAGACTAAGTGAAGCATCTCACTCTCCAACCAATCGACGGGGCGATCGGTTTCAAAATCTATAATCAACATTTTTTACAAGTACACTGAGAAAAATAATAGTTATTTTTTACTGTAACCAATAGTTCCCAGGAGGGAAAGGTCTACATAGATAATTTCTGATATTATATATTCAATACGTTAAATTAAAATTATCGTTGCAACTATGATTTTTTCATCATTGTCGTAACTATGAACTGTAAACGTTCCCTCCGGGAACTGTTTTTATGGTAAAAAGCCAGTATTGTTGCTTTTACTATGTAATTTTTTTCTCAGTGTAGAGATGTTTATGGTAAAAAAAATGGTTCATCGACAGCTGACTTGATATCAGCTTTCGATGAGATTTCTCGTTTGATCGGACATGCCATTATCCGTGAAAAAAAAAAAAATTCATTACAGTTTTCATTAACGACCGCTGCATTTCAGATACTCTTAACGTGATTCAAAAATCCCGTCGAACGAAACATGAATCACGGAATTCCGACGATATTTCACTATTGTGTATTATTTTCCACGAAAAAAAAATTGGCGTCGGTTCGTCGAGAGAAAAAAAAAGACAATTTTGAGAGAGTAATTTAGACAGCTAGAAAGTTCGAAGAATCGAAACACTTGTTGAATAACAAATATTCTTTTCAACAACAATATTTTACCGAGGAAAAGTGAGGGTATATAGATTGCGCAACGACTATGTCAATAGGCCACTCGTCGTAAAGGGTGGTCGATCAACGATGCGCAAACTGATTGTGTATGCACGGAAAGATAATTATAACGAGAACAGACGATCATTCGCGCCGAGCGACCGAAGCCATGGATCAACAGCGTGATTAGGAGGGTCCTTGTTCTTATCGCGTTTCGAGCACATAGTTAACTGTACATTCGTGTCACAAGTCACCCCCGGAGGCCAAGCTTAGAGTCGGAAAAAATTCACGTCGCCATCAACGTTATTTATTTCCTACAGATAATTAATGCCGGAGCTCTTTGCACCGAGTTGCATAATGTCCCTATACCGACTACGTCTTCCAACTTCCTTCCTTTAAGAATACAATAAAATAAATATAAACGTCAGAGAGACGATTTTTAAAAATGTTTCAATCGATCAAGGAAACTATTGGAAAATCACGCACGGAACACGCGGGAGTAAAGTACGCGAGCGTAGAACGGGTTATCGATGTAATAGCCATGCCGACTTTCTGTTCCTGTTTTCTTTCCCTACATATCTTTTTTCACCGCTACGGAAATGATTTTATAATTTTCGATCGAGCGTTGAAACGGTGTTCCTATCACGAAGAACGTGCACGGAGCGCACAGTAATAACGTACGCGGGTGTGCAACTGGTTATAATCGGAATGGTAATCGTAATATTTCGAAGCACACTGCACGTTCCTGTAGTGTCGCATTCTTCGTTTGCCAGCTTTGATTTCCCTGGTATTTTTTGTTGTTTAATTTTCTTTACTCGTCGAACGCACGACGTCGAAGAAGCGAAGTCACAAGATAAAAGTCGTGTCGACCGAGAGAATTTTTTTTTTTTTTTTTTCGTTTTCGAACGAAAGGGACGACACCGATTGACAATTCGATTCACGAGGAGGCGACGGAGGAGCCCGGACGTAGGATTCACTCACCGGAAGTCGTTCCTCCACCTCGGCGCCCGACGACAGACGAACAAACAAATATCTCGTCCACAACCGAACAGTGTAGGGATCGAACGATCGAAGCGTAACTGAATGTCGTATGGCGGTCGCCAGGCCGCTACTGCATAATCTTCACGGTGATGACCTTTAAACCGGCCCGCAGGCTGATAAGGAGCGGCTCCAACCAACGTCTTCTCACTGAGGAAGTAACCAATGGAACATCGGTACATTTTCATATACCAGCGCACGAAACGAAGAAACTCGGCGCTCTACTCAATCCCCTCAATAAATTGTCTCGCGTTTCATTTCAAAAAGATAATCCTCGCACAGCAAGAATCGAACTTTACGACGGTTACTCATTACTCATCGGAGCACACGAAAACATAACTAATGCTCGAGTACGCCTTCTCGGAGAATCACACATTTGCCGATGTATCGACGATCATCGATAACAAAAAAAAAATTACTTTAAGGTCACTGATTCTCTTTAATGAAAAAAAAAAAAAAATTTATTAAAATAAAAGTGAACTCGCAAAGATAAAAATAAACTAATGGCATCTCATTGTTTAAATATTGTAGAGTAAAAAGAAAAATGTAGGAAGAGTTAAAATTAAAGTCGGTAGGTAAATTATGTAAATTAACGCGTAATTTTTTTTGTCACTGTCCAACTGTTTTTTTTTTTTTTTTTTTCTCACTTTCCACAGCAATATTTGAACAATAAGCGTCGATACATTGTTTTTTTTTTACCGCCAAATCTTTTTAGCTTATAGAATTTAAAAAGAAAAAAAAATGTAAATTTTCCACTAAGTGATTCTCGGCGATCGAAGATTGTTATTTCATATATTCGGTTCCCCAGTGCGCACGAAATTATTTCGGAGACAAAATAAGATAAAATATAATGGAATAGCTTAGGTTAGACCGGGTCGTAGCTGGCGTTGAATAGTTTCCTTTCTCGCGTTCTACACGCTCGTATCAATTCAACATCACCTGTAACAGGTGGTTTTTGTTTTATTAATCACCCCCCCCCCCCGTGCGGCGCGGCAAACGCTCAGGTACGGTGGACGAGTCGAAACTCTCCCGGTAGAAAATCAAGATACTGGCACAAGTATAGCGTATATCAAAGTCTTAAGACGGTTTCAGGCACATAGATACAGCGCTCCGGAAAGAACTCTCGAGGATTAAACACAATGGTCCGACTGTGCTCGAACGGCCTTTCGGGACGAGCCGATACGCATTTGTGAACTAACTTGGACACTCCCCCCTCTCTCCCCTCTCGTAGATTAACACGTGTTTGCCGTTCGGTCAGAAAACCCCGCCGCGGCCCTACGAGAGGGGAACTTCCCAAAGCCTACCGCATTCCAACGGAACTTTGTGCAGCTCTCGACGCCCTTGAAAAAAAAAAAAAAAAAAAAAAAGAAAATAAAAGAAAATAAAAGTTCACTTTCCAGTGAAGTTGCCGAGTCGCTCTTCCTGGGTATCCCCAAGGCCAGCGCTTCGTACGTGACGATAAGGCACCGATCGGTAGATCGGTAGATGCTGATCGTCCTCACTTCGTCACGAAATGTTTTAAGAACCGATATAAATCAATTCTCCAAATAGATCGATATCAATCGGTTATCGATTTTTTTTTAAGAACCAATATAAATCGGATCGGTATACTCGGAATGCCGATTGTAAACTCGGCATGGACAAATCTTAAACGGCACCAAACACTGTTCCGAGCGAATCGCGCCTCTGTTCGACGAGACAGTTTACAACCCCCGGGGATCTTATCGATCATCGAAAGCGCAAGGACAAAAACACGACGACGATTGCGTCAAACTTTCGTTCCACGGACCTTTACGATCTCTCGTGCGGGCTTGCGAGAGTTATATCGGCGTGCGGGTCGTTCGCATGAGTAAGAGGACCATGCGCGTATACACGAGTGAACATACCTCGAAGCTTTGTTTTTTTTTTCTTTCTTTCGTTCCTTTTTTTCTTGCGTGCCCGATTTTTGTCCGGGACAAGGCGCACGAGGCTTCCGCGCCGGTGGGGTCGATGTGTGGTTTGTCGTTCGCCTTCGCACACTGAACAGTTCTTGTTTTTTTTTTTTTTTTTTTTTTTATTTTTTTTTTAACGATGATCGAATCGAATTAAGTTCGTTATTATTCGTATAGACGAAACGTCAATTTTTTAAAATGTTTCTTTAGGTAAATTCTTCTTTATATTAACTTTGAGAATGTATGTTACGTTTAAGGACCATCCGTGCAGCGTTTCAACCGTTCCCCGCGCGTATACAGAGCACACTGTAAACGCTGCAACGTGTTATGTCGAACTGCGCGCCGTTTCGACGGTGTGTCGCTGTGGCTCGACGACGACGAAGACGATGGCAACGAAGCCGTGTGTCTCGACGGTGTGTCGCTGTGGCTCGACGACGACGAAGACGATGGCACAGTAGAGACACGGATTTGCATTCGTGTGAGTCCCTAGCCGAACGCTCGCGTGTTGGTGCTCTCGTTTGTGTGCCCGTCAGCATAAAGCGTTGCTAGCCAAGACGACCGGCGCAACGGCGGAGCACAGAAGTACTCGAATCTCTCGAGCGCCAACACATGCGGCGATGTATAATATCACTTCACGAACCAATAGCCGCCACGAGACTCTCTCGCCCAACGGCGGATCTAAGAAACGCCGCTAATTCCAATCGTCGCAATCGTGCACTTTTCTTTCTCTTCCAAAGTTGTGTTGATAGGCAATTATCGAAATCGATGCAACGGAACGAATGTTTAATTTCATTTTTTTTTTTTTTGTGACGCCAGCGATTTTACTATGGATTATCAATTACTGACTTAAGTCGACGGAAAATATCAATCGGGCAAATTTAAATACGTCACTGATAAAAATTATCAGCGAACGTATACGTTTCTTTCTTTACACACGGAGAAATAACACACGCATTTTTTTTTTAATTTTTAAAACAGGCAAAAGGCATTCTAATTTTAGCAAAATATTATTATTAACTTTTATAGAATAAAACAAAAATGATTACCGTCGCATCGATTTAATGATGGTTTATCGATTATCAACTGTAAACGAACTATTGTCGAATTATCAACTATAGCGATGATTATCCTTAATGTTTTTATAATGCGAATACGTTTCTTCGTTTACAAGCAAAGAGCACAACATTTGATTTTTTTTTTTTTTTTGTTTAATAGCGTAAGAAAATTGGCTGCAAGCGACTTTTAATTTTTGCAAGACATGAACATTTCTTTGTTCGGAGCAACAGTAGCATCGATTTAACGATCGTCAACTGTAGCAATGAAAGTTAATGTTAATTTTTTTTGTTCTTTTGTGCAGCTATTTCGTGTCGTCATGTACAGCAACAGCGGGCGAGAGTCGTCGCGGTTAATAACCGGTGCAACGAATACCTGATAGCACAAGCAGCAACGTCGCGAGCGTTCGACGTTTTCATTATTCATGGAACGAACGGGGTACAGGGTCATGGGTGAGTTATCGGTCTCGGAGTTACGCAACGGCTTCTGTGCGCGCCATTTATCGATAGTTCGATTGTCTCTGTGTACTAATTAAATAGACCAGCGTCGATTATCGAATTCGCTGTTAGATAAAAAATTTTAAGTCACGCACAGCGAAGTCCCGATGTCTCGTCGAAAAGTTATCGTGTATATTGAACCGAACAGAACGGCAGGCAGACAGAAATATGAAAATGCTTTTTCCATTTTGTAACATGGAGAACATGATTCCAGACTGTAATATGACTGTAATTATCCAGACTGTAATTATGTTTTTCGAATTACAGGGCTTTCTCTCCTGAGAGAGTAATTAAGAGCGAAGAATTTATCGATGGCTCGTTTACCTGTGCACGAGTTAAATATTGTGGGACATGGAAAACATCTTTAGATTATAATCCGATGGTTCAATTTTACTTTTCGAATGACCGTGCCTTTCACTCCTGAAGAGAGTAACAAAAGCGAAGAATTTCATCGATTGCTGAGAAAATTTCGTCGTAGACACACCGTACCCCCCCACACCTATCCGTTTGACCGTGGGTCACGCCAACTGTAAATGGACCTTTCTCGTGTCCTGGCGTAACTGGAGATCGTGGTCTCGTGCAGTGACTCGCAATCGACGGCGTGTCTCGGGAGCTGACCGAAGGAACTCCGCGGGTTTGTTACGGAGAAAAGTTAGCGCGAGGCGAAGGGCCGGTCGGCAGACGCCAGGAAGAACCGTTTCATGGGAACCACGCAGTCCCGACGGAGCAGTGACGAGGTATATACCGTAACACGAGACGTGGCATTGCAGTGGTTCCCAAACGCCGTACCCAACACCCGCAGACACGAAGAGCATCGAGTACCGACAGAAAAAAAAAAAGATGATCAAAAAACCACGAGGAGGTGGGAAATATGACGAGGCGATTAATTTTCTCGACGCCAGAGGTGACGAGAGCGGAGTATCGACGCTACGACCGATCGTTGAGAAACACTGACATCGCTGACCCGCGCGTGTCTCTCGCCGTAACTCAAGAATACCGTCGACAGAAAGAACACGTAAGAACAGTGGATGGAAAGAGACGAAGGCACGTTTAGAAGCTCAGCAACGAGCTGCACCGCAGGAAACATTCCCGCAAGCGTCGACTAGACATTATTATGAATCCCGACGCCTAGTCCTACCGTACCTACAGTGTCGATACCTATTCGTAATTCACCTTCGTGTTCAGCGGGAAAAAAATACGTCGAAATACGTGGCAGTTCATTTAAAAAAAAAGAAAAAAAAATGTCGTCAAAAATGCCAAGGCTACCCCTTTGGAGTCCATTTTTCGTGTTTTTCAACGTCCTCAAACGGTATGATAAAACTCTTCTAGAACTCCGGACAAGACCTTATCTTGTGTATTTTTTCCCGTAGAAGACGATGATCATCTCGGATTTTCCCTAGCTCCACTGGGAGCCGAGATATCGGCCTTTGAAAATCCCGAAAATTAACGTTTTTCAAAAATGGCTCAAATATTGAAAAATCGTTGTTTAGTCGATTTTTTTTTGTTTCAAGGCTATATTCGACGTATTTTTTCCCGCTGAACACGAATATAACAATTGTTTTACTTGCAGCCCGATATTTCCCATTTAAATCCCAAATATACCATTTTTTTTTTTTTTTTGTATAAAATCGAAACCTTTCTCACTTTCGGCCACTGTACTGGATCCATACGTCCCAAATTTAGTTGTTATACATTCAGTCGACCTCTACTCACTACCCCAAGGTCCAGTCATCTTAGTTCAGTCGATTAGTTAGTTGCCAAAGATTGAAAACGAAGAGTTTGGACGTTTTTAAAAAGATGTTCGCCCTGAACAGGGCAGTTTGATTTGAAAATTCCTCTCGAAATTTCATCCTCGTGGAACTCCGCCCCTTCCGATTAATAAAAAAAAGTACTTTGTATTTTTATAAAAGAACGGAAATAACTTTGTACTTAAAGTTCTTGCGGCATTTCGTACTTAGTGCTTTATGTACTTTTCGGTGCTTTGCCCAACTCTGGGTCGAAGTGAGAGTTCCCCGTTTTACCCGGCTTGTATTCGGTCGGCAATAAAAACTGTATTTTATTTATTTTTTGCAAAAAACAAATTCGTTTCGGATTCGTGTAAAAATTCTACGTCCTGGACGAATTCGCTTTTGACGACACGCATCAAGCACCCTTGAAAAATTTCATTATAGTTTCTACCACCGACCATGATATTTCACTTCGTCTTAAATTATATAAATGATAGCGGCAAAAGGATACATTCAATCATCTCTCGAACGCTAAGGCTCGACGGTTCCTCCTGCGACGAGTAGCAACTCGTGAATTCCTTCCTCAGGTCATGGAACAGCGTGTAGTGATCCGGCAGATCGAGGTACTTGTTGAAACTTTCGGGGTGCAGGCACTGCCTGAGGGGAGCTTGACCGTCGACGACGAAGCGCGGTGAACTTCCGGCGGATACGCAGGTGAGCGATGACCACCAAGTTTCGAACTGCACACAATAAGAAATATAATATAAATACAATATTACAATTTATTATATATAATATAATATAAAAGAATAATCACATATATATATAGATATATATTAGATTTGAACATTTAATACATCCTGAGATAAGCGCACAGGCGCGTACGGGTCTGTGCGTAGTTGAGCTTTGCTTTTTTCATAATCTGGGTGTAGGTTTTTTTTTTTTAAGTTAATTGGCCGTTAGAATGGTTAAGTTAACTGCGGTCACGATCGTGCGCATTTTGTTGACGATGGGGGCGACGTCCGCAGAGGATAAAGCCCCCATTACACCATCGCCGACGTCTGCTTTGACATCGAAAACACATCGAAGTCGATGCACCTTGCTACCCGCATACCGTACCCAGTCGGAAACATGTCATGCATAAAATCATCGAACTTCTCTAATATATACATTTAAAGTCGAATTTATTGCGCGGTCTATAATAAACCATAATAAACGACTAAAAAATCAGTTAATCTTTTGAAGTATCTCGTTCAGTGGGACGAGAGTCAACATAGAATTCGGCTATATCCACAAGTAATTAAGGGTGTGAGACAGAACGAAGCATATACTTCTTTATGAAGTCTTATCTCAAATACTTTTTTCGATTTTTTAACGATTTTCAATTTTACACTCAACAACCCGTTCTCCTAAGACATAGCTCATCGAACAAATGATAAATAAATAAATAAATAAAAAATATTTAAACGATTTCTTACAGTGATACGAGCCGAAATTTATGTCTCATAGAATCTGCTGACAAATATGACTTTTGAAAAATTTCATTAGGCCTCTTTTCAGGTATGTCTATTTCAATTTCCAGGAGCGCGCAATGCTTTAATTGAGATGCTACAAGAGTCCCAATTTGTCTCTCGCAATGATTCTGTTGCGAAGTTTTAATTTTGCGGAGCCTCTCGCGGCGAATGATTTCGTATACTTTTTCCCTTTAGCGATTTCGACGCTACTTCGCTCTTTGCGTTGGCTTTATCCTCAACTTCTTCATATACCCGCCGTAGGACGTCCGAGTTGCGCAACAGTCTCGAATGACGGTATATAGCAAACCTGGAATTACGAAGTTGCCGCACATCGGGGAGCATAATCAAGAGTAGCAAGGTACATAAGTGCGACCGAGGCAACCTCACCACTCAGCTGTACTTATGAATATATATACACACACATACACATATATACATATATAAATATATATATGTATATATATGTACATGCTATACGGTACTTTTGCAAAGAGACGGAAAGAGACGCGACGTCGGCGCACGAAGAGCCGCGATCCATGTCAAGCCCAGTTGCGCAACTCACGCATCGTATGCACTGCTTCTTTTTTTTTCTCTCTCTCTCTCTCTCTCTCTCTCCCGTCGAAGAATCATAATGCGAGATAAGAAATATGCTCGGTAAAATATTCAATGGTTATAAAGCTAGCAGCAGGTATTGCGCAACGTACCTTGCGAATCGCCTGTTCCAAGGGAATTCCATTGTCCCGAATGAATTGTTCGGTAAGGGCTGGAGCGTGGGCGAGAGCAGCTTCCGATATGACTCCGCTGCTTCCCGCGGGTATCGCGTTGTTCTCGGCTCCCGACGAGGCACTCCGATCCATCGCCGCCGGTTTCACGACGAATTGCTGCCATCCCATTGCCTGCAATGAAAAAAAAAAGTTACGAGATCGGCGTGAGAACACGTGGATGGAGGAGAAAATCGGTAATATGATTTTTTTCATAGTAACATTTTGGACGCAAGCGTGGCACATGTTACTAGGTTGCTGAAACGAATACTTAAAAAATATGTTGCTTCAATTACGAACTACGCATACCGAAAAACATTTGACGATTTATAGGGTTGCAGAAATGTTGAAAAATACATTTTTCGTCGAAGATAAGAACTATAGATATACGATGATGATTACAGATATATTTTTGCTTCCAATTTTTTTTTTTCGACACTCCAAATGGCTTTTACATTTTGCATATAGGTTCAAGTAGTCCTCCGTATAACGAAGATGCAAAAGTAGATTAAATTTTTCGCAACAAAACATCTTATCTTTGCAAAACAATTGAATTATAATACAAGTGGAAGGAGTTACGTTAAACGTGAAATAATTCGAATACGAAAAAAAAAAAAAAAAAAAAATGAAGAAATTACGAATATTTCGTGTGGGAAAGAAACCCGAGAGAACCCCTGAGGCTGCGCGCCTGTAATTATGCATCCGGCACCTCGCCGGCGACCGACGCGTTATACCGGTTGCATATTCATAGGCGTCAAGAACGTCGGTCGTCGTGTGTTTCATTTAAAAAAAAAAAAAAAAAAAAAAAAAAAAAAAAAAAAAAAAAAATGGTTCGGCCGTCGGCGTAAATTTCCCGTCTACTTAAGCGCGAACGAGCTTTAACATTCATAGGTGTTTCTCTAAGAAAACCTGGTCGCGTCCGATCGACTGGCCTGCATTGAATCGATTCGATCGTCGATTCGACCCGGAAAATTATCGTTTTCACCTCGTTTCGAAGATACCTCGTTCGAAAATACAGAAAAGGAAAGACAAACAACGATGACAAAGTTAAACCGAAGTTCACGGGTCGCATGGAAATTTTTGTGTACCCGCGGCGGTTGCGCGAATACTTACATGCGCCTAGAATAATTGGCGTAAGCGACTGCGCGGAAACTCTCTGAAATGCACCAAAGCCAAGCTTGCACGCATATTTGTTTTCTGCGGTAAGTTTTTTTTTTTCATTTGCTAAATTATGGTAAATTATACTCTTGAAACAACGGAACAAAAAGTGCGGAGTTATTGAATATTAATTCGTGAATAAATACTTTCGTTCAAGGCAACAAGTAGAATCGTGTATATCGAACATATCGATTATAAATATTGGTGTTTTTTTTGTTAATTCAATAAAAAATTAATCTAGATCACAATCTAGATCGGGAATAAACGTGCATTTAACAAACATTCCTCGCTCGCGAATCATCTCAATTTTTTTTTTCGTTTTTACTTTTATTCATCGTTAAATCTGAGGTTCCTTGAGTTAATAACAATATTAATAAATAAAATAAATGTTAAATTTCCAAGAAAAAGATGATGAAACGTGTGAACAAGAAATTTTTGTTAAGTGTACAGATATATATATATATATATATATATTTTCGCTGCAATTGTTCAGTTTCATATTTATTTGTCAACAATTTGAAAGAACGTGGAAAATGAAAAAATAAGTGAAAAAAAAAAAAAAAAAAATTCAAGTAAATTGTGTGTAAACGGGTGGTGCGTGACGCGCTTACAGAGAGAGAGGAGCACGTTTCGCAAATGATTGTGTTCGTGCGGCGTTTGCGAGGACGAGGACGACGAGGGAGATGGAATTGCCGGAGACGGAAAATGATCGCGGAGTTCCTCCACTCGGGACACACGACACGAGCGAGAAATGAGTAGCACAAGGAGAATAAGAAAAACCAGCGGCGAAGGGTGAACCTCTGACCCCCGTAACGATCCTTCGTCATCGTGACATCGTGACTTTGATGACGATAGCTCACAGCCGTATGGCGCGCACGGAGCTCGGACAGTGAAAACGCATACGTGCTATAAGCCGAGCGTATTTTCCGCGATATAATGCACGCCAGTGTACAAAGGACAACGATGAGGATTATTGATAAAAATTTGAATAAGCAATTGATTCGTTAGTTAATTTAATTTTTTTTTTTTTTTTTTTCAAAGGTGTCTTGCAGATTAATATTTATTTGAGTCAATTAAATATTTATTTGCTGACCGTGCATCGAATACATTATTTTTCTGGGTGAAACTTTCGAACCCAAGAGAACCTAAATGAAATCCATGTCCAATCCCTTATCGAGGATTCCTCAGTGCATTTTTTTTTTGTTTTTTTTTTTTGTAAGTTTAAATTTAGAAAAAGTTGACAATCGACTATCTATGATTTTCATTAGACTTCATTTGATCTTCATAATCTGGCGTTTTGATTTCGCTAGGATTGAACTTGAAAATCTGAACTTTGTCGAAAACTTGCGAAAGTCGCGTTCTCGCGAACCACGTGTGACGATCTAAGTCCACTGAACATCGAAAGGCTATTCGTATTGTCCACTTGTTCGCGCTGCGATTAGCTGTTACACGAAACTGGAAACTGGAAGCTATTCTTCAGGAGCTTCAGGCTCGTCGAAAAAGCAAAAAAAAAAAAAAAATCTCGGTAATCGTCAAAGATGATTCGCTCGAAGCAACAGATGACGTTTAGAGGAGCGGATCTGTTCGGCATGCTGTAACGACGAGATTTCGTAATACGCGATTTTAATATTTGACTAGATACACGTAATATATGGATACGACAGCGACGAGATGCGTTGCACCGTGCAAATCGCGTAGATTATGAAAGACTCATAAGTAATACGTGCGATCGCAATTCGTCTTGTCCTCAAGAGTCACTGTGTCATAAGAAATATATAATGAAAGAGCTCTCGATCGTGAACAGCGTTGCGCGCGAGTCGGGTTAACAGATCAAGGTAGTTTCGCTAGCTGCTATGATACAACGGGCATTAAGAGCCATTCGCATTCAGTATGCACGTCGGATGAACGACGATCGAAATTTAATTACACTTGTAGGTCGACAGTGCGAAATTAGTAAATAAAATAAAAATCATTTATCACGACGAACAAGTGAGCAGGATATTTTTCGAGAACTTGCCAGTTGAGAGTTTACTCTTTCTTGTCGGGATTCAGAATGCAAGCCGCGACTTGCGAAGATCAGTGTGAAAGACCCTTAAAATGGATGTGCTACGTTCCGAGAATAATCGAATGCCCGACTGACGATTCCTAATCTCAGGTCAAACATGGAAAACTCCTCGGCGTTATCTCTCGCAGAATATCCCGAGCGAAGACTCTGCTGGGACGAGACGAACTACCTGTGAGACACTACTTTTGAACGCTTTGCTGAATCGCCCGAGTGAAGATATTTTTGCGCTGAGCTCAGAGTTTTCAACTGTGTGTACAATTGAAAATGTATTTTTTTTTTTTTGTTGATGTTATGTTATTACTTTAGACGTTACATTTTTGACGATAGCATTGATTCAGTGAGGACGATTAGAGTCAATAGCTTCGCAGTTACTCCGTTTCATCCCTTAATTTAATTTTTTATAAGCTTTCGACTATAAACGACGATGAAGGGTTAAATTGTAGCAATGCTTTCATGATTAATTTTTCTTCGCAGCGAAACGAGAGTTCTGCCTTACCGACGGAAAAAAATCTATGCGCTCAGCAGACCAAAGAAGCTTCTCGCCGTTTGGCAGACTTTTAATAAAACATTATCATGACACGTGTCGGCCTCCAGCGGTTATCATGAGAAAAGCTTTTGAAGTGTTCCATTACAAATATGCTATGTTCCTTGACAATGTATAGGACATATGTGGTTAATGTATCATTGATTTATGTTCTAATCGCCGTGCGCCATATTCACTACTTTGGCAGTAGTTGCAACTAAGTACTGCCTTTACTGAATACTCGTTTTTGCTGTGTCACCCTTCTTTTCGAATACAATCTTGACGAACCGATACCGCAATCTCATACCCCAACTACCCACAGTAAAAGAGATTATCCACAAATGCCCACAATCGTTTTTTCTATAATTTTTTTTTTTTTTAATCAATTTTACAATCTTTTTCTTGTCAATTTTACAATATTTTTCTTGTCAATTTTACAATATTTTTCTTGTCAATTTTACAATATTTTACGATTTTTTTCGCACAAATTTTACCCTTTTTAAAATAAATTTTACAAAAAAGAAATGTCGCACTTCTTTGGACAAGAGAGATTTGATAAATGCGCAAACATTTTGGTACTATCCCATCTCGCCAAGAATCTCTAGATCTAACGTTCTCAAATATAGACTGACTGATAGACGAAGGCATTCGTTATCAGTGCAATTCACCTGCGCGTCGTCCATTTACCTGGGCGTTATCACGCAGCAGATAACTCACGAACGTAACGAGACTCCGAGCTCAAAAATAATTAATCTACCACAAGTTTTCCAGCCGATTGTGAAATTTCATGACGCGTAATCGCAGTTTTACTCGCACCTATACAAGCACATTAATCGTGCACCAATCTGTCACGCTACGAACGACAACTCAGCACACAATTAATATTCCAGCTGTCTGGACATAAAACTGGCTTCTATTCGCCTTGGCGATGTCGAAGAATCATCAACGAGCACGATATCTCGTTGACGCGCTTATGCTCACGGAATATTGAATATATGAAAGAATGAAAAAAAAAAAAAAAAAACACATTTATATTCCAGATGTGAACCGCGAAACAGTCAACGCGTTTCCACGATTTTTTTTCTTCTCCTTTATATGAACTATAAAAAAAAAAAAAAAAAAAAAAAAACAATGATATCGACAGCAACTGACGATTCGGTCCAGAATCGCAGAACAACCGTGGAAGTTTTCAGTTGAAAATATAACGAACAAATTTGTAATATACACGGGCATTTGTCTCGAAGAAAATATAAAATGTGAAAAGCATCTCGAGAATTCTTTTTATCAACTTTAACAATAACAACCCACCATGCGCTCCAGAATCGCAGAAGGACTCGGGGGAGTTTCCGGTTGAAAATACTGAATACATTTGTCAGAAATAGATATGTGTGATTGCCGAATGAAAAAAAAAAAAAAAAAAAAAAAAGTTCTCTATCTCCTCTCTTTTTCACGAGGTCGTTTCGTGCCGAATGACGCGCGGAGAGCGAAGTCAGGTGAGTTATGCAAGAGTCGAGCTGCGAAGAGAGCTGGACCTTTGGAGTTTGTAGCAACCTCGATAGTGCTGTGCACGCAGGTTACAGGTTCTACGCAACACACGTCGCATCGATCTGTACAATAATGTCCTGCATTACGGAGCGCGGAAGAAATTCATGAAAGCTCGGACGAAGACCGCTGAACCGTCGGGACGAAATGAAATGAAGAGGCAGGCTGACTAGAGAGCTGCTGCTCTCTTCCGGTGTCCCGCTCCTGGCAGATGTTCCTCGTGGATGCAGCTGCCCCCCCCCCCCCCCCCACCCGATTTTGCCGGGCGTATGGCACAGTCTGCACATGAGCCCGATCTTTGTGCAACGGAGGTCAAAGGGGCCAATGTTATCTCAGGAAGAATGACTGTATTATAAATGTAAAAAAAAAAACAAAACAAAACATTTTAATTTAAAAAATGATTTTTTTAGATTTCAAAAATTTGTAACAAATAAAATACAAAACTCTTCGAATTTAACATTTCCCTTCGATTTGAAGATTTTCAATTTGGGCATATAAATTTTTCCAAAGAACAAAGAAAATTTATTAAACCAATTGAATGAGGATTTTATTGATCGTTTATCCTGCGATCGCGGACGATTGCCCTCTTCAACTCTATAGCGCGATAAGGATGAAGGCGACGAGTTTAAGAGTGCCATATGCAAATTACCGAGAAGAGAAAGGTTTACATTTTTTCTCAATTTCTTTGTGTATTCTGTTTTAATTTCACTGGTTAATTATTCGTCAAGCGGATTAACTCGCGTTGGCCCGTTAAACCCCTGTCGCACAAAGTAAATGAACTTCGACACAGTCAGCTGTAAAATACACGAAGATCTAGCCGATTGCGGTTAGAAATGGAGGGCACAGTGTGCGTCGAAGACTTTCGTGCGCGAACGTCAAAGCCGTCAGTCTCATAAATATTGCAAATTGGCATACGCGAGGAAAGAGGAATGGAGGGAGAAAGGAAAAACACGAAGCGCCGACGAGACGATGGTGAACGAGGGCCACCGGTGGTCATAGGTCGTCCAGCGACAAGTCGAGGTCGACGGGAACACTCGACACGCGCATCCGTGCCCTTGGGACGACGCCGCTGAGCGTACTCGCCCGGTCGGCAATACTCGCGATCGTGACAAACGTCTCTCGAAGAAACTGAACGATCGAGAGGCAAACATTAAAAAGGAATAAGGTAAATGGCCCAGTTTGCGACCCTTTTAGAGCTGCGGTGTCGGTTCTCTATTAATTGCGAATACGCGATATTGTCACAATGAAAATGAACTGTCTCAATACGTGCATTGAAACCTTCTGAATGATATTCATATATTATGCAAATGAAATAATCGAGAATTTTTATAATAATATTGATTTAATAATGCTTGCGTATTGCCGGGGTTTCTGACCCTGTTAACCCACCCATGTCCCAGTTTGTGACCATGTGAGATTTAACAAAATAACCGAACAAAAGTAGGATTCTTTTTTTTTCACATTGATAAAGTGGTTCTCGCTAAACATTGTGATATAAGTTTCATGCAGTTTTAATACTTACTTGAGTTTGAAAACACACCGTTCCGCAATGACCGGAGCTAGTGAGCTCCGCTTGGCAATGCTGTTCCATATCGACTAAAGTGCATATCGCACCATTCGCGCATAAATTTAATTACTAACCATTCAGTTTAACAAATATGTGTGCGGCCAAAATACAACTACATTTAACACTCTTCAATTTGAGCGTAATCCAGGTGATTTTTGACAAAAACTGAATTTACAGCAGACAAAAATGTGCCGTTGGGGTCACAAACTGGGACAGGGTCACAAACTGGACCGTTTACCTTAGTCGATGAAAATAAAGATCGTATATTTTTTTTTTTTTTTTTTTTTTTTTTTTTTTTTCATCGAATTAATAAAAAACGGTGAAATCTTTATTTCCGTCGATTTCATGAAAAATTTAAGGAAAAATTAAACAATTAAAAGACAGCGCTACTCGACTACTGCTCGAAACGTCTCCGTCCTCCGTTTTGTCGTGGAAACTAGCGGCAAAGACTACTCCAGCCCATTAAAAGTTTACACAACTTTACGGCAAATTTACGACGAATTTTTCACAACGAGATAATTGAGCTCGAACGTCGTGCGGCTTTCAATAATATTGAATTTTTATGGCTTAAACTAATCGCGAGAAGACATGAGAATTCAAAAAATGTCGCACTTTTTTTTTTTTTTTATCGTATCGAGCTACCGAGTTTTCGTCATAAAAATTTGTCTATGCTTCATAAATGCAAAAATATTTTTAATAAATTAGAGAAAAGCTTAAAGCCGGTGGATAATACATATTTTTTATATAATAAAAAAAGACATACGATTTTTTTTTTTATGCACTCTAGGCGAAGAGTTTGATTAACCTTAATGCGGAATCGCTGATATATGTCTCGGGACGGTTTTTTTTTTTTTTGCATCTCTCCCGGGCGCAAGCCGATTATACCGGCCGAGCATAATCACCCCGTGTGATAATACCAGATAATCCCGCAAGATCTCCTCCTATCCTCGCGTAAAATATTATTAACCACATACGCATTAGGGGAAGCCCCTGAGGCGATCGTGACCAAGGATTCAGCCGAATGAAAAAAAAAAAAGAAAAAAAATACCAAAAGCCATCAGATTGCATATCTATTTACTCGACCAACTTATCGCTTCGAGACAGCACAGATAAGCAGGTTTTCGGACGATAGACAAAACCAATGAGTGACCGAAGCGATCAAAAAAATTATTCGATTCGTTTTTTTTTTTTTTTTCGTCCTGACGTAAAATCACTGACATTAACCGATACGATTGTATTTCGCGGTGCGTGCTAATGCAAAAAAAAAAAAAAAAGAAAATATCAGAAACTCATTAAAATTACAAAAAATGATCAGCTTAACAATTAAAAATAATCGGGCAATCGAAATAACCTTTCGACCGGCGTCGTTTCGAAGGGTACTGGCATCGAAGAGATCAAAATCGTAATCTGTTATTTCATTATGTACAATGTCTCCGTGGCTTATCTCGAATCGATCATTCATCGACCACTACGTTAAAAATAACGTATTATGGTTTTTCGTATTGCCGAGCGACAAGTAGGTTTACGAAATAATTTTCGGCACAACAATGAAGAATTTACAATGTTCGTGGAATCTTCGATGAATGTTGAAAATACCCTTCGTGTCGTTTCTGTCCGAACCACTAAACTAACAAACCTTTGATATTTCCGAAAACTCGTGGTTGTGTACACTAAGGATAAGGTCCGTTACCTGCCCCAACCACGGAGAGTAGGGACGCGGTCCAGGGGCAGGTAAAAATTCCACCGGGTGGCAGTGGCGTAGCTGATGATGCGCGTGAACTCGAATTTCCCGTAGTTACGGTGGAGAAACGCTCTCGACAAGCTTCAGCTAAATCGAAAATTCAGCGGGAGAACAGTTTTTTTTAATTGAATTGTTATTATTTCAATTTGCAGAAATTTATGTCAATATACTTAAGTTCTCGTCGCATACAATGTATGCAAGGAGAGAAAGTATTGTCCATCAAAAAGAAATTGAGCTTTACGATCATGCACCATAAAACAGGTTTTGCAAGAAAAGTATTTTTTCCATTTCTGTCTTTGCCGTGCGGAAAGACAATGACTTTTCGAATACTTGGAATAACAGTTAAAATAGTTCTTTGTTTGTTTGTACATTCGAACACAGATCGAGATATATATTTAGGACAAAAGTGATGAATCTATCTATCTATCCTGTTGCGAATTTGATCCGTCATGTCGAGATCGGTGTTTACAAGTTAGAGAATATTGTACAGCGCTCGAGGCGCGCTCACGCTGCCGGTATCTCGAACTATCGCGCGTGGGTTGTTTAGAGCGCTCGTACCGGAGCGAAGATCATTCGGGGCACGGTTAACTTTCATAGCTCCGTCGAAAACATCAAACTCGGCACAGCCTCACGCGTGTCCTGTTGCAGTGAAATAAAAACAAAACAAAACAAAAAAACGAGAGAAAAGAAAAAAATGAAGAGTTTAAAGAACGTGGTACGCGAGAGCGGCAAGCATGGCGCCGCGAAGAACGTCAACAATCTCGAGGCTCTACGGTCGACCTTCCCGAGGGCTCGACGCCCCGCCTCCGCCGTCGGACGTTATTCGAGAAACAATGGCAGCTCTCGCTTACACGACTACGCCGCAGACATAGCCTTATCGCCCCGCTAAATTCCTCACTTTCCACAACTAAATGACAATTTTTTTTTCGGCGAAAGTTTACGAACGAAAGTATCGAACGATTTTATCGTGCGAGTCGGCGTCGTTCGGACGGAACGAGGGTGATTCTCGGAAATAATAAAGTGCACTAAAATTTTCTCCTCTGGTCAATAATACCCTCGGCGTGTATGGCGAATAACATTGCCGAACCTCTCTGCAATCTTTCTAATGTTCGGCGGTTATTCCGTTATCGATCGTCGAGGTGATTGCGTGGGAAAAAAAAAGAAAAAAAAAAAAAAACCACGCAAAATGGTACTGAAACATCGCCGCAAACTGCACGAAGCAGGGAACAGGAAGCGGCGATAGCGTGGAAGCGACACGACTTCCTGGTTCGAACGACAAACCGTGCGTATAGTTTGCAATACAGATACACCATGAACTTTTGCCGGCTGATGAATAATTGCAATATATATATATATATATATATATATATATATTAATCGACTTCTCATAGACTAGAAATCGAAGGAGAAATACGTTCTCGGTATAATCGGCGCACTTTGACTGTAGGGTCATTAAAGAGAAAACCGTCGAACGAATGTGCCTCATCACGGGAGCCGATTGTTAAGCAGCACTCAACCTGACATAAATGAACTCTGTACTCGGAATCGCGAAAGCAATAATTCTCGTGTCGTCTTTGCCGTGTAATTTTTATTTATTTTTTTTGTTTGTTCATTCTCACAACAAAATAAAGTACCGAGCTCGTTTCCTTGGCCGTACGATTTAGTAAAAGCTAGAAACGAGAACGTGAGAATCAAAAGAATTGACACCAAAATATTACTTGGCGTGTATGAACTTTTTTTTTTCCTCTTTCATCAGCAATTGTAAAAACACAAGGCAATCGCATGATCGTTAATCATTATGAAATGTATGACTTGGAAATTATTATCTCTTTATTGTGTTATCCTTCCACGGATGAAAGATAAATTTAAAAAATAGTAAGTATTGACTTTTCGAGATATGTGTACGAATTAACAATGAAAACAATGAACAATGAAAACTTTGCCATTCGCTGACGTTACACTTGACGAGTTCGATGAACCATTATTTTTTCAATGAAAAACTTGTTTCACATGGAATTTCACAGCCACACTATGCTCGACAAATGCAAAAGTTGAGAATTGCATGGATAAAGGACATTATAACGGCCGACGAGCGTGTTGGCATCGATTTCTCCGCTTCTCAGTAAAATTTTTATCCGACCTAAAACGCGCCGTTCATTTGGTAAAATAAAAAAAATGCCACATCATCGTTCAGTGATTCGGCTCAAGCTGACCGCCGGAGGGATTAACGATCAGAGCATCGCGCTGCAGACACGTGCAATTCCGAAAACAACGTCATCATGGACAGCCACGACTCTCGGACTACACCTAAAATATACTTCCACCTGTTTCCTCAAAATTACGACGATCTCAGACAGGCAACAGAACAACAACAAAAAAAAAAAAGCCAAATTTATTGCACGAACGAGAGCAACAGGTACGAGTGAAGATTCGTCTCAAAGTGAGAACAATATCGGTCTGAAAACGATTTTAGAAGTGAGAAGCCCCATTGTTGGGACGGTCTCGGTCCGTTAACACACCTGGCGTGTTACTTATACCCGCACGAAATACTTTGTAGCGGCCGTCGCCGAGTTTTATCCTCCGGTCGAACGACAACAGTGCGAAACAGCTGGAATTTCACATCTAAGCTTAGTCGAAATTCCACAATTCGAGATCGACGAAATTCGCCTGATTGATCGACGATAATAATTCGATGAGACACAAAAAAATGTACATTATTTTGTAGCGCATCGATAAGCACATATAATGGCTATACATATAAAGGTCTCCGGCCGTTAACGCACCTGGCGCGTTTTTATTATACCCGTACGATAAACTCTGTAGCGCCCGTCGCCGAGTTTTATGCTCGGATCGGAAAACAGCGCGAAACAGCTGGAATTTCACGTTTAAGTTTTTTTTTTTTGTTTTCCCTCGAAATTCTGTTAATTGGATATCGACAAATTTCGGTCGGTGCTCGACGATAATAATTCGATAAGGCCGACGACAAAAAAAAAAAATGTACCTTATTTTGCAGCGCATCGATAAGTACATATGCGAGATACGTGATTTCCTCTTCGTCGGTTCCGAGAGCATTACCCTGGAGTCCGGCCGTCGCCACGTAAAGGGCGACAAGGTGAGTCGGGCCCTTTCCGCTCATCATCTGCATTTCCGTACTACTCGTTCGGGCGCACGAGCGCGCCGTTGAAAAATGTTCTCCTCTCTTTATTGTCGCACTCTTCTCGATCGATGTTTCACTGGCGAATCTTCGTCGATATCTCTATGTTTACGTATATATACGTGATATATATACGTATATATCTTCTCACTTTTTTTTTTTTTTCCCTTTTCCACACGTCAAACAAAACAATGTAACAATGTACGATCACGTTTTCTTTTTACTTTTCTCTTCGCCGGCACGTCCGTACGTTTACACTGGTTGGTCCACTGTACCTTGCGAGTTGTACACACTGACGGATTGCACTCGCGATTATTTGTGTAAGGAAAGTTTTTTTTTTTTTTTTTTTTTACTTTTTTCCTCTTCCAATGTACTAGAAAAAATAATTCCTATTACGATTGTCCGGTATTCTCGATGATTCAACTAACCATGTATCGAAAGAGCACCGATCTTGTGTATATATATATATATATATATATATTTAGATATATATGATCCACGCAAACACACCGCGATAGCGAGTAAAATCTTCAACGACGATACATTTTCGTCGCGGCCCCTTGCTCCCCCGTTGTTCGATAGTCGTTCGTTCGTTATTTTTCGTGTTTCCTTTCGGGGCCTCCGTCGACACGACAAAATCGGACCGAGCGCCGAGAGGTTATCGCGCACCTCTCTCGCACGCGCCTTTTTCCCCGATCGCACTTATCTCGCTTGCGCTCGATCGCGCTTTGATACGACAAAGAAAAGAAGAAAAAAGGAAAAAGAAGAAAACCAAACGTATCGTCAAATTTTTTTTTTTTTGTTACGAAGCACCACTTTGACGCGAAAGTTTTTTCCGTCTCGAGTTCCCGTCACAGCGCGGTCGTACCGAAGTTGCTTCTTGTCGGCGAGTCGCAATTCTCGTAGGATATTGTTTGATTTATATTATCGTGCGAAATATCGTGAATTCGTGGTAGGAAGCAAGAGGAAGAGAAAAAAAAAAAAAAAAAAAAAGTTAAGGCAAAGGTTCGACGGAGAGAGCATATAGCCGTGCCGTGATGTGTACGTCGGACTGGGCCGACCCCGGTCGCGTGCACTGTCGTTGGCTCACCTGGCGACTGCGCGTCGCTTACCTCCGGTATACCCACACCGTGTAGCCCGCACCGACGACGCTTATTCGTCCACCACCACCATCACGTAATTCCTGCTCTTGCCGCTCGTCTATCCGCGAGCGCTACTCACACACAGAGAGACACACGCGCACGCACACGTCCAACTTGTTCCTCCGAGCTTTACACCGCATGCCGGATACATACAGTGTGTACAAGTGTTATTTGTGTACATACATATATATATATATGTGTGTATGTGTGTACGTTTGTATGCACAGATTAAAAAAAAAAAAAAAATACAAATACAAGCAAAGTACGAATGAGAAATAGTACGAAACTTGCGGTGTTAACCGTCGGAGCTATAACGCTGTACTACTGATGGAAGTACTATTGCTACGATCGGTGCCGCGAGAACGGTAAATGTTCGCGCAAACTCGTCGCGCGGCCTCCGATCGGGGCTCTTGCCAATCCGGCGACATGTTACGCGAGGAAAAATATTTTGAAAGAGAACTCACGATGAATAACTATTTTATGGGCGCGAGACGCTGTATTGTTACTCTTAGGACAGCGGAACAGCCACCGACTTACGTCGCACTGCAAGAGAATGGGGTTTCTTGCCGTTGTTGATATCGGTTTACGTCGAGCGGAGATTTTTTTCTTTCGGTGGGTAGGAAAGAGTAGAACGTTGGGAGTTTGTGGGATACAGTAAGATTCGGCGATTGCCGGAGAGACCACCAAAGCGGTGAAAATGCTCGAAGAGCGACAGGTAAGAGATACACGCGAAGGGAAAGGCTGGCCAACGCGGTGCTCTTGCCAGCTCTCCTCGTCCAGGTGCACGAAGACCCTCCACTCGTTTGGGTTGCTCCCCCCCCCCCTTCTACGGACTCTTCGGGACAGTCTGTTCGAGCTTTCCCCTCGCTCGCCTCCTCGAGTCCCCGCCACTCTTCGCCTTACCTCTGCATGGGCGCGATCGTGCCTCTTCTGGTCGATCATTTCGCTCGTCCCGACGCGAGTAAGCGCGTCGTTTGAGGAATCGCACAATTTCCGGCAATATGCCATCGGAAATTTAACCATCGCCGGAGTTTTTATACATCCTTATGAAGATTTATCACGGCCGACATCCGGTCGTTCCCTTACTCGACACAGGCAGCGCCACTGTCGACGGTGGCCGATCGCAGGCACTAATGGGATGCACGCTTGTAAATCTAGATGAGTATACGACTTTTTTTTTTTTTTGCTGCGCGCTTTCTCGGAGTTTCACACTTCTTTTTTTTTTTTCAAGAAATTCCGAGCGATGCATCGAGCGATAAAAAAATACGAGTTAACGCCGATTAGACGAAGCGACGTCCTGTTGACGAGGGACGAGAAAAACGGCCGTATTTCATTCATCGGTGGTGCGGCTCGAGAGAAAATTGCCTTTTACGACTGTGGGCACAAGTTGAAGTGGATGCTTCTCGATCGTTACGAGCAAGCCGGTACGAAAAATCTCGCGAAGACGAGATTCGAGTTTGATCCTTGTTCTTCGCGTCGCCTCGTTTCGCTCGCTTTTACGGTTAGACGCATTCCGGACGCGCTTGATTATTTATCTCTGAAAAATATTTTCCGTGCAGACGTGGCTTTCATTCATGAACGTTCGCGTGTATCTGGCGCTGGTCGCATATTTCGCGTCGTATAATGCACGTCGCGTAGGATGTTTTCGCCTTCCGACAATAATCGCGTACACAGACGTCCCGACTTTCTATGGATTGTGATGGACTGTTTCTCCCGTTTTTTGCGTCGCCGTGTCTCGGTGCACAGCTCACACGGTCTGCGCCGCGTCTCGTGTCCCGGCGTCAATGAGACGCGGAAATATTGTACAGTGTTAATTACATTCATCGAATCGCCCCTCCAGTCCGAGTTATTTTTTTTTTTCGCGCAACGCAGTTCCAACGACATCTCGAGGGTTAGGAATCTCATAGCGCGGAGAGAGGTTCGTCGGTTTCGGTGAACAGCGAGTGGCGAATGGAAATTCATGCCTCTCCGAGGCGAACGACGGATGAAACAAGGGAACAAAGGACGCGAACTAGAAGTGCGCGATCGTTGACGACACGACGACAACTCGAGGAACAACAATACTGGGAAGAATTTCGGCAGCAGAGGCAGCAGCGTCGACTCCTCTGCGCGTACGATCGTACAAGTCCGGCATGTCGCTCGGGCGATGGATCTACACAGCAGCACGTAAAATTTTATGCAAGCCACGTGCGTTCGCTCGTCGTATTCGTATAACCCAATCGCCTGCTTGAACCCACGAGCGATTCAGCGGTTTCTTACGATAGCTCGTCAAGCTCATGCATATGATATGCACGGTGAGCGAACGATCGTTGTATTGCAAAGCTCGAATAAACTGGACGAACTTCGAACCGTACGGTTGGACGGTATAATGCAAAAGGTGACACAACACGAGCGTATGTGCAAACGCGCACTGTTTATTGCCCCGGTCGTTTCAGGATGTCTGGGAACCGTGGATCGAGCGCTCGACTGATAAATAATTATGACGAGAGTGTTTTACGCAATCGGTCGGTCTGCGGCTTTTTCCGAGTGGGCATAGGGGCGGAAGGGGCAAAATGGGCACGCTAAGTACTAAGCTGTTTGATACTGAGAACGGAAAAAAAATTAATTCGTATTAATTCTTTCAGGCGCCGAGAAAAAAAAAAAAAAAATTGCGGTTCGGGGCAAAATGGTGTACCTCTCAGCATCGTCGCCGCTGCGGGAACTCACGGTTTTAAATTCTCCCGATTTAGGTATCACCTACTGTTTTTAATATGTCACGCTTGTCTGATGTACACATTTTATGCCAGTCTCTCCGGTGTTTCAATTTCAGTTTCGCGGACAATTTTTCGACGGTCCGTTTTGCCTCGTATCTGCAGCTTACACGTCGGCATATTGTGCCGTTGTCTCTTTACTTGGAGGTGAAGTAATAGTTGATTAAACGATTTAAAGTCATAATAAACATTTTTCATTCCAAAAATTGATTGAAAGTAGCGCCGTTTTTTTTTCAGACTAAAATTCAGGCTGTCAGGTTATATTTCGACTATTTTAATCAAAGGATCATAAATATAAAATATTATATGCAATATAATAATTTTTTTTCAAAGAAACGCCATCAATTGTATCACTTTGTCAATCAACTCTCAAAATTAACAACAATCAGCGTCGACTATCGATACTCGGTTGTTATTTTCACACCGTCGATAAATCTTTTATACGTTTTTTTTTCCACAGTTCCAAGAGCCGGCGATTGGAGTCGATTATCTCGTAATAGCATAGATCCCTCGTCGACGATGGACGCCGACAGTCTACACGCGTGATCGCACAAGAGTTCACACCCCGAGGACGATGGAGTCAAGGAAATACGAATCGGCGGCAAAAAATTAATTACCCGATGAGTGCGAAGTGCGATGAGAGTTAACAAAAAAAAGAAAAAAGAAAAAACAGAAGGTGAGGAGGATCGATAGAAAAAGCGGTATGGAAGTGGGCTCGCGGGTTGCGGCGACGATGAGACGTCGAAGAATGGGACGGCATCGTTGGAAAAATGAGCTGATCAACTTGAACTTCGAACAGTCTCGATGCGGCAGCCGAGACGAATCCAGACTGTTCTGCCGGAGAGACGAAAGCGGCGTGACAAGTCACGGTTTTCTATCTACCGGCAGACGAGAGCGGGGTAAAACGGACCCGTGGCTTCCATTCGAGATGAGATCTTTTTTACGTTCCGAAAAGAAAAAAAAAAAAAAAAAAATTGGCAAAAGTGGTTCATCTTGTCCCGATGTTCCGTTTTGCCCCGTTTTCTTCGAATAGTACAGAAGCGACAGAAGAGCGGCGGCAAAGCGGTGTTCGCGCTCCTCGAACGAGGAAACACGCTGCCGCTAACAGTGGAATATCTTCGCGCCGCAGTCCTGGAGAACTTCGGACCGACGCACACGGTCGCATGAAAGTAATCTTGGTGTGTCCGTGTGTTCATATGTATAGGCGTGTGTACCGTAAGCATGCGCGAGGATATATACATGGCGTGAAGCTGTGAGAACGGAGCGATGTTATTGGCCGGTCACGTGTTGCCCGAGAAGCTCCGATTGGTCATCGGCTATAGAGTCCATGAAGCGTCCGCACCACCGGGAAAAGAGACAAGTGCAACGAGACGCTCTCTCGGCTCTCTGAGTTTGACGAAAAGAACGGCTCGAACGGGAGGCCTGTTTCAAGAGGGGGATTTTTACATATATATACAATTATATATATGTATAGACAGATTCTCGGCTTGGGAGGGGAAAGGCGCCTACACTCGTTCTCGTTGTGAGTATCGCGACAGGAGGGACGTACAGCTTTGACTTCCTTCGGAAGGACGCCAAGAGTTTCCTGGTTTGAAGTTGTAAAGTCGAGAAACTAAGTTTCCGATAAAAGATATAAATTTTTTTTTTAATTACTTTTTAACGGAATATTAGAAACAATATCAATTCCTCCAATTTCATCTCCAATATCATAATCAATATCAATTAGTACGTCTAAGATTTACTGTTTTAATTTTCTTTATTCTTCAATTTTTCGTCGGGACGGACGGTACAGCTTTGACTTAACTCGGAAGGATGCGAAGAATTTTCTGGTTTCCTGGTAAAGTCGAAAGACTGACTTTCTCATAACAGATATTATTATTATTATTTTTTTTAAATGTTAACTCAATTTTTAACGGAACATTAAAAACAATAGATCAATATTTAAACGTGCATAAGTTTGACTGTCTTAATTTCTTCATCCTTTGGGTGAACTAAAACAATTTTTGTTGTTCATAAGGAAAAGTACACAATCGTCGATAAAGAAAGACGTACTTAAGCCTTGTTTTTAAGATAGGTGTACGTTGTGGTTTACCGCGAAGCACCGCACGTACATCAACAGATTTCGACGCTACGGTATAGAATTATGGTGCGTGCATGTACTTAACGTATACTTATGCATGCGCCGAGTCACAGCCCTGTTTTCTTACCCCCGCGCGCGTCGCACCGAGCCCCGCGGAGTTTCTCGTCGGCGCGACAGGTGTCCAACGCTGGCATTACCGCGGAATGCATCAGGAACAGTTATCCGTCGGTCTTAACGATTTTTGCGTCTCGCTGGCGCTGACTGAGTAACTGCCGGGACATATATATAGGACTGTTCCTAGTACTATCCGAGAAAATGGGAGATGGGAATGAGGCACATAGTCGAAGACCGCCCAAGTTATTCGAGTTATGGTCACGGTCGACCTCACGAACGGATGCGAACTATAATTTATGTAGGTTCACGCGTGCTGAGCCCTTAACTGCTATACTGAACAATTTTGTCGCTCCCCGTATTGAGTCCTACCAACTTGCATAGTCTTTAAAAAAAATCCTAAAACTTTTTATTCAATAAAAATGCGGAGATTCCAATTAAAGTTCAATGACCTTTTGACGCTCTATTGAATAGATTGAGAGTCCGTGTCTTTCGAAAGGCTCAAGGAAGTATTACCGAACAGCTTCTACATCCTGTGTGTTGTTACGTTCGCTTGAGAATGTTTTCGAATTTTTGTTGTCTTTTTTTTGTAAGGTCATTTATAGTAGTTATGTTGCAGAGCTGGGCGGTACTTAAAGTACATGAGCACTTATTTGGTACTTAAAGTACGAATTTAACGTATCAAAGTACTTTTCGGTACTTTACGTACCGTTACTGAGCATAAAGATTTAGTATTTATGCTTGTTTTATGTTTAGTCTTTGTACTTGTACAATTTTGAGCATAGCTTGTCCCGTTATACTTTAACCCCGAAAAGGTCAGAGGATTCGTGCTCACCGGGAAAAAATACGTCGAAATACGTGGCAGTTAATTTAAAAAAAAAAGAAAAAAAATGTCAAAAAATTGCAAGGCTACCCCTTTCGAGTCCATTTTTTGCGTTTTTCAACGTCCTCAAACGGCGCGATAAAACGCTTCTAGAACTTCGGACAAGACCTTATCTTGTGTATTTTTTCCCGTAGAACACGACGAGCACCTCGGATTTTCCCTCGCTCCATTAGGAGCCGAGATATCGACCTTCGAAAATCACGAAAATCGGCGTTTTTTCAAAAGTGGCTCAAAAATTGAAAAATTGTTGTTCACTCGATTTTTTTGTTTGTTTCAAGGCTACATTCGACGTATTTTTTTCCCGCTAAACACGAATATAACAATTATTTTACTATCCCCCCAATATTTTCCATTTAAATCCCAAAAATACGATTTTTCTTGTATAAAATGGAGACCTTTCTCACTTTCGGCCACTGTACTAGATCCATACGTCCTATATTTAGTTGTTATACATCCAATCGACGTCCACTCAGTTCCCAACGTTCGATTGTCGTATTCTAGTCGATTAGTCTGTTACCCAAGATTGGAAACGAAGAGTTTGGACGTTTTAAAAAAAATGTTGGCCCTGAACACGACCGTTTGATTTGAAAATTCCTCTCTAAATTTCGTACTCGTGGAACTTCGCCTCTTTCGATTGAAAAGAAAAAGTACTTTGTACTTTGTATTTTACAAAAGTACTTTAAGTACAAAAATGTCTTTGTACTTAAAGTACTCGCGGTACTTAGTACTTTAAGTACTTTTCGGTACTGTGGCCAGCTCCGTTATGTTGTTGATTCGTTGCGTCTCAATGTTCAGTGTCCATTACGGGAATGGATAATACTACACTGTGTGTTTGTCCCGTAAATTGCCATTTTCGTTGCGACAATCAATGAAGGACATCGTGAAAGTAATCGAAGGGGGTCGAAGGTATATACCGCGCACCTGTCGTCCCGCACCTGTTTCACGTGCACCGACGGACGCTCGGTCCTACACCCGAATAACTTCGAACAATGGGGGCAACCGTGAGTAAGGTGGAATATACCGCTGTAAAGTTTTAGTGTGCTTTTCGTCGTGCGAACCGAGGCCGACTCGGTGGTCGACAGGAAAAAGGGGACAGCACAGCCTTCACTCGCATCCTCTTACCGTGAAAAAAAAAAATAAAAATAAAATAAATGAAAAAAACCATGAAGGAATAATACAATGTACAAAATGCTGGCTCAACGAATCAATTCGCCCTTAGGACAGCGAAGCAGCGAGAGTAAATCACTGCTTCACTGATCGTACGAACATGACATTTCGATAATTTCGGACGTTCTCTTCCCCACCTTTCCCCTCAGTTCAATTTCTTATATAAGTTATTCGTGACTGCGACAGATCGCAATGTTTCTTATCCCGATCCAAGCTGCCTGCTAATGGATTCAAGATTTATCCAATTGGTCAAAATATTGCGCGCCATTATTTTTATGGTACAGAATGACTTGGAATAAATCAGAGTCTGGGAGAGAGACATCTCGAGGATCCTCTGGAATCTTGAAAATTGGAACAACCAAACAACTTTCCAATATATATAGTATACAGTGTATAGTGTATACTGTACAATATATGTATAGTAAGTATTATTATTATATATACTATATATATAGTATATATAATATAGTGTATATATATATATATATATATATATATATATATACTATATATATACTATATATATACTATATATATATACTATACTATATAATAATAATACTATATAATATAATATACTATATACTACACACTGATTTTTATCAGTCGATATATGTCAGGGATAGAGTTGTTAGACGACATTTTTTTTTTTTTTGTCGACTAATAGAGCTTTATGATCGATAACCGAGCGTTAGAAAGGACGAAGACTATAATGCGTACGGCGGCGAAGCCGATGTAAAGCCATCGCCGTAGTACATACATATAAAAACTTACTTTAAAGTACACTATGCTCATGGGATAGTTTTAATGATCGAACGGTCTACCGCTGGCTATCAAAGTAGGACAGAGATTTCATATAGTACCGGCCGCATAATGATCACAGGTGAAGGATAGTGCGTGCGTTACGTGCTTACGCGCAGCAACGAGAGTGGAAGCGGCTTCAAGGGATCGATCGAGAAATCGCGTGAGGAATAAACGCCGGCTGAGATGAGAGAAGGACGGGCTAACCTGCGGGCCCGATGAATCCCAACAACCATATTTCTCTTCGTGCTGTGATCTCTCGAGCAACCAACGGGAGCGGAAGTCATCGCATTTTCTCACGTGCAATTAACATCCTGGGTATTTTTTTTTTTTTTATATATAATGAAATATCTCTGAATTTCACTTCTCTGTAGTACTTCACATACTCGGTATGTTTCATATCGAATTGAAACTGAATCGCGATTTGAGACAAATATACGAAAAACGATATAACGTATTTATGAACTGATGTTGTTATTGACGAATTATCAAGAAAAATATATAGTTTGGTAGTATGTTAATTTTTTTAAAAATGATTTTAGGGTAAAAGTGGCGAATTATGCTCGCTCCAATTAGCATTTAAATAAACGATATATTTTTACTTTACCCTTAGTGATTCAACTTGATTTTACATCTCCAAGTTACGGCTTTTTTCCTGTTTTTCTCAAAACCGCTCGAGAGTCATGGGAAACCGGAAAGTATTACAGACGGTGTCCCCTTTGACTAAATAATAAAAATTCCAATGGATTATACGGCTCGGGAGAGAATTGTCGTTGAACTAAACGTTACGACTTCGTGGGACAGCCGGACAGAAGTTTCGGCGAGGATCGGACCGGCCCGTTCCTCGAGTCATTATCGCTTCAATTATACGGGGACGAAAAACATCGTACGAATATAAAGTTGGTGGAAAAGTATCGCAGTACTTTCACTCGTTTTACTCTGAGTTCAATATTTGATATAAAAATAAGCGCCCAGAGCGAACAACCCACTATTTCCGGTTTACCATTTTCAAGACATTCCGAACTTTTGGTATCAGTGTGAAAAAATTGTTGTTTTGGATCAGGAGCCATGGTTTCGATAGTCTCGAATACGCGATCTCGCGCGGAGGCTGAAAATTCATTAAGCTCATGAAACGTGGAATACTTTTCGATGCCTTGATCAGTGATACCTTTAAAAAAATTTTTTTTTTTTTAATCGTGCTCCTAATAAAAGCGGTACCGGAGCAACCAAAGTAACACGTTCCTCCCGTGGCTGCTGCACGAATCCGGGTTGTGTTCGCGCTCGGTCGTTACAGGACTCGTATATCCGGTTTGTGAGTCGCGAGAGCGCTCACCGGCAGCTCCTCGCTCGCGCTCATCGGCCAAAATGACGTAAGGTGCAGAAGATAGCATAGGCGCCGGTACCTTCGAATGGCCCATCAGTCAGTCGGGCCACTCTGTGAAACTCTGCGTAGACGATAATAATAATAACCGAACGACCATCGGAAGAAATACGCTCCAACATCACCGACTAATACCGACGTTTTGTTTTCAAACGCCTTCGCCGTCCGATGGCTCGTACGTGGTTAGCCTCGCTCGATGACCGAAAAAGTAAGGCCGCCTTTTAGAATGAAAATAAACAAACGCGCGAGTGTACTGTCGACCTATCTCGTTGTGCATATTTAAATATATATATGTATATGTATGTACTATAAATATATATATATATATATATATATATATATATATATATATATATATATATATATATATAAATAATATAAATTAATAAACGAAATGGGACGAGTTCTCGAAGCTGTTGATATTATGATTGTTACGATTTAATTTGCATACGAAAGAGGGTAAAACGGCGAAGCTACTTTACTTCGTAAAAACGTAGAACCCCTGACAAAAAAAAAAAAAAAAAAAACTAATAACAATAGTATAGAGAATAGTAGGCTTAACGTAATGAGTGATCTTTAACCGAGGAGCAAAGTCCGCTCGTGCGCGATCTATACGAGTAAAAAGAAAATGATGACTAACCGGCTTGATGGTGGTGAAATTGTAACTGGGAAGAAAGGAAATGAGGCATCGACACTCCCATTATGTATTTTTCCAATCTTCTCCCGGTCTGTACTTTCCCTCGATCTTGTCCGACTGTTTTTATTGCTCCGCGAGATCGCGATAAAAATGAAACAAAAACAAAAAAAATTGGATGAAAAGAAAAAGGACGACGACCGTAAAGCTCCGTTTGCTTTTCCGGAGTTGAGGTTAAGTCGTGCGCCGGCTCCGGGAATCTCACGCGAATCTCGCATCGAGCCTCGTGCTCTTGGCTTCGACGCTGTTTCAGCTACTTACAGAGAACTTCGATGCTTCATACGTCCGATCTTTCTGTATTATTCTGTCGTGTTATCGCACAGCTACGGGCCTCACGTGAAATTGAAATCTATATGACATAATGTTACACATTACCTCGTTTACGAGTTTATCTCCGTTTCAGTATCGCGACTTCGCCTCGTCAATGCACCTGTTGCGCTCTCGATACGCAATAATAACAATTTCTAAGCGCGTGCGCACTCGATAGTGCAGTGAACGCGCCCTCCAGCAATAATGCGGGGCAACCGAGGAGCGCGGGGGGGGGATATACTAGACACGAAAGAGTTTCACGAGCATACTACGATAATATAACTTTTACGATGCGAAATTTTCTTGATTTCTGCGGGACTCAGCCTCTCTGCGCAGCTCTAAAGAGATACACGTACCGCACTGGGTTACAGTGTCCACTACTTATAATAATGCACGTAATTTATTGGAACGAACTTTAACGATGCCCAAAGGTTTCTCGAGGCTCGTTACTTTTCACTTTTTACTGCCGCATAGTCGTACGTTCTATGAGATTTATCTGTACAGCAAACCACATCATTTTTAATAAATTCTCTTGATTATTAAGAGAAACTCTGTTTCACAGCTCAGATAGAAATAAATACATAACGATAGCCTAATAGTTTTAGGATTTATGAGATTTATAGACGTAAAACATACACTTGTTTTACGTAATCGAGATATACACAAAAATTGCGTACAATCGAAGAGTCGCATGAAAATTCACATTGAAACATGACATTTTCACGCAGACGGTACATTTTGCATGTACACTGATTCACTTATGAACAAGATTTTTTAAAACTTTTGCAGAGTCCTGGAGCAGAACGACACCGCGCCATTGGGTGTTGCGGTAATTGAAATAATTTCAACTGTTTACTTTCAAAACTCGTGGAAAATTGTCGCAAGGCACATCCCGGCGAAAATTCACCGGCGTTATAATTCGCTATCATTGCTCAACCGTGAACGACCTCATCGGGGCTCTCTCCCGAGAGAGAAAGAGAGTACGGCGAGGAGTCCCGGAGTCACCGCAGCGCCACCGCGACAATAGCCGGCCTTGTCACGTCACGTTCTCATTGCTCGGTGCAAAACTATAGAGCCCACCCGTGTCTACTTACCACTACGTGCGCGGATGTAAAGATAGACGGCGGGCAGCAGGATGGAGAAATCTCTCGGTATCCCAGCGTTGAGGCTAGAGAAGAACGCGAGAAGGATGAGGAATCGTCGGTGGTTGCTAGCCGGACAACTCGCGAACTAACCGTCGAGTTTCCATCGCTCTTTCGTCCTTGCGACGAGTCAGTCCTGCCGGCTCGAAGTTTCATTCCGCAATTCGCCTCAGCGAATCGGAGAGTCACTCACGAAGCTGGAATAAGATAGGGAGTTTTTGTTTTCTCCAGTGGACCAAGCGCTAGCCGTTTTCGTTCTACCGTCGTTCCGGTCCTCCGGTCTAATCTCTCTATCTCACTGTACTCAACTCGATGTCTGTACGAGGCGAAAGTCCCAAGGTCGAACAGCCACGAAAATATTTTGAGGAGATCGCCAATAGACGTTCATCGGACTGTAGTCGCTCATCCGTTGCGCAATATAGCTTGACCGTGAATTCACAATGTTTTTCTCTCGAGTCGCTTCGTCGAGTATTTTTTTTTTTTTTTTTTTTTTTCGACGGGCTTCTCGTTTCTCGGTTCCGCGGATTTGAATATCTCGTCGTTTCGGCGATGAAGCTGCGCGGGTTACGACCTCGGGATGATCCGTCGAATCTACGATCGTCGCGATAGTTGTTCCGTTTAGTCCTACACCTAAACTTACGCCACGAAGTGTGACTCTACCGGTTCCTATACCGTCGGAATTTCTTCGCGTCTCGCCATTACGAGCGTTATTAGATGTATCGCTGGGACGTACATTGTGATTCATAGAGCACTCTTGGGAATGTGCGCGGTTACAACACTCCCGTACACGGACGAGGCTTCACAGCGAGAGAGCGGAGTAACCGAGGAATCTCGAGAGCGATTTCTCGGACGGTCATGGTAAATAAGCGTTTTGCAAGTACGCTTATAGCGTAGTGCACGTTGGCCGGGCGTTTTTAACGTAGCCCGGAAAGAATACGCTCGCGGCTAAGCTATTTCCTATTTTCTTTTGCGCGCAAACACTGCTAAGAACAAACTCGAAGGGAGGGAGGGGGGGGGGGAAGGGAGTGAACGAGCCAGCCGATCTCGGAGTCGACGAGTTCTTCGTTACGGAAGATTTGTACAGACACGATCGCTAAGGAGAGTCTTAAAAATTTTCTTATCCAATTAGAAACGTAAAACGAAAGTCCTTTTTTTTTTTTTTTTTTTTTTTTTCTTCGGCTTCACAAGTGCAAAGAGAATGTACATTTAGCCCGACTTCGAATAATCGGCTTCTAATTTTATATTGTCAAATTGTTATCGAGAGTAGAAAGCAAAGAAAAATGTCAACATCGAGAAAGATTAATGAATCGATCGGAGAGTCGCCGATTTTCAAGCAGATGAAATGAATACATATTTTTTTAATAAATTAAATTACAAATACGCGCTTTGTATATAGACTCGACACTGACGCGAAACGCGTTTTTATATCCCCTCTAATCTGAACTAAAGTGCGAGTTTATTTACCGTTTTTTTTTTTTTTTTTTTTGCTCAACGCCACTCTGCGATTTCAAAGGAATGGTATTTCGCAATCGTCATCGCACAAAAAAAAATCTCACCTATTAGTCCCCGCAAGATGAATAACAATAATAACAATAATAATAATAATAATAAAAAAGAAGCAACGGCATTAGCTTCTCGAGAGACTGGAGTGTCGGCAAATATATGTTCTGCGTCGTTCAATTTCCTATATTCTAGACTCTCTACAAACATAGCCGGTCGAGTGACTCCGGTGCTCGGTCGCCGTATTGCGATGGAGGCAATACCGAAGCCGATGTTGAGTGCCTAGCGAGATGATAAGTGAGAGAGTAGGAGACTGAAAAAGAGCGTGCAACAAAAAGGGACTGGCGCGGAGCAAATAGTCACCTGCCGCGTTGCCTTTTACCGGTCAGCATTGGACACCCAGCCATACAGACGAGACCCAGTGGAAAGTCACGTGAGGGGAAGCGATGTAAGAATAAAAAGTGAATTGTTGGCAAATATTCACTCCTGTTGAAGGCTTCAGGGCGCAGCCTCCTACCAGACTAACAAATACCTAGTACAAACGGATAGAAGAAGATTATGCCGCACATATACCGAGGGCAAAATACCTTTCGGTGTCGGTGCGTCTCGGCGTGGCTCGCGAGAAGAAGCGGAAGTACAGGAAAAAGAAGGTAAGAAGCATACCAGATAGCGGTGAGAGGACGAGCACGTAAGAGTCGAAGAAGAAGAAGAAGAACAAGGAAAAGAAGAAGAAGAAGAAGAAGGTAGAGGAAGAGGTGGTACAGTGACGGTGGAGCGGGACCATCAACAGAACGAGAGGCAACAGCAACAGCATCGACGTGAGAGCAAGAGCAAGAGTATAAAGCCGGCGAGAGAGCGGCGTAAGCGTGTATAAGAGATAGTGGTCGCTGACCCGCTCGGAACGTTGACTCCATGTAGTCAGTCCCCTCTTTTTACATTGAGCAAAGAGTTCTCTCCTTCTCTTCGACGCTTTATATCTTAACGTTGCCTTGGCTCCGGCGTCGGCTGTATGGCGTTTACCGCGAGGCAGCTTTACCTTGCCTGAACGAGCTCGCCTAGGCTGCCTCACCTTACCCATTCTCCCTCGAGGTGTACCGGGCCTACTCTAGACCGGGCTTGTATCTGAGGCCGCCTCGACGCTCTCCTACGCGCACCGGCTCTCTCGATAGTCCCGATTTTTCCGTACGAACGAAACGTTATTAATTCGACGGACAATAAAATCATCCCCGGAGCTTTTATCTGCGAGTCCTGCGAGGCACGAATTTTCGATGCGCAAAAGAAATTTCACATGATCTTTTGTCCACGGCTCTTCTATCTTGTTCCATAATTTGTGGAAATGAAAATTGACATTTCGTTATGATTACAAGACTCCTGGAACAACGGTGAGGGATATTGCTGAGGAACTGAAAATTTCCCAAACACTATGTACAATAACGAAACGTAATTGCGTGCGCTTTGAAGCTAATAATAACTATAATTTTCAAGTTTCCATCCAACCACCGTATCATTCAACGCCCGCTATGTTTGCACAATTCAACGTAAGCTGATAGCTGTACATTTGTTTTTACTTTGGATACATGTTTCACCCCTCCCTCCATAAACGATACTTTCACCAAAATAAACAGATTGTAAGGTTCTGCCGAACTGATACTCCAAATATTTTGATACTACCTCTTATTGTTTGAACATTACTAAATGCTAAGAGTATTGTTCGTTTACCTTACGATTCGTCCCTGGTACAGATATATGTATTTTCCCATGTCAATGATTATTACTTGTATCGTTCCTAAACGAAGTGTCCAAATTCTATCCAGTAACATGCACTTATTTCGCCTATCGTAACGAGAGCAGTGCCCGTTGCTCAACGATCACGTCGGAGACTCTAATGTTCGTAAGGCAAGCCCGTACATAGCCTCGTACTTTGGATGATTGGATCTTTTTTTTTTTTTTGTCTAATTGGAATATCGCTACGGGCGAAAGAGCCGCGGGCGAGAATGGGCCGCGGGTTGTTAAATCCCACGGAATTCTCGTGCAGAAAATACGGTTATCGGTAATCAGCACGTGAAATCAAGCGGTAGGGATCGTTACAGCGAATTACGATGCTGTGTGGCGTACGCGATGTATCCACTTCGGCCCGATCCCTCTAGTACGCGCACAGATAGCCAACAGCGCTGCGCCGTACTCGCGATAAAGAACAAAGCCCCCTGATTTCATTAGCTCTCGAGTATAATTGCAGGTAAAACCGATTTACGTTGCGAGTTACGAGAGCGTACATCGCGTTTAGAGATGCCGATTATAAATGTAATCTGGAATTTAAACGCACATCGGTTTTTATTATTATTATTTTTTTTTTATCATCCGGACGCAACAAGAGCGGCTCCGAAACGCATCGATCTAATATACAAGCCGCCGAAGTGCGAACGAGAAACTCTAATGTTGCTTTCTTCGAGAGTTAAATAACGAGTCCGAAGAAATCCTAGAATGTAGTAGCGCGAGCGTTAATAAAATCGCTGTTTTTTTTTTCTATCTTTTTGAGCAATTGGAGCAATTAGCGGATAAGTGGAAATAATTTTTGCTAATTTCGATGGCACATTATTTTTATCTCAGCGATTTCAAACGTTTTTCCTCCGGACGTGCGTTTCCGAGCATTTTTTTTTTTTTTTGTACCTCAGTGTTCTCAGAGGGATTTCTATAAATACTCGGGTGCCTATGAGGTCTCAGGGTTAACAGGTGATCTCCTTCGTGCTTCCCCCGCGTGAGCGGCTCGCGCGAGAGTTCTTTTCCGGATTCGATGCCGAAGCACCGCACGGAGGATGTTTTATTTTCTCTTTTTAGTTGCACCGAAACTCGAAGAGCCGGTTTCCTTCATTCTCCATCGGGATTAAAAATTCCTTTTTTTTACGTCAACGAGGCTGCCACGGTCGGTGTGGGACGAAGGTACTCGCGCAGTTAAAATTGTTCGCTACTTCATATTCCACTCGTTAATGCTTCTTTTTTCTTAAATGTATTGACGCCGTGGATTTGAGCGGACTATCCAAGGATTCATCGATATATATGTATTTTTTAAAATATCGACGATCCTGTAGGTCTCTCCAACGCATGGGTCGATAAATCTAATGGACGAAACTACGGTGTTGGCCACATCCTCGTGGAAGGGTTGTTCAACCCGACGCGATGCTTTGGCCGTTCGGGTCCGTTTCCTGAAGTTGTGCCGGCTCGGAAAGGTTCAAGCAGCGAAGCGAGTCTAGCAACTTTACGCAGGGCCGTCTCGGTGCCTGCGGTGATGCTTCGTAGCTAATTTCCTGTCGGTTCTCTTGACAGGCAACTCTAGCCGGGACCCCCGGAGGATCGTTACATTTTTATCCTCGCATTTACGTCCGATCGTTGCCTCGTAAGGTCGATGGACTAATAAACGGATTATTTTATCCCTCGTTATAAACTAACAATGGTTTTAGACGTTGAAAATTTCATCTCGAATAATTTCCCCGCTTTTAGACATTAATATATTTTGAAAAAATAAAATAAAAATAGAAATAACATTTTTTGGCAATGATCGAATTCTCGTGAGAGATGAGAGAAAATGAAAAGAAAAAAATTTGTCCGATACCTTATTCAATGGCCGACCATAGTTCTAATCTCAAGAATGCTCATCTCGACAACAAACAAAAAGTTGGACCAACATTCCTCCGTCCACCCTCGGTCCTTGCATCATTCGTAGCTGTGCTGTAACAGGAAAAATTTAACACGTTGATACGATCAGCTTGAAATTTATGACAATTTCTCAATTGTAACGGTTGATTCTGGTCCTGCGATTGGGTGATCGCATTGAGCGGATGAAGTGAGGTCAACGAAGGAGCTCCGATCGATAAACGATTAAATTTAGGAGACTCGTATTACGCCCCGATGATCGGGGTCTCGTGCAGCCTTGTCGCGAACCTGGCGCGTTATGTTTGAATGAAATTTACTCCTTCAGATGGCGTATCAGGACAAGCGTCGTATCGTGTTTCGGACTATATTTTACGGAAAAAGTCTTACTTTGTCGAAATTAATTTTAAAAAAATTATAATTCGATGTAAAATGGTAGTGTCTCCTCTTAACCACTTTCATACTATATTAAAAATTATCCGTATAGGATATGTTTGATTCATTTCAATACGGCGATCTTGCGTCCATCGTCGAGTACTTATCAAATTTGTTCTATTTCTTAATGATAAAATATGTACACGAATAAATGAAATACTTCTTCTCACATAAGTCGCACGTCGGATATATCTACGAGGCTTCGAACATTCCAACAGCCAGCAAGAGATTCCTTCGGGAAAAATGTAGAGCGACGATCGGTGAGTTTTTCGTGGGAAATGATCGGAGCAGATAGGATTCGGCGGAAGTTTTTACGTCGGGATTGTGCGAAACGTTTACGTCTTCGAGACTCATCTCGTCGGCCAACTTCGTAAAGTCCCACAACTTTATGGTGCAGTCCAGAGATCCTGTAGAGAAAAAAAAACATATAAAACGATGTTCGTTAATAATGTAAAGCGAACATTGAACTTTCGTTATCGGGGGGGGGGACTCACCGGAAACTAAAATGTTTCCACCTCTGCTGAACGAGAGACAATGCACGCTTCCGGTATGACTGGTCAGCGCGGCGACGAGATGACCGTGTGCCAAGTCCCAGACGAGAACACGATTGTCAGCTCCTGCGGATGCGAGAAAGCGACCCTCGGTCGAGAAAGCCAACGCGAATATTGGAGATTTGTGGCCGGTCATCAATCTCACTTGATTACCGGTGACGCAGTCCCACAGTCTTACAGTCATGTCGCTTGATCCCGAGGCTACGTAATTCGAATTCGGATGAAATTGTACAACCTGTTGGAGAGAACGAGGAAAGTTGCTGTGTCGTTATCAACGCATTTGTGTAATCGCTCATAATGGCTCGTAATGTTTCATTTACATCGACGTCGGAATAATGACCGGCAAAGATTCTCAGCGGTTGATGAGAATCCGTAGCCCAGAGTCTCGTGGTTTTATCGTGCGAACCGGTAGCGAAGTAATATCCGTGAGGCGAAAATCTCACCGACCACACCGGATACAAGTGACCCTTGTAACAAACTATGCAAGTCCAGGTATGGAGAGACCATAATCGCACTGCAAGGAATTAAAAATATATATTTCATGACTTAGTTGTTCTTTATCGAAGAATTTACGGCGAATCCGAATAAAACTTACCGGTCGCATCTTCCGAAGAAGAAAGTAGAAGATTTTTGTCTGGACTGAACGATAGACTGTAAATAGGACCGCTGTGACCGTACAGACACCTCGACGTTTCCGCAGTTCTGTCGTCCATCATTCTCACCAGTACGTCATCTAAAGAATAACTCTATGAGTCATGGATGTAATACCGATATAAAATCGAAGCCGGGCTAATACACGAAATATTAACGAACCAGCCTCTCGGTTGATGTCCTGAAGCTGCTCGCCAGTTTTCATCAGTCTCAATTTTTGTGGTACCAAGCTCCATACTTTCAGCGTTGAATCGCTGAATCCCACCGCCAGTAAACTCGAATCTTCCGCTACTTCGGCAGCTGTAACACTTAAGTATTGTATTAGCGAGCGCTTCATTTTTTCTGACGCAAGATCTGAGAGATTGACTCCGCGGATTTACCTCTGGGCAGCGTTTAGGAGAGTGTAGAAGCAAATGGACGGCAGTGTTTCGGGTCCGAGTACGACTCTCTTGGAAGCTTCTCTCAGAGCTTTGACTTTCTCCAGCTTGTCAGCGTCTTTTCTGAATAAAAAAATACAAACCACGGTTAGTGAAGTTGCACCAATTTTTTTTTTTTTGTATTCGTGCACGGAATGGAGGTATTTACTTACAAATTCGGTAGTGGCATTCGGCCAACCGGTGGAGCGTTCGGATCCGACTTCGTCTTTTTCGAGAACAATGGATCCTTCTTTGTTTTCTTCTTCTTCGGCTTGTCTCCGCCCTCCCCGCCAGCAGCGTCGTCCTCCTCTTCCTCCGCCGGTGGAACGCACTGGATATCCGGCTCTTTCAACAGCCCGTAATAGACTTTCGCCTTGTTATCTGGATACAAATTAAATTATCCACCCGATAGCAGTTTAGTCGGTTTGCCGATTATTCAGATAATGTTAAGGGCAGGTGAAACACCCTCTCTTCCGCTCAACTGAAACTCAGTTGGGAATAAAAACTGTACTGTTAATTTTTTCCAAGGTTGCTGAAATTTTTGCGTCAAACGGAAACAGGATTCCGATGCATTATTACTTTAAGTGGGAACCTTCTAGACACCAAATTTGCAACACTCTTGAAACAATGTTATTGCAGTTCTCATTACCGACCGCGGTATTTCCCGCCGTGCTTGCTATGAAATTTTGTTTACCTTGACGCGTCGCCTCTCCCAGCATCGCGCCTGAGGTAGCTTGTATTTGTTGCTTGTTTCTGGCAACCCCTTCGTACATATCAAAGTACAGACGCTCCTGTATTATGTCCAGCAGCACGCTGTGCTTCTTCTCCTGCAAGTGTCTCTTCAATATCGACAGAGTATCTCTCGATATTCTCACGATAAACTGGTTGGATCTGCAATCGTCGACGCATTTAAATCACAGATGCAAAAGGAAAATGATTAGACTTTACAACAGTGAAATAATTACTTGAATGTATCAGTGAGCTCATTTCCGGTCATCAGCTCCCTTGTTGTAACATTCGACAATCTCTTCAAGTCCTCCTGACGATATTCCTCTAAATTGCCGCTAAACTTTTCCATCAGCTGTTTGGCTTCTTTTGAATGGTTATTGTAAACGAGTTCCAGGTACATGTGTACTAGAACCGGATACAATATAGTACTCAACTCGTGCTAAAAATCATACAAATAAGTAGTCCCATTTCGCATAAAAATGTGTAACACAAGTTTGACGACTATTGACGAATCAAACCTTGTAAATATCCAACGAGCCCTCGACAAATTTCTTCAATTCCGTGTAAGCTTTCTCATAGAGCACCGGATCGCCTTCACTCTTGTACGCGGACAGGACGCTGCTGACTTCCGAATCCGTTTGCGCATATTCGTCCATAGCCACGTCGACCAAGTTAGTCTCCTTTCTAAACAGCTCCTCAGTTCCCTGAAAATGTCACACCGTCGATCGATTGTCAAAAATTAAAAGCTATTCATCTTAATCCTAGACTCGCTGGAGATATATCGGAAACTAAGCTTCGAAAGCATTTTAAGGTTATGTGTTAGTGTAAACAAGTCGAGGGCACACGTTTCTTTTCTCAACGTACCTTCAAATTATACTTTCGCAGCAATTGCAAAACTGCGAGCATGGTATTCTTGTCGCTCTCGGCCATGATTAACGGTTTATTGGTCAATAATTTGTGAACGAAAACAAATTGTTATGGACGATTGTGTCGACGAGACCGGTGCGCTACCCACGGGCGGACAACGCCAGAGTATGCTCTTGAATGCTCTCCGAGACTGGTCTAGACTGTTCGGCCGGCCGGGCGAGTCGAAACTAGTCAAAACCTATCGAGGCTCCCCCACTGTGACGTCACACACAGGCGTACCCCCACCAACGCCTCATACTTGGCACCCTTAGCACGTACGAATAAAATCAATTATGCATACAGAATAAATTATGAACAATTCGTCATACGATAAATAAACAAATTGATCTTCTACGTATATTCTATTAAACCATATACGATTAAGCAATATGTTCATTCACAATCGAAGATTTATTTTCGACACAAACGTAGAAATATATACAGATGTATTTTATGTTTAGATGCAAAAAGGGAGTCTTTTTTGGAGTTGATTTCTGCGAGTGCCTTGTTACATTCAAAGGCATACTCGTGCGGTATTAAGTACGATTACCGTTCCAACTTATTTCTAAGTTGTGTAGAATAATTTGTAATTGCATATCTGATAAATTAATAAAATTCCTTGCCCCAACCGAACAAGCACTACAAAACGAAGCAGTTAGCGCAATATTTGCGACATGTGTCGCGCATGTCGCAAATATTGCGCTACATTGGCTCCATTTCCTGGTGCTTGTCTATCTGGGTGCGATAATGGCAGTAATTATATATAGGGCGTAATACTAATTTGAGTCTTATTTACAGTCTACAATGCAAAAACAATTTGCACATTTTTTTGTCGTTCGAAAGCCCTGTTCGCCGCGTTTTAAAAATAACTTTACTATGACACTGAGAGGTAACGAAATATATGGTAACTGAACACATTATTACCCGCATATCCGGAAACACGTCTATCGTTGTTTGTATGGTGACTAGCTCGATGGACAAACACGTATTTACATCTCGAGGCGTAATAAAAAAAAAAAATTATTATGCACGGGAGATTAGGATTGTTGAGTCTGATTTTGTAACCTTTGACGAGACACGCCGACACATATAACTTGCCGCTGCTCCTCCGGATGGATAAGCTCGTCCGTGTGCTTCCATCTCCACTTCTTTTCATTTTCTTTGACTCGTCTGTGATCGATGTAACTGACGACACAACTAGCGGGTATCCACACGATAGCCGTGCTTATTATTACCGCACCGACGATGTTGTCTTTCAAAAAACGTATCACCTTGTTTATATTAATATCCTCGATTATGTCCCAGAATCTCTCGACTACATCCTGAATAGTTTTCTCACATATGCCCTGGAAAAAAAAGAAACGCCATTTATAGTAATCAAAGTCAATGATCGTGTTGTATCGGAAGCCACCTTGGTCGAAAATTACCGTTACCTTGTTGCAAAACCCTTGAATACACGGGGTTCCGTCTGGCAGAATATCCGGCGGATCGATGGGAAAGCACGTCTCGTTCATACTCATTCTGCAACATCTCTTGCAGGCATCGCCGACTGTAAATAAAGAGTTCGTATATTAACGAACAATTTCGTGATTCTCATTTCTGGCGCATCGTAACGACGAAATGTTTTAAACTCACTTGTATCGCACATGCAGCTCTGGAGCCCTTGCGTCTCGCAGTATGGCACACATTTTCCGAGCCGGCATTGACCCCTCTCAAGGCAACCGGTGCCATTTTTCATGGGAGGAGATCTTGGACATTCGCTGGACGCTCCGGTGCATCGAGACTCTTGTTCGCAAGTCGCATACTGTGCATCCCGACATTTTACTCCCAGTCGCATGAATGCGCAGTTTTGGCAACATGGTGAATTTTTGTCACTGCGGGCGAGACAAATGTATTAAATTTCGGTACGCAAACGAAAGTTGACAAATGGTCGTTGATCGGATTTAAAACAACATAATTACCTGCACACGGCGCCTTGATTTCTACGAAGTTTGCAATTTTTGTCACAACACGCATCGTTATCCTCGGTACCTAGAAGTCCAGCGTCACACTCCTCGTCACCCTCTACCCTCAAATTTCCGCAGAACGATTCCTCCGGCTCCGAAAAGCATCGACCTGACTTGGCTTGCAACACCTTCCTGATCGATCGCAAACTGCACGGCGAGAATCGCTAAATATTTTGAGATAAAAATTCGTGAGAAATTTCATTGCTAAATTTGTTTTTTTTTTTCGTAACTTGACTTTACCTTATTGTTAACATCGTAACCGCTAACGCTGTACGTGTACATGAGATATGATCCTCCCTGGCTTGCGCTAGGACTGCATTCCTATCGATTATAAAATAAAAAAGTATTAGAGAAATCATGTAGCTATTGGAGTTGATGGGAATCTTTTGTGAACGATGTTATTGACAGTGATGAGAAATGAAAGCTGCCCTAATTCTTATGGGGCATAGAATATATATTATTATTAACATATTTGGATGAACTTTCAAAAAAGCAACAAAAATCCGACAAATGTTCTGTATCGTTGTCGTAACTGAAATTATTAAATTACCGTGATATCAGGGTCGTGTTCGGATCCCCAATTGTGTCCAAACTCGTGAGCGGTAACTAGATCGGCTTCACGAGTTATGACTCTTTGGCCGTAATGATTTCTACTGGAGCTCAGTCCCGAATTGAGATAAAGAGTATAGCCATTCTTGAAATATTCTATCGCAAGAAAAAAAACTTCGTGAGTTCAACGATAATATTTTTTGAGTCATCATCGCATCTGTCTTTGTGTTTTATCTACTCGTAATCTCGTGATCTCGAGAATGTTTCCCCACCTGGTGTACAGATACCACCAACTGAATTTCTTCGAGGTGAACCGACGTAAGCCAGCCCGAGGATTCCACCTTCGAATTTCAGATCCGTGAATAAATGGGCGAGACAAAAATCTTTGTGACTATATTCCCGACTAAAAACCTGTAAACAAAAAATTAATATTTGTCAATGTAATTGAACACTTACATCTACAATCGTTTTGTTGCAGTTAGACCGTTGATACTCTTACCTCGAGCAATGTTCGAACGTCCCATTTTTCTCGGACCATGTTGTAATGAGTTTCGCCACCCCGTACTCGCGTCGGTTCGCTGTGCACGACGATCTTTTTTATAACGAAACCCATCCCCTTGAAACCGTCCTGCTCTTGACGCTCTTGCCAGAGCGTATCATTATAGATCTTATGAACTCGATCAATTAAGCTTATCTAAAAAAAAAATTACAAGATACAGAAAACACATGTATTTAATGGATTTTTTTCCGCGAAGAAAAAACCTGGCAGTTCACCCACCAGGTAATTGATCGTTGTTTTGGTACTGCTTCCACCCATTTCTTGATAAAAACGATAGTCCGCGACGAGCAGCAACGGGCAGCGAGTTTTCGTCGGCGTGTACTCATAAGTTTCCGATTGTCGTTTCGTTCTACTGTGATTGTTCTCTTCCACATCGTCGTCCGTTTCTTCGATACCGCCTTGTATACCGAAAACCGAGGATGAATCGTAAATTTATCAATTTGAAAAATAAATTTATAAACGACCATCGATATGTATTTTACTCGTAAAAGTGTAAGAGACCAACCAGGCACCTCCTTTATATAGCCGCAAGTTTTCGGAGCACCGTGAGTATGACCCTCTCCATTATCAAAGTGTTCCCAGCTCAATTTAACATCTGACGCTTTGTAAATAATCATCGTATCGTTGTTCAAATGCGGCATATGTCGCCACGATGGCTCTATGTGATAGGTTTCCTCGTCGATTGTTATACTCGCCGTAATGACACCCTTGTCGATGTGAACCTGCGCGTGAGAATCCAATTCCCCAAAAACACGACCATGGTAAAAATTATCACGATCTGTAAAAAAAAAAAAAAATTCGTAAATGAAAAATTTATTAATGTAAAGTATAAAATAAAATCATAACAAATTTGACGACGATGAATTTGCGCGATTTTCTTTGTCGGCTGTAAAATAGATGCCTTGCAAATGAAAATTTGTAAGTCAAAACTGTGAATCCTTGTTGTTTATGCTTGTGTTCGATGTTCACACATTTATGCTATTATTTTCGAGATAATATATTTTTTATTATTGAATGAAGAAAATGTTATGCCCAATCATTAATAATAATAACAACTTGACCACTTAAAAAATCCTGTGCAAGTTTAACGAGCATTATCTCCCGCTGGATTCAAATTAGTTCATTTGGAATGTAGAGGTGATTTTTCCTGCGGCAAAGCTTTTTTATCTTTTAGAAAGAATTGTCATTATTTCCAAACCGAACTTGATGCCATGTCGGCATACCTAGATGAACCGTTGTCTCTTCCCCGTCTCCGTTAACTTCGTAGGCTTTAAATTTGGAGTGTATGACCTCTCTTCTAAGAGTCAAAATCAAACGAAAATGCCTGCAACAAAAATTAAAATTACTCTGTGTAATCGCAATAAGAAATATCATTAATGTTCCATATTGTTTGATCTTGGGGATTAAAATGTTTTACCTTCCATGAGCATAAAATTCAACTTCGCTTATTTTATTGTAAGGATGATTGCTGTGTTGCACACCCCTCTTAACAACGCTGTGCCGAAAGTGAGATGATCGTAGGGTTTCGTGGTATCTCAAATTTCTGTGCAGGCCATCTGCAAAAAGGTGAAAGTAGAGCAAGGACAGAATTGATTTTTTGGAATAAATTCTTGAATATCCACAACGGTCTTAATGACTCACTGGTACATTGTAGAACAAGGAATAGGTGACATAGTAAAGATAAAATATCGAATCTCTTCATTATCGATACCACATGTGTAATCGTGACGTTCTTCTTTCTTGTTTTTTTTTTTCTTTCACTATTTTCCCATCGTTGTTTTACGTTACTGTTGTGTCGTTATTCAACAGCAATCTCGTTACGCGCCAGGCGTGTTAAAACACTGCACAATAGCAGAGATCATACGGCGACGGGATTGATCGGCCTTTTCTCCCTGAGAGCAATCCACAGCACTGCGAGCTTGAAATCCACGAAACTACTGACACCTAACGTGCTGTCAGATGAGACGAACCTACGGGGCCATTTATATGAAACGATAAAATACTTGAGTTCTTGTTGGCAGGTTGTTCACAAAAAGCTATCTGGGCTCTATATTGTCGACGTGAGATAGTCTCATGAGTCGATACCGTCAGCGATAATGTGGAGGCTCAGATTATGGAACTATATCATTGTTTCCAATTATCATTAAGTATTTGACCTTTTTTTATATATATAGTTCCTAGTTACTACACTAAGGCTATTAATCATAATATAATCAAAATAACACTCTTTTTTCGATCGGAATCGAGGTCATACCGGAAATACGTAACTTCCGATTTGAAAGTCTCATTTTTCAACTAAACTATCTACCGTCCACACAAGTGAAACCGCAATTTTCCAATCTCGTCAAATTGCAATATGAATTCAACACAACAATGTGTCAAGCTGTCAAGTGGCTACAGCATTCCACTCGTCGGAAGTAAGAACAAACCTTCATAAAAACCGATAATGAAATTATATTTCACAATAATTCATTTCAGGTTTGTTGACTTTCTCATTGTAATAATATTTTCAGTCGGAACTTTCAGAGTTGTCGGAAGAGAGACGATACATAACGTTATAGACGAAGCCTTTAAAGTTGGATATCGTTCAATCGGTATAAATCAATTTCCGCACATATATCGATTAAATAAATTTGACGACCGTTATTAATATGACGAAGATTCATTTTGTAGACACGGCTGCTGTGTACAGGAACGAGGAAGATATAGGTTATGCTCTGAAGACGCTGTTGCCTAAACACAATTTATCAAGGAATGATATTTTCATTACCACTAAGCTGTGTAAGCTCAATTTCTCTGTGCCATGGAAACTTGATTTCTGTTCGATGATCATCTAATTATAATTGAACAACATTTACAGAAGTTTGTGGTCATTTTTACTTCTCACAGCCCCCAGCGATCACGGCGATGGAAATCGTATCCGTAAATCTGTGGAAACAGCTCTCAATGCACTCAGAGTCTCTTACATAGATCTCTATCTGATTCATTGGCCAGGAAAGGCAGGCATTCCTGAAAGCTCTGACGTTAATAGCGATCTTCGCACTAAGACTTGGGAAACTTTAGTGGAACTTAAGGCCCAGGGTGTTCTGAGATCCATCGGCGTGTCAAACTATAATATAAATCATCTGGAACACTTGCTGAAAAACTGCTACGGTGTGCGACCGGCTGTAAATCAGGTGACTCAACAATTCTATCTTGGATGATACAACAAAGTTTGGGCAAGAATTCTGATACACATTATTGACTTTACAGGTTGAATGCCACCCTCACTACAGGCAGGAGGAGCTTATAAAATTCTGCGAGCAGGAAGGGATTTGGGTGCAAGCGTACTCTTCTCTGGGAACAAGCAATTATAAATCTCTCTTGAAAGACGAAACGGTTTGTCAAATCGCTGCGGAGCTGGATGTTTCACCAGCCAGAGTTCTCCTCAAGTGGGCTGTACAGCAGAACATAGGTAGGCTTCAGGCTGCACAAAAGCAAAATGCAAATGACCGTTTCTATGTTCAAACGTCGTTGCAGGAATCATTCCCAAAGCTGTGCAGAGAGTCCACATCCAGGACAATTTCAAATTAGATTTTTCCATCGATGAGTCACGAATGAAGGCCCTGTCGAGTTTACCACAGACTAAATATGCCTGGGATCCCGACAATGTTTCGTGAAAAGTATCTCTGAACAACCGTAGACGGCAGGTCACCGTTACGTAATAAGCAGAAAATAAAACTTTATTACTTTTGAACTCGATCAAAAAAATGCTAGACTTTCCTGACGCTGTTGCAAAATTATGCATAAGCAAGTACAACTCGTTGAAGAAGACCGGCAAGCCAGCGGCGAACGAATGGACGGTGCTAGCCGGTATAATTTTGACGAACGGCACCGAAGCTCTATCCCTCGTATCTCTTGCCACGGGTACGAAGTGTCTGGGCAGGACTGAACTGATGAACTCGAATTTTTGCGAAGCAGGGGATCGATTAAGCGACTCACACGCTGAGATTCTTGCGCGACGAGCTTTCCTACGTTATCTGTACGATCAAATAGATTTATTACTGTCCACTAAAGAAAGCGACGTTTTTATAATGAATGCAAACGACCGAATTGAGATAAAGCCCGGCGTATCATTTCACTTCTACTGTAGTCAAAGTCCCTGTGGGGATTGCTCTATAATACCCATGAACGAAGATGAAACGTTTGATGCAAGCAGATCGACGAAAAAACGAAAGGTGCAAGCGACGAATGAAGTACGCGAAAATGGCACGATATTGGATATTCATAGGACCGGAGCGAAATGTCTTGCCACAGAATCGAAGAAAGATCTTCGTCTGGCGGGTACGAATTATCACGTTACGGGACCTTTGCGTACGAAACCTGGTCGGGGGGATCCTACCATTAGTCTATCCTGCTCGGATAAAATCGCAAAGTATGTCAAGTTTCGAACACTCGTAGGAATAATAATTCAAGAATTTTCACCGAAGATTCTTCCAGATGGAATGCCGTTGGCATACAAGGATCATTCCTATCGTTATTCGTACCCATGTTGAGACTCGAAAGTATCGTAGTCGGAGGTGAATGTCCTTTTTCTTGGTATTCTATGGAACGCGGTATTTACAAACGATTCGGCGATGGCATCGTCGGATTAAATATTTTACAAGCGACCGTGCCATTTTTACACAAGAGGAGCGAGGAAAGATCGCATCCGTGTCCTTCGAGTATTGTATGGTGCGATGTACGGAGCAGGTATATAATTCAATTACTATGATTTTTATACGTTTAATCGTTATTTGTTAAAGCACGTCGCTTGTACAGGAACACTGAAGTAGCCGTGGAAGGTCGCAAACAGGGTGCAACGAAAAATAAAAAAGGAACCGGATTACTCGTGAGCAGGAGATCCCTTCTGAAAACATTTCTAAAGACTCTCGACAACTTTTCGCCCGTGAAAAGTATACCGACTCATCCGAAGAAAATTTATTATCGCGATTACAAACAATGGTGTGATTCGTACCAGAAACGGTGGAAGAGTCTCAAGTTCTCGACTTTCACTGCGTGGCCTGAGAAACCTACAAGTCTTCAGAATTTCTCGCTTTGATAAACTGTATATACATAATAAGAGTCGAGTGCGAACGAAACTTTGGTCCGTGTAAAAAATATTGTCTGATTACATTTGTTACTGTTTTATAAAAAAAAAAAGAAACAAAACTTTTTTACAAATATATGTTTACCTATGTACAAAACGTTTAAACTCATTGTTCGTTTGTATTACAAAGTTCGTCGACTCAAATTCGTGTATCCTATACCGACGCAAGTCAGAAACACTTGCTCCTGCACACTGTCCTCGTCTTCCTCATCTTTGGCGGGTTCGAGTTTAAAAACAATTCCGAAGAAGTCTCGAAGATCACGGAGAAATTGAACCCTAAAAATAAAAATCGAACGGCGGCATTACAAGGGCGTTACCGACAATGTTCCAAGTACCCTCGGCGTCGAATTCGATCGGTGCCTTACATCGCTTGCGTCAACGGTCCCACGATCATTTTCGATACGTCCTTCTTTCCCAGCGCCATGAACAAAGCGCTCATGCTTTGGAACGATGAATCGACGCAGCCGTTTCTGTATATCTCGTCGAGAAGTTTGTGAGCAGCTTCTCTGCCGAGATCCTCCGGGACGCAGGGCAAAGATCCGGTCGTCATCAGCGGCGAGAAAGCGTCAGCACCGAGGAAAACTCCGTTTGTAGTTTCCGCTGTTAAGCTTATACCGAAACCTGTTTTTGTAACACGAATAACGACGATAAACATTAATATATTAATTGATTGATATATTCTTCAAAGGAAATGGACCTCACGGTTTTACCTGGAGACTTTCCGCTCGACGCGCCGCGGCAGTGATCTGTATGGATGTAGATATCGGGTATAAACTTGAGCAATACCTCCTTCGCCGAATCGACCATGCGATTGGCTATCGCCGGCGAGACTCGTATACTGCAGGCCACGCCGCGAATTCTTTTGACCATGCCGCTGTTCGTAGACTGTATAGTCTTGATGTTGCGATATATGGGACACTTGAAGTGAATCTCGCCACCGCCCAATGGAGCTGCGCCTCGTTTGCTGATCGAGAGCTCTACATCTGTGTCTACGAGCAAGAATTTTTTGAGGACCGGAATGCCGGCTGACTTCATTCTGTCTATGGATGGATCTGTGTGGAAAAAATAATAAAAATTTATTAAAGAAAAGTCCTCGAATAAACATTGGATCCAGTAAGTAATTTCTTATTACTTTTTTCTACATGTAAAAAATGTATAATTGTTTATAATCTGTTAAATTCATCTTCTATATTGGAAACTTCCGTTCGCTAGTTATTGATTACTATAACTTTTGTGATTCACAATGGGCTTACGATCTCAGTCATTACTCTTGTCTGTAATATACTCTTATCGTTATGTGAAAAAATAAAATTACCCAATGTATTATTTGTCACTCCTCTGAGTTTTATGTCAATAGGTTTTTTACAAAACGGTGCCAGAGCCATCACAGCTTCCAGGTAGTAAGTGACACTGCGCTGCAGACTGCAGTCGTGCTCCAAATCGCCACCAATCAGAAGTCCCGGCGAGTAGAACAGACTCGTACCTGTTTCGTTCAATTCAATTTTCGTACCGTTCGTCATTCGATCCAACAGACGAATCAAGTTTACCTCGTATTCTGTAAAGCAACAGAGTGAATTATCCGTTTCGAAATAATACGAATTGTCGTGCTTAAAATTCGTTCTTTTCTAACCTCTCAAACCGGGATCATCGTCGTTGGTTCTTATGTCGGTGACTCTGACGGGTTTCCCCGATAGCGTGGAGAGCAGCAAGCGATACTTTAAGTAATTGCATCCCTCGTACGTTAGCATGTTATTTTTCATTCTCGCTGGCATTGTTCACCGAATGTTTTGACAAGAACATGCAGTTTGATCAACAATGACGGACGACACGTGGTGAAGGGCACGAGCTCGATACTCGATATTGCTCAATACTAAATGTGCCGTTCTTATTTGGCACGACGCTTATTGGCTAAGAGCTCTGCGGGTACGAAAGTATTGCCGACGTTACTCCACGAATTTTACCGGGTTTTGCATAAACTTTTAATGTACAATTTTAATTATATTTTTTTCACAGAAAAGCACACAGGTACGTCAATTGGTGCCTGGCCAGAGATTGAATCCAGACCCACTGGGTGTGTGCCGAGTTCTTATTCACTATAATCACTGCTCGGTCCGAGTTTAACCCTCTATATCGGAACCAAATGTTGCAGAGCAGCCGGGGATCGGTTGGGACGGTAATTCGTCCCAAATCATGCCTGTAAGATGACACTAGTGTCGGGCTTCAATCTGATCGTAGAAAATTATCAACACCTCCCTCTACAATGAAAGTGGCACTTGGCAGCGGTATAAAACCATACGGAAGAGGAAGAAGAGGAAAGGGTTAAACTCCACTTGTTTATCCTGTGTAGAGTGTTTCAAACAATCCACATTTTTCAGTTACATCGGATTATATTTTACATTGAAACTTTCTTTGACGATGGAAAACGTTTTAGAAAACAATGACGTGTCAACGAAAGATCCGTACGCCTATCTCGATCGTGACGATTTTACATCGGAAAAATACAAGATCGAGGTTCGCGGTCTGCCGAAATACTATGGTATCGGAGAGTTTAAGAAATTATTGAACGAGAAGCACGAGCTTGGCTCGAGCAAGGTAAAGCCTCCCAGAAAAGGCAGTGGTTGGGTTTACGTTTGTTTTCGTAATCAAGAGTCCAGAGAGCATGCAATTGCTACTCTAAATGGCTTGTCGTGGAAGAATTCGACGCTTACTGCGCAGGTATGCTCTTTTTTTTTTTCTCCTATACAATGCTTCATCACAACTGAACAATCCTCTATCTAATTTTTTATTCCACAGGCAGCCAAGCCAGCGCCGGATCCCTTTATAAAGAGAAAAATGAAAGCAAGCGAGAATGCGAGCAAACGCTTGAAGACAGAGGAAACTGAGGATCCTCTCATCCCGACAGAGCGTGTGAAGAACAGTACAACGCCTCTGTGGAATATCCCATACAAGATGCAGGTAATTTTTTTATAATTATTACTGTTTACAGAATCAAAGTTTCTACTTATTGCTCGGCTTCCATATAATATTGATTTTGCTTTTAAATCAATTTAATGTCTCGGCTTCTACTGGATCCACTGGTAGCACGTTCCACACATCTATATTTTTATTTGATAATGTATTACTTTGCCGGATTTCTCCTTTACAATTGGTCTATAATAACTCCTAAATAAATATTAGAGCTCCTGAATAATTAATTGAAAATGATTAATGAAAACACTGAAGGCTATAGATGATTAGAGTTAAAACCTCTTAAGCTTACAATGCTTGAATTGATTTAACCACATATGACTTGCATGTGACTAGACGCCTCTTTTTTAAATATTTTTTTTATTAATATTTTATTATAAATCCCCTCTCCTACTTGTTGCTTAGTACAGCGATCCTTTTAAAGATTTCAAAAGAGAGCCCAGTAAAACTCAGTTCCAAAAATTCATTACCCAGTCTGGCTATTCGTGAGATAGCAGAGTTTCTAGCAGTGTTTGTGTGACTTAGCTACCCATAGAATAAGTGCACGATAATGATAAATTAACCCTTTCGTCAATTTTCATAACTTTCATTTTTATTTAAAAAATTGCTTGCCAGCTGGAGATGAAGGAGAAAGATATAAGATCGATCTTGGTCAGCATGGGACAACAGATCCTCAAAGAGAACAAGTCGCTAACAACGTGGATAAATAAACAGAGATCATTGCACGACGGGCTACCGTGCGAATTATCGCCCATTCTGAGCATGGATGTTACGGAAGGATACAGAAACAAGTGCGAATTCACCGTTGGTAAGGGCAAGCAATTACACTTCGCTTTAGTTTTTTTTGGTCCAATTCAACGGTACTCTTAAAACAGGAAAGACCGCGGATGGAGGTGAAATCATCATTGGATTCAGGCTTGCCAGCTACGCTGCTGGATCTACGGCAGTTGGACCTATACACGATCTCTGTCACATTCCAGAAAAAATGAAATCAGCTGTGGAAGTAATACCACCTAGACTCAAGCAAAAACTATAAACAAGGGGATGAATAATACCGATTAACACAAAAATCGTGTTTATAGATTCTCCAAGAGTTCATAAGAAGCTCAGAATTGGCAGTCTTCAATCCGGTGGATCACAGCGGATATTGGAGGCAAGTTACAGCTCGCACAACGCGTTCAGAACACTTGATGTTGATTATCGGCATAAACCCGCAGGATCTCACGTCCGACGATCTGAATAAGCTGAAAAACGAGATTCGTGACTTTTTCGAAAAGGGAAATGGCAAAGCCATCAACGTGACTTCTTTATATTTTCAAACGATTGGCAAGAAGTAAGTCAATGAAATTAGCGCTGTAAATTGATAAATCATGCGACGCACAACGCTCCAATTGTTCAGACACTTTCGTTGATTTATTTTTAGGGAAGCCGGTGGAGAAGGCGGAGGGTCAATCGAACATTTGAGCGGTTCCGAATACATCGAAGAATCGCTACTCGGTATGACTTTCCGAGTTTCGCCGCAGGCATTCTTCCAAGTCAATACATCCGGTGCGGAAGTTCTCTACAAAGCCGCCATAGACTTGGCTCAACCGAACCAGGAAACTTCTTTGCTCGATGTTTGCTGCGGCACCGGGACTATCGGTCTTTGTTTCGCAAAGGTATCGTTCGTAATCCTCCCGCGTCTCGTAGTAAGACAATTTCAATATCGAACGAATGTTTCAGCATTGCGGCGAGGTATTGGGGCTTGAGATAGTAGCCGACGCGATCAAAGACGCCAAGGCAAATGTTGTGAAGAACGGAGTTCCCAATTGCGAATTTTTCGTTGGCAAAGCTGAGGATATCTTGATGCCGGTCATTCAACGAACTACGAAGCCGAATATCATAGCCGTGGTCGATCCTCCGAGAGCAGGATTGCGTAAGTTGATAAGTGTACTTTTTCCAGAGCTCTCAAAATTTTACGTGACCCTGACATTGCAGATCAACGAGGACTGGTGGCTTTGCGAAAAGCGAAGAAGCTCAACAAATTGGTCTACATATCCTGCGAGCCTAAAGCTGCGGTGAGAAATCTCGTGGATCTCGCGAGGCCGACCTCGAAACATTATCTTGGTGAACCCTTGGTGCCCGTGAGAGCCGTTCCTGTTGACATGTTTCCTCACACGAGGCACTGCGAGCTCATCGTACAACTGGAGCGTTTATCCGAGGTTAACAAATCATCGGATGTTTGAAGATCTATATTTTTGTAACATAAGTACATTGAAATACAAAAATTATTATCGTTAATCCTTTCTCTCTGTCATCAAAACAATTGAAATTCCGGTGTACAACGAGTAGAACGCTCATTGACAATTACATGTGATCCAATAACTAACCGATCGCGTCCTCTTTGGCGGCCTTCCTGGTCCACGCTCCTGGTCCTCCTAGCACGCTACGTTCCCCACTACTTCTCACTTGTTAAGCAACATAGAGGTGGACATGAAAGGAGCAATGAGAAAGCACTAAGAAAAATTGTTATCTCAGCTGGAGTCGAAATGAGCGCGAACGCGTGTTCGTTTATAAATTCGCGCTCCTCAACTCAGCTTTTTGTCCCGCGAGGCGTTTCCGGTTCCGAGCGCTCTGGAAGAACTCTACAAGCGTTCGGAGTATAAGTTTACTCCGATAACGAATAGATCTAATAAATATATCTTCCTCTGTCGTCTACCCATCACTCGGAGCGTAAACCAACATCAAAAACATTAACGTAAGCAATGTTGGTTTTCATCGTTTAACGTTGGAAATACTTCCGTACCAGCGGAGCTCAACCAATGAGCATCATGGCAAATAAGAACGGCACATTTAGCATTACACCACATTCCCGCGCAAAACGAGCGCCATCCGAGAAGTTGCCGCTAAAATATCTGACACTCGCGCCGGAGTTCTTCACGGTAACGCACGTAACACGAGCATACTCTCGTTCTGTCTCGAGAATCGACGATATCAAGTCGCAGTTATATTTTTTTTCGTGTCAATTTTATTATTCAAAACCCCTTAAAAATGTCTGGCCGTGGCAAGGGTGGTGGTAAGTTCCTCGTTGTTTTTCGTTCGATTTATGGGCCTAAATATGTACATCATGTAAATAAAATTTTACCACGTTTTCCGAGTAGCTGGAAAGGCTAAGGGCAAGTCGAAGACCCGTAGCAGCAGGGCTGGGCTTCAGTTCCCGGTCGGCAGAATTCATCGACTCCTTCGCAAAGGAAACTACGCCGAACGTGTCGGCGCCGGGGCGCCGGTTTATCTCGCCGCCGTTATGGAATATCTAGCTGCTGAAGTCCTGGAGTTGGCCGGCAACGCGGCTCGCGACAACAAGAAGACGAGGTTTGATTCTTCCCCCCCCCCCCCTCCATTGTTTTGATTTGGCGGAGAAAGAGATCTTTGGCTGAAACTGTTTTTGACAAGCATTGTACAATCATTCGTATTGTATCTTCTTTTGCTTTTACTACTTATTTCCACGTTATAGTCCATGGTATTTATAACTGGGCCAACTAAAGTTTTCTTTCAATGTTTACACTGATGTATTAACATGTTTTCATATTTTTTCAGAATTATTCCACGTCACTTGCAGTTGGCAATCCGTAACGACGAGGAATTGAATAAGTTGTTATCGGGTGTTACGATTGCGCAAGGAGGTGTACTACCCAACATTCAGGCTGTGCTGCTGCCAAAAAAGACTGGTACCTCTGGCGGAGCTGGAAAAGGCGACAAAGCTTCCCAAGAGTATTAGAAGGACGTTCCAATACCAACAAATTATTTTAATGCCAGAGCTCTTAAACTCTTAATAATAGTTAAATGTAAACGTTTGGTGACCGGTGTCTGTGATTATTAATATGAATTACGAATGTCAGTTTGTCATCATCTACTCTAATTATTCTGCTACATAAGATTTCGTGGCACGATTTTCAAAACAGACTCATGTTTATAAATTCGTATTAATAACCAGAGACACCGGTCACAAAATGTTTACATTTAACTATTATTACGTTTACTCATTAATGTTTAGTTATATTTATAACACCACAAATTTGTTTTAATGAAGTCCCTATTGTAATGATTATTTTTTGTCTTCGATGTAATATTTAAAATGTTCGTAGTTTGTTGAAGGAAAGCACCGGTTGTTGTAAGAACAGGTCAAACTATGAAAACACGATTGTAAATGTTACCATTCCGAGCTCTTGCTCTTATCTTATCATTATGACTCGATCCACAATAGAATGTTTACCGTTAATTTATTGTCCATGAAAAATTTTCAATGCTGTACAACCACGAGAAGAGTATTGTCCATGTTTTTGGAGTTTCGCGTATTTTTGTTTTCTCATCGATTATGATCTTACTGTTGATTGTGAATGCCTCTCATTAAATATACAGAAGTGATTATCCGTTAGGCCGAACCGATAGTCGTAGACCATATTTCTTACATTTTAAACATTTTAATAATATTCTTAAACATGACTTTTCATAGTGTTGATTATTAAAGCTTCTAGTGTTAAAAGTGATTAATAAAAATATCTCAACCCCTGTACTAGTGGATTCGCTGTCTTATTATATCGCAATTTTCAATTTTTTTCAAAATATTGTTCTACGAGTTAAGGAAAATCTTCTTTTTGCGGAAGAATAAGATCGTAACTTCTGGGACTAGAGGCGTTCGGAGTTGCATTTCCCAAGAGCGGGAAGAGCTCCACCAATCGAGCGAGAGTTCTGCAAACTGACGTTACGGATGCGAACCTGAAATCGCGCGCGTTTTCTTGCACGAGCTTACGCGCGCCCTTCCGAAGCTGCATCGCAGTCGAATAATAAACAATTGTACCGCCGACGCGGACAGGAATCATCGGGATAAATGATAAATTCGGCACTGGCATTATTCAAGAGACTGCAACAACGATTCTGTCATACATATCCAAGCGCATAGTTTGCATCGATCGTTTAATTGTCGTCAATGCGTTCGGGGAAAGACGTCCGGAAAACCGGTAAGTAAGGTTACCCTCGCGCAGCCGGTCACAGCTACCAGCGGCTACACTCGATTACTATAAAATTATTGCGACTTTTGCAGATCCGACGAGGACGATAGGTGCTCCAATAAAGTATCGAAGGAATTATGACGGACATAACTGCCGAACTCGCTGCGACATGCGCGGCTTTAGGATTTGACGACGGAATAGAATATCACCTGGAAACTCATTGTTTAGGTATGATCGGCGATACATTTCCACTCGCAAGACAAGATTAAAGGACGTTGTACAAGAAAAAAATATTCGTTTTGATATAGATGTGATCAAGGATCTGATAAAGTATTTGAAACGAGATGACGATACTCACACGGTTCGACGATATCTGGGCCAAGCAAAGTTACTTGAAACTGACCTTAAAAAGATATTTGTCCAGCATTTTGATAAGAGCGAATTGTGGGATGTACTGCTGCGGTGAGTTTAATAGAGATTATTAATTTTAATTATATGTTTTGGTAGTAACATGACCGTCAATTTTTTGCAGGCTACTCATCAATCTGACGAGTCCGGCGTTGGTGGTTTACAATGAAGTTTTGCCATCTGAAAAGACTAATCGCAACATGTATCAGCAATTGGTTCTTTACTTGCAACAGTACAAATTTGCATTGGCGGACGATCGTCTATGGAGCATGGTTGCTCAGCGTCTCAAGAAAATTCTCAATATGGTAATTATTCTTTCAGAGCTATGTTATTTAAATTATCTAATTAAGGCATTCTTATTTAAATTATCGTGTATTATAGGAGAGTGCCGAGAGAGGGGAAGAGAATGAAATGGTTATCGAGAGGATCCTAACTTTGATCAGGAATGTGCTGCAAGTACCACCCAATGACAATGAGAAACGGGCAGACAATGATGCTACCGTTCATGACGAGGTGAAGGAGACTATTTTTTTGATAATTGTTGTACATAAACAAAGTTTCATCTTAAATAGTAAGGGTTCATTGTGCCCTGGGATTCCGTTTTGGTCCGCTCCTTCCGGTATTACAATAATTTACTGGTGATTTTGTAACTCTATATATGCCTGGCTTATTCTTTTTCTCACACCTCCCGTTGCTCAGGTACTCTTCGCCCTTCACACCTCTGGTCTCGTTGATATGCTTCTATACGTCGCGAGTAACATGAGCGAGCAGCAGTACCACATCCAAGTTCTAGAGGTACCTTGCTGATCATACGAGACCTTGTATTCGTAAATGGAAAATAAATTCTAAATCCGGGCAAATTAACAGATTGTAGCACTTATGCTGCGCGAACAATGTCCAACAAAGTTGGCAAATGTTGGATTGGAAAGGAACGCACTCGAGAAAGAAAAAGAGTCCGCTAAATTACTGGCCATACGAGAGAAGCAAGTTCGCGAGAAGATGGAGAAGATGAAAAAGTATGCGGGTTCGAGGTACGATATCTAAGAGTCTAATTTATTATTTGCCGCCAGTTTTTTTTCAGAGAAAAACTTTGATGAATTTTGATGAATCACAATTGCCATTTGATACCCTTTTTTTATGTCGTAGACACTCGCGTTTCGGCGGAACTTATGTCGTGGAAAATATGAAAGCCATCGGGGACAACCAGCTTCTATGCCACAAACCGTATCAGAAAATAGAGGCACTGCAGTTCGGCCAGGAGAAGGTAATCGTTCGATTGATCAATAATGTTCCGCAAAGAGTTATCCGTCAATACTACGTAGTTACACACGCATTATCCTTAGGTAAAGGTCAAGAGAGGAAAAGCCAAGATACCGCTGGCCGATCCGATCGAGGTACGAACATCGGCTCTGAGCGTGCGTCTCTTTCTCAAGGAGTTTTGCGTAGAATTCATGAACGGCGCTTACAATCCGGTAATGAGATACGCGAGAAGTTGCATAAACGGTGGCAATCATGGATTAGCCTCGGATGCGAGCTACTATCTTTGGACGCTTCGTTTTTTCATGGAGTTTAATCGCCACTACAAGTTTCAGATAAAATACGTGAGGTATGCAACGACCTATTCATCTGAGTAAACATTGAAACAACCCTTTAACTTTGACATCGACGAATTTTCGTTACAGTGAGACGATATCGACCGAGATATTCCATCTGGTGCAAAGACAATTGGAACAATATTATGAGATGATGATGACGGACAAGAAAAAGATTCCCTTCTGGTCGCAGAAGCTACACTTGGCAGTGAAAGCTTACCAGGAGCTATTGCACAGCCTCTCCGCTATGGATACTGCCAGTGACGCGGGCGTTCGCGAATCTAGCAAGATCATCAAGAGCAACGTATTCTACGTACCGGAGTATCGTGAAACGATATTCTCTCAGCTACTCAATTACGATTCTATGAAAATGTCACGGTTAGCAGTCTCGCAATTTCCTCTCTAGCTTATTTTATGAATCTCCAACGGCCATCTCGTAATCTCATTGTCAATCATTATTTTCATCAAGGACGTACTTGGTCGATCTCGTCGTGACGGCCCACATTTTTCTAAAAATGCTCAAGCAATTTTGTAGCCAAAGTCGTACCTTAATCGTACGAAAGAAAGCTGTCAAAAGATCACGAGTTGGAACGAAAAAAAAAAAGAGCGGCACGAAACAAGCGTCGCAATCAGCGCCGCGAGTAACATCCGTCGAGGACCTGTGGGACGATGTGGCGCCGGAAATATCAGCAGTGATGAAAGAGGGCACGATACCACAAGTAGTACCGTTCGACGCAACTCTCGAGACGCCAATAGACGAACAAAAGTTTGTTGAATATTATTGAACAATAACTACTACAGTGACATTCAGAAACGGAAAATATTATTCCTACTAATGGTTGATGTTATAACCGCTGACCTATGCACATGTTAAATTTATTGAAGGAGCGATGCTATGAAAAAAATTCAGAAGTTATTACGCAAGAAGGAGTTCGACCAGGCCGTTGGGCTGTTGCGCGCTGCGAGGTGAGTTATCAATAATTAAGACATTATACGAAGTAATCATTCGGAGAACACTCTGAACCGGGAAAAGCGTGCCGATGATGCTGATTCATGGAATGATCTGATATATTGACGAAAAAAATATTTTGAACCCAACAGAGAAGTATGGCCGGAGAATGATTGCTTCGGTAAGCCAGATATTCCATTGGAAGAAGAATTTCTCGCCCTCCGGGATATATTTTTCGCCCAACTTGGCGTAGGTGAGTACGTTTCGATTTGCAAATGAACGCTTACAATAAACAGGTTGGGATAAAGTACATGGTGCTTATAATGATTCATTGGATATGTGAGATGACATCGTGCGTTCCTTAATTAATGTGACGTTCTACCGGAAATACGTCAGGTCCTGTCGAAAATTGGGATCTTTAAACGTCGAGAGTTTTACGGAAGTTGGTATAGCATTAATTTTAATCCTCCAACCTGAAGGTTGATCTTCACTCCGAACCCCGGCCAATCCACTCCCGAGAGCACGTTCGATTATAACTTTGATCTCAGAGGGTAAAGGTAAATTGATCGATAAAATTCTAAATATCCTTTGTACAACGGTTTATTATTAACGTAGATTGGTATTTTGACACAGGTTAAATTACGAAAGATAATGTCTAGCCTCTTGATTATTAGTATTACTATTATCATTATTGTTATCATAAAAATTATAATTAATATTCCCTCTCGACTTTTTCTTTTTTTCGCAATTTCATTCGGGCTTGGTTGATCAAAAATTTTGTATGTCGGTATTTTTTCTTCATTCGATTGGCATTCCGAAAACGTTTCCCCCCGCGTAACTTGCAACTTGGCTCGAACAGTTTGATCACATGTAAAATCCACATGAAACCCAAGACCCGATCAACTTGTACATTATTGTCACATTGTTTTCCGATCGGTATCTCATAATCTGGTCGATAATCGTTGACGTTACATCGTGTACGCGAGGTAATATTATCCACCTGTTCCTCCATATGTAAACGGATGCGACTTGATCCTGAGACCGCTGTTGAGTTACAAGCAACGTCCCTGTGTGTAGAATTTATTTTCCAAAAATTATATTCCATCACCATAGCTCGGTGATGATCGGTTGATGCTCTTGGCTCGATAGAACCGTACTCGGTCCGGCGATAGTCGAAGCGAGACGTCGCGAGAGTACGACACTGAGAGTGGCGAGTACACCGAGAGCCGCCCCGGCGAGGACGACCAACATCCCTGGATGTTCTCGAACGATAAAGTCCATCCGCGATCCTCGGATCGCCGACTTGGAAGTTTCTTCCGATCCGATAAGTTCTTGGGCTCCCATTGAGTCCATCCTTCCCGTTGCCACGTTATTATCGTCCACAAGACCGAGTGAATTGCCTTTCTTCTCACCGAATACAATGCTGTTCTTGACGGTATGAATAGTCGGCAATTCTGGAAGCCCGTCGTTCTTATAATCCTCTTCTGTTTCAGCTATTAACACACCCGATTGGATAGACAGTGATTCTGTGGTGCTCTGGATCTCGGTGTCTTTGTTATCGCTGTCGAGACTAACGCTACTTGAGGTGGTTGTAATACTGTCGGTGTCGATTGTATAAGAGTGCGAGTTATTTGGCACAGATCTCAACCTCATGTGTTCCAAGGTCGTTTGTTGATCATGTCGTTCCTCGATCCGATCGGAGTTGCGAGGCTCGGAGATGGTTTCCCTCACTTCGAGTGCCGAACTCGAGGTCGGCGAAGACCGAGTAGTAGATGCAGAAGTACGGTAATTCGGCAATTCGGCAAGCATGATATCGCGACCGTCCTTGCGAATGTACGAAGTATACGCGCATCTGGCAGGTGGATTCATCTCCTCGTGCTGCTTTATCCAATCGACGAGCCAGTATAGATCCACATTGACGCTCGTGCAGTTCCACTCGTTGTCGGACAGCCCGAGAGTGTGCAATTGCGGAAGCAGATAAGCCAGATCGGATCTCAGAGTGGTGAGATTGGTGCGAGCGAGGTTCAGTCGACGAAGGCTCTTGCAGGCTGAGAGCGCGGCCTCGTCGGCGAGGAGTTGAGCAGCGAGCGCCGGACTCCGGGAGAGATCGAGAGAGACGAGCCTCTCCGGCGCCGGTACCGGAAACGCCATGTCTGCTCGTTTCTCCCGTTCCCACTCGAGCGATACCAATCCGGACATACGAAGAACCACGAGACTCCTCGGTCCACCGAAGGTGTTCGCCGGCAGTTGCTTCAGGGGATTATCCGATACGTCGAGCTCGGTAAGAAGAGTCAGCTGACTCATCGATCCCTCTTCGATCTCGCTTATCGCGTTGTTATCGAGGAATAGTCCCTCCAGCTTCGAGAATCCTTGAAGGTCCTTCGAGGTTAGTCTACCGATGAAATTGTAACGAATAACAAGATTAACGAGGCTGCTCGGTAGACTCTGCGGTAATTCGGTGAGCTTGTTTCCAGATAAGTCGAGTTTCTCGAGGACCTCCAGACGCCCGAGGGCATCCTCCTCCACGACCCTCAGCGAGTTGTTCGAAAGATCGAGAAGGCGCAGCAGAGGATAACTGTCGAAGTCTCCGCCGCGTATCGTCGTCAGTTTGTTGCCGGCCAGAGTGAGGACTCGTACGGATCTCGTGAGGGCCGGTGGTACACGGTCCAGACCTATACGCGATGCGTCGACGGTCTCCAGTCGTCTGCCGCTTCCCAGCACGAGCGAGAGCTCGAGGACCATCAGAGGATTGTCGGCGAGACGGAGAACCGTCAGTCCCAACGGCAGAGCCTCGAGAGCTCCGGATCCCTTCGCCTCTTCGTCCGGCTCCGATCCAACTTTGTTATCGGCTGTGACCGTTGACACTTGACTCCTCGCGAATCTATTGCGCGACACGTCCAGCTCTCTCAGACGCACGAGGCTGTCGAACCATTGGCCATCCAACGCGCGCAGTTCGTTGCCGCTGAGGTCCAATTTTTGTAAAAAATATAGTGGCACGAAAGCGTCCCCGACGAGGGTAGCGAGACGATTCTCCGACAGGTCGAGACTCTCGAGCATCCTCAGGCCCGCGAATGCCCCCTCCTCCACGACGCGGATTGTGTTTCTTCGCAAGGTCAATTGCACTAAACGCGAGAAATTGGCAAATGCCTCGCTTCTCACCCGAGCCAATCGGTTGCCCGACAGATCGAGTCTCTCCAACCGATTCAACGTTTCACCTTCTATTCTCAATGCTTCAATTTCGGTAAATTGGTTATCGGAAAGATTGAGGCTCCTTGCCAGTAGTCCATTCGTAACACGACTCGATGTGACGTTCAGATGCGTCAGCGAACAGTTTATAATCGCGAGTTCTTCCAGAGCATTAATGCCGGTGTTATTGCTGCCCCACAGAATCCCTAAGTCCAGCAGCATATTTTGTATCGCGTATGGCTCGGTCCCTTCCAAAACGAGACGTCCCAGGCTCTTCCTATCTAGAGATTCTATACTCGGAATTTTACCCGTACAGCGAATTTCCGTCTCCTCGTTTCCGTCGGGATTGATCGGAGGCTCTCTCGACGTTATTCGGCTACACTGGCAGGCTTCAGGGCACGCCGAGCCGCCGCTGCTCGCCATCGAGGCGAGGAGAAGCGTCAGAGTCAGCCTGTGCCACATCACACCGGGCCACCTCACCATCCGCGAACTACGCTGTTCACGTATTCACGATACTAAAGACTCTCGAGATATTTTTGTTTATTCCGCGGTATGGAAACTCTCGACCGTCCCGCCCGGAAGATATCCTCATGGCTATGGACCGACGACCGACGCGAGACGATGGACTCTGATCGGGTTTCTTTATTATAACTATTATCGCGAAGCTCAGTTCTCGAGTGTACTCGCGAGCGTGTACCGACAACTAACCACCGCCCCCGTACGATACTCGTCTGCCAACCTACACTGACGTTCAATCGACTGTGAGCTAACACGGACATGGAAAGCTAACGGAAAACCCCGTCGCCCATCGCCCTACCCTCTAACTCACGGCTACCCCCGTTGCTTTTCCTCTCCAACTCGATAAGGGGCTGCGCGCACGCGTACGGCAGTTCTCCGATTGCCAGCATCCCTCAACGCCAAGGTTCTTCACACGAGCCCACATGTTCCCCACCGACCGACTCTACCCTATTATTCGAGAATTATATGCGCGGCGACCCGAATAATGAAGTTGCGAACGGAACTATTTTATAAACCTTCGGGTTTTTGAACGTACTCTCGTTAAAATTTTCGCGATTGCGTATGAGGCTTTTATGAAAAAATCTGTTCCACTTTCATTACATGGAAATATTATTTTTTTCGTAACCAGATAATGTATGTGTACTTAACATTTCATTTTTTTCAATTCTTTTTTCGGCAGATATCGATCAGGCAAACGAAGCGCAGGATAATGTCGACAACGAGATGGAGGACGAGGAGGATGAGAACGAGAACGACGAGGAGGAGTCCGGTGAAGTCGCGTTTGAGGAAACAAGTTTCAAGTTTGACGAGTTTCTGCGTAGGTAATCGAATCACTTGCACCGATAACGTCTGCGTCCGATTGTTGACCTCCTTGTTTACATGCGTTCTCTCTTTCGCAAGATTCGCCAACGTCAAGATCGTCAAAGCTATGGCCATACTTCTTCGACAGTTCGATGAGAATAGCGACGAAGTTAATCACGTCGTTGTAAAAATGCTTCACCGCGTAGCGTGGGATTGCAAAATGCCCGCAATGATATTTCAAGCTTCGATATTCAGGATATTCCAGAGAATTCTCGAGTCTCAATCGCCGCGACACAAGGTCAGCGTTGTTTGAGAAAAAAAACTGTCATTATGTTTATGAGAGCCGATTAACAATCCTATCGATTTGTTGCAGGATCTGAAGAAATTTGCCATCTTCATTATTAGCCGATTTGCTCAAGTCGCTGAGGACAATAAGAAGGCCTATATGGAACTGTTGTTCTGGAAGACGACTCGCGACGCAGACGACATGGTCAATGGTTATGATGCGGCGCCGGTTAACGAAAAAGTATCGCGCGCCATGTGGACCGAAGCTGAGGAGGATGAGCTGCGTACTTTGTTCATGGAGCACCAAACTAATAAATATACACAGGGTAAGCAGTCGATTGGATTAATCTATTGTCCGATCCTGCGAGATTCAAAAATACCCCTCGGAAATGTACATTTTTATTTTTGTTATCATCATGGATTGCAGATTTGATCGATTGGATTCTCGAGAACGTCATAAGCGACAACCGAACGCGGCGCGGTATTATTAAGAAACTCAAGGAGATGTGTCTCATCGTCAATTCCAAGGTTCGCGGTTATACCAATCTTGTATCGCTGCTACTGGGAACATGAGAGCTTCGCATGCACCAGAATGTTTCGTAGAACTTTTTTGAACGATTATTCGCTTTTGTTAACCATTCCCTAGACGGTCAGGAGCGAGATACAGAAGCGATTGCCAGCAGAGTGGTCAGAGCAGGAGATCGCTCAGTTAACTGAAGTTTGGCATCGGGTCAGAGAAGACGACGGTATAGTGAAATTCACATTTGTCTCGTTACTCCTTCACCACCAAGGTGACCCTTTAATGATCGTTGCTCTGCATTTTTTTCTTGTTGCCAGCTCCGGTTGATTTGATTCACGAGTCTCTGACAATAAAGAGATCGAAGAAAAAGATTAAGGAGAAGCTTTTGGAAACAGGCTTGGCGAAGGATCCAAAGGAACTTCGTAAGAAACGCAGGAAGAATCGGGACCACGGTGAGGAAAATTTCCTTAATAATATAGTTCTATCGGAAACGTGTGCACTAACGACCGTAATGTTTCGCAACAGTGAAATCGTCTTGGGAAACAAAATCCGCGAGCGAACAATCCGAGGACGACTCCGAAGACTCGGAGGATGATCAACCGTCTAGCAAAAAAGTTCGTACGCCTGCTGTCCCGAAGAAACGGAAGTCGACGGCTAAGTCTAAGAAGCAACCATCCGTACTCTATTCGGATGCCCAATTGTCGGGTCTTCTCAAAGACGTGATTGATAAGAGTAATTTTTCATTCAGAATCAGACATAAAAAGGGTAATCAGATTCAAGTAAAATGCTAATAATAGACTATCCCTATTTTGGAACAGACATGGAAGAGTCACTGAAATGGCTAAAGGAATCACTCGAAGAGGCGATGGAAGACCGTGACGAGGAAAGTACCGAAGGCATACCTCTCGTGCCTTTATCGGATGACGCGTTAGCCGCAATGGATTCGCCGAACTTCCAGCGACTCCTTCGAGCCATTGGAATTGAACCTCCGGCAGACGAGCAGGAAGCCTACTGGCGTGTTCCAGCCTCCATGCTCATTGCTACGATCCGCAAACGTTGCCGTCTCATCGAAGATGCTTTATCCGGAGAGTTTCTGTCTCAAGGTACCTTGCTCGACCATCAAAGCATTCCGATTCCTTTCAGCCTTAATGTATGGTAATTTTTTTTTCGTTCCTCAGAAGATCCGCAGCCTGTTAATATCGATGACTCCGACACGGAACACACTGCCGAAGTGGATGATGATCTAACAAGCAGTACCACGAAATTCTTCAAGTCGCAGGCTGAAGCTTTGCCTGTTGAACCGACGAATAAAATATCTCAATCGTCCGATAGCGAAGAAGATTTCGTCGAGGCATCGAAACGATCGCGCTCTCAAGATTCCGGTTCGGAGTTGCCCATTAAGAAGAAACGAAGGATTATCATTAGCGATGATGAGGACAACTAGGCCTCTAAACATTAAGTTACCTAGTGTCAATGTAATATGTGGATTTATGCAGATGTGATCTTGTAAGCATTTTTTTAATAAAAGTTTTACAAAACTAGCAGTAACCGCGCGTTACTTCAAATCTGCACAATTTTTTCGATCCATTGACCGTTGAAAAATGTATCCACGCTTCCGAAATGTCACTTCTGGTTTGAAAATCTCATTTTTCGACTGGAAGTGATGTCATCTAAAAGAAACGGTAATTCCGGTTTCAAAATATCATTTTCCGTCAAAAACAGCTTTGCAGTGCCATCTATAGTATTTAAGATTTATATACATGGTGTTTTCTCCAGCCTAGTTACTTTTTCGAGAAAATAAATTTGGCGTAAACGATAGCCCACCGATTGTATACTTAACCTCCGTGTCTGTCAGGCACTCCGTTTTTCTTAATTGCTCGAGTAGCGTATACAAGTACCGGAAGAATATGTCTAAGCTATGTATACTCGCGTTGTTGTTCTACAATATAGTTCTCGTTATCTGTTTCACTTCTCATCGCGATGCGAACATATACGAAGGTACTGCTATTCGATAGTTTCCCTTTAAACAAACCACCTGTCACGATATCAATCGTTACCATACCTCGTTATTTGTCTTTCAGACAGTGCCAATGACGGGAGATTTAATCTGCTCGAATTACTGAAGACATTTGAAGAGAAAAACACAGAGCATCGCAGAGAAACGACCGATAATTACTTGGAGAATTGGACGGGGCGATGGATGCCTGACAGACCTGGAGATCCAACTCCGCCACCCAAGGTTTGGTCAGCTTCTCACAATACAGAGGAACCTCCGCATCATGTGCGAATGGGAAACTCAGTTCCCATGTGCGACGATGGCAAAGTAATATTTTGAAACACTGCTGTGTACATACGAATGTCGCGATGTCCTTCTCATTGACATATCTAATAATATTTCCTTTGCATATCAGACAAACCTCACGGTGGATTGGGACAATTCTCCGGTCAACTACACTTGCTACGGCAGGAAAATAACACCGGACTTATCAATCAATCCGGTACTCTATAGCAAACCCATTCCACATGCATATACGGTATATCATAACAGATTCGATTGCATACAGCCAACTTATTTCAATTTTCTCATAGCTTTTCTCAATGTCTCTTGATTTATTTCCAGGCTCCTCACAAGTGTATGAGTGAAAGTATCGAATACGACGTTGACATTCCTCTGTAGTGAGTGAAGTTTCAAAATTACATTTTATTTACTTAATAATTTATTATATTATTACTATCATTCGCCGAGACACGTTTTTCTATTAGCCACATATCTATGAGGAAACACTTGGTCATTACAATATTTTTTGTTTCATGACAGTGGCACGCACAGACCTGTGTGGCCAGTTTACGGCGAATACAAATTCCTACCAAAGCAAAGATGGATTCACAGCATGGAGGTATTATGCGAATCATAGTCTACTGGATTTTGCTGTTTAATCACACTGTGTATTGTGACTTTCTTCAGCATGGCGGAGTCGTGATGCTCTACCACCCGTGCGCCAATCCGCTGGAGGTGAAACGTCTGAAAACGTTGGTAAAGAATTGTCTGAGGCGCCACGTCATTTCACCTTACAATCTTCTGTCCGAAGATAGGGTATGTAGCTCCTTATATTCATGAACAGGTAATTCGATGACGATGTTGTTTATTTATTAACGACCGGTTTTCCTCTTTCCAAAGCCATTGGCACTAGTCACGTGGGGATATCATTTGTCGATGTCTTACGTGAATTCTGAAATCGTGAAGAACTTCATTCGCGAAAATAGTCTACACGGCCCGGAAATGATTCCGACCGACGGGCAATTCGAGGAGGGTCTCATAAGCAGATCGAGAACCGTCTCCGATATATACGATACCACTTTGTGTCCGAACATGTAAAGTATCGTTATACCTTCAAACATACGTACATTAACGAATTTCGATCGATACAGCGTATGTAAAGTCGATGCAGCGATAGAATCTTCCACATCGCTAGCCCCACGTGTATATTCTCAGGTTTATTTCTTACTCGATTAAATTAACGCATTCATTTGTTACCAGATAATACTGTACCGCACATTCTTTATAATTGGACGTTATGTCGCTGATACGGTAATATTTATTTGATAAATGTACCAATAAACGTTGTCGCGCGACTATAGGGGAGTGTGTACAAAGCTTTACTTTGATCCCTCAACATCGTTGCAATATAATCGTGGTGGATTTAATGAAAAAGTCGATACTGGAAGATATTTATAGATTTACTTCCATTCTCAGAATGTACATTTTACAATATATTTAACGTTTAAATGAAATAATTATTTTTATTATCAACTAACGCTGTTCACCTCACCATGGGACTCTCGACCTCTTCTCGTTCATATATTTAATAATTAAACTTCGCTACCTTCAAGCACTAAACACGACACGAGTTTAGTTAATTTTTTTTTTTTTTTTATTGTCTACATTGCGCTCTAGCCAGGTGCATGATATAGAGTATCGTGTATTTACAAGAGAAAAACTAGTGCACTTGATATGGTTCATTGCCTCCGAATTGAACATGTGAAAGCCGTAACGGTGGCGAGAAGAAATTCTACTTTCTTTTTTTTTTTTCTAATACGTTCAGAAATGCAAAAAATCTCCGGAGACGACGAATGAAACACAAATATCACAAGTCCTAAACTGCAAACAATTCTGTCTGTTTGCAGGATCGAATAGGCTTAATCGTTTGTGTAGATCATTTTTTTTTTTTTTTTTTAGTCCCATGGAAAGAGTTCGACGATACTTGGGGTGCATGTATAATAGAAGATTTAGTCTACGATCTATTTCACGGCAACACTTTTGAATCGATATCAGTTCGACGGGCCCTATACTTTTGTGTTGATTCGTGCGCAGTGCTTCTTTATATGCAATTGTACAGTTTGTGTAGGCAAGGCTATGCAACGAACGGACGTGCAAGTTTGCTGTTTTCGTTAGCTGTTCACGTCCTGGCCGATCGCATAGTCTTGAGTTCGCAGCTATATTATCTAGAGACGCTATTTAAATTCGTTTTTTTTTTTTTTTAATTTTTTTAATGACTCACATTTAATAGAAATGTTGCCATACCATCGAATTAATTCCCGGGTATTGTTATAATTACTATAATAAACACACCTGATAGTACATATTGGGTGTTACGATTTTTTTTCGACGTCGTTTTTTTCCCCCATTCTTATTATCGCCTCGTCGTCATTTCTCTTTATTTACCGTCGCCCTAATTATTCTTTGCTTCGAAATACGGATACAGCTGTCTTCGGAACACGTTCACTTATTCATATTTAACTAGGCCTCTTTTAGTTACATACATGTTTTCTTTTCTTTTTTTTTGTTTTTTTTTTGAGTTTTCCTCTCTACAGAGCGGAGAGAACAAAGGGTGTGTTCTGTCTGACAAATAAAGGGATGATCTACTCGTTGTCGGACAGCTTACACCACCTTAGGGGTCACAACACCGGAGTGAGAGGCGTCTCACTTCGCCTGGGCTACTTTGCCCCGACGTTAACGAGCGGGGAAAAGTCACCCGATCGACGAAGGTCCCAACAAGTAGATTTCATTTTATGTTTCATATAATTGTATGGTTATCGATCGTCCATTCGAGAATATATTTTGTGGGGTGGTCTAACTGCAACCGGAAACAAAACTGAACTGCACGAAATGAATTCGGTCGAAGCACGTACACGTTTGCGAATATGACAATGAAAATATACAACAAATTATTCGACAGTGAGCCGTGAGAGAATATAATTGTACACTCAAGAATGATCTCTCTCAGAGTCAAAATTCGACCGGTAACGGCGACTCGAGTGGATTGTAGAATGGTATTACTGATTCGTCGATTGAGACAGTTTATTTTTTATTAATTTTTTATTTTATTTTTTTATTATTATTATTATTTTTTTTTTTATTGAACGAGACTGTCCGGAGAAGCAGCAGCAACAGCATCGTCAAGTCTCTCCCATAATAATGAACTATCCTCTACAGACCTATCTCTATCTGTTGAGTAATTTTTCTTTTGTGCTAGTTTACACAATAAGAGGGCACATTTATTTGATCACATATCGACTGCCATAATCATCACCTTTACAGCGACGCTCCGATGCATTTCGCGACCTACACGAACACAATGTTGTTGAGACGTTACACGTATGTTAAATCTTGCATGTGTGATAGACTTTTTTTTTTTGTTATCGATTAAGATCCGGTCCAGTTTGAGTCGTATCAAGCGGAAAGTGGCTGTTAAGATACCAAAATTGAGAATAAAGACAATGAAAAGAGGGATGGACACGATGCTCGGATAACGCCACACCATGTGCAGTAGGCGTTTTCTAAAAGTTTAATGATTATGGAAGGTTCTTAATATTATTGCCGACTTTGTACAGTGTATAATAAACGGTATAGTAGATCGATGAAATTTAAAGAAAGTTGAATATAATAACTCTTCCGATTAAATTACGAGATGCGTTATAGGCAGAAAACACCATTGATTTATTTAATAAGTAATTTTTGTTTTGTTTTGTTTTGTTTTTTTTTTTGTTTTTTTTTTTAATACAGTATCTTTATTAATGATTTCTTCCTATGAAATACCTACAATAAAAAGTATTCGCCATATCTTTTTAATGCCTCCTCTCGCTACATTTTTTTTTCTTTTTTTTTTTTTAGTATTTCCTTTAATTTATATTATCAATAATCTCACTTTGTCGCATAAATGCCGAAGTGCCATGCAATCTTCCTTTTTTTTTTTTTTCATCATCATCTTATCGCTTCTTTTTATGTTTTTTTTTCTTTTATTAATTTTTTTCAAGGGTTCTTCAAAGTTATGGTTTTAAGTTTGAAAGTGGAATTGACACTCATAAGGTTATTCGAATAGCCTTTCGTAATTATAATTGCACCGATGTGACACGACCCATATACATTTTTGATGTCTCAATGGAAATTGTTATTCTTATCACACTTTCGTTTTTTTTTTTTTTTTTTTTTTATTATACACTCGGAGGCAGGATATTCCTCTAGTAATTAAATAAAATGTATATTTTTTTTTTTGTTTTCTACAAAAATGCAGATGAGTGGCGTTTCAACGCAATGCCATTTAATATACATACGGTATACGTATAGTGCATCCGACAGTACGCGCGCACATGGGAATGATAAATAACGGGTCAAGAGTAGAGGTTTTTTTTTTTTTTTTTTTTTTTTTTTTTTTTTTTTTTTTTTTAACGCTAATCGCTTTCGTCCTTTCGGGCATTGAAGAGCGAATAATCTCGACATAATTATTATTCTTCAACGCAGGCAGCGGAACGATTGCTGGAAAACTCGAGTTGTTAATTTGTCCTCTGTTTCGTTATTTAATAAGTGCGAAATGGACGAGCTTATATTCTGCCGGAATTGTATACTCGATCGGTCAACAAGCACATGTCGTCTCTCTTTCGTCGTCTTCTTAATTAAGAGATTTTGTTTTATTAAAGCGGCACGGCACCGGGCTTAGCACATGGCGCAAGCGAGGCACACGTATTAAAAAGTAGTGTAATACTACTGTACACAAAGAATAGTTGAACGCCAGTATGTTTTTTTTTTTTTTTTTTCTGTATTAATATTTATATAATCAGTTGCCATAGAGAGTTTTTATTTATTTGTTTGCGGTGCCAATAGTTATGCCACATGAAATGCCGCTTCGGTTTTACATTACTATAGACTCAAAGGAGCTTTTTATTTTTTTTTTTTTTTTTTTTTTTTTTTTTTTTTCTTTTGAAGGCGATGGTACTAACGCAGGGTCTCAACCTCAATGAACCAAGTTTAGGCCAAACTCGTTAACACACAGTCGATTGTGCACTTCTAAAATTTAACATTACTCTCCGTATATCCCACCGTCTATCGATAAGAAATTAAATTTATTAATTTTTTTTTTCTTATTATTCTCAATTCCTATAATGAGGGATGTTACGCTTAGTCTAAGATTGGAGCATTAACACGTGAATGTTACATCATACCGACTCCATAATGTTTTTTTTTTTTTTTCTCGAAGAGCCAGCTCAAGTGTTACGCGTGGTCTTTTCGTATTGGATTCCAGTAGAGCCCACCACGCCGGCAATGTCGTCTCTACAATGTCAAATAATTATTTGCCAGAGTGGTAGCGAATATCGGTAGACCGATTGTGGCTCGTTGCTCTTCGATGCAATTAACGATAATACTATTTTATAAATTGGAAACGCAAACTTTCAATAATCCGTCGCTAGCAGTGGTGCTCTCTGTCTCGCCAACGTATATATATATATATACGATTAATAGAATGTGTGAGCTTACATTTAAAAAGGTAGTTTCGAAAATTATCATTAAACGATCGGACGACGCACTCAAGATTCCTCACTGGTCTATCCACAGTAAACGCTATTATAGGCAACGAATGAACGATAAACAAAAATCGCATAACTGTGAGAGAGAGAGAGAGAGTTTGTTGTATCCTAGGATATGTTGGCTCGCGATAGCAAGGGTTAATAAGCATACAGGGACTTTAAAGTGCTGGCAGCAGCAGCAGCAGCGGCTTTGATAACACGAAGCTGGAAAAAGAATTGACGGCAAATATTGCCCATATTTATGTCTAACAAGCAGATTACGGAACCAGCATGTCGCGGCTGTTTTGGTTGACGCTTTTAAGATCCAAAGTAGTCAAAGTACGAACGATCGAATGCACGGCCCGCATCGCTCGCTGAGCCCTTATTTATCGATACGGGACTCTATAGGTATGTGGAACTTGGATAAATTCTATAAGACTTTGAATATCCAAGAGATTTTTCACCGCTTAAGGGTAGTTTTTTTTTACTTAATGAACACCGAGAAAGCTTACGCAATTGCTTGCTTCGACGCAGTGAACCACTTCACTGCTACCAATGCCATTTTTTTTTCTTCTTCTTCTTGAAACTTTCACCAATAAATCGATTCCGAAACGTTTGCTTATAGTTGCAGTCATATTTTCTTTCTTTTTTTTTTTTTTTTTTTACTGCGATTGCACCTATTTTTATCGTACATCAGCGTTTTCGGTTCACGCCCGCACTGCCGCATCGTTACACTGGATTCTTTATCTTTGAATGCTTCACTCCCTGTTTAATACTGCTGGTAGGAGAGTATTTAAATATTCCTCGTCGAAACTTAAATGAAAAACACGCAGAATGAAGAATCCATTGTAATGTTTTAAACCTTCGTACATTATTCCATCTTACAACCATTAGATCGCGAAATAGACGCATGGTAACTTCGAGATTTATATAATAGGCGTCCATGTCAGCCATTGTCTTTTTTTTTTTTGTTATTTTTTCTTTTTTTTTTCATACATTATCATAAACGCGTATCAAGAGTCTCTAACGGAATCGATTAATTAGCCGAATAATTAGTTTTGTGAATATTATCTACGACGACTGTCCTATAAATCGCGACAGTGAGTTTATAATTTAACTTTAAGTTAATCATCATATCGAAGTAGGTAATAGATAATAACGTAGCTACCTAATCTAACAATTACACTTTCTGTACAATACAAGGTGTCCTCATTGGTTTAAGTAATTAATCGTAACGTACACGCCACTTTTTTTCTTTTTTCTTCTTCTTTGTTTATCATCGTAATAATTATTGTTATATCATTTTTTTTTTTTTTTTTAAACAGTAACTCATATTCTTCTGCATGTATTTGCCTCAACGTTCACATGATATACTCAACGAAAACATTAACATTATACCTTTTTTTTCATCCGTTATTAATTGGCTATTATTACCAATTAAATAGGCGTAGGCGCCAATTTCTTCGTTACCGCGCTGACTAAACTATACATCGTGTTGCATACATACATGTATATACATATCACTTATGTATATATTGTATCAGCCGTAGATCGCAAACAAAACCGACATAGTAGGTATGTTTCTCGGATTATGAGAGTTTTTCCTTCTTTTTTTTGTTTTACCTTTAATTATATACTTCCCGATAACACCTATATCATAATTATTATTGCTGCAGCAAAATTGTATTCTTTCGCCAATTAATTTTAGGGTGATGATGATGGGCAGGACGCGACACATGAATTTTCTTTTATCCGTCTTTTCTAGAGATGCACAATGCAGTGCCGAACGATGGCGAATCCGGCGATTCTCATTGAATTTTTTTTTTTTTTTTTTTTTTTCATACGTCTACTGTTATGTTCTAAATTATGCACAGAACACCTGTGTGTTGTTTCCGAGATTATCGCTCGCCGCTCAATAACACGAGAATCATTCTCAAAAATTGATTCGCGCTATGTCGTCGTTAACAGCGATGGCGTGGATAGGGCGTGGATCACTTCCGGCTGTTCTTCCTCGATCGGCGGTGGCGATGAACTTTTACATAACGACTGCGACTCGACAGCGGTGTTTGGAGTCGTCGACGATGGCGTTACCTCTGTGATTGTGATAAGCGATGATCTTGAGGCGATGACCGATTTTCTTTTTTTTTTTTAGCGATGATTTCGACGATTTCTCGTAGCGGTGAAAGTGTCGGATTGCATCTCGATGATTACATCGCATGAGTGATATAACTCGACGGCGATTGAAGCAAGACTCGGAAAGCCGATGAGGACCGCCCGTTCGATCTCGATATCTCGGAACATTCCTAAAAAAAGAAATCACATGAAAGAATTAGTATCTGCGATGAATTGTTGAGTTTCTGATAATTGCGAAAAATTGTCGATACCTGGCATGGGCGTTCACAGTCCAAAGTAGCTGCCAATGGTGGTAGCAACGATAACGGCGAGAACGGCGAGGCAGATCATGATCATTATCTTCTTCTACGCTCGACAATAACAGAGATCAGTGAAAAAAGGATCGTCAGTAACGAAGAATAGCTAATCCGTGTGTGCTCTTTTGCTATTTTGTTTTCTTTACTCTGTCTCTCTTTGTGGGCGTGCCGTCGGTAATCGTAATCGACTCGATATTACCGGGTACGAAACGATTCTCTGTCCAATACTGTTATCGTACGTACTATCAAAAACGCTTACGCATAACTATTTGTAGTACCTGAAAACGAATCGTTGTATCGATAACTTTGACATTAAACTAGTTTTCGAGGTATATAGTCGGGAACATCGGTTAACTCCGTTCGTGTGTGGGAGGACGCAAGCTGGAGCAGCGATGCCGAAAATCGGTTATTTTGTACTAGATTATTTAAACAAGCAAAATAGTCTATCCGTCTATTGACTTTCAGAATTTCGTACCAAATAACCGTTTTTCGGGGTCACCGAGCTGGAGTCAGTGAAAAAAAAAAAAAAAACAAACAAATATAACATAGGAATGTAAAATAAAGACATTTTTTATTTACATGATACTTAGTAACGGTATTAATAATATTAATAATATTAATAATAATAATAATAATAATAATAATAATAATAATAATAACAATAATTCAATATATTACGGATAACAAAAATGTGAAATAAATACGCTTCAGGATTTTTAAATCCTCTTAAGTAGCCTGAATTTCCATCCGGGTAATGCGAATGGCTCTATAGTGTAAAAATGCTTCTATAACTGGACGACAATGCTTGAAAAAAAATGCTCTCGGCACTGCCGATTATTTGCCGATTTTAAATAAAAGATAACACGATCACCGATATGTACACTATGCTATCCCAGCTGTTGGGCGAGCTACACAAGTGATAGAGCAGCGAGAACGTGCGCTGCGTAAATTGAACGATCGGTTACATGCAAATTTGTGATTCGTCGATTGACCCTTTGGCAGCCAGCGCAGAATAGTTTTCTGCGTTGGCGAAACAGTGAATTTTTTTTTCGAAATATCTTCTTGAAATTTAATGAATAAAATACTGGCGAAATTTTGACGAACAGCAATGACTAAAAATTAATGACGTTTAAGTGACTCAGCCGTTAAAGGGTTAATCGAAATCTCGGAGGTAAAAACGTGATTCGCACTGGTAACATTTAAAAGATGAGAAAGGAACAGCATTATCGTCGAATTAACGAGCTATACCGTGTCAATGTAATAATGACAATACTCCTGCGATAGATTTGCGCGCCCTACTACGACTACTTATGTGCACTAGCGCTTAATAAATAATATTGTTATACATGACAAAAACGCGATAGTAGAATTACAAAGAAAAACAAAAAAAAAAAAAAATTCACGGGGCCGAAAAAAAAAAAAAACATTCTAGGGAGGATGGATCGTCGAGAGGCAGCTTTGGTTTTATGATCGACGAGCGAATGAGGCATGTCACTTTTATCTCGTGAGAGTAAGAGTAGTACGGGATTTAATATCTATGCACGATCGATACTTACTCGGACTGATCGTCGACCCAGTAATACACACTGTCAATATGTACTTTATATCCTTGCAGTTTTCTTGAGTCGCTCGCCGCATCGTCCGTGTTTTAGTTCTCTAACCCTTCCGCCCCCCCCCCCCCCCCACCCATTCCCACGCCTCATTGCTCATTTTCTTCTTCGCTTTATCCGTCGTCGCTTAGTAACTCTCGTCGTTGAATAAATATATCCGTTTCAGTAATTTATCCCGTGATGACACTCTCCGCACGTCTACAAATAACTTGTATCATTTATATTTTCTTTTTAATCCGTCGTATATAGAAGTTCAACACCGCACAGTGATCCGTTTATCACGAATATACTATCCTCGAAGAAAGGTCTCGTTACAATAATTACATTTGAATAATTAATTCGTAGATTATTCGCCCGTTATCCGTTTAACATTAACGTTATCACGTTAATTATCGTTTAACATCCGATCGTCGACATCTCGTTTTTTTGTTTGTTTGTTTGTTTGTTGTTGTTTTATTTTTTATCGTTAATAGTAATAATTATTATTCTTCATCGTTTTTTTTTCTTTTTTTTGTTGTTTATTAGTCATTTATCGTGTAGAGTATTGCGTGACAATTATTATGAACGTCGGTTCGTGTGAGAAACATGCCTCATCTATCTATCATTTTATAAGTAACCCCTATTTGTGTAGTTGAAATAATATTCGTTCACGGCTCTTTCGCATCCTTCTTCGCCTAATATAATATATCTGTAGTGGCTATATTTACATTTTACATTCAGAGGCGTGTGAAATTGAAGCAGCTGCCTCATTTTTTTTTTTTTTTTCTTTTTTTTTCTCGCACGTTACGTGTCTAGACTAAACGCTCCTTTGGCTGGCCTTTTTTGCGTCCATAATTATTCATTACCGTTGCGATTCAATGAACGTAGACGGAGGAGAGCAACAACGACATGTTTTTTTTTTTCATTATAGTTTTGAAAAGCCCCGAGGTATCTGCCGAGCGGATGTATAATTCGGCTTTCACAGGATACTCTGCGATTCTCTAGTGACGATGGAAAAAAAATTCGAAGATCCAAGAGCATCAAAATTTAGTCGGGCAGTCGATGCGAATGGAGAGGAAATGAAGCGGTAGAGTTCCGGATTCACGTACGTGTACACTCGCCAGTGAATAAAATAGATGAGGCCAAGGGTTGAGAGTAATCCGCTTGACAGGTGCTCGATTACGGAGTCTTAATGTTTCTCTGAGACTACAGTTGGCTAGAAAGAAAGTGAGATGGGCTTCGTTATCCGATCCATCCGTCTACTTTCGAGCCGCACTTGCAGCCTACAGAACCGCGATTGCGTCGACGCAATTCGACGTGAGAGTAGCGACTCCACTGTTTGTTTTTTTGTTTTTTTTTTTTGTTTTTTTCTTTCTATTGTTTTGCTGTGGTCGCATTCACATTAAGACGAGGCTAAACCCGTTCGGCGAGCGGCCGAGTGCGACAGAGACAGCGCCATAGGGTTCCAATGAGAGCGAGAGAGAGGGGGTTTAGCCTCCCCTTAAGTTAACTACCAGAATTACAATCAAAATGACGACCGCCACCGTCACGCAGACTACGATCAGGATCAATTTCTGTGAACAGAACAACGTCAGCGTCAGTTTATTGTTATTATTATTATTATTATTAATTTTTTTTTTTCTTTAATCCTCGTCCTCTACAAACGCGCCACATCGTTCCGCGTTTTCCCGTTATTACAAATAATAATATGATGACGTGCCGACTTCGAGAACGCCGATTTACTACTGTACAATATTAACGGAACGCCCGTGATCGATTAGCGCCGGCTATCGGCCGGCACACTTTGTCGCATAATCGTGGAAGCCCGAGATTCGCTCGAGGGTTGTTCGTCCACCAATCGTGAAAAAAACTTTCCTCGATCGGCGAGAAATTCTCCCGTGAGGTGAGCGAGAGCCGTTGATCTCGAGCGAATCGGCAACACTCCGCACTGCTTTTTTATTTATTTATTTATTTATTTTATTTTTATTTTTATTTTTTTTTTTTGAAACTTCTTTGACTCGACGTCAAGTGGCATGTAAATTAATGTGTCATTCGATATTTACATCTCAAGGCCACATGCTTTGTGTCTAATTGACAAGATTTTGCGTGTAAGGCAATCATCAGGTATTCGTCAACTAATTGGCGTCTCGAAGTGCGGAACGTACATTAAGTCATATCACTCAATAACAAACGTACGAGGCGTTAATGTATTGCGACAAGCGACGAAACTTTACAGAGCAACTAAAACAAACGTTCACGCTTCGATGAGGGTGATTTAACGAATCGACATCAGCCTCGCCCGATAGTCGCGAATCGATCGAATTAAATGTTATAATATGTTAAAACAAATCGTTCTACAAACTGTCGCACTGCTCGGCCGATCGGGCAAAGCTGCGGTCCTTCACAGAGGCAGACTGGACGATATATTTTTTTTTTGAATTGCAAACAATCACTCTGAACTTTTGACAGAACGCCATTTAATGATTTTATTTATCTGTCGGGTACGAAGCACGGACTGTTTACGTACAGATTAAGCATACAGCTTCGACAGGCGTTTCGTGTCAGAGATTCGCACCAGCAACGACCCAACGTGTTTATTTGGCAGTCTACACTCGAAACGCCCTAACAGCGGGGCTGGTCGATTGCTGGCTCAATTTTTTCGGCACGAAAAGGGTGTCGGAGCGCCCAAGTAGGCAAAACTATTGGCACTCGAATTCAACGGTTATCGATCAATCGTTTCTTCCACGCGCGGTGAGCAACTCGGACGAAGGTAATTCAGCGAAACAAAATTGCCAATGAATATCGTTTGCCAATCGCTTCGCGCTTCCGGTACTTTTTTGTTTGTTTGTTGTTTTTCACTTCACGTTACTGGCGACGTGTACTTACGATTATGGGTGATTTTGTTTTATAATCGTCGGTTAATTAATGACATAATTAGTTCTCTCGTGCATGCGTGTGCGTGTATGAGTGTATGTTTTTATGAGTCGAATTAGTATTCGTGATTAGTACGCGATGAACAGTATTTTTTTTTTCTTCCTATTTAGCGTTAATATTTATCGTTTTGCTTCTTCCGTCCGTATGTTTTTTTTTTTTTTTTTTTTTTTCTCTATACTTGTCGATTTGGCTTTAAGCGAAGCGCCTTGTGTGGTGGACGGTGCTTTCCCATTTCTCTTTTTAATACGATTTCTTGTTTCTTTTTAATTTCTAAAAATTTTGTTCTCACCACCCCTCCGCCAGAGGTGATTCAAATACGTGATCGCGCTGTTTTTTTTGTTTTTTTGTTTTTTTTTTTTTTTTGTTCACTTTACAATTCTCTAGAGCTTGCGGTACGAGAGTCACGTTTTGTTTGTCTTCTTTATTATCTCTCCGCTCAAAGGCTCTCTCTTCGCGCTCTCTTTTTCTTTTTTCTTTACGCTCCATTCCGGTCGTTTAGAATATTGGAAGGCACCCTACCACAATGGAGATTAGTATGACGACAGTTATTACGACGCAGATCATAATGAAGATCATTTTCTGTGGACAAAAAGGAGAAGTGATATGAATCAGTATTATGCACGGTCGCATGTGACCATGCATAGGCTGTGGATATATCATATCGATTTGTTAGTATGAATGATGACAATAGCGGAAAGTAAGAATCGAATGTTACTAAAAAATTCTCGATTGTATTCTCAACTCATATACAAAAATCGAAAAAAAAAAAAAAAAAAAAAAAAATAGAGATAGATTGTCGAGCGAACTCGAAAGAAAAAAAAAATAGATATAACAAGCTGAGAAAAATAACGACCGTCGCTGTTTTATTTGTGTCGTGCATGCTCTTGTCACAAACTAAACGAGTACAGCTATTACGTCCGATTTTATAAGCGCTGTCGAGCGACGCCTTTGAAAGCTCATTATTTAATTTGCTTTTCCTTCCAATGTCATTTGCGTAAAATGCGTTACACACATACAAATTTTCAATGAATATTCGTGAAGTCTTTCAGAGGGCCCTTCGATCGGTGTGTGCAGAGTAATTTCGTGCCGTGCTTCTCATATTACGAACTACAATGTGTCTGAGAGATGTGCAATACGCTAATTCGAAAGAGTGAGTGCTGTTGTGCTCAGGGTCGTTGTTTTGCTGTCTGATATTGTTCGGTATATGTTTTTGTGTCTATGCAATGTGTGGATGTACATTGTGTGAGACGTGTCTGCTCAGTGCGAATGTTATCGACTTCCTATCGACAGACGTTACTTTCATTGTCGCTTTGCCATCCGAAGATTTTGCAAAAAAAAAAGAAAAAAAAAGTAACGAAACATCGATCGAAATTTCTCTAAAAACGTCGTAACATTTTATGAGATTTAAAATCGTGGCAAAAAATGTTTCGTAAAGACGATTGCATTGTTGTATCGGACTATCGATCGAGTGAAGGTACTCAAACTATCGAGGGCCATGCTACTCGTAATTGAATACGTTCTTGTGATATTTATTCGTGATCAAAATTCTGAGCTACGTTGTCGTGCAGACGATACTCTTTTATTCTACTTACTTCTTTTTACGGGATGATTACTTTCTTCGACGTGACAAATACAATGAGCAATAAATAAATATAGTATATGATTCACAACAAATCAGCAATGTATCCTCCTTGCTGCGTTAACGTTAAACGACGCTGTAGAAACAGGTAAACGAATATAACTCTATAACGGTGTTGACAACCTTGTCTAAAAAGGTTTCACGCAAGATTCTCACAGCCCATTTAGTGTCATTCTGCGAAAGTCGTATTCCTAACAGTGTTGATCGATCAATGTATCTTTTCAGGGGAACGCAAGCAATTCACGAATATCGATATAACATTACTAAATCATTTACTACTCAGTTCACTTCTAGTACAGAGACACTCGTCTACCACACAGTTTTCAGGAATCCGCGCGTGTGGAACTGTTTTTTTTTTCCGTATGTTTCAGTGGCCAACGCTAAAAATTGCGGAGAAGGTCCGCTCGAGTGCCCACTCAAATCGGCTGGGAAAAAATTAGTCGCTCGAGATGAACTCTCAAGAACGGGGGATTTTTTTTTTGATAGAGTAAAGGATCCGAGAAGATGGAACACAGGTGTCGTGGATTGTTTATCGATGTATCTTGAATAATCGTTGATTGATTACCTTGCGAGCCTTGGTTTTATATTCCCCGGCCTTGATGAGCTCGCCCCGGGCTTGACCGACGTGGTCGCTAGTTTGCGTCACGCAGTATTCAATGCGGTCCACCAACTCGCCCTGCCACAACGCGCAAAGGAGCGGGATTCGTTCGGAATTGCGGGTAAGGAAGAAAATCGGAAGAAGAGAAATCGTTTTCACGATACACCAGGGTTGGGGTGGGTTGGATAAAACGCCGCAGATCCCGATTGAAGATGCGACACCAAACATATATCATCGTTTATGTATACATAGAACGCATATACGTAGGGCGTACGAAGGAACGTTTAGAGACGGTACCGACAGTTGTGTTATATATGAACATATATCAATATATGGTAAAGAGACAGGGACAGAGACGCAGATGTATATATAAACGGATGGTATGATCAACAGCACCGTAGTCGAGTCAGTAGTTTAGTAGTAGAGTCAAAGTAGAACAGAGCAGTAGTGGACAGAGAGGCACAACCAGCACACCCATGTTAAGAGGGAGGAGACACAGAGTATATTACGCCGTACGTAAATCCATATTAACCGTGTGATATGGATTTATATACACGTTTTATCGTTTTCAAATGTAAGCATCGACACCACGCACATGGATACGAACAATTTTAGTTTTCACAGTTACATTAATATAGAACGTATATATATATATATATATTTATGTTTGTTACGCATATGATCGCGAAAATGAAAAAGAAACCCAAGCATTGAAAATCAAACATTTGTATACACAGAAGAGAGACGAATAAAAGAAAATCGGGATTGATGAGAGATGTAAAAGGACGTGACGATGTTGCGGGGGGAGATGAGGATTTTTTGATCGGGTTGGAGGAGGAATTGGGATACGGAAGATGGAGGAGAGAGCGTGTAACGAGGAAAATAGGGAGGGGGGAAAGAAAACAAAAGTGACCAATTAGATGTGAACGAACTGAAACATTTTCGTAACATATGGGGGGGACTCACCCGTCGGGCTTTGCTTTGATACTTGAGTGCTTTTTTGGTGTCCTGCGTGGCTGTCTGGACATAGTCGACCGCGTGCTCCACGTGGTATTCTATGCGATCTATCATCTCGCCCTAAAAAGGTACGCGGCGCGACCCCACAGCGTAAAAGGCAAGGATGTTAGTACAAGAGAAATAAAAAACCGTTTCATGCACCCGCCAAGTACGGAGACATATGAAATTTACCGAGCGACATTCACAGGCCGTATTGTTTCTCGAACAATCCGAGCTATTAAGTATTTGTACTCCGAAAGTACGTCATAATTGTATTGTCGGCGTATAACTGTCGCTCGGTGACCTACAGAAATGAGAGCATACCAGAATTCAACAGCGACGAAAGTGCGTATGAAAAAGCCGACTTTGTCATTGTGAAGCTTTCATAAAAGCTCGGTATTATGATACCTTTTCGTTTGGGTTTATGAATAATAAAGACGCCTTTTCATCGAACTATTGAATTGTTATGCAAATTGTTACGTCTGACTACAGTAAAGTTCATTATGGTGTTTATAATGTATTATTTGTTATTGGTTGTTAATTAATTTTATCGCATGAGTCAGTTGTTTTATTCAGCTACATCACCCGGTTAATGTGAGGCCAGTTGTTACCGAGAATATATTATTTAAGAAACAAAAAAATATTGAATGGACAAGCAATGAAAGAATAAAGATCCCGTCGATTGATGATAGAACGGCGATCGTTGTTTCAAGAAAGACGGGCGCTCGATTAAGAATCTATCCGAAATGATCAGTTTGAATATTTCGCAGAATACATCAGTTTGAATATTTCGCAGCCCTGTCGTCATTCTTCAAACGTAATCGTCGGAGGTAAAAAAAAGATATTCCGCAAGAGTAGCGCCGCGCCCATAACGCGAAGACTCAAATTAACGAGCTCGTAAATATGACAATTCGAATAATGAATAAGACTATAAATCTTACGGACTCGCGTTTGTTCCGAATCTTCTATAATGGTTAACGTTGATAAAATCTTAAGCCGACGAATTGTGTTTCATGCCCCCTTTACTAGTAACGACCAATATTCGATCGATCGTAAATCATAGTATAGACAAAACCCACGAACTCGCGAATGTGAAAAATAAAACCAACTTCAGGACACTCAAGGCACGTAGTTATCGAACGGGACGTAGCTTCATGTTTAATCTGGAAACCGGAACGCTCGCGAGGACTCGAACACAAATTCGTTCTATATCTATCACGGAGACCTGACAAATCTCGCTCCATTTGATCACGTATTACATTTCCACAGATTCTCGAAAGCGTTCCGATTTTGAAAAAAATGCTGAAAACATAAAACTTTCAAGATTTTCACCATTACATGATCAGAACTGTCGATTACTGTTATTAAATATTGCAAAAGATACTGTACTGCAATGACTCGATATCTATCAAAAGCTATTCGGAACAATGAGTTCCTCTAATTTATAGCAGATGTATAATTCTTTATCAAATTGTGTTTAATTTTAAATCAAGATTAAATCCAAATGCAGTGTTGCGTGTCTTACCTGACTTTCGACTAGCATAGCCATGTCCATGAACATGTCGTGTAGTTCTCTGATCGAGTTTTCTAGTTTGATAATGTCAGCGTGACGAGCCTCGATATCCGCGAGAGTTTGTTTGGCTTGTTGCGTTTCCATAATTATCTGTAACAAGATCGAAACATTAATCAGAAAGCTGTCGGGTAAGATTAAGTAGGATTTTCTTGCGTGAAATTTTGGCGTCAAGCAGTCAGATTGCCCAAGCTTTAATATAATCTGATTCGCAGCCCGACACGTTGGATTCATTATGTCCCAATTATCATTGCGATACTCACTCCCTGCGTAAAGACCGCAGGATTTCCTTGTTCAAGCATCTCCTCGAGTTCCTCGTTAGTCGTGGTTCTCCCCGCTGCAGAAAGGGGCGATAATTAACAAGTGACCCAATAAAACATTATACCGAGTGTCATTATTATTAAACTAGTGATAGGAACTTACTGATCTCGAGCTGTCGTTGTATCCTTCCCTTACACCGTTCCCTGTAGTCGGTCTGCGTTCGATTGTACTCGGTCATTACCTCGACGAATTTCCTTGAGAGCGTCGAGTGCTGGGTCTTGCGTATCCTCAGATCTGCCGACGATTTGTTCGTGTGTTCCTCTTGCTCGATGTTCTGTTCTATGACTGCACGGAAAAAAAAAGTACGCAGTTTTTAAATACAATGTTGACAATGGAAAAATTATAATTTTTACTATAATTTTTTAAGCGCGTCGGGCAATCGTCGATCGTCACACCAACCCTTTAACTTGGCTCGGACTTTATTAGCAGTTCTCTTGATGTCGGCCATAAGATCCTCCAATTCCATTTTGACTTCTGAAACACAAAATCAACGGAGGTATTTAATCGTCGGTTTTCTGCCGTGGATACATGCATCGACGTGCACATTATCTACGTTCTCGCAACAGCGATATTCGCGTGTGAATTAGGATCTATCGAAGTGTAAACCGTAGTTTGAGCTTCCGCCGCAGAATTGTGAAACAAGGCTTACGTAGTTGTGAGCCCGAGATTAATAAATCGATTCTCAGGTAGGCCGGCGAGAGTCGGATTATAATAATCCATCCTCACCGCTTGATATTGGCTCAACACAAGTCGAGCGTCATCATTGAGGATATATTGGAAGAGAGTATCGCACAAGGAGAGTCCATCGATTTTAAGCAGTAAAAATATGTGTGTGTGTATATATATATATTGTCTGATATCGGTCGTACCCCCTTAAATTACCATGGAAGGGCTGGACGCGCATATTATTGCTGCAACGTCGCAGTTATCGTCGGGTCTGACCTGAAAATAAGAATTGTTCCAGTGCCGAGTTCGCGCACACCACGCCCGAGCAGGTGTATCGTAACGCTCGAGCGGGCGCTGAAAGCGCACGTGACTGTACATCGGCCGACTATACGAGGACCATTACTACTCACCCGTCAGAGCTCGCGATTCGCTCGGTCTGTAGCAGTCGTAGGCGGGTACGTATACTCGTGACAGAGCTCGCGAGTTTTTGTCCACGCTGCACAATGCCTCCTTGCAATACTGTTGCCGTTTTGTGAGTCTATCTGGGTCGCATTGCTACTTGTCTCATCTCTTTACCATTCAATTCCAACAAAACATCTCGTGCACTAACCCTTTTTCGTTTTAACGCGTAATAATGGTACGGGAAATAAAAAAAAAAACACGCACATACGCGGTGGTTCTTTTTATGTAAACTTTTGATTCATTCACGCAAATCTGCTGTCTTTACCGAAAAGAAAACAATTCCTCCTCGCGAACGTTAATAAATCGATCCTGTCCAATCTTCCGCACGAACCCGTAGAATTTTGGTAACGCCAAAGGGCCATAGGAGAAATAATTAGAAGCAGAGAAAAGTGAGTATCACATAAGAAATTAAAAAAGAAAAAAGCTTTTTATGCAAACTTTTGTTTCATCAACGCAAATCTACTGTCGTTACCAAAAAGAAAACAATTCCTCCGCGTGAACGTTAATAAATCCGTCCTGTCCAATCTTCGGCACGAGCTCGTAGAAATTTTGTTGACGACTCACATATCTCATCGGCGATAGGAGACACGGTAAAAAAAAAAAAAAAAAAATGGTGGGAAAAGTGTGAGCTACGCGAGAGCACTTGGTCGATTGCCAAAGAGTCATTGCTCACGCGACTCCCCACGTGTGGATATTAGCTCGCGAGAACGCGTCGACGAGATGGCTTTGAATATCTCGTTGATAGATACAAAAATCGATATCGCCACCTACATTGAAATTTGGAGATATCGACGAGCGTATACCGACTCCTCCACCGCCGAGAGAGCTTGCAATAACGACCAATATTTTCTATCGAGAAACAACTACAAGCGCGTACAGTGTGTAGGGAAGAGCGGGGCAAAATGGAGTATTTTTTTTCCCCCGATTATTCGTAGGATACAGAAAAACAGTCTCGTCCCAAAGGGGAGGATCCCATTTTTTCTCGTTGGTCCGTTTTACCCCGCTCTTCATGCCTGAACAGTGCTGCTCTTTTTTTTTTTTTTTGCAAACTCATCCTTCGGATCGATACGTTATTGTTACGAATTTGGGAGCGGAAGAACAAACGAGGACGATGACGAGGCGTAGAAAAATGTAAAGGCCCTAAAGGGTGTGCGAGGCGAAGATGGGGAGGACCTTGCGGAGAAGTGTTTCGAGAAGCTGCTTCTCGTCTAGCCAGTGATGGAAGCAGAAACTCATCTTGCGGGGGTGGCGAAACGTGCTCTCGTACGACCGCAATGTCATTGACACGATTTTGTCGTCAGTCGCTGAAGCGGTTGCGTCACGCCCGCCAACGCGCTGTGTTGATCCTGCGGTGTGTAATCCTCGATGGTTGTATAGCTCGACGGCGCATGGTGTGCGAGTACAATAAGAGGCGATGATATAGAGATAGAGAGAGGTACCATTAAGTGGGTGGCGGAAGAATGAACGATCGTCATGAATCCCGTCACCCTTATCGCTACACTCAGCCAACTTCACCCTCGGTGTCTCTTTCTACTCTGTGCATACACACACACACACACACACGCACACACACACACACACACACACACACACACACACACACACACACACACACACACACACACACACACACACACACACACACACACACACACACACACACACACACACACACACACACACACACACACACACACACACACACACCTCTGTCTATAACGTTTGCGTTACTTGACGTCAACGTCCGACGTTCGTTTAATGATCAAGCCCGCTTAGGTAAGAGTGGGCGAGCAACGGCCTGGCCGATTTTTAATAATTGTGCGGTGATCTCACAATGAATCATTATTTATATCGCTAGCGGTCCACTTCGATCGTCTTAGCTGGTCTAGAAAAGTCTTCAGAGAGATTTGTTAATATGGTCTCTTTCTTTGGATAAAAATTACCACACTGCACGGTAAAGAAGGTTTCTATATTTGACTAACTTCTTTGTCCACAATCTTTGTTCGTTTGATTTTACAACTTTCTTTTCACGTAAGTAATACAGTTGCAAAAAAAGAGCAAAACTAACGATAAAAAGAAGAATCGTAGACCCAGATAGTCAAAGGTCGTCGCAGCATCCGTATGCGATTGTTTTGCATTAATAGTGAAAATTCAGTTACCGTCTCTATCGGACTTCTCGATGTGATCGTTTTTTTTTTTTTTTTCACTTCGTCCGCGACCTTCGTCGCCGTGCAGTGATTTTGTCCGCAGTGTCACCGAGAGTCGCCAAGTCAAAAGCCTTCCGGCAAGTTAATCACGCTTTGAATTAAGAATGAAAGTTGGCGCCAATCCAGAAAAGTTCGGTTCGCCATTAGAGCTCGGTTTCGGGGATTTTTGGGCTCGTCCGCCGGGGCAGAGTTATGTACAGACCTGTACAGTGATATGTGTCCCGAGCGGTGGTGACTGTCTCATCGGAGCTCGACGGGAATTTCACTTCTCCGGCGTCGCGAACGAGGCAAATCCCGTGGTAATCCGCAACGAGGAGCATAGTTACGGCGATTAAACGTAATAACCGACGGAGGCGAGCGCGTTCATAATAGCAGCGATTCAATTAGAACGCTCGCTTCGTAATAACGAAAGCGCAAAATTGTTCTCCCATTCGGATATCCCATCGTCGTGCGGCTCGCGTTCGCCCGAACGCACAGCGAGTCTCTCGACTCTCGAGTCTTTCCGTCTCTTACCCCCCCCTCCGTCGTTCGATAATAATCGTCTTGATAAGCATCTATTTCTATTTAGCAACGGTTCGCACGTCGTACGCGCTGCGACCTCGTCGCGGAAAATTTTCGCACGCCGCTTCGAGTCACTTAGCATCATCTCATCAAGTGCTGTACTCTCGGCGCGAGAGTAGAGCAAGATTTTTTAAATGCGTACATTTATTTAACAAACCTTTTTTTTCGTTCATAAACGTCCTCAATTATTTTGTCGTCGATTTGACAAAAAAAACGTTTGTAAAATTGACCGACATTTTTGTGAAGTTGAGAAGATTTTATTGGTAAAATTAATAAACCAAAAAAATATGGACATTTGTGGACAAGAGACGTTGGTACATCTTTTACTGTGCATTAACAATTAAAAACGGAAAGTAAAAATATTTTATATATATATATATATATATATATATTGCTTATCTATATGTAGACTATGAATTTGTAAAATTATATTCCAAAGTATATCCGAAATATACAACTTTTCCGACGATAATGTATATACCGTATATGATATATTTTCTTTTCTGTACGCATATACTTTTTTGTTTGTCTCGGTATTAAAAAAAAAAAAAAAAAAGATGACAAGCCGCCATGACGTGGATATCTGAACGATCGTGAAACGCTCCCTCGCACAACGAGTTCCCTCGAGATGACCGAGGCGTTTCTAGATTATCGCGTGTGTGTGTGTGTGTGTGTGTGAGCCTCGCAAACTTTTCAGGCGAGACTGGACCGTTACGTGCGACAAGCTCGGTCCGGAGGTATGGGAAAATAAACGACGACGACGACTTCGGTGAACACCGGAGGTTGAAAAAAAAAAAGGGAGGAAAAGAGATTAGAAGAACGCGGGTACGAGCGGAGAGAAGCACGAGCCTCGGCCGCTTTGAGATATCAACTTGCTGAAACGATAAAGCTCGTAGCCTGGCGAGGGTTCCCTCGGAGAGAAAATGATTTTTGTTTTTCCGGTAGTTATCACATTATCATTCTACCAGCGTCGCCAGCCTGCTGCTCGCTCTTCGCAATATTCTGGATACTGTAATCATGAAAAATTATTAATTTCGTTGCTTCCAGCTCGGGTTTTCGCGTCGAATATTGGGGAAGCGTCGCTTTCGGTCGCAAAAAAAAAAATTATACTTTCGAAACGGAAGCGGCGTATTTCCGGTAAATGGCGGGCGGAGCGCGGGCGGAGCGCGGGCGCGAAGCACCCGAGCGAAAACAACCTGCAACTCGAACATAAATGTAATCGCATTGGCTGCAAAGAATCCGTTCGATTTCCTCTCGTCGATTCTCGACGCTTTCCGCGAGTCGTTTCCAAGCTGGCTCAGCGAGTAGTTTCCAAGGAAGCGCGTACCACGGACGCGATAGTTTCATACTGAAACGAAAGAAAAAAAAAGACCATCTCACAGGAATACGCGATTCTATATTCGAGATTGACAGAAGCCAAGGTAAGGAAGTATGTTTTGTCGATCGGAGGGTATATGGAAGAGGCGAGAGAATAGGAGGGAAAGAGGTGCAGCAGCGCGGAAGGTGCCTGGGTCGCCCGGGAGCCGATGTGGCTCGAAGAGGGAGCGAGGAGTGAGTGACACGCGAAGCTGAGGAAAACGGGCGACGGTAGAGGGGCGTTGATCGATGGTGCGCCGGTGAGACTAATGCAGAAAAGAAGAGAGGAAAAAGATACGGTTTGTTTGTCGGCGGAGGAACTCGTCTAGTTTGCCAAGGATCCACAAAGAGAGAGACGTTGGAAGGGTCGACAGAAGGTTCTCCAAATCAGCATCCTGCGTTTACTCTCTTGCCCTCCTTATCTGCCATTCTCTCTCTCTCTCTCTCTCTCTCGCCACCTCATCGTCTGTTTGCTCTCTCCATCAAAGTCGAACAATAAAGACAAGCCGAGACACCGTCAAAGGGTTAGCTAGCGTTATTCGCTGATCCGAAGCCACCTCAGCGAGGAGACTTTCCTCCTTCTTATCCGTCAGCGTATTTCTACGAATCGCAGACTCGATCGGTTCGTCCGATTTCGTCGGCAGGCACGACCGGGGCAAAACGGAACCGTCTCCTCCATTGGAGACGAGGCCTTTTTTTGTATTCCACAAAAGAATGGTAAGTACGGTCCGTCTTGCCTCGCTCTAGTCTATCCGCGCGATCGGGACTACGAACTGTACTACGCGCATCGTTATCGCAACCGTGGAATTTGCGAACTGAATCGAGCTCGAGCGGCGTCGACGTTCGCTGACGAATCATCTCGAAGCCCCGCCGGTGAATATTAACTGGCTTATCGCCCTTCCAACGCACACGTATGCTTACACATCGAATGCGATGCAATGCCGCGACGCACATAGTCCAGAAATATTTTGAGAAATCTTACAGGTCAAGTCAGCGACGCGAATCCGTTACCGCTCGTAAAGAATCGACCTCCTTAATTTTTCACAGTCCTGATGGAGAAAGTAAAACAGGTATTTATCGGCTGAAATCGATTGGACGCCCTCAATCACTTTAAATTAGGGTCCATGGGAAGTGGCGACCGGAAATCTCCAGCGTCAACAGCGACGAAGGAGTGATCGGTCGGTCACCTCTCTCTTGTCATTGTCAGCGGGCACGTGAAGATGGATCCGGGCTGGTTGAATTGCTATCGCTATCCGCCGACGAACGCTCGAAGAGCCTAGTTGGACCACAGCGGGATGAGCGGTATTAGTAGTGGGTTGCCAGAGATTTACCGCCTGTCGTGAAGAAGCCCGCCAGGCCTCGTACAGTGGTGCCTTACTGCTAACTCTCGTAGTTTCGCCTATAGGCAAGCTAGAGCACCCTTCAAGCCCGCCGTTTCCACTGCCGGAGGTTTATAACGACGAGAAGCCAGCCGTTGAAAGGAACTACCCCTTGGTCTATGTCAAGAACGACCGACATAAACCCTTACATATTTTATGCTTCTCTATGCAAAACGCACGGGTCTCTATGCTAGAATTCAAATACCTTTTCTCGGTCGCATAGTTATGTGCTCACTGTGGCCGACGAACCTTGAATAAATTCCCGCACGGTAAAACAGATTTGTACGTATGAAAAAAAAAAAAAAAAAAAAACCATTTACCGCCCACAAAGGTCCGCAATCTTTTTCTTCTTATTTTCAGAACTTGTTTATTTGCGGGGGCACAAAGTTGATGGTAAGATTTTCATAAAATTTGTTTATTTTAGATATTTCGTGGCAGAGAAATGTTCGTCAAGTCCTAGAAACAGGAGTACGGAATCTAAACCCGTCTCCTGTCGGCCGCAGCAACTCGGGCATTCGGGCTTGAAGTCCATGGTTCGTTCTATGCAATAGCAGGAGGCGATCCCAAGGGACGCGATCGTCTGTTTCGTTGCAAACAGGCAGTCTGTCGGACTGCATCGGGCTTGCGCGCCGGAATATCCTGCGTATTCCAGCGAGTGCCCCTTGGGTCTTGCCGACAACGCGCAGTCCGCTCGACGCGGCTACGAAGCAGCATATCGATGAGAAGGAGAATATAACTGGCATTTACAGCTTCATTCCTGAGTGACGTTCCAAAAATCCTTAAGCTCACACGTCTCGAAATTCGTCGCAGTACGTCAGAGTAAGGAAAACTGAACTATTCACGATTACTAAAATACATACATACATATATATATATATATATATATATATATATATATATATATATAATATTTATATTTAATATATAAATATTATATATATATATAAATATATATATATATATGTATATATTAAAAATTTCGGCACTCAAGTACGAACGTCGCGAGACACGTCAAATATATCGGCTTGTTAGACGAAGGGTTGAGGCAGGAACGGGGAGAGGCCGGTTATCGACAGGCTGAATTTACTAATCGCGTCTTCGCCGCTTAGCTCGCGCTAACTCCTCTCGTACGGGCACAGAGGAAATTGGGTTAATGTGAGGTGGAAACGTGCCAAAACTGGTTCACCGGTCGGCTCACACTACCGGCTCGTTGATAGTGGCCACCCACCCACCCAGGCTATACGAATCAAGAAAATCAAAGGGGGGCGGGCAAGAGAGTCTCGTTTACCGGAGTGAATAGCGAAGGCATGAAATGACTTATCGTAGGTGCGCATAATGCGGATCTAACGGAGCATGATCGAACGTCGGACAACGCCGGAGGAGCTTTCGCAACGACGATACCTAGCTGGCGAATCACAGTGCGAAGCAAACATCGATAAACTCGTGTAAAAACACAGAAATAGCGGCCCACGAGACTCTGAACGTTAAATGTCCTGAGACGATGATAAATTTCGAATACAAACATACATTACCATAATCCCATAAACTTTGACAGGATCATTATTCCGAAGTCGATACGCGCCGAGTGTGGTGAGGGAAGAGCCCGGTGTGAGCGGCGTTGAACTCGATAATCCCTTTCGACGCCCGAAAATCGATATTTCACGTGCCATACCGGGAAAACGTAGATAGCCATAGAGGGTGTGCTATAGATATACGATGGCACGGTGTATCCTGATAGATTATACGATGGCAGTCGTAGCTGGGAGCTTGTCGCAGGAGCTATCCGTACCAAAGGGGCACTTATCGGCTGCGACCGCTACAAAGACCAAGTCACTGTACAGGGGAGTGCAAAACAGGCTGGGGAAGGCTGGTGAGTGTGGAATATCCGGTCGTGCAAAATTACATCTAGCCAGAAACCCTGTCTTTGTCGAGTGTTTAAATTGCAACTTGTCCGACCGGAGTCAGGATATTGCATTTTCATTCGATGGAAGGTACGCTCCGAAAACCGAGCGTCATACTGTGTAACAGAACATAGACTGTTGAGCGCACGTTGATCGGCGATAAAATAAATTGCTGATGAGCCCGCTTGCACGATCACTCGCGAAGAGTCGTTTCGGTGTAACGGCGCAGAATCTTTCTGCTAACGACGATCGTGAAATCGAAGAACGCCTTAAGTGAAAAGCTCCGGGTCGATGGATGCTTTAGATTTTATTCTTCATTAACTCGGGACGAGAGGCAACAAAGCCGGGCTTTGCAGATTTACGAGGAGATAGATGAATGTCGTTTGCGCAGTCGCGTTCCTTGCGCGGAAACGCGAAAACCTGAGAATATTCTGAATGGAACCGCCCATCGGATTTTACAAATCTCCGCGCCTGGTCTTTTCTCCATTGGAGTTGAAGCTCGTAGTGCCCCGTAGAGCCTGTTTGTCGTCTCTTAAAGTTGTATAGTTTGATTACCAGTCAGGACGATCGCGGGCCAAGCCTTTCGCAAAGGCGGAACGGTAACGACTTTGATTGGTCAAAGGCAACCGGCCCACGCTCTCGACCGTCGCTCCTCCATCGGAGGAGAGCTTTCCTTTCATCGCTCAAAGCGGCCTATATATACGCTCACCCGGTAAATCTCTTTTCGCTTCCGGCACGTTTCCGCCTTCCGGAATATCGATGAAGGATCCTCTCGTTATCGGCGAAGGAAACGCCAACGACAGATATGGCGAGGGACGGAAACTGAAGCGGAGGTATTCGCGTCTCGCTACACCATCGTCATCTCTCTCTCTCTCTCTCTCTCTCCATCGCGGTCTCGAATTTGCGTATCTCGTCCCTAAACTCGTCGATTCTCTCGGGTAACATCCCGAAAGAGGAAACGCGGTTGGGGAGTTTTCCAGCCGGATTAACGACTCGGCAGATGTATCCGTCGCGAAGCTAGAACAGCAAACCCGCGCCCTCTTATCGTCGATCGCGCCTCGTCGAACGTCTCTCCGAGCGACTCCTCTCGCGAGAATAATTAAAATGTTCAACGAGAAAGGCCTCTAATTGTCACGTTCGGGACGGATCCTGCCGAGAGCCTCGTCGAGCACCCCTCGAATCTGCTCGTTCGGGGCTTCCAGAAAAAAATTTCACCATTGTCTGGTACACAGAGCTCCGAATAGCTGTTGCAAGCACCACCTCGGTCGGTGCTCGGTCGAGCTGCAAACGTTAAACTTGTAGCGAGAGAGCCGGGTAAAACGGTCAATGAAGAAATAATTCCTTCGAGAAACAAAAAAAGGTCTCGTTCCGAATGGAATTCGCGGAGGCGCAAGAGGTCGTTGGAAATTCTCTCACAAGTGGCGAATGTCGGGGCACGAGGAGCGGCTCGAGGGTTGGACACTGAGCCGGGCAACGGGATATCCATAAACACCTGCATACGTGCGATTTATATCCGCACCTGAATATTTTACGACGCACACGAGAGCGCGAGGAGACCACTACCAGCGCACGTCGACGGGGGAGAGAACGCTACGGTGGAGAGATAGCGGTTTCGAGTATATTTGAAGGAGGAGGCGCGGTGGTGGAGGCCCCCGGTGTGCTCTCATTGTTTTCCAATGCATCGCGACCTAGATGCGCTCGTTAGAGGAAGGCGATAACTCAGAGGTGGAATTTCGTTTCCACTCGGGCGTAGTACACACACCATCCCTCGTGTGTACTCCCGGGAAAATTTTCGTATGGAAACGCGGTGAGGGCCCTGGATGCCGGATCATCGGGGCTGTTCGCCTCTCGTCCACCTATGTATATTTCCCAAGCGTGCACGCGAGAGTCCCGAGGAAATATTAAATTCCATCGGCTCGAGCGGCGAGGCCCTCCGGCCCTTTTACCCTCGCACATCCATCCGACGAATGATAACATTGATAACTTCTTCATGGAGTACAATAACTTTGATAACTTTGATATTTCCACGACGAAAGTGGGAGGAGGGCAAACCACTGTGCGTCGGGACGAACTCGTCGGTAAGACCTTCGGGCCGGGAAACGTTCCGGGACAACTCGAGCGGAATTTTACTGTGCCGTAACGGAAGTGTCTACTTGCAGCGGTGGAAAAACTTTATATCGAGTACACCGATCGGAAGCTTGTTCGGCTGGTGTGCACCAAGTTTCATCGTTCCTTTGGAATACCGAGCGATCGCTTGGAGCACCGGCAGCCCGTAACGATTAGCAGCCGCGATGGAGTTCGTCGGCATGAAATATCAAGCGGGTAAAGAAGAATGCATACAATATCGGGAAAGTCGAGTCGCCTGGGTACGGTGAACGAATCGGCATAGAGTCGAGCTCTGACGATAATTTCTTACGAGTGTGATTTTTTTAACTTTTTTTTTTTAAAGGTCGATTGCCCGAAAAAATGGCCGTTCGCAAATTCAGCGCGCATCTCTCCGAACGATGCAGTCACTCCAACCGGGTTTTCATCGTTTCGCTTGTGCCGAAACAGGTCAAGCCGAGAAAAATGTATTTCGGCGGTCGGGTTTCGGCTGCGAGAAGCCGGATACACCTGATCGCGGTACTCCATGGCAGCTCCTATACAGATATACGGTGGAGTATTATGCATGTAGTATACACATAGAGCGGAGGCAAAACTACATCCGTCATGCGAGTGACGGCGTTCAGCCCCAAACTGGCCGACCATCTGTTTCGAAATCACACACTGGCCCCCGCCAGTGTGTTTTGATGCCTGCCGTTGTCACGCGACACGTTGATTTATCGTAACACTACCGCGGTTCGTACAACCGCGTACACGCACAGGCATATTTTGCTCTTCCGCTCCCCAGGCAGAAAGATCACCGGACTCTCGGACACCCTCGATTCTCCAATCAAACAAAACCGAAAGTCCAATCGTCAACACCCACGGCCTGTCGGCGTCAATTTCCTGCTTGCGAAATGGACTTTTGTTCATTTTCGTTTTAATTCTTTTTTTTTTCCATCTCCACCCTGCTGCACTCCGCTCTCGACGGTAAAAAACGAGGTCGATCGAAGAAACGTGGCTCGGTAAGAAACAATATTGCAAAGGCCAGGTCTTAAGGTGATGAAAGACTGAGGAAAAGGAAAGGAAAAAAATAATGTCTTCTTTTTGCCCCGATTTCTGAAGTTCGCTCCGAAACGACATTCATTGCAGTTTTTGTTACCGACTATGGTATATTCGATATGCTCCTAGACCCGTGATTAATATCGTTCGGCCGTCTGCGCGATAGCCGACTTCCCTCGTGGTTTTAATATCACCCTTGTACCTATTATACGAAAAACTTTCGCAAGCCTCTCGCGCTTCGTTGGAGCGCGTCGAATGTTACTATACCGCGCACGATTGTGGTCACTAATATTTTTCATGCCTTCTGCCAATACTTTTTACGTACACCTCGTAGTCCATACATTTTAATCATACGTGCGGAAACTGAAAGCTACAGCAGCTGCCGATACCGTAGCCCGACAGATGCCGGTGGTTCCGCCGAAGGAAAGAAAGCCTCCCGGCGGCGAAGATCAATAATCGACGAGAACGAGCGGGTTGCCGAGTGACCGGGCGAACAAAGCGCAGTGTATCTCAATACGCCGCCTTCTATCGACAGATACACCGTTCGCGACTTTATCTTCTCGGATAGCCGAGAAAATAGAGGTTGTCGATGGGCACGGCAAGACGTCCCCGTTGCGATTGACAAGTTCGCTCGCTCCTCACTCGCGCTACGGAGTTACCGGCAAAGTAGCGGTGCAGGACGGACACCATCGTTGCAAATTTTTCGCCGACCACAAAGAGAGTCCAATCTCGAATGGAGAAGCCCGGTCCGTCTTGAACCGCTCTCCCTCTCGTCGAAGGCCCACGCCTCGCTTCCCAAGAAAATTATCGTAACGCTGCACAATGCGAGCGTCGATCCAAGAAACTCACAAAGTAAAACTGTCCTACGGTAATAGTTTCGAGTTGTCGCCAGTCGTCGCGTTTGGTAATCGTTTTTCTCCGCGTGTAACAGTGCGGCACGCGAATGTACTCGCAAACTCGTTCTCTGCACAATAAGACAAGTTCGTTGCCGCACGCCCCGGCGGGTTTCGATTCGATTCAGCTTCGGCGGGCAGGTCGATTGCTCGACGACGGTAAGATGGGTATATCGGTGTAGTGCGAAGGTGGGACATACGAAAAGGAGCCGACCGAGGAAAGGAGCCACTTCCGGCGGCACTGGCAAGTCTGCTGGATACATCCAGCGGGGGCTTTTCAGGACGCGAAGAGACCCGAGAAAGTGCGATAGTCCATTGGCGAAGAGGAACGCTGAATAATTTCACTCGCTCAGTGACGGCGTCTACGGGCATTCGCGTTATTTTTCACTATGGCAGTCGGTAGGCGCCGCACACGGAGGCGCACACAAACACACACACACACCGGGACAGCACGCGTCAGACCACACTTAAGCTGACTGTCACAGCCGGAGAGCGAAGCTGCGAAAGTGGAGGAGCGACGAGAAAGCGCAACGGAATGAAAAATTCCTCGGAGGAGGATAAAAAAGAAAAGGGAACGAAGGCTTAGAGGGACAAGGGTGTGAAGAGCGGTATGCGATGAATAAGATAAAAGGAGTTCACTGTGCTTTATCTTTCCATCCCGAGCGGGAGAGTGCGAAGGCACGGTACACAGTTTAAAAAAAAAAAGGCTTGATCGTATAAAAATATTTCATCCACTGTTAAATGTCTGAAATTTGTTTCTTTCTAATTTTCATTTTGTCAGCGTACAGTATTTTCAATTGAATAAATTGTAAAATTGACGAGAAATAGACACTGTGCATGTTCGCGGTCGCGAAACTTTTCTTGGACGAAAAAAATCTTTTTCACATCGAAGCCTGGTTACTTTGCACCCGAATGGAAGTGACATTAGCGTTTTCCCTACTTTCAAAAAACGGAAGACCGGTATTATTGCAGCGGCAGAAACTTCGCTCAGGTATGCTCTACAAGGCGTTAAACGAATACGATTACACCGTTCGTATAGTCATTCCGGTTGAAAGCTCTCTTCTTCCGGATGTAGCAAAGAAAAAAAAAAAAATGTGTGCCGTATTAGAATAATGAAATCCCGAGGGGGAGCGCGCGATCGACCTCGCGCGACTTTAACACGCCTGTGCTGCAATGGAATCCCATAAAATAACAGACAGCGGAGAGCAGAGCCTCGTTCCCCTCGTCCCTGCATCCTTTTCCGCTCTTCGCCTCCGCCGCCCCCCGCCGATGCTCTCTCTCCGTGACCCACTTAATCCGTCCTAAATCAGCTTTTTCCTACCCGCCCTCCTGCTCCGCGTTCTTGCTCACCCTCGCCTCCGTATCGGCTTCCCCCTCCGCCCTTCCACGCTCAAAGACGCATTCCCGCAAGTCTCTTTTCGCACGGCGATCGGTTATAGAAAATCACGGCTGAATCACGGAGGCGACATTAACGATTGTAAATCGCCCTGCTTGGAATCGAACGCCACATAGCCCGCCGCATTCCGACGATTCCCCCCCGCGATAAACTTCCACAATAACCATCGATCTTTCGCATTTTTCTTTCATCGACGTTTCGAGCCCAATGCGGCTCGTTGATATCGGCTGCAACCCGCTCAATTTAGTCCCGTTGTGCCGCCTAGCGTGAAATGGAAACTATCTGATCTGTCGCGTCGGAGAGTGACGTGTTTTCGTGCCAGTTATGGCACCGTCGGAAATGTTGGACGATAAGAGGTTCGAGTTGAAGTGCACATTGTGTTACAAGCGAGGTTTGCACAGCCGGTAGATAGTTTCGCGTTTACAGCGACGACGACGTCGCAGCGCCGGTTGCAACTCCATCGAAGCCTGTTGCATCTAATTTCAATATCAAAAAATGGAAAGCTTCTCGGAGCCGGTTGTTTTGTCTCTGTCGGATGCATCGGCCTCTCTCTCTCTCTCTCTCTCTCTCTCTCTCTCTCGAGTTTCATGCTTCTGTGGTATAAGGATTCTCGGAGTGGAATATTTTATGGGACGGTTAAGCGTTGGCAGGGTGAGGAGGCTCCGTTCGCTCGCAGCGAGACATCGGATGCAATGAACGGTTAATGCTGTACTCATCTATCGTGGACACGAAGGGGCTGCGAAGACCGCGCACATTCTGCGGAAAGCACAAGCGATACACGCGGCGGGAGGCCGTGATCTCGGGCTAACGGCGTCTAATAAATTGGCTTTAATAATTGAGAGGCTCTACCGGTGTCTGCGTGGAAGGTCTCTGGAAAACGGCAGCTAACCGAGCGTGCAAGGGTCGAGGGAAATTCAGGTTACACGGTGATAAGGGCTTGTACGCTTGCCAACGATTCGTTATGTCCGCAAACTTTGAAAATTTTTGTTTAACTTTGTCGGAGGTAAAATTGTTGACCCTCCAAGTCGGTGGACCACGCTTTTTAATCAATATGTCCAAAATTGTAACTTTTTTAAATACAGTTTTTCATATTTTCGGAAAGAGCGGGATAAAACTCAATTTTCTAAGGGACTGGACCTACGACGACTGGACCATGGGGTATCGAGTGGAGATCGACTGAATGTATAACAACTATATGTGGCACGTATGGATCTAGTACAGTGGCCGAAAGCGGGAGTGGGCTCGATTTTATGGATCAAGAATTGTATTTTTGGGATTTAAATGGAAAATATTGCACTGGGAGTAAAATAATTTTTGTGAGGCAGACATCTTTTTACGTTGCGAAAGAGGTGCAAAGTAATTTGCACATGGTTTCCTCATTTATTACAATTTTGAGCATAACTTCCTCCGAGACGAAGCTATGCTCAAAATTGTACAAGTACTGTGGTCTTAGTACTCAGTAATAGTACTTAAAGTACCGAAAACTACTTTGATACTTTAAGTACCAAATAAGTACTCATGTACTTTATAAGTACTGACTAGTCACGTCGTCGTCTGCTCCATTTTATCCCAAAGCTACATGCGGATTTTCAATTCCGTTTTACCCCACGCACCACCACCATCCAAAAGTCATTGGAAAAAGAAGTTTTTACCCATTATCCCGTTTTGCTCCACTATCCCTTTTTGCACCGCTCTCTCCTACATAAAAAAAAATTTTACGGTGACATAACGTTCGAGAAGCTTCAAGATGCATTAACGTTAGTCAAATTTTATCATAATTTCATTATCGAAGATAAATAAGATATTTAAAAAAAAAAAAAAAAAAAAAATAGATGTTACATCAACGCGATGTGAGCCTTCATTTAGTCGACCGGAATGATTAAATTTTTTTTCTGTGCTCGGAGACGCCCGGATCTCGTACTCGCGGGGAATATCGTACCAGGGGTCTTTGCAGCGTGTGCCGACGGCAGTGACGAGATAGAGGTAGAAAAATAAAACGTCGTCAATGACATCTGATTCTTGGCGATAAATCTCTGGCTCTCCTACTCTCGGCTGAGCTCCTCGCGAGAGGATCTCAACGGGAGCTTTCGATCCGCGCCACCCATTCCTCAAGGAATACGCGAACGAATCTCGAACGCGAATTTCAATCTCGCGCGATCGGAAAGCCCGTCGAAGATTGAGAGCTCTTTTCGCGTTCCTCGTTCGACGACGTAGTCGACGAATGGAAATAATTTTTCGCTCTCTCCTCGGCCTCCCCTCTCGATCCCCCCCCCCCCCCCCCGCTCGACTCGAAAGGAATAAGTTAAAACCTTCCTGCATACTTATTATACATATATCTGTGGCTATAACCGAGGCACGGATTAATTCGAAACTACGGTACGACCGAGATCTATTGACTGCTAACAGGATAGGGGTGGGTATTGCCGACGTGAGTATGAAATAAAATAACGTGTATGGCCTACTTTGTCACTAGTTCTCTCCGCCTCGTATTCCCGCTTTCACTCCCGAGAGCGTAGCGGTGTAAGCTCGGTGCATGTGTTTCATCGGCTTATTTTTTTTTTTTTTTTTTTTTTTTTTAGTTGTAAAACTCTTCTGGGATTCTCCGGAATGGGCGAGCGAATCCGGCGGGAGAAAAAGAAAAGAGGGGGAAAAAAAAAATGAATAAAAAAATAAGTTGAGCCCGAGTGACGTTATCGCGGGCTCTCGCTCAAGGTAACTTCGCGAAACTACTGCAAATGCAATAAAATTCTATATGCCGAGCGCGTAAACTTATTTCATGTTCGACGAGCGACTGCTCGCTCGTGAGAGAAACGAGACAGCGGGGCTAGCCGTGGAGTATCACTGTGCGTCTCTGAATAAAAAAAAATGAAAAATAATATGAACGGTGAGCGTCGAGAGATATCGGGATTTAAGAGATGCTCTCTCTCTCTCTCTCTCTCTCTCTTGCCGGGCTGCTATCGGGTGTCGTTGCACCGTATAAGTAGCCACCGGCCACGGTAGTGTCAGTTCGTCAATCATATTCGTCACTGATTGACAATCGATATTTGTACGTATTCGCGCAAATAGATTGGCGAATCGGCGAAAAGCCACGTCGCCGGGACTGACACGAATGTACAACGTGCCGATGGAAAAAGGAGAGGAGTTAAAAAAAAAAAGAAAGAACGGAGAGAATGTCTTTCATTTTGCGTCGTGATATATCACAGCCAATTTCTCCCCACCCTCGAGACGAGAGAATCGAACGCGAACGAAGCGAGAGCCGGAAAAAACGAGGCTTAGAAGGGTAGCGGAGAGAGTGGGGCAAAATGGACTTTTTTTTTTTATGTACCGCAAGGAAATGGTAAAAACTGTCCGTTTTGCCCCGGGGTTCAATTTCGCCCCGCTCTCCCCCATATCATATATAAGATCCCGTGAAGAGGACGACTTATCATCCTGGCGCGCGTTATGTCGGGGCTATAAGATCTTTTTTTTTTTTTTTTTTTTTTCGCCGGGCAAACTCGGCCATTTCTGCAATTTGGTACCGAAGACCGTGGCTAAGAGAAAGGGAGACGAGGAACAAGGAGCTGAAGATAGTAACCGGAATCTTCCCAGGGGTAAACTTCGATTTATTCTTCCCTCCCGTGGCGCCGGTCCTCGAACGGGGAAAACTTAATCGACGATAAAACATGGCGCTGGAGTGTAATGAACGGCTCTCCTATAAACCCAGGAGAGAGAGCTAGTCGGGTACGAGAGACGTTTCGAATTTACTCGTCTTTCCTGCGGTATAAATTCGCTTCAGTTTTCGGGTATATCTCATTCGAATCAGGGTAGTAGTTCGATAAGACGTTGGCACGCTCAAAAGGCGTTGTGCATTCGAACTGAAATTTCTTGTTCACGAACTTTCATAATATTCTTCCTGAATTCTGCAAGTTTTTTTGAATCTGCAAAAAAAAAATGGTAAAGGTTTATGGACAAGGAATGTTTGTCGAACCTTGTTTTTTTTTAGCGTGTACGCCTCGACGAGCGAGCCAGAGGCGAGTTTATATAGACGCGGTTGTTGCTGTTGCGGTGGTTTCAGATGTATCGGAAGAGGAAGGTGGAAGAAGCTCGACGGTCCACGATATCTCTCGCCTTTCGTTCCGCTTTTCATCTCAGCGGCTATACGTTTTGTGTTATCGATCGGTCGAGAGAACACACGCTATGCCGGTCAAAGGAACTGAAACTTTTCAGACGCAACCAGCAAGCAGCGCCTCGACGCGAATCATGTTTCTCTTTAGCTCTCTTCATGCCTCACGAGAGAGCCGAAGTATAAATAAGAATCTTTTTTTTTTTTTTCCTCCCCTCGCTCGAGCGGGATGAGAGGCATGAAAAGGTGAAATAGCCTGCTCGAGCTTTCATCAACGGAATTCTTCCAGGCCAGAAGATATACCAATAAATTTATATAAAAAAAATAAATAAATAGAATATTAAACATTTTAATGAGAGAGTAGAGTGACAAATACATGGCAGACAACGACGAGAGAATCGTTGCCGAAGAATTTCGCTACGTTTGTCTTTACGATACACAGACTAAAAAACTTTTCTATGTTTACCAGATATTTCTTGTTCACAAAGCCCGGCCATTATTTTTCTCGCTGATTAATTTTTTTCGATTAAAAGAACAAAACTTTCAGCAATAAAAAAAAAAAAAAAAAATTGTTAAATTTACCCGCGAAAAATTGTGAAACAAAAAGTTAACGTCTCATGGACTTTCACCCGCCAAGGAATGTTCGCAAAGTGTGCAAGTAATTTTTTGTCCGTGTACCAGACACGTACGGTGTTGGTGGCACAGTGGCAAGATAGAAGCCAATTGGCAAACGGAAGTAGAGGACGAAACAGTGGTGGAGAGGTGGGTGTGCTCGAGAGGGAGAATCTGCGGGCACGGCAGAGACACAGGCGATGGTGTGCGCGGGCGGTAGTTGGCGAGGGTTGGAGAGGGTAGTGACGACGGTATGCGCGCGAGTCACCGGCAGAAGCCAGCAGGGGAGAGAGAGAGAGAGAAAGAGAGAGAGAGAGAGAGAGAGAGAGAGAGAGAGCGAAGCCGGAGGTATGTAGAGATATATACACGCCGAGGTGGAACGTGAACGAGCAAGGGAGCCTCGGGAGCGGAGGCTGGAGCAGCGCTCCGAGCTGGTGCCGCTGCCGGTTGGCTGGGATCAATAGCGGAGAATCTAGCGAGCGAGCTAGAGGAGTCGAGCCGAAACGAGTGTAAGCGTAAGGGTGCCTACGCCAGCCAGTCAGTCTGGTCTACTGGCTGACCAGTCACCCACCGACTGACTGACTTATTTACGGTCCTTTACTCACGCCACCACGAGTGAGAGAGCCGGATGTAATTCAATATCGGTCAAGGCTGCGGAGCCACACACGCCCTACGCTTTCGAGAATTAATTAAATTCTCCATCCCCGGTCGTTCCTTTTTTTTTTTTTTTTCTTTTTTTTTTACCGCTATCGCACAGACGGGACGTAGTAGTACTACGAATGAGCTGTGCACTCATTGAGAAATTGAGTGGCTTTTTTTTTGTTTCAACCGCGAAACTGAACGGATGAGCTCGGAGAGAAAGAGGAAGTAATATGCACACTCCGCGTTTCATTGCTGAGCGATCGTTTTATATTGCGCGGCGTATGAAACGAAAAAAAAAAAAAAAAAAAAACTGTCGGAGCTTTCGCTCCCGGTATTAACCAATTCGCGTACGTGGAGGCGATACGTCGATTCAGCCGGTTCGAAATAAAAGTACGTAGACGCGCGTTTGTGGATACGGTGCGAGGGAAAAAAAAAAAAAAAAAAAAAAATATCGATAGTTCGACATTTCGGGGAGCGAGGGTGGATCCACGGTATGCTCCGCTGCCTTTGGCGAAGCGGGCGTTTGCCGCGATTAGTGTTTTTCGTGTATGGAACAGCCGAGCCGTGAGAGCCGCCGCACACACCGGCGCTATGCCGGAGGATCGGGGAATTTCAAACTCGCGATCCAATAGTTGTACCTCGACGTTATACTACTCGCGTTCGTGGCGGTTCGCGCGGGAGGAAACACCACGGACCGTGCGATACGAAGCCCGATCGAGGAATAGCTTCGGGCACTCGCCCGTTCGTCTGGAGTGAGGCGAAGTGTAATAAAAAAAAAAAAAAAAATTATAACTAAAATAAAATAAAAGGTCAATTAACACGGTGGAACATTATTGCATACGATAAAGCTCGAGCGAGGCCGACGGGTAATAACGCTTTATACACGATCGGACGTTCGCCATTGTCGCGGTAGGTTGGAAAAATATAGCGGGGGGAAAAAAACGACTGCGTAAATCCACGAGCGGGAAGCGTTGCGGCTTTGTCAAAAGTTTGCGGAGGTGAGAATCAACGGGCGAGTTATTTGGTTTTTCAACGAGCATGCTTTTTTTTTGTCTCTTTTGTTTTTTCTTTTCTTTTTTTTTTTTTTTTTTTTCAATTCTCCAACTGCCGGAGGCAGCTCGACTCGTTCGTAAAATTGAATGGGCGTACTACCACGAGCGCGGCCATTCAATTCTCATTATTCCACAATCGTGATGCTCCGCGAACGGCGCAATGTGTTAACGGTTGTCAGAATAATGAGGGAGAAAAAAAAAAAAAAAAAAAAAGAGAGAACGAGCGAATGCGTGCGAGCGAGTAAATCGTTGACACGCACACCGCCGTTAATTAACGCGTCGGTTTTAATGAAGTTTGACGGTGGTATAACCAAATGTATTATTCCGCGTGAGGCTCCCGTCACTCAGAGTTTCAAATGCATACGTTGCTCGATCGAAGTAATTTTCGAGCGAAGCCCAGAAGCAGAGGCGGCGGTTTGATGAAAGGGGGAACTCCGTGCATTGCACGGAAATGAAGCGTGAATTACAGTCGGCTCGGCAAATATCCCAGGGATTTTGAGAGTCAACGGTGGCCCCCGACGTGTATTGCCGGAGCCTGACGATCTCGTGCCGCGGAGGATCCTCGTGATTTCCGATTCCAACCTCGATAATATCCTACAGGAATATGCGGCGAAGCGTTGCACGAGGAGGCGAATGCGAGGCAGCGCAGCAGAGAGCACGGGAAGAGGCTCGTGATTCTGCGGAGGATGGAGCGCGCAGCCGGCAAGGGCCTCGAGGGTTAATTGGAACCGATCGGACGAGACTGGCTTGTCGAATCAGCAACAGTTGTCTGAGGCTACAATTTCCCGTTGCCGCCACTGTCGGCTACAATGAAATTAATTATGAGGATATAGATGAGAGTAAAAAATAGTATATTGTGCAACGAGGCTCGAAAGTTGGCGATTGCGACGAGTGTGAGGTTCGTGGCCCGAGGGCTGCAATCACACGAGTAGCAATCGCCAATTCGACCCTCGTCACACATCGTTATTTTTTGTTGCAAGTGCGTGAATCTGCGGCACTTGGAATGGCAGTCGCGCGAGACGAATACTGAAAAGCGAGGTTTACGTCTTCAGGGACGAAAACGTTAAAAGTAAACTACCAAGGGACGAAAACGTGAACAAGTAAACTCCCAAGGGACGAAATTTGAACGAAATGCGAACTGCGCATGCACGACTCTGTAATTTCACCACAGGTTCACAACTGCGCATGCAATGGGCCACTTTCGGCTCGCAAGACTGCCATGTAAAGTGCCGCGATTCATGCGCGTGTGACAAAAAAGTGTTATTAAAAATAAATGAATGGGTTTGCATCGTCGCAATGTATCTCTCGACGAGGTTTGATATGACTATCGAAGCGGGCATGTCGGGGGTGACAATGAAGCTCCGGTCGACGGGCTCGAAGCTAATGAGCCGATAAACCGCTTGAGGTGAATTGCGGAACGATCAATTCGGCTTTCGCATGTGCATAATAAACGGGGTTTCCGAGCTGCGTGCGGGAAGTGACGATGGGACGAAACCTGTGATTTTGTCTTACCGCTCGAAGTTAAGATACGGATATTGGGCGATTTCGAACTGGCGATGGATTAACGGATCGAGGTTTTTGCGAAGGTGGATCAGCACGAGCTGTGTTGGTAGGGACGTAGAGAGGGGCATTCAAAATGTACAGAATCAGCTATGGCGGTGGCCTTTGCCAGAAGCAAATTCGCCGTCGGCGAACCGTGTGCAGTGACAACCGCCGCGGCTCCGGTTGTATAAATGAATATTCAGTGTGCTCTGATTACGAATCTCCGTGGTCCCGGTAGGGCTGTCGCTCCGGCGGCCTCGCGTCCTCGCACAATCAGTTGTCACGCGGAAAATCGAATGAGCGTCCGAGGGCTGTGCGTCTCCGCTGCCGTTAGCTACTAATTCGGCCAGATAAACACGATCAAACTGCCTAATGCATTCTTCGTGCCGCGTACGCACCAACGAGAGACATCGCACTTAGATCAAATTGCAAATTCAAACGGTTAATTAAATTATAAATTCGTTCGTTATCCTGGAGACAGAAAGTCACTTCCGGTATGCAAAAAAAAATATATTACTTCAATTTTACTTATCATTTTTTTAAATTCCGCGCGACTGAAACGACCGATGGAAAAACGTTTGAGATTATATGTTACTAATAATTTTTTTTTTTTTTATGCAGTTAAATGCATGGACCAAATTTTCGATATCGCACCGAGACAGATCTCCAATGATCATATTTAATCCGATAAATCGAAATGAAAATAACTTGAGGGAAAAAAAAAAAATGAAAAAATGAACTAAACTCCAAAAGGCGAGACGAACGCGGTGACAAAAATTTATCGAACAGTGCATGGATAATTGATAGTTTTGCTACGGTGTATCGCGTGCTCATGTCGAATATCGATTTTCCTTATCACATACCTGGTTATGCATGGAGCGCGTCCGCCGCGAGACTCGACGTTGCCCAAATAAGCGGTAATTAACGGTAATTAATTATCGGTTAAGGTCGGATCGATCGAGTCTCCTGTAGCTACACAGTCGCTCAGCGGCGTTCCTCGTACAGCTTCGGCTGGCATCGATGGGATCGATAGGATTTTATGTCAAACATTCGAGGGTGAAAAGAGGCGCGTCCTTCGAGCGAAAAGAATATAACGGGGAGAGGACTGGAAACGACGGATCGATAAGAAGTGGTCGTTGACAAAAGTGAGGCAATTCCGCGGAACGTCTGGCGAGGAGAAGATAGCAGAGGGAAAGGAGAAGATACCGGTGAGACTCGAAGGGCCGAAACACCACCAAAAAAAAAAAAAAAGAGACGCGAAGAAAAAAGCTGGCACAGCTTGGAGATATCATTTCTGGCATCGCAGCAGAGAAAACGTTTCCAATTAGCGAATGCAAACGAGGCGTCGAGTTCACCGGTCCTTCGAACATAATTTCTGCATTTCTTAAACGCGCACGCCCTATCATGACTCGAATAAAATATCTCGTTATCTGCCGGTAGTTACAGCACGACGACCACTGAGAGCGGGTGGGGGAAAACAAAAAAATGCTCAGACTTTCCCCGAACGAATAATGATTTTCCCATGCTTTAAATTCCAACTGACGGTGCCGATGCGATTACATACAATTTTTTTTTTTTTTTTTCTCTCTAGCGACGAAGACGAAATTTTTCCACGTAATTAAGTCGCGCTTGCCTTTTTTTAGTTTTGAAATCGCGTCGACGGGGCGCCGAGACAGAAAGTTTCGTGGTCTCGCGTGACGCACGACGAAAGCCGGAAGTGCGTGTTCTTCTCGACGGATCGTGGGGTCGACGTTAAATTGGGGTCCCGACCGGGAGAAGAGAAATAAAGATTACACGATCGGAGTATTTGTCACGCTTTGGCGGAGAAAAAGAGAGAGAGTGGGCATAATCGTTTCTCGAGGATCTTTGGGATCGGAGCAATTGGAAGGTGGGTGGTTGGGAGGGCTTCTCCCGCGGATGTACGACGGGGATAGGGTCCAATACCGAACTCGAATCGCCTTCCGGCTATATACGCTCTCCTGCCTCCCCGCCAAATAAGATTAGAACATTATCAAAGTGATTTATCTCGAAATGGTTGTGGCCTCGAGGCCTCCTTCTGCCGTCATCCCTGCTTGAATTCTGAGGGGTTGAAACAGACTCGACGTTCCTAACTATATATATATACTATATATAGATCGTCAAAGAGAGAAAGTAAATCCCAACGGCGCGGCTTCATTTTCCTTCGCGTTTATACACGTAAAAGGAGAACGATCTCGCACGCCCCATGAAATCGTGAACGAGCTTCGAGAGCTGACACGACGAGAAAATAAAAAAAAAAAGGAAACGACGAAACAAATGCGATCTGCGAGCGAATTGCCATGAAACACGTGCAACTTCGAGGCACGCGTATGTTTAAATATAAAAGAAACCCGCGTTGGTATTATTGAAAACAGTCGATCACAGACTTCCTAGGGAATTATAAATTTACAGAAAAATAAAATAAAATATTATTACTATTGTTCGTACGGTGTACATTAGAACGTGAGAGATATTGGGTGGAAAGGCGCGGACACTGACAACTGGCACAATCGGTACGGCTGGAGGGTAGCGTGTCTCACGCATCACTTTATAACGAAAGTCACGCTCTATATCGTGTGCGGAACCGAAGGACGGAAATCGTATACTTTAACGCATGTGTAGCGCCCTTCTGTTTCTTAGAAGAATTGTTTTCTTTATTCTTTGTGCATGATATAGAACCTGCGAAGATCGATCGATTAAAATGTTTTTTTTTTTTGTCCCCGTCGGTCGTTTCCCATTCTCGAGAATGACAGTACTGAATTGGAATATTTCTTCGGATGCGCGAAATGCGAATAACACTAATCGATGCAACGAAACGAGAATTGCGACGTCGAGTAAGAATCTCCTTTTTTGAATTGCGAGCTTATCTCGTATCTTTCTAATACACTGGCTCGGGACTTCTCAGAGACAGAATGTATGTATAATATATAATTTTGATATTTTACTACAAAAATATAAATATTTGGAGACAAAATATTTATATTTAGATCGTATCAAGTATTGCAAATGTAACACATCTGATGTTCACCGACGCGATAATTATTTTCACTCTGTAAATAGTTTATCATTCGGTCGTTTCTCGTTTTCGAGAACGACGATACTGAATTGATATATTTCTTCGGATACGCGAGATGAAGTAACATCAGTCGATGCAACGAAACGAGAATTGCGCGGTCGTATAAGACGCTCTTATCTTGAATTACAAGCTTATCATACGTCTGTCTGATACACGTGCTTCTCAGAACTTCGCAAAGACATAAATTAATATAGAAACGTAAATGGGAAATCCCAACGGTACGTCGGGATTCTATTGTTATTGTTATTATTCACCGTAGGGATCCGCTAAGACAATGCACGAGTCGCGGGTGAACGGCAGGCTGTGGATGGTCGGATATCCATAGTGTGCGCAATATGCAAGTGGCATCGTGACAGCCTCCCCCCTCCCCCCCCGGAAGCAGAGCAGCGTTACAACTGGATTACACACGCGTCTGCGTTTGCCACGTCGTTTCGGCGTACACGCACTCAGCCGTCTACAGCCGAGGGCGAGCGTCTATTACGCAACCCACGATCTCTGCATATCCTGGGTTATGAGCTCGTGCCTCGTACAGATGTTGGCTCGCGGATATTGGATTTTATTTAATTCGATTGAAATCTTTTTTTTGCACCCCTCTCGCGCACCGATAGATGTAGATGAATTTTATTTTCTCACTGTCAATAATTCGCGGAAATTAATTGCCGATAAAGAAATAAATATAATGAAGAACAGCGGGAAGAAAGGAGAGATCGTAAATGGGTTACTATATTTTAATCGGAGTTACATTATCGCAGAGCGATATTGTACGTGTTACGCGTTGACTCGTGGACCCGCACGCGTTACGCGCGGGAACGACGATGATGTTAACGTGCGCGTAGAACGGTATGCGTCAGTCATGTCACGAAACTCGCGATCGAGATCGCCCATGGAATTCTCCCTTGGCGCGACCCATTCATGCAAAACCCCGTGACGTTTCCCGTGCACCGCGAGGGAAAAAGGCAGTAGTATCCGCGGGCCGAGTTTTCCGCTCACCCGCTCTCCGCGTATTTCAATATTTCCGACTTGTAACCCACATCGCCGTGTATGCACAGAAAATTGGAATGTAAAAAAATATCAATACCTCAAGAATAATTCGCTTTCGATTTGCCATAAACATATATATAAATATTGTTTTTTCGAACGTTTTCCCATTGTCGTTTCAATCTCATACAAAATTGTGAAAATTATAAACTGAGGTCACAATAACAAGTTTTTTTTTTTTCAGCCCGCAAGCGATGAATTTTTTCCACGCGTCCACGGCCCAAAAAACAAACATCGGGCCACCTGTGCCGCCTATATTTTAAGAACTTTATTGGGCCACCTATATTTTAAGAACTGCCCTTACCCTAATGATGAAAATTAGAATGCCATTCCTTCAGTTTCAGACGATTAGAGAAAAGAACCGAGGATCGCGAATGCGCCGCCTCCCTCATCGCTCTCACGAATGTCTTCCTCGTTCGCCTTCTGTGATACATATGTATCGAGGAGCGGAGAAAAAGGCCGGCGCAAAAAACTGGACGATCCAGTGGACGATTGAATCAGGGAGGAAGCCGTAGAAGCGATAGGACAGAGGAGAGAGAGAGAGAGCTTACTCCTACAGTTATCGGATAGATCGAGAACCGGCAGAGCTCTTTACGGAGTAAAGTGGACATTCCCTGCCGGACCGGCACCGTCATCCATCAGTGTCAACCTGTTGCGGTACAGAGTGCACGGGGCGAGTGCACAGGGACGCGACGAGAAAAAGACACGGCCGTGAACGGTTACGTGGAAGGTACACGTCGAGTTTGAAATCGTTGATGCTCCCCCGATGCGCTTTTGTTCCGGGTTTAAACGGTTTCTGTGTCCTCCAAAACTGAGTTTACAAGTTCCATCGTACTCCGACGGGCCGGAGCAGCGCCGTGTCGGAGAGATGTAGATAGGGTGGGCGAACGAGGGTCCGCCAGGAAAACTGGGACGTCGTGTTCGAGCTGAACACGGACGAACGCGACGGGCGAGGAGGGAGAGAGAGTTTAAAAGCGATGAACGAAAAAGTTGCACTTTTATGTTTCACACGCTGACGAAACGGCCTCGATTGGAGATGTACAAGTCGCTGAGAGTTTTTGCACATACAAGTGCCGCGCATAGCTGCAAAGTTGGCTAAACTTTGCTTCGCGAGATGCTAAAACAATGTATAGATTCATTGCTACAAAAACTGATGAATATCGTATGGATATTTCGTAAAAATAAAAAATAATATAATCCCATCGCAAATGGTGGAGACCGGTGCGTTTTGTCGCAAGCTTTCGTTTCTCTATGTAACGCTCCAGAGCCGGACCAGCACAGCAAATATTATACTTCCGATACGTGTTCATATCCAAATACGAATCGCCGCCATTCTCGCGTTCGACGTATTCGTACAATTAAAAATCTCAGTATTTATTCATTTTTCAGTGTTTGCATTAACGACTATCTACCGAGCGATCGAACAAACACGAGTCAGACCGATCGCATCGAGCAGTCCGATGCGACCGAAGTGCATGCTCGGCTCAGCGTTCCAAGTGGAACTGTCCATGTGTGGTCAGACGCAGCTGCAGCTTCAATGAAACAGTCCCGCAGGGCTCTCGACCCGTTCGACCGTCCGCAAGCTCCAAAAGTTTCGTTATCCTCGAATTCATGGAATAGAGTCGTAAACGGCGCAACAATATCAACCAACTTGAAACCAGACGAGACGATGAGGAATCAATCGTATTGTAACTAACGACATGTTTCTGCGAACACGAGGAAGCGGATGCTTCTCGCGGAGGAAGGAAAGGCACGGAAGGGGCCGGGAAGGACTGGCGATGTATAGGCGGTGATGAACCGACCGGAGCAGGGGAGCAAGCACGTAAGACGCAGACCTAGTCCAACCTCGGCACGAAGCGGGTGTACTACTGACACACACACACACACAAAACATCGTCAACCGGAGCAAGGACGATTATCGGTCCCCCTCGTCCCTTTCGCAGCCGTTCAAGGTAGCACGGTCCCTCCTTCTCTCTCCCGTTCCCTTCGGCAGCTACATTCGAGTTTCCGGAGCGCCGCCCTTGATTCTGTCGGCGAAGCTCTCTCACGGGTTCCATTCAATTTTCAAACTCTCGACAATATTGAGCCACGATTATCCCCCGGTTTTCTCGCTGACCTCTCCCTCAACCTACCCGATCGTCGGATCTCGACAATCGAGGCTGGATTGAAGTGGCAAGCTTTCGCGAATTTAAATCCATCGCTATACGCGATGAAACATTGTGAGCAATCTCTCGGGGGAGATCTTGTCAATCGGAGAAACTCATGTGTATGTATATTATCATTGTGTGCGTTGCTGCTGAGTCATTGGAATAATAATGGGATGAGCAGCCAATTGGGCAAAAACCAATTCACCGAACGACTCGAAGTAGATTGATTATGTTTATCCGTACGGAATGAAATATGTGACTCACTTTCATCGGTCTGCGGCGCCGACAGGATGGCGCTGTGCTTCTTCTTCACCTCCTCGACGTTCGTCTGGATCGTGTCGATCATTTCACGTATCTCCTCCACCTTAATTGAAACAAGATAATTGTTAATCGATCGGCATTTCTCAATTCGGAGGAAACTCCATTTTTAAAAAAATTAAGTTGCTATTTTTAACAACTTTTCTTTTTTCTCGATTATTTTGTCGAACGACTTTGGTTTAAAGTCGAACGCTAACCGATGCTGGCACTTTTATCGATTCTACCCGTATCGAAATACACAATTTTCGACGACAAGCTCACGGAATCGAATTCGACGTGAGACCGTTAAAAAAAGACTCTTGCTACGGCGATATTAACTTAAAATCGATGAACATCGCCCGGGCCATATATCATTATCTAAATATAAATTTACCGTAAGTTACTCTTATTGTTATCAATTATAATTGAATCTATAACGTTCGATTGCGACGGCGAAGATAAAAATACATTTCATGACGTATCGCATACCCGTCACACAAACGTAACTGCGTCATGACTATTTATAATGGTGGGACTGGCGTACGGTAAAACGTGAAAGAGCGATCGCAGGACGAAGGCGGGTTCTTTCATCGTGCCGCCTCTCTCGTGAATTCTTCGAGAGGCCTTGGTTGGATTCTCGGTTCGCGCGCTCGCCTTTCTTCCGGTACGGTTCACCCCAGGAGACGTCGAAAGCTCATTGGCAAGAGCGTCTGAATGCAACGGAGCACGAAGGGTGAAACGAGAGAAAGGCGAGAAAACGTAGTGGAAAGAAAGTTCAGACGGAGGAGCAGAAGCCGCCGGATGCTACAGTGTATCGCCCGATCGGAGCTCCAGCGGCTCACGTACGACCTCCGTCTATGAAATCTATATTGCACAAGATATTTCACGATAGTTAGAGGGTAGAGGCGAGAGGTAAAGCGAATGCTTTGCTTTTTACGCTATCGCTCGGAATAATCGGCCAGTTGGCAATACCGGTGAGGAGGATTTTAAAGAATTCAGAAGCGATATCAAAATAAGTCTCGACCCATCTCGTCTGGATATTTTTCCATCGTTTTCCCTGGTCTATCAAAGTGCTCGGGGCAATTTACAAATTTCTCATCGCAACTTTATGTTATAACTGTCGCGGTAGAAATTTTCGAGCGTTACGTCTGTGTGACGCTCGAAAATGTTTACCAGAAAGCTATCAAGATGTTCGCTTAATATGCGTTCGCCTGATCGAGAAATTTGTGGCGAAGGAGCTCCTTGCACGGTCGCACAGAAACGGAACGATGAGATCCTTGGATCAAAATTAATTCGGGTCTCCGAGGTTCGTGCAATAAATTGGGACGCTCGCAAGCATTCCGGTAGGTAATGATTAGAGGGAAACCCTCGCTCTCGCTCGACTGTTGATTGCAGTGGCAATGAGCATAATCCGGAGAACTCACCGAAGAAACGAGAAGATAGGTGTCAGACACGAGGGTTTTCGCACGAGGGAAGGAACCGGTGGTTGAAGTGGAGAGGAACTCGTTACCGCTCGCGCGTAGTTGACCTCTTCCGTATACCGGAGCGTCAATGAGATCCTCCTCATAAACAGTAACTTCAGGTTAGCCTCGGTTGCGGATTTAGCCGAGCACATGTGTGCGCAAGGGGGAAGAACTCGCTGGCGAGTAATGAACGAAAGCGAATTTTCCTCGAGGTTCCTGAGAGATCTGAGAAGTCGTTTCTACCCGAGTGGTTCGAGGCAGCGAGTGCGTCATCAGCGAAATACCGGAGCGTTTGAGAGAGACATCGGGCAAACGGTCGTATACAATAGACGTATAAAGGAGGTCGGGCCAAAACGCTCAAGCTGAGAAATAAGGGTAGTTCGGATGAGTCATAATTGTTCCCAGAATTCGAGACAAATAAATTAAACTTTGGGACAAAATGTGGTATGTCCGAAGCTCGCCGTCACGGCAACTTCTACTTTTATGAAATCACCCCGATTTAGGAGGTATTACGTCGTTCCAATTTCGCCCCATTCACTCTCCAGCGTTTCGACGAATTTTTCGGTAATTTTTGCACCGACTCGATTTTGGCCCGTCTGCAGTTTGCAGCGTCCCGTTTAGCCCCGGTCTACCCAGCTCGCGGACATATCGATTCTCTAGTCGTAATACCATTAGGATCGAAGCTACATTGCAGCAATTGCAGGCGATAAACAGTTAACGAGGCCGCAGTGGTAGCCTATAGCCATTTGACCGCGGCGATGTCGCCAGGGTTTTCTCTTTTCTCCCTACTTCCTGCCAGCGAGTTGTGTTCAAGGTTTCCGAGCGACCGCGTGAGACCGCGGAATCACTTGTACGCGATAGAGTATCGATAAAAATAATTATAGTCCGTGCGGAAACATCGGCAATGGCTCAGTGCGGATAATGAGTATCGATCCGTGCTGCTGCGAATGACGTACCGAAGTAATTCCCGCTGAATTCAGAAAACTCGCGGCGACGGTCGCGGATTTCCGGAACCCGCCGGGAAAACTGGAACCCATTCGCGGAATCGTTCATCCTCGGCGAAAACTTTTTCATTCTCCCCTGTGTGGCTCCTCGGGAAAAACTTTTCAGCCGGGATATAACATTCGCTAAGCGAAATTTGCGAATCCGCCCCCTAACACCCCCGCTCACGTCGGGCATGAAAAACTTATCGTCGCAGAGAGACCGGTGCAAATTTTTTTTTTTTTTTTTTTTCTTTGTTCTCCGCGTGCCTGTTTCCGCTGTGTGCGTCCCCAGTTACGAGCGCGCCTCGACAATGTAGAACGGCGGAGTATCGCGACAACCCGGATTTAGCTGTATGCGGGGAAAGACGCTCAGACGCTCGAAACCGGCGCCGTCTGGTCTTTCATGCCACCCTCGCGGTGAAGATGGAGGACGACGTGAACGCTACGAAGAAAACTGGAAGAGAAAAGAGACTCGAATGGCTCTTCGCTCGAGGATACCGCGCGTCGGTTCGGATGAACGGACGGGCCAAAAGAATATTAAATCCCTCGACCTCATTTTCGGAATACCATGAGTCGTCGGACGATCGAGCTTTCGCGAATTCGGAAGTGCCCGCTCGTGCTGTTCATCTCTCCACCGTTAAATCGGAGCACTTTGCTCGGATCGTCCAAATAAATAATAAAGTGTCATTTATTTTCTGTGCACGAATGACCTGCAGCGGAAATGTCTTCGAGCGATAATTTAGGTATTTTATTTAAGACCCGCTCTTCGATCGATTAATCAACGGTTTTTTTTTTTTACAGAAAAGCAGAGATGTATTCGTCGTTTCCGTACCAAGTTTCTTATTCCTTCTGGGGCGTCTCCGTAGCCGTGTTTCAACTTTTACCGTTTAAATATGCATACACCTACTCTCGAGTTAAAAGATTCCTCGGGGGTGCGAGGAACAAGCGCGGTCTCGCTTTACGTTCAAGGCAAGCGAACAAAGTTCCATTAGCTCGGGCGTGTATCATCTCCCCGGTTACCACGGGCGCGTGCCCCAGAATACGAAAGGAAGTTTGTCGGGTTCGGTATTTCGCGACCTCGGAAACCCTCTCGCGTAGCCGGGAAATAACTCGATCCGCATGATAGTGACTTGTGGAAATTTTCGAATGCAACCGACTGCACCGGTGCATTTATTTGTTTATCGAATAACGATAAACTGCGACGATTAACGAGCTACGATGACAACGATTACATATTTATATGTAGGTATATGAATACACTGAGAGAAGGATCTAGTAAAAATTACCAATCATCTAAGAAAAATTACCATAGCACATAGTAGTAGAGCGTCAGGGCGCCACCTATGGTAGGAAGTGCTGGATTTATAAGAATTTTTCTTACATATTATGGTAAAAATTCTTGCATATCTCCGACTTTCTACTGTAGGTGGCGCCCTAACGCTCTACCACTATGTGTTATTGTAATTTTTCTTAGATGATTGGTAATTTTTAGTAGATCCTTCTCTCAGTGTAGCGAAGAGCGGGGCAAAACGGGACCGAATAATCCGAATGTATCGAGGGAGAACATGAGGTATCCAAAAAGTATTGTATAATTGCGTTTAGCCGACTGTCCCATTTTGCCCCACTCTCCCCGATATATTATATATAATCTCCATTGCACGGTGAACTCGTACCAGAAAAAGTCGTCTTCGCGGTGCGCCATAGATATCTCCGGGAACAAGTAAAAGACGCTTGGAGCTATGATAAATGAACGGTGAGCTCACACTGGCTTCTTATATTTTCACTCCGTCGAAGCGTGAATTTAAATTGCTCCCTTTTCTTTTAAATTTAAAGTTGAAGTTGGATCAGTGAAAATTACTGAAGAACGATAAAGAGCCGCTGGAGAAGGAGAGAGAACGAGGGAGGCAAGAAAATGTATCAATTTAAAATCCGTACTTCATGTAATCTCGGGGAAGGAGAGGGGAGCTCGCTGTGTGTGAAGAGAGTAAAGACGTCATCATATAGTACGCTATCATAAATTTCTCTTCGAACAAAAGAGTCATACCACGTCTCCACCTACGTATAATGTAAATAACGACATAATTCTTTTGGCTTATTTGTTTCGTTTCTTTCGTGTATCGTAACACTGAGATAAATATAACTCTCTCCTTATGCAGCATTGTGTATCGACATTGTGTTCTTGATTCTTGATTCTATTGTGCCCCGTATCGATACTTTTTGTGCTCGTGGACCACATTTTGCCCAGTGGTGCACTTAATACGACAAACTAATATTTTCAATAATTTTTTTTTGGGTACTACATTTTGCCCAATATCAGTGTCGCGTTGCTGTTCCCCATTTTGCGACGGTCTCCCCTATTAACAGGTCTTCGGCGCCCCACACGGTCACGTGGGCTATCAGTGCGAATTCTATGATTCTGTCTCGGTGCATCCCTGCGAGTATCCAATTACACACACCGTACTTTGTTATACAGTGGATTCCTACTCGTATCGGTGGAGGCGACGCGTACAGCGGTCGGGAAGGCCCGCAGCGTTGAAAACAGAAAATCCCATTAACGCGTATATCATCCCGGCAACGAGTGTGCGGATACGGAAGAACATGAGGAGGATCGGAATAACGCACATTCGTTGAAATACCAGTAATCGTTCAACAGCCGCGCTCGCTGTCCCGCGTGGCGGCTTTCACGGAAGCTTGGTAAAGAATGGTAGAAAGAGAGCCGGTCGGACGATCGGAATCGAGTATCGCGTGTACGAACGACCGGATAGTCGGCTCCCCCTATCGAGCCGGTCGGCGAGGGAGAACGAAACTGCAATCTGCATAGAACATCGGTGGCGAATCGATTGCGTGTACACCCTGTACACGGCCACCCGGGTCAATCGCCCTCTGCGCTTCAACACCGGACTGTAGCGAGCCTCGATCCACGATTTAGTGTTCGGCTACATTGTGTGTGTGTTTTTTTTTTTTTTTTTATGAAACTCAACCGGTCTTTGTCGACGGTAACTCTATAAGCTTAACCCAGTTTTATACCCCAGCGACACCGATAATTCTCAATGAAAATAGAATGGACGGCCAAAGTGGATCGATTCTCACGTTTCCCGGAAAATACCTGTGCGTGCCACGTTGAGGCGGCAGATAGGGAGGGACGCGGGAACCGCGGAGCGGACTACCGTAGCGTGTCGTGGATATTAATGGAGAACACAGAAGCGAGATAAATGAGAGCCGAAAACGAGAGGGAGCGATCTACCCCGGAAGTTGGACCGAACGATGACGCACTCGCGAAAGGTCTTTCACCCGCCCATCCCATTGAGGCGGAAGCCGCGAGATTTACGGAAGAGACTCAACCGGATTAAGCGAATGTACCGACGCTGACCTTACCGAATTTTACGTACGAAAACAAATTTCGAGTGACGCGCGTGACATGTTGACGCATCTACGGCACTTCCGTTCTGGTTTAACATTTTTTTACATCACTCCGTGTGTAAAATGAGGTTTTACGCACGTTTCGCGTGCGGAAAACCCCATTTTCACGCGTCGTGATGTAAAATTTCGTACGATACTCGTGCGATAAATCATTTTCTGACTCGTGTGATTGCATCACTCGCCTTCAGCTCGTGCTGCAAACTCACACTCGTCAGAAAAAGTTTTATCGCACTAGTATCGTAATGTACTATTATAGAAAAGAGGCGGCGAAACACTGAGATGAGTAAACCGTAAACATTAGGAAACTATCCGGCGGGAAATTATTATTATTAAAAATAATAATAAAGCAAACATCTCGACTAACGCGCGATGAAATAATTCAGGTGTTAAATTACCGTAATCGAAAGGAAGTGGGGTGCAAGGAGAGTGACCCGTGAAATGTAGGGAATTATCTGGCAAGAAATTGGCGTTATCTGCGGAGGAACGTGAATATTCCGCGAGGATCTCCGCGAAATTTCGCGCTGTACGTTTTATCTCTTTCGCTCTATGCCTGTCTCTGTCTCTCGCGCTCGCTCCGCTGTGCAAACGAAGGTGAGGCGCGCTCGAGCCCGAGAGTGTACTGCAAATACCCAATTAAGCTGCCTAACGAAGTGCAAGCCTTCCGTCGTGTTTGAACGTGGACCTGTGAAAGTTCGGAAAGAGCGGGACAGACAAAATATCGGTGGAAACTATACGCCGCGATGAGTTTGAAAAAGAATTAAATACGAGCCGCGCCGAGTTTCACTCGTTGGATGAAATATGTTTCTAACGCTGGGGGAGTCGAGAGGAACGTGTATAACGGCTGTCAGGGCGAAACTGACAGGCTAAACAAATTAAAACCGTTCCGATGATTCCGGAGTTACGACTATTTATAAAAAAAAAAAAAAAAAAAAATCTTAACAATTATTCCGAACATCCGAGAAAAGTGTTTCGGCGCAAAATCGAGTACTTCTCAATCTGACCGCCAAAGCGACTTACAAGGTGTTCATTTCACCCCCACATTGTCCAGTGTTTCAATGAATGTTTCGAGAAACGATCCGCCACTCCATTTCGCCCCCTTCCGTAAATGCGTGAGCAAGGTCCGCGAACCGTGTCACACGATTAATCAAGTGCATTACAGAGTCAACCCTTTATCGTGGCTCTGATGGATAGTCGCGGGACCGAAAAATATATCAGGGTCGACGTGAGACAAATTACCCGGATCGGGAAGGCTCCTTTATTCGGTCTGACAATAAAAAATAAAGTACCGGTAACTAATGTAGCGTTACAGATTGAGAGTCGAAGGAGAGCGCGTTTCCGGGGGCGAGAAAGAGAGAGCAGAGTCGCATTGTAAATCTGTGACGGACATAGGGAAGTCCGGCCCGTCGACCGAGGGGAAAAACGACGAGGGCAACCCTCGCCACTCCCGCAGCCTCGGATATGTAAGAATCGAGGACACGGCCTGCTGACGCTCGTAACTATATCCTATCGATCGGAGAATTCAGTGCTAAATACCGTCCAGGTGTTGCAGTTGCCCGCAGGGTGCAATAAACTCTCGGATCACGGCGCATTTCTTCTCGTATCTTTATACAGGAAATCATGGAGAGAAGAGACGATAATTTTCTATTCGATCGAAGCTATCGAGCGCATCAATCCACCATCTATCGTAAAGTAAAAAAAAAAAGATCAATAAAAAAATAACGTATGAAGGGAGGAACAGGGCAAGGGCGCATTACGGAACGTGAAACCCCCGCGGCTCGTTATCGAGGCGTCGATCTCCACGGTCTCGAGGCCTATAATAGAACCGAGACACGAAGGCCCATTGCCGGGAATCGAAGAAATCGATCGGACAGCAAGATTTCGAGGATGCAAGAGAGTCGCCTCGGCTTTAAACGAGAACGCCGCGCGACGTCCGTCCGACTTGTACGAAGAAATGATATCGCGACTTTCAGAGTAGTCATTGAGTGTCGTGCCAACGAGCACGACATTCACTCGCGATTAGCTTGACCATCAAATTTTTCTGGTGCAGATGAGCTCTTGTCCGAGATTCGTACGAAGCAGTCTCTGGATTAGCGAGGTCGATGAGAAATTGCTGAATAATTCTTCGGTGGGGTAGCACTTCCGGTCCTCCCGAATCGGAACCACCTGGACGATTTCGCACGCTCTGATGCCCTCTTCCGCGAAGCCTCGGGCGCTCCTTCGCATCACTGTCACGGCGAATAAGGCGTCCTATCGAAAGAAAAAAATTGAAGAAAACTGGCAGATGAAGTTCCGTTTGGAAAAAGTTTGTGCGGATCGTTGCGGTGTCCGTAGCAGAAACGATTTCGCTGCCCGCCCGGAGAGCAACCCTCGCCCATAACGAGATGGCATTTTGCCAGTCCTGATAGTGAAGCCGAATACGGCGAGGGTGGTAGTGTCCGTGGTCGCCAACCCCCCTACTACTGCGACGTACGAGGGAATACAGCTTAACACTCGATCCCGGAAAGTAAGAGGAGATCGGTAGCGGCACAGTTGCAGCGCAAAGTACACCGGAGTTGCGCTCCAGTAATGTGCTTCGTTTAAACCACCGAACACGAAATCCGCGGCCTATTCCCTCTGCTCCGTTGCCGACCTCGTCCCGCTCCTCGCTTCGCGGCTTGCGGGCTTTCGGGCCGTTTGAACTCGTGCAGAGCAATTAAGCCGACCAGGGGAAAAGGATATAACGCCCACGAGTGGCGGTGCACCTCCACTTTTTTGTTTTCCTACTTTTTATTTTACCTCCGTCGTCTCTTGTTGCGCGAAGCCCGGCCACCAACGCCAAAGAGAACGTAGCGCCTGCGGTGAGGGATTAGCGACGAAACTCTACGCGTCTTTAAACTCCCTGCGCGTTTCGTGTGTAGGAGAAAAAGAAGGGACGATAACGGGAAGAGCGGAGGACGCGAGAGACACGGTTTACTGTTCGGAATTTTGAGGATTTGTGTGTCGCGCGAGCAAAGCCGGAAAAGCGTACTTTGTATGCTTTGAGCACAGTGGAAAATACGTTTCTCTGATTTTAGTCGGGCGATATCATGCTGTGACGGTAAGCAGAGAAGCGAGGGAGGGACGAATCGGCCGCAGCATAAAAACGTCGTTTGACGCTCAAACTGCGGGACGTAAAATATTCCCAATGTGCACAACCCTCGCGCGGTTCGGTGTACTTTTTCAAGCGGAATAAACTGCAATATCAACGCTTCGATGCCGCCGTTCGGTGCATAAATGAGGCAAACGAGTAATGTAATCTCCACCGCTGGGGGAAATTCTGTGTTACTTTATTCTGCATTTCATTCCGCATCGGGAACTCGTTAGGGCATTTTTTTTTTTTTTTTCTTTGACAATGTTATTTCAGTTAGAGAGACGCGGGTTTAGATTTTACGCGCGGGGCGACAGTGACGAGGCGTCGAATCGCGAGTTATAATTCAACAAGAGGCAGCCGGGCGCTAGTTTTTTAGCTCGTTTCAGAAATTTCTGAGACGCGTTAACATCGCCGAAAACAACGATTGTTTGTTCTCTCGTCCGAGAGTTCCCGCATGAATCGTTACGACAGGAGTGAAGTAAAATAAAAACGTGGGACAAAGTCGTAAAAGTCGACTACAGCGGCTTTCGACGGTTCGACGAATGAAAATCTCTGCCGAGCGTGTCGAGCGTTCTTTTGATTTGAAAGAGGCGAATTTTCTTCTTTCTACTCGCAAAAAAAAAAAAAAAAAAAAAAAAAAAAAAAAAGTGCAACAAATAGCATTACGTATTCATGGAAGCGAGATCGAAAATGTACGACATCACAGCGGAGAGTTTCCGTCGCTTTGTCGAGCTCGAATTCTGTCAGGCGGATGCGGTGAGGACCGGAGGAACATAGAAGAAACCGAATTATCGTCACCGCAACTATTATGACGCGGGACGCCGGAGTGGCACGATAAAGTTTGGTTAACGGCAGGACGAGCGAAAGGGGTTGCCGCCCTATGAATATTTTCCGGAGCTCTCAGCCCCCACCTATGTCCCCACCTCGGCACTACCGGCAACATTCTATTTCCCGTCTAGGCCGCCGCGACCCGGCAACTTTCGCCGTGACGCTGAAAAGCCCTAAGGCAAATTCACACCTCGCTGACGGGAATTACGGAGGAACGCTCGAGAATGGAAACGCGAAACAGGGTGATGTGCTCGCGAAAATTACGAAAGATTAAATGGCGAATATTCATAAAGGTGGTCGGGGCGAAACTGTCCGATTTTTTTACCGCAGTGACGGATCGACGATTATCTAAGAAATTTAATATTCTCGATAATTATTGTGAACATCCGGACGGGATGTTCGGGGCAAAATGAAATAACATAACGCAAGTTAAGATTTTTGAATTCGTCCCCATTTCGGTGATTCCAGACGCTTCAGTTTTTGCGCATTTGTCGGAATATTTGGTGATGGTCAATCTTGCCCCGGTACCTCCTGTACGAGGAAATCGCGAATCGCCCAATGGGAAGCTATAGTCTCGCAGAGTGACTCATCGCGGCTCTGTATCAATAGCGCTCCCACGCGTCCGGCGCTGCGCTCGCAAAATAACAGTTCAAAGCCGTATGGAAAAGGGTGGGCGGAGAATGGGGATGCGTGGGTGTCGACCACCGTGTCGACTACCTCGAGACGCGGGGATACAGGGTGAGAGTGTAGGCGAGACACTATCCAATAAAGCTCTCCATACACCCGGTAGCATCAGCCGCGCTTTCGTGGGCGTTCTAAATGTCACGTACCGGGAATTTCATCTCGACTCTAAAGCGCGGCGCGGGTGGACGAGGATGCGTGCCATTGCCGGAGGTACTAATTGCCAATAATTTCAAATACGCATCCATCAAATGCGGCGAACAACCGCACAGACGTAAAAAAAATTTCGAGAGCGGTTCTCCAATTGTATTTTTACAAAAAATTTTGTAAATAAATATTTTACTTTATTTATAGCAGTAGTGAAGGCGCTTTATTAGCCACGGCAGTGTTTTTTTTTTTGCCCCTAGGCTAATGGGCCATTGAGCAGCCCTTCAGCCCTTTTATTTATAAAGTAACTGTAAATATTTTATTTCATTAATAATTCTATACTACAAATGATATAGCATGGAGCAGAGCCGAGCAAATAGACTGAGTACTCGAAGTACCTATTGAAATATCAAGTGCAGAATTAGTGCCTAGTATTCGGAACTTCAGCAATTCAGTGCTTCAAACACTTAATACTTCAAGTACTCTGGTATGGAAAGTAATATTGTTCAAGATCGCAGAGTCGCCTTTTCGTTCTAGAGGAATTTTCTTCTTTTTATAAATAACAAACCCCTCGTCGAGAGGCTAGGCGAGGAAACCCCCCCCCCTTCCCAAAGCTATATCGTTAGAGGGTCTTATGTGAATGAAGTGTCGTACAATGCACTCTGTGTTTCCTGAAGTTTTGCACGCGCCGGGCCAAGTGTTTCCGGTCCACGAGTATATAACTGTTCGCGAAAGTGCCCAGGACGCTGAGAACTTTTGTCGCACCTTTTTTATATTTATTTATTTTTGCGCCCTATCACACAGATGCCGGTGTATTGGGTGAAATTTCCGTGGGTTAGTGCACCGTGGTCGCTCGTACAGCGTACGATAATGAACACCGACAAGTAACGATCTCGGTGACGATGTATATTTTATACGCTCGGGCAACATTCTTCGCGCCACGATATATTACGAGTTGCATTGCCAGAGAATGAAATTTTAATGAGGATAATAAAAAAAAAAAAAAAAACAAAAAAAAACATCGTTGCAGCAATTAAAAAACACGCGATAATGAAATTAGGAGCGGAAAAGAAATAAAAAGAAAATTGCGTTTGAAGCGCGTACGAGTTATTCGAACAAAGTCCGGAGGGGGGGAGGGGGGGGGGCGAGAGACTCGCCGAGTAAACCGATTTAGCGTGGATTACACGTGGCGAGAACTCTGTGCCCGCGGTATAGCGTAGGGCAAAAGGCAACTTCGATCGCTCGGTCTGCCCGCTCAACTCACTGCCTATTGATATTGTTATATAGTTTAGTCCGCTTTTACCCGGAAAACTAACGGCGTTGTATTGTCGTGAGTTACACGTTCGACGATTATATGCGCGTGATTGAGCACGGTTAAATATACGTATTTTTTGTTTGTAAATCGAAATAATTTCACGCTTATACTCACGTCGGCGAAGAACTCCGTCATGAAATCATCCGGCCCACCCACGGGAACGGACACCTCGTCCGCCACGTCGTCATCGTCCGACTGGGCCTGAAATACAACAACAAAAAAATTAAATTAAAGGTCACGAATCATTTCGCGTTCGCTCGCGAAGCTTAACGATTAATGGAGGGCTTAAATGTGAACTAGGTAAAAAGAAAAACAGTAAAAACATGAAGATAGAAAAAAAAAAATCAAGATGAAAAAAAAATATTCGGCGAAATGATTTAATGGATTATCAGGGTAAAAACCCTTGGCTAAACGACCGTGCGAAGATAACAGCCCGTGTGCGTGCGTGAAACGAGAGAGGAATGCTCAGGTTTACGATAACTGCCATTTATCGCCTCTGCCCGTTTCAATTGGCTGAGTGCCCTCGATTAAACCGTCATCGGGAGAAAAATGAGCCGATCCAGGGACCGCTGGTTACACGAGGATTCTCCTCTGTCGCCAGCATCGTTATTCGCAGGGTCAAAAGCGAATCCGTTCGAGCAATTATTTTTCTCCATTCTTCCTGCTGTTCGGCCTGTTTACCCTCATCGTGTGCTTCACCGTTCCGGAGGTCAACGCGAGATGCCGAGGAGAGAGAGAATCACCGCGCATCGTTATTGTTACCGTCACGCTTCATAAGGTTAACGGGCATCGGCCTCGATAATGTGAAATTCTCGTATCACTCTGTGCGTGGTACGCGCATGATTATTCGTATGCCACCGCTGTCTGTAAACGCGCGAAATTGTTATCGGATCGTGCGTGATTCTCGCATCGGAACCATTATCGTCCGACACGTGGACCATCAGATCAATTAGCGCATGAACAATGAACGAACATTCGGATATTAAATGCGAAGCTCCGACGCGACGGACAACAAAAAATTGCACGCGTTCTGCTCGAGAACGTCGTCGATTCTTGGACATTTTTATAAACACGAGAAGCTCAATATTGTTGCGGGAAAAAAAAACACTCGAGCCATGGGTCTTCCGAGAACGCGCGCCGCGGGAGGGAGAGCGGGCGAATCGATGCGACGGACGATGCTCGTCGAAAGTAGCCAACGCCGACGTTTCGTCCGATCGATATTTTTGTACCGCCGGATTTTTCGCGGACTCGTCGGATTATAATGCACGAGGGTCTAGTGCAACAACCGGGCGTAGAGACGGAGAGGAGAGAAGGTGGAGAGGAACGAAGAATCAATCTCGGCTCGTCGCACGACAGCAAGTGCCGAAAGAATATGCTGAGTCGGTGAGAGCCGACGGGATTGTTTGCCGGGCGAGGAGGGTGTATCGGTGAGCCCTTGTCTCTACTTTGGACAGTCTCGAAATGCTCGAGCGATCGTCTTTGCACACTGGAATGCCGAGAAGTCTCGAGCCGATGCGTAATAATGGGTATACTTTACGAGAACAAAAAAATGATCCGTCGGTAAAGCAGTTTTTTTTTTACAGTAGTCGGTATCGATAACCGAATTGTCCGCTTGAACACGTTAACCGAACGCGCTCTCTGCACGCTTCGAGTATCCGCGCTAAGCGTCATTCTGTCATCGTAACAGCAGCTCGCTTGTTTAATTAAAATCGCCACGACTTCTGTATGTCCGTAGTAATAACGAAATTTAAACGAGAAGCTCGTGCAATTGGCCCCGCTTTCGTCCAAACGCTCCCCCCCCCCTCCCCCTCCTGCTGGCAGCTCGCAGATTCGAACTCTCTACCTTGTTGCAATTAGCGCGAGCGTTATGTAAACCCCGCGAACGCGTGCGGGGGGCACGCCGACGGAACGTGGCAGCGTAGGGACACATAGGCGTATATCATAGCTTTCCGAAGCGTGACACAGCCTTCGCCGACCGTGTGAAATTAGTCGAACGATGCTGGTCTTGTGATTGCTTTGTGGGTCAAGGATATGCAACGGGACGTTATTCAATGATGTCTGAGTCTTGCGCTTCGACCTCGCAGGACATTCAAACCGCGTTAGCCGGTAGCTGTGCAATTAAGAAAAAAAAAAAGTATGAGAGTCTTCGTGCGGAACTATGACCGAGAAAGCTCCTTTTATCTTTTTAATTCCCATCGCGAGCGTTGTCCCTAATTTTCTCACGTCCATTCGTTCGCTCGTAGCTCGGGCTCACCGTTGTTTATCAATTCCGCGTTACAGTCGGTCGAACGATAACGATCTTATAATTGTCGAATTATTCACGAGTCGAACGGGGCATGTCTTGTCTCGAATCGAAGTAGATCGAGAGATGAAAGTGTACATCGAGCTGGATAAAATGTACGACATAAACTCGTTACAGATTGCAATAAATCGTTGATCAATATTAGATTACGCAGGAACGATGAGAATCTTTCGTGAAACATCGTGGATGTTGAGTCAGGCTAATGGGATACGCGAGAGCGGAGGCGTGACTTCACTACCGCAGCTTGACGTTCATTCAGCGGTTACGACAGCGGAACCGACTTCCTCGACTCGGAGTTTTCTGTTGTCTCTCTACGGAGGAAGATACACATAAAACCTACTGCATATCTACGATAGGCTGTTACAGAAATAACTATGAGCCACTATGCGGACGGTGGACGCTGAAAAAAAAATGTTGTTCGATACACTGTTAACGATGATCGATTGCGAATTCTCAATGTTACACCGACGCGTCAGCACTCGATTGGCCGGCGTTCGATATAGTCGGACAGAAAATCTACGAGTTTTTTTTTTTTGGCCCTGCCGCTTCATTGACGCTACGCTCGGACGTACGAGTCGGGAGATCGACGTGCTCTTATTCAGAGAGAAAAAAAACCGGACGCTGAGTCACGAGTGTGTTTACTGATATCTCTATGCATTACCGGTAGTTAATCTTTTGAGCGCCGTATCGTACGAGGGGAAAACATAATTATTCCAGAACCAAGTTGCGAAATTGTATTGGATATGTCGTAAAGAAAAAGAAAACACGTACCATAAAAAAAAAATGACAAGATGGAATTTTTTTTTTTTTTAATCGGGGTGGGGCCTCGTGTTTCTTGTGAGTTAGGGACGACGCGAGAAGTAATGCGGACCAACAATGAAAGAAAAGATGCCGTGTACCGCGAGAAACACCTGTCATCCAGAAAGTGTAACATAGCCGGTCTTTCGGCGGTTGACAGTCGCAGTCTCGGCATCGTCGAGAATGTGTTACCTTTATTTTAAACAGAATAAACATGCCATCGTCGCCGCGCGATTGTTGAAATAACGAGAGAACCCAGAGTAACAAAAACTTTTCATGCCGCACGCTCTCTCGCAAAGTGTACTGGCGAATCTCACGTTAAAATAAGTATCTCACCGAGGGCGCTTAATCGGGGTGGGGTCTCGGGTTATTTTTTTTTTTTTTTATCACAGAGAAAGATCACGCATTGTAGGAAGCAATACGAAAACGGTCGTGTGCTCGTCAACACCTGTCACGAGTAGCGGCAGCTGTAGTAGGCAAAACGATAGTAGACCGGCGCTTGACAGTCAATCGCTCCGTGAGTTTGGAAACGCCTCTCGATGTTTCTCATTTTATTCGAGTGCATTAACGACGTTTACGTCGCTGATTTGTTTAACGGTAGATGCATTGGTTGGGATGTCGGATGAAAGAATCGAACGTTCAACACGTTACGTCTACACGGACGGAGGTACGACGGGGTATAACGGGTGAGCGGGCGAACGGTTGTACAGTCGGTGTCTCTTGTCGTGGTACTCACCGCAACGAGGGCTGCTAATCTATCCTTGGTCATGATGAACGACGAGTTTCGAGTCAACGGACGTACGATGAGTAGCGCCTAGTTGGTAATCCCATTCACGATTTTATCCATGTACGACGAGAGAGCACGGCCACTAAAAACTAAGGAAACGGACGCACTAACCGCGAGAGACACGATCGTAAAATCGATACGCTCGCGAACTCGCCTGCTTCTGCAGTGCCGTTCGTGTCATGGCGCACGCGCCGATGACGTCAACATTGACCAGGGACGCTCCTACGGCATCGGCGATCCCCGCACTTTTTTTTTTTCACCGTACAATTCGTTGAGTCTACGAATATGTCGCGGGCGAAAGGTCTATTTCATTTTTTACAGACCGTTGGAGAGCGATCGAACGTTCCGTCCGTCGGTTGAATATAATTATTAGGAGCGTCGAATAGCGGCAATCGCAATTATTGCGACGACACGAGAGGAACGAACGTGCGATTGCACCGAAACGAATGGCGGCAACATCGACCGCACCGATTGGCTGTCCCCCCGGAGATGGAGCAGACGACGCCAATCAGATTTCTTTCAGTTCGCATACAAATATAATATTCTTTACGTGTGATCGTAAGCAGCTATCTTTAGTTATCCGGTGTAAGATAGTAAACAGAATTAAACGCCCGAGTTACACGATTGAATTTACCATCGTTTAGATCAATCGAACCATCGCAGCGATAACAGAAACGTTATATGCGAACAAACCTGTTTTGATTTTGCCGCTCGAAATGACCGTTGAAAGGTGCGAAGCACCCGTGGAACACGAGACTGCCGTCATATGCCGCAGGTGTCGCCACACGATTTTACTGTTTTAGTCGATTTACGGATTAATCTTTTTTTCGTTTGTTAATATAGCAACATCATTGTGCAAATTAAATTTTTCCCTATTTATTGAACTATTTCGAGGCTTTATCTATCGTAGTTTCGATATCGACGAATGACGAGGGACCGGGCCTCCACTCGTCGACCCAGAGGAACGCCATTGTGAGCCATAACGACTGTGCGGCACGGTAAATTTTATCGTCCATTTTCACGTCCATCGTCTGTCCCCGGGAAATTTTCTCCTCGCCTCGAATTATCAACAAATTTTCGAAAGGTAAGAGCCAAATATTAACTTCCAACGCTTGTTAACTTCGTCGATATCGTTAAACGGCTTCATTTATAACGATACGAGTTTCCTGGCATACATCGGGAAGGGCGCCATTCATCGAGAACTTTGAGATTTTCCGGTCGGCGTGGTAGGACTCGCGCGGGATCACATCCTCGATGTACGTTAGTCTCTCTACGCGCCCTTTCAATAATTCGGTAATAGTTTAGGATCGTTGCACGTTTAAAATTATCGCCGACAAAACTTCGACCAACTAGGCACAAGGACGTTCGACGATCCAGCACGTTTTCAGTTTGCTATCGGGAGCGATCAATTGTTCTCGCAACTTCTCGTAACTTGATGATTCGCCGGTTTATGCAGCTTGAGCGGCTCACGCGTAGCGTCCCTTACCTCGCCTGCGCTATTCTCGGAAACGCGTCTTGTTTCTCCATCGATCAACTTACTTTCGTTACTCTCCAGTGATCAACTTGACCGATCGTCCCGTACGTTTCTCACCGATTAACCGCGTTGCGCGATATCTTTTCTCCGTCATCCAATTTGTCCATGTCTCCAACCTTGAATTTTTCTTCGACTCCAAATTTGCCTGGTTCATCGTCTAATCGTGTTATTTCTTTTACCCCGCAGATCGCCAATTCAATACCGGAGTACCGACCGACAACATCAAAAATGGCGCTAGAAGCAGATATGCCCACTTTTAAGTGCGTCCTCGTGGGAGACGGAGGCACGGGAAAGACAACATTTGTGAAACGTCACTTGACAGGAGAGTTCGAAAAGAAATATGTTGCAACTTTGGGCGTAGAAGTACATCCGCTGATCTTCCACACGAATCGGGGTCCGATTCGCTTCAACGTATGGGACACTGCCGGCCAAGAGAAATTTGGTGGTCTCCGAGACGGTTACTACATCCAGGGACAATGCGCAGTCATCATGTTTGATGTTACGTCTCGTGTGACGTATAAGAATGTACCAAACTGGCACAGGGATTTGGTGAGGGTCTGTGAAAACATACCGATTGTTCTGTGCGGGAACAAGGTCGACATCAAGGACAGAAAGGTCAAGGCCAAGAGCATCGTTTTTCACAGAAAGAAGAATCTCCAGGTATGTTACGAAAATTATAAAATTAACAAGAAAAAAATTGTGGAATTGGTAAGAGAAAGAATAGTGAATGTTTGGTGGTAAGAAATATTTTTTAAATGTACAAACTTCAAAGGAAAAGGTGTATTTCTCATTATTTTAGTATTTCTTTGATGATCTAATAGTCTGTTCAGATCTAATTTATCCTACTTTACTGCATTTATGCAGACGACTTATTACGTTCGTGCGTCTATCGTTACAGTACTACGACATCAGTGCAAAGAGTAACTATAACTTTGAGAAACCCTTCCTGTGGCTGGCAAGGAAGCTGATCGGCGACCCCAATCTCGAATTCGTCGCCATGCCGGCACTTCTGCCGCCCGAGGTAACCATGGATCCTCAATGGCAGCAACAGATCGAAAAAGATCTCAAGGAAGCTCAAGAAACAGCGTTGCCCGAGGACGACGAGGATCTCTAGTTGATTAAATTATACAAGATACTATAAGATAAATGTTTTCTTTGTCTTCGGGATGCAATATCCCATACAAATCTCATAAACTGGAGTTTTCATTTGCGCAATTACATTTTTGTTTTATAACATTGAATTTCATTATAACAATGGCTTGATTTATTTTACATTGACGTATTGTCAATCTAAAATTGTACGAGGTAATACCAACTCCCGAGACATGGCCTACGCGAGAGTTATACGTACGCCTTATACTCTCGTCACTTATCTGAGACGTCGGTCGAAGATTATTGTATTTCGCGATTTCCATCGTTCATCTGGATTATTAGATGCTCCCTTAAGATCACCCAACACCTGGAATTCAAGTCAATATCGCTCAACCGAATCGTATATTGTTATTGGCATTAAAAAAAATACTTGCAGCAAGGATATTGCAATAATGAGAATAAATCTTTTACGAAAGAGTCGTGGATCAACGATTTTCGATAAGCACGCAATACACGGTTCACACTTCGTCGTCTTCGGCCGTTTGAAAGCGGGTAATTTTGCGATAATATCGCAAATTATTTATATCTCAATGACCCAATGTCGCGTTACTCAATGTCAAATTTGACTCGGAATAATCAATAATAAGCCCAAGATAAAGAAAATCATACAGCCACTCGTCTCATGCGTTATTTTATTAATTCTTCAGCCCAGAAAACTTTTACCTTGGGCGAGATATCGCTGCGGTGTTATAATTGTAATAGAAAGAATGTTTTTTCTGATTGAAATGAAATGCAGTTTGTAGTCTGTTGCATCTGGCCATCTTACTGGAGGGCTGTTTACTATTTTTATAAGCGGTGGTGAATGTATTATTTGTTCGGATTAAATTAATGAAACAACGTTTTATCCAACAATTCAGAAAACTGTGAATTTCTTTGGATAAAAAATCATTGGCAGAAAGAGTGTTGCCCAATATCCCCACCCTTCAGCTTGTTGTAAAACTGCGCGCTAGGTAAAGTCTAGAATAATGTTTAACGAAGGGGATATAGTGTGTTCAAGACCGTCAAAAGTGTAAATTTACACTGTTTACTTCTGGATGGCCGCACGATTAATTCGCTCGTAACGGAATGTACCGCTGATGTCTGAATTGAATAAAAGAAATGAACAATACCTAGGTTACTTTCGAAAGTAGGATACATTTATTCATTAGAGGGCGTGGAGCGTGTACACATACCATAGTCATTGCGTTAAATCACCTGGCATTTGGTAAAATACTAATAACATAGTAGCGATACAGATTAAACGTCGAGAATCAATAGAAGGATATTGCGTCGATACGCTTTAATTATTTAATACAACGTGATGAATCTCGCGGCGCACGCTGTCACGGATTATAAAAAATGCATGTTGCACAGTGCAAATGTTGGCTTATGTTCACAGCTTTATTTCCAACCGAGCCCCGACCCTGATTATAGTCACTGACCGAAATTGGTTCCACGGGAATGTGATCGGCTTTTTTTCTTTTTTACAATTCAACTTTTTAACCCAGTTGGCAGGCTCGATTAACGCATTTTCCATAAGCTGTACCATAAACCATATCACTCGCAACTCGATTCTTTTCTTTTTTTTTTTTAATCAAACCGACCGATACTACACTGGTTACAATACTCCTCGGAGTCATATATATCGTTAAAGTACACGCGATTATGAAACTTATAGCTTAAGCCTCGCTGCTGCTTCTCTGCCCTTCTTTCCTTCGCTAAGCATCAAACGTTCCTTCTCGGTGAGGGATTTCAAGATGTTAGTTATGACACCGGTGCCCAGAGTGACAACGCCGTCGCGCAACGTAAACCTCTGTCCCTTCTCGGCAACCATAGGTTTTACAAGTTTCAATTCTAATCTGAAAATGAAAAATGTATAGATTAAATATAATATGCAAGTACGCTGACAAAAAAAAAGCATTAGAAAAAAACTTACTTTGCATCTTCTCCAGGCATGGCCATGTTCTTTTCCGGTATCATTACTATCGCCGCGCAATCCCAAGTTTTGCTGAACATTTGTAACTGCATGTAATTCGATAGAGGTTTCTTTCGGCCACCCTCCGCCACACTCAGAATGTAGGTTTGCGCCTCCATGTGATCCTGCGCCTTGATCGAGCCGGGTTTGCACATTACCATGCCCCTCTTTATCTCGTCTCTCTTGACTCCTCTTATCAGAGCGCCCAACTGATCGCCGGCATGTGCCTCCGTCAGGATCTGATGGAACATCTCGATTCCCGTTATCGTGCTCTTGAAAGTTTTGCTGTAACCGACGAACTCAGCGTCCTGGCCCTTCTTTATGGTTCCACGCTCGAGTCTTCCGGTGACAACGGTTCCTCTGCCGGCAATCGAGTAAACGTGCTCGACCGGCATCAGGAATGGCTTGTCGAGATCGCGCTCGGGCGTCGGTATGTTCGCGTCCACGGCTTCCAAGAGCTTGATTATCGCTTCGCTTCCCAGTTCAGGATTCTTGCCCTCCAGTGCCATCAGTGCGCTGCCCTTGATTATCGGAGCTTTTTCACCGTCGTAACCCATCTCGGTCAGTAGCTCGCGTATCTCCATCTCGACGAGCTCGACCATCTCGGCATCGGCGGCGTCGATTTTGTTGATGAAGACTACGACGTGGCCGATGCCGATTTGCTTCGCGAGCAGCAAGTGCTCGCGCGTCTGCGGCATAGCGCCGTCCGTCGCGGCAACAACGAGGATAGCTCCGTCCATCTGGGCGGTACCGGTGATCATGTTCTTTATGTAATCCGCGTGACCCGGACAATCGGTATGGCCATAGTGCCGGTTGACCGTTTCATACTCCACGTGAGCAACGTTTATGGTTATACCTCTTGCTTTTTCCTCAGGAGCATTGTCAATGTCGTTGTAGCCCTTGGCCTGAGCCAGAGCCTTCTCGGCGAGGACTGTAACAAATACAAGAGCAATGAACTAGAATCTTTTTAGAAGTCTGCCAAGGTTTTTGCATTTTTCTTTCCAACAACCCTTTCTCGATGTGCTTATTTATTTCTGTGTATTCAAATATATCAATTGTTATGTAAAATACTTAAACTGCATACCCTTTGTGATTGCTGCGGTCAGGGTAGTTTTTCCATGATCTACGTGACCGATAGTACCCACATTGCAGTGAGGTTTCTCCCTGGTGTAGACTTTCTTCTCCGCATAGAATCTCTGGGCTGTTACCGATGGCAGGAAGATCTGACTGTTGACATGGTTCTTGCGGCTCTAATGAAGAAATGTGCGTGTTAGAGTGACAAATTGAGATTAAAGCTTTCATCGTAAAGGCAGACGTAAAAATTGAACAAGAGCTTTGGAAGATGGCTATTGCAGTGTGGTATTCCTGGTTGTAGTATACTATACGAGCTATTGACATTGATGACGATTGTCATTGGTGTGAATGAAACTTACGTATTTCGCGAGATGTCTGCTGAGCAGTAATTGTTTGACGGTGCGTCGAAGAACTGAAACAGATTAATCGGCGTTAATCTTTTTTTCTTTTGCGTCCTCCAGTATCGGTGAAACCAGCCATAACCCTATCCCCATGCGGCATCTCAGCGTTCGCGACAGTTCGATGCCCGAGCAAGTAAATTGTCTTATGGCGACATGTTCCACGGAAATTCCGGCATGCAATGCGATAACTCGAATAAGCTTATAATTCGTATATCGTTCTTACCGGGACTGAGAATCGCTCTAGCAGAAACCAAAGCCATGATTGTAACCAATAAATTGGAGTACCGAAGGAGAACGCTGGAGGCGACACCGAGCAGCAGAATCGTAACAACGTTACGTAAGCACGACAAGACAATTGCAATGTTAATAATTGGATATAATAATTCTTTGATAATTGAGGGAATGAAAGAAAGATGAATTTTGTAGACACTCAATATCCTCGACACAACTGGTTGTTTATTTTTTTGTGATCGTCAGACTCTCGCTTGTCTGCAAACCCGCAGCCGGTGCGGAATTCGAATGTCCATTTCTTTTAACCCTTTTACCGATAAAAGAGAGTCTCTACTGTTGTTTCCGTGACGGAGCAGCCTCTGGCACGATCCCTTCAGCAAAGGGTTTCAAAGGCGTCGAGGTTCGTTAGACTAATGATAAACTAATGTTGCTCATGTAAACAATTATTTTCTGTTCAGCGTATTTTCTCCTCGGAAGACCGGATCGTTAAACGCGAAGGAAAATAATCGGTACCGCATTATAAACCGGTTAACCGACTGGCATCCGTCCGTGTGAGTCAATTACGTTATATGTGGCTGAACGATTGCATGGCGTTAAATACTATAAATGTCCGATGTTCGGCAGGTACAAAGTAGCTCTGAAAAGAGGAGAATAAGTACCCCATTAAAGTCGTACTTCGTTTAAATTTCTTTCACGTAATGACGTATCGGACACCTACTGATGATGGGGTCCACAGGAAGTAGGAGTAACGACCCGTATATTTATAGCGGAATTGAGACGTTTCTCACGTGTATGAGGCTCCATGAAAATTATTCGTATACTTATCAACACCTGTGTGTCATATATATATATATATGTATTTTGGAAAGTCGCGTGTTCGTTAGGGATATGAAGGAGTAAGAGAGAGGTAGTGAATGTGTGTCGTGCAAATTGTCGCAAACATGTGGCAGGGTATCTCAAGGATTAATTGAAGTCTGGTTCGCCGGCGATGTTGATATCCGGTCAGCGACACCGGATATTGCAGGAAGAAGACGACGACACTGATAAGGAAAGTGGGAGAGCCCAGACCGGAATTATATCGCGCGCCACAAGCTTCAAGCCCCATTATTCGATCGTCTCGGCTGCGTTTGCTTCCGTTTCTCGCAGAACGAACGTGGGATGGCGCGTCCCGCAGTACGACAATAAACCAACACCGAACCGACAGCGGTGGATGCGCGGTTTGTGTGCGGCTTCGGTGGTTCCCAGAGTCAAGCTGAATCGTTCGCGGTCAGTACTTGGATGGGTGACCGCCCAGCCGTGCACTGACTGGCGCATGGGAACCGTTGAGCGGGAGGCCGAATTCTGGGGATTGGTGTTCGTACTCGAAGTATCGAATACGAACATTAAAACTCAGTTGGAATGACCGGCTGTATCGACGCAGGTTTTCCGCAGTTTCCCTGCGCCCTCGTGCAAATGCGATACAGTAGGGGGGTAAAAAGCGGCTGCGGACGCGCATCTACATCGTGAATTGCAGGAATAGCAAAAAATTGAGGAAAGGGCGGCTTGATGACCGAATAGAGTCAGAGCCATAAAAAGAATATACGGGGGTCAATAAACAAAAAACAAAAAAAAACCAACACCGAACCGACAGCGGTGGATGTGCGGTTGGTGTGCGGCTTCGGTGGTCCCCAGAGTCAAGCTGAATCGTTCGCGGTCAGTACTTGGATCGGTGACCGCCCAGCCGTGCACTGACTGGCGCATTGGAACCGTTGAGCGGGAGGTCGAATTCTGAGGATTGGTGTTCGTACTCGAAGTATCGAATGCGAACATCAAGACTCAGTTGGAATGACCAGCTGTATTGGCGCAGGTTTTCTGCAGTTTCCCTGCGTCGTCGTGCAAATGCGATAAAGTATGGGGGGAACAGCGGCTGCGGCCGTGAACTTTACAAGTGATTAAAAGACGACAAAAATTGATATGAAAAGTACTGGCTAGCTGGCACACAGAAGCTAAGGCCTTAAAATGGGGAAATAAAAAAAAAAAAAAAAAAAAAAAACAACACCGAGCAAGCCCTTTGGGCGAATAATAATAACTATATACAAACTATATTACAATATCAAGCAATGGGAATTCTGGTTATCAAGATGAGATAAGGGAAACTCGCATGAAATGTTTCTACGGTGGTTTGTTTACGTGGGATTCTCGGAAGAGGTTAAGTAGCGCCAGCGTTGCAAGGTGCCGATTCCTCGCGCAACACACAGTCCCAGAGTCAACGGACCCCAAGCTAACGAACGGTTTATTGCGGAGCATATAAATTCCAACCGTAGCAGCCTGCAATGACGCATTTTAATGAAGCGAAACTCCGAGTGGTATATGTCATGCGGCAATCGTATTCAGGCCCGAGTGATGCCCGGTGCCCGATCGACGCGAAGGTTAACGAACATCGAGATAACTGCATTGCTGCCTGCACTAAACGTAAAGCTATTTACCTTCCACTTTACAGTACACGCACGAGACGCGGAAAATCCTCTTGCAGTACTCTTGAACGCGGCCAGTGCGAACGTATGAATTGCAGATAAATTAATAAGATTGCTGTGTTGTTATAATTGCCCTTATTATTGCGCAGTTCATTCGCAAATCATTTTTATTCTCGCGAAGTTCTTTTTTGTTCGCGTAACCAATGTGGAAAGAGGAAACAGCTGGTCATTCACAGATCAGCTGTTTACACTTCTCGGAACCATAACGGTTGAATAGATCGCAATGTTGTTGTAATTGCCCCGATTCCTTGGGCGCAGATCATTCGTCGTGCATTTTTTTTTTTTCGAATTTTTTTTCTCTTCGCGAATCTCTTTTGAAAATTTAATGGAGAACGAGGAATAACAGTCCTTTCACAGATCAGCTGCGGTCACTCCGCGAGTACAGTAACGGTTGTGCGTTTGTATACTCTGAATAAATGTTAAATTCTCGCGTGTGCTCTAGCTCTCCCACATAATAATAAAATATACGATCTACACTTTGATGCTCGATGCGTTACCCTCGTAATAAAGCAACTTGGGCTGCTCGTTTGTCACGGACGTTTGCGAGCGCGTTACGTGCGTCGGTATCTCTCGAAGCGCTACGCATCACACGGCCGTTATACATATAATGTATATATATATATATATATATATATATCGTTGAGTTCATTCGTGCGTGCAGTGGCTCTCCGAAGGCAAGTGCCCGACTCTCGTGTATCGGCCACTTTCGCAAAGACCCTCCCCTCAGGAGAAGCTCCCCAGTTAAATAAAAAATAATATTTATTGGAAAATGAGTCGTGCACCCTCCGTCGACGTACGTACAAAAGTCTCGCAGTATGCTCTCCAGACTTTCCCGGCGCTTCGACAACTTGGACAATGGGCTCCTCTACTCTACATAACAATATCTCCGTGGAATGCTTTTCGCCTCTCCATGAATGAATAACGAGCTCGAGGCGTCCTCTTCGTGATTAATTAAGCATGCTGAGTCCTCATTCGCATCGATAACAATTGCTCTATATGAATGTTCACAATCGTGAGACACCTCAATAATTAAGGAATCCACGGACTGAGGACACACGTGAAAAAGAAAATTCGACCCATTTAATTTTTCAGCTATAGAAAGTTTAATAAAGTAATAGATTATAGAGGATAATTAATTTGTAGTAATTTGTATAACTCACGAGCTGCAAGCAAGCATGGAGAGGAACGAAGGAAATACATCGCCGGACAGCGAATTGTTAGCCCTTGTTTACATTTTTTTGTTGTCGTTGTGCCGTTCGACCTTCAAACCGCTATCGCGTTTTCCGTTCCTTGTAGGTCGGCCAAAATGTATCATAACAGTTAATAGCGAATATATTTTTCGTACCTAGCTCACTGATGAGATGATGGAGGATATCATGAGAGCTATTACAAAATTCTTCTCCTTTTATGGGAGGAAAAATTTAGTTTGGCCTTTTCATCTTTGGCTGGACGAGCTACTTGTGAATCGTACTGACCCTCTTTTTTTTTATTGACATTTAACTGAGCTCAATCGACGCGGTATCGTTTGATACATACGAATTGGCCAGTTAAATTGGATTTTCACTTTCTATTTATATTCTGTTAAATTCTGTTTATATTATATTAGGCTATCAATCTCAAACGATTATGAAATTATTAAAGAAAGAAGAACATTAAAAAGTAAAAATTGGCTCGCTAAATTCACATAGATTCTCAATATTTCGCGCCACCGGCGACGTCCCTGGGTCATTCGTCGAGAGCGCTCATCGTCGAGTGTCGTATTTCGATAATTCTTTCGTCATCCGAATTGTCACGGTGTCCGTGACAGTCGACAGTAAAACGATCCCGTCAGCCTCGAGAGCGTAATAATTGTATGCTATAGTCGTTGTTTCGTTCGTCGTTAATCAATCGTGAAAACGAGGAAACTCGGTGGATTTTTATCTAAATTGATGGAGCCCGGATCGTTACGCTCGAGTGAGAAATTGGGGGTTATGAGAGGCCGAGCACGTATTTTATTCCGAATGATTACTCGGTTTGATGGCCCCGGAGAAAATTCTTCTCAGATATGAATACGGCATGAAAGTTAGAGCTCTGCGAGCAATATTGTTGTTGCCGTTTATCTCCAGTTCGGTGCTTTCGAGAGATCTTTCGCAAATCGCGACCAATATATAGTATCGGCTTTCGATGAGCAAAACTGCGCAGATCCACGGGGGAAAGACGAGAGTATCGCTATAGGTTAATAATACCTCTGCGAGTTGTAACGGCGTGGCGGTAGTTGCAACAATCCTCTCGCTCCTGACAAGAATTCCACAGTCCCTCCATCTCTTTGTCGTGCGATTTGTCGGTAGATTTTACGAGCTCCGGAGAGCTTCTCCAACATCTTTCTATCAAATCGTAATTACCGAAAATAATATTATTTTCACCGCGGACCAAAACTTTGTTCGAAAACCGATTATTTTCCACGTAACACAAATTTCTCTAGGTTAGATTTGCATTCTCGCTACCGTCGAGCGTCGCTTTCTTTTCGATTTCCCCGAAGTCTAGCACTCGATCGACGGCGTTCAGTTGACGAAAGTTGCGATTTTCTTTTTTCTCAAGATCTTTAGCGCATTCATCCGTGACCCGGAATCCCGCATGTTATCATCGTACCCGTTATTCCCTTTAGTTTTCTGGACATTCTAGTTTCGTGCGTTCAACGAGAAAAACGGTATTAAGCCAACTCATTATATTATCCCGAGCTAACCTCGTCCACTGTACTACCCGACATATATATATATATATATATATAATGATGCGTATTCATAAAGTGTGTGACTATAGTACATTGTTAACGTCCGAATGCGAGCCATTGTGGCAAGGCTAGTTAAAGTCTGCGTCGCGAAATGTAGGCTACCTTGTTATTCACCGAGAATTTAATGAACACCACACAGACTGGATGTTCTACGTATGAATTAATCAATTATCGTTGCATCGATTCGCGCGTGCAGGATTCGAGATAAGAGTAATTTTGCGGCACAGCCGTTGGGGATGGGTTATGCCGGCAAGAACAACCGCCGTGGGGGCTTCGAACAAATGCATAGGACGAAGTAGAGGAAGAAAGAGGTGGGAGCGCTCGGGCCCCGGCGCGCTTTTCTCTTTCTCGGAGAGGCTGAAAGCCCCCCCGGGGCCGTTCGCGCTCAGTCATCATCACGCAGGCGTAGAAAGCGCATGGGCATACACACCCTCGTTTTATATATCAACGCGCGAGTTTGTTATTTTGTTAATCTCTTCCGAGACACTCCGTCGACCTCTGAAAGCTCATTGACGCGATCTTCGAGTTCGAGCAATTAATCAACCGGTGTTCGACGAGAACGAGAGCTTTTATATAAAAAAAAACAAAAAAAAAACAAATCGACAACGAGCCCCACTGTAACAGGAGTATGAAGACGAAGAATCTTCTGAGGCTGTGCGAGCTCTTGGCTTTGCTGGTGAGTCAAAATATTTCTTCGTCTATGACACGAATTATAATTATTCTTTTGACTTGGATATTTTCGAAGGTAATAAAAAAAAATTAAAAAAAAAATGTTTACGTAGGCATTTCTTTAACATGCACGAGCGTCAATCCTTGAAGAATAGTTGAATTTTATAGGTACGACGAGTCATTGACATCGGCCAAGTTCCTCTCTTCGGCTCGTGCGAGATATTAGTCAAAGGGGCAAGGAAGCGACGGGAGCCTGACGCCAGGTTCGAGCCTTGAATTACGAATAACTTGGATTGTCGTCACGCGTTCGGTGTAGACGGTTCCACGGGCACGAACTGTGGGTAATCAATATTCCGACGAGGAACCCCGTCAAAGTTACATCCGGTCTCCCAGGAATTCGTCAACGTCGTCATCCGAAAAGTGCATCGTCGTCGGGGAAGCTCGATTAAATTTTGTATTACGAAGGCGAAGGTCGAAGAGAGGAAACGAGCCCGTCCAGTTATACGTCGAGGCAGGAATGAAGTAACGCAGTTGCAGGAAGTGTGAGCGTAAGAGCGCCGGTGAAAAACCTCATTAATGCAGCGAACCGTCGCATTCACTCGTTAGGTACCGCATATCGAGGATTCTAGTTTTCGATTCTTTTTCGTAGACGATGATAGCAGAGGGTAAAATTCACTAGAAAAAAAAAAAAAAAAAATGATATTAAATTATAGAAAAAAGTCAATTTCTTATAGTACATTTTTGATCAAGAATCGAGCGAAAGTATTCTCGTAGTAAACAGAGTACAAAAGGGAGCAAGAGAAGAGGAATCTTTCGCTCGTGCTGGATTGGAAACAATCTCGAAGTAAGAGAGAGTGGTGTGTGGCGTTGAGGAAGTCACGAATTGACCTCCACCGCATTCTGCGGCAAGAGAGCAATTCCGCCCGCAACTTACCTATACGTACATATCTCTATACAGGATTTCGAGCATTCCCGGTAGTCTCGATCGATCGGGCATCCATGACCGATTCGTTTCCTTCTGCAGCTTTTTTTTTGTTAATGGTATCGAATCGATTCTCCAGCCTTCCATAATTTTCAATATTTATTTACCGCTTGTATTTTCACATCCGACAGTGCATATAGGCATATAGTTCGAAGTGCAACGCGATTGACGGGTCAACCGCGATAAATGCTCTGCCGGTCCGCTCATAATGGATCTAAAAAAAAAAAAAAAAATAGCATTCATCGACAACTTGGCAAGCGAAAAGCAATTACGACCAACCGGTCGTAATTGTTTTCTCTTTGAATATTGTTTTCTCATTGAATTTTGAAGACCATCTAACTAGATGGTATTCGAAATTCCACGGGAAGGGTAATTCGCGCTTTTTTTTTTTTTTTTTTTTTTTTTTTTTTTTTGTGGATTTCACATTGATGAGACTAGTTAAGGCGTATCGAGTAGGACCGGAGGCAGAATTGCTGGTTGCTGAACGTGTACTCCCTGGAGCGGATAGGCATGGGCAGGTACCTATACGCGCGTTGGCACATAACGGCCGATGTGCATGGAAAGTATCTACATCCGCAAGATGCGATTATTAGATTCGAGCATACGAAGTGCAGAGAAGAGGAAACGCAACGCAAAGTGACCGAGGAAAAAGGGGCGCGGAGGGGGGGGGGAGGGGGGGGAGCGATCGAAGTAGGCAAAGATGCGCAGGTACAGAGATAGAGACTATTTCACTGTCGGCACAGCAGATAGATAGCATATACGTGAGCTTCGGCTGAAGTGGGCAAGTAACTTGTGTACCTACTTGTTCGGGAGGGGGGGGGGGGCGCCCCCTTCTCGCGCAGATGCCAAGGATAATTACGAGGGTCGAAGCTTCCGCGCTACGTGGAAAATATTATCTTGTTCGCCGGTCGGTCCCATGGCCCTTCACGCGCATGCGCGCGACTATTATTTCGAGCCCGGATTTAATTATATTTTTCAACACCGGAACTTCTGCGTGCGCGCGCTCGCGCGCGCGCGCGGAAGTTGGCGAACAGTAAAACGTACGCCGTCGCTCTGTGGCAATTTATATTCTATCGGTGGTACGATCGTTGCCAATCCCACGGTGACACCCTCAGGAAATTAGTCGTATCGTTATTTTTGCCATCGGTTCTATCGTTCGAGCGTCGGTGCGAAGAACCATCGTTTTCCGCTCTCTCAACGGTCTCTCTGCAAAAAGATATCACAATTTTTAGGATCATAAAGCGAGACTGAAAAATCGGTAAAACATCTATTTCTAATGGATGGGTAGGGCGGGCGTTTGTTCCCAATCATATCCATCAATCGGGTTCCCCCGTGAATGTATACGAAACGGGGATGATCGGAGCGAGGGGTTCGTTCGAGGACAGTGGAGCGATGCACGCGCGGCATGCAAATCACGAACGAGTCTATGCATAATAGTTGTGCAAATAACAACTGGCGCGACGCCTGCTGATCGATACGGTTAAACTAACAGTCGATCCATTAGCGCTCGGAGCTACGCGTAAGCCCCGGCGTATTCTATTTATTCAAGCATACACGATAGCACACGGTAAACAGTGCACATTGTGTACACAGTAAAAAAAAAAAAAAAAAAAAAAAAAAAAGGTTTCAATGTTCATCAAACAATTTCTTATGCGGGAGCGTTCACAATTTTTCTCTTGTTACACAACTTTATTAGTCTATCTTAAAACTTTGTTACTTAAAGATTCGCCGACAATTGTTAAAATATGTAAAATTAAGAACAACAGAATTTGTTAATCTGTGAACGAGAAATGTTATTTAAATTTATCGTTACGTTTCACTTTATTATTAATATCATCGTCCCCTTCGGAGTTTCTATCATCGGAAGAGCATTCTTTACCGTCGCATATCGTCTTTCGTCTCGCGCATGAACGAGCCAACAGAATATTTCGAAAAAAAACCGTCGATGAGCGTAAAAATTGTTGCCAGTCGCATGCCAATGAGAACCAACTTAATTCCCTTGCGCGAGCACGACTCTGCAAAAATTACCGTCGTTACCAGTAATTAGGGATATATCGCGATGGTGGTGAGACGAGGGATTCCTGAATTATCATGGAATATGAAAAGCTCATATCGCGCCCGTTCGCTGGCTCATTAAAGTACGAGCGAGCTCCCGCACGAACTTGCAAACACTATGTAGCTGGTTCGCGCCCCGTGGCCCCCCGCCTTATCTCTCACCCGCGCACATTACTCGTTCCTCCTCGACGTAGCGGATACGTAACTACCGACTTCTCTTGTAATCCCACCTCGACTCTACGAGCCGAGCGCCGCTCGGGCTCACCGGATTCGTACGCAGCGGCTTTGTATCCCGTGGCGTCTTGGCGTCTCCATATTTCCGGGGATCAAAGCCAGCTGCTCTCCACACTCCGGACTCGCCAGAAATATACGGCCAAACAAAGACACAGGATTATTCACCGGCAAAGTTATTTGTTCTTCGGGGCGGTTTTATTGTGTCTATCAACTCTACTATGTGTTCACTTTGAATTAACGAGAGGCTCGATTCATTACCGTCCTCGGTAAGACGTACACTCGGCAGTAAACAGCTGTGCGTTGTTGTGATGAATGACAGAAAAAAAAAAAAAACGTTTTACGAGCTTTGGATAGCTCTGTAGAGGCTATCGAGGTCAGTCCGAAGGCCGGTCGATGTTTCAAGTTCAACGCCACCGTTCAGTGTTTCGTTGCCAGATATATATATGTATATATATATATATATAATGCCACTTGGAAAGATTCACACGAGTGATGCGAGAGTCGAAGACGCCTTGCGGAAAAATGTACCGGCGTGCGCGATGGCTGCGCGTTCATCGATTTTTTTTTCAGAGAGACGATAGAGAGCGCCAGGATCACTGACCGACTAGCGCCCGGGCTCGGGCTATTGCATCGTTACGGTCTTCCCGCTGACGCCGCTCCACGGAGAATTCATAATGTCCGCAACGAGCGCGCGCGCGCGCGCGCGCGCGAGCCTCTTTCGCGTGTGGGCCTCGGGAAGAGATGAGTGGCAGCGCGCGCAAAAGAAGCCGCGCTTGCCAGCGTCACGGTACTTTTTTTTTTCCAGCACTGTACGCCTTCTTCCCGTCCCATTGCCTGTCGTACGGATCCGCGGCGTCTAATAAATCGCAACAGTACAATTCGATTACATGATTTACGACGAAACTTTTTGTCCCGAAACGAGATTTATTATAGCCGCCGCGGCAATAATATATATATATATATATATATTTTTTTTTTCTTCAAGTCGGAGTTCTCTACATAGTAGACAATAGATTTTATGAAGCGAAGCCTGCCGCGTTCGTAAACGCTTGATCGAACGATGGCTTAAGATGGTTCGGTATTCTTTATTTTATTTTTATTTACCCTCGATTTGCGGAGTTTTTTTTATTCTTTTGACCTATTTGATTCTTGGACTGTTTATCGACGCTTGTTCCTTTCGCACGCTCCTCTTAGCGTCCTTTGACCTTGAGCGCGAAACGAACATCTCTTTCTCTCAATTTTTCTATGGAATTTCTATTCGCACCGTTATTCATGTACTCCGCTATTTATCGATTAATTTGTATATTTATCTCTACTATACTCTCTTTTCCACTTTCTCTTGTTTCACCCCTTAATTGTAAACACCACCTGCGTAAGTTATATTTTATACTTATATTTATAGATATATTTGTATTTAATGTTTCAATCCGCTGTATCCTCTGTTACAAATATCTTCACCATATTATCGAAAATAATCTCTGTATCGTGCGCAGCGCTTGAGGGCACTTGTCCCAGAGCGCAGAATAAATATCGCTCTCTCTCTCTCTCTCTCTCTCTCTCTCTCTCTCTCTCTCTCTCTCTCTCTCTCGCTCTCTCGCTCTCTCGCTCTCTCGCTCTCTCGCTCTCTCGCTCTCTTATCACGTGCACTGAATTTCCGTAGTAGCATGTATATCGTGCAAACTACGCCCAATGCGTAGAGCGAGATATAAAAAAAAAAAAAAAAAAAAAAAAAAAAATTGTCCGTCTTCCGCAGTGAGGATTACATGCCGACTAAACGATTATGCCGTTGGTAAAGCTCGACAAGAGGGTACGCAGAAGCGTGGAAATGTCTAAACTCCTGTTCATCTCGTATGAAACGGTACGCGATGTTTCGCGTCCCCCTTGATCGTCGTGGTCGTTGTCAGGAAGGCACTGCCCCGCGCGCATTCTGTACCTCCTACTTTATCTCTACGCGGAAAATTGCTCGACATTCGTAACGGTGCGCGACCGAACATATGATGTACGCATAGCTTCAACGGATGTACCGTCACTTTTGCAAGCACGTCGCCGCGCATTAGATTCACCTACACCATCGTGCACTCTTATGCATATGTACACAATAGAGCATCTACGCACCGATAGAGAGATACATATACACGTGTGTACACAGAGTTCGCAGACGGTCGACCGACGCTCGACCAGTGAATTTTACACGCGTCCTTATACACGTTACCTTTGCGCCCCCTACCGCCTCCGAGCCGTATCTCTTTTCCCTCCGTATAACTACCCACAGAGATAATATACACTGTGTTATGTGCTCGAGCTTCTTCCTACTCTCGATGCGTGTACTCCTAAGGCTCATAATCTCTCTCCGCAACCTCGACGATATTCTCTCTCTCTCTCGGCTGCACTGGCTTCGCATTGTTTGCAGATCGTGGGAAACCGGGAAGCGATTAGCGCCCCGGAGCTCCGAAGCATCCGAGATGGTGGCAAACGGCCATATGAATGTGTCGAGACGAATGGGGCTACGCCAGAGTGCGGCTTTTGATGCTCGAGGCAAAAGTTACAGTGCTCGGCTGTGCAATTCTAATACTCGACTCAGGTGCCCGTGGATGCGGAGGGACGGACGTCGACGATAAAGCGCGAATGGAACCCGCGAGGTTTCGTTACCATTCTCACCATTTGGCTCAGCTCGATCCGATCGAGTGTGAGGTCCGATGAGAAGAGGCGAGAGGGCTCTGTCAGATTCTCCTTGGAAAATTATCGCAAAGCTATAGATCTTATGGGGGTGAGAAATCATTCCGGTCACAGGTTTGTTTTGTGCACGGCGAAATAGTGCACACAAATATTGTGCACACACCAGTCGTGCACAATGACATGGTGCACAATGACATGGACACTTTGTGCACACGATGATTTTCACCCAAGGCGCTTTGGTGCACATTCATTTTGGGCACAATATCCATCGTTTTGGGACACAAGGATTTTTGTGCACATCTATTATTGTGCGCATTATCTTATTGCACAACAATATACGACAAGATGGCAATTGATTTTCACAAAGCCCAAACCGTAATATCGGATAGTTGGATAGCTTCGAACTTTAGAACCGTTCACCTGGACACTGTACGTGCGCCGCCAACAACCGCAGCTTCACGTATGAGCGCGCCACACATGTAGCAGTAGTGTTATACGACATTACACGTCGCATCAGCTGGCGTCGTCGACATTGGGACGGTGTTCGTAGAGGTAGCAGCGTGCCCACCGGAATGTCAAAGCTTCAACATGGAAATAGCTCGAGATTCCGCCATTTACGAGCCCCACCGATCTTCCTGGCCATTAACAGTCAGCGACACCGAACATTACCATTAAACTGCAACTCCCCGAAGACTGAAGATTACCATATAGTCGAAGCAGTGAAAAAAAAAAAAAAAAAAATTCCTTTTTTTCGCACCTCGCTCGTAATCAGCCCCCCTAATTGACACGACAAATGTACGGGGCTCGACGTCCAAGCAATTAAAATTAATACAATCTTTAAGGTACACGCGAATCAAGAGATCCGGGAAAAAAAAAATTCTCGAGATTTTTCCTCGGCGTATATACTCGACCTAATTTCAGGGGGTGACACTCTCGACACCAGCTATGACGACGCTGAAGCTCGGGCAGGAGTGTTACCGGAACAGAGACTGCGAGGCCGGCATTGACAACAGCCACTGCCACTCGGGATATTGCCGCTGTCAGCCCTACTTCGCTGCATACAACGAGACCCGCTGCTTCGAGGGTGAGTATAACAAAAGCCGCCTCTCGTCCACCCTTATTATATTCTTCCTGGCTCTTCGCTTAAGCGCCCCGGGCCTCTATAAAAAGTAGCGTAGTGTACTCTTTCGAAAAGCCTCGTCTAGTCGATACCCATGAAGCCGCGATACGTACGGGCTCTCCTTTGCCTCTCTTCGACGAGTGGAATACCGCAAACATTGCAAAATAAGAAAGTACTATCATGGACTTTCGTAATCTCCGCGCGAGATTTGCCCTCTGCTAGAGTCAAGTGGAGCTTCCTTATCGGTAAATCACTCGAAGCGACGTTCTTATATGCAATCACTATACACGGTGCAGTCGGTAATGTGGACATTTTTTCAAACGACATGACTACGACAGTGATCCACGAGTTTGAACGATATTTGGTACCTGCGATCAGAGCTGGGCAGTACTTAAAGTACGTACTGAAAGTATCAAAGTACTTATAAAATTTTTTACAAAGTACTTGTACAAAGTACTTGTACAAAATTGTAATAAATTAAGGAATCATGTGCAAATTACTTTGCACCTCTTTCGTAACATAAAAAAATGTCTGTCTCATAAAATTATTTTACTCCCAACCCAATATCTTTCATTTAAATCCTAAAATACGATTTTTACGGGCATAAAATTGAGGTTTTCGATGTCCCACTGTACTTTAGAAAAAATACGTCGAAATACGTGGTATTTAAACGACACGATAAAACTCTTCTAGAACTTCGGACAAGACCTTGTCTCGTGTATTTTTTCCCGTAGAACACGACGGACACCTCGAATTTGCCCTAGCTCCATTGGGAGCCGAGATATCGACCTTTGAAAATCACGAAAATTGACGTTTTTTCAAAAGTGGCTCAAAAATTGAAAAATTGTTGTTCACTCGATTTTTTTTTTTGTTTCAAGGCTATATTCGACGTATTTTGTCTCGCTGAACACGAATATAACAATTATTTTACTCCCAGCACAATATTTTCCATTAAAATCCCAAAAATGCGTTTTTTGATGCGTAAAATCGAGACCTTTCTCACTTTCGACCACTGTACTAGATCCATACGTCCCAGATTTAGTTGTTATACACCCATTCGACATCCACTCACTTCCCCAATGTCCAGTCGATTGGTCTGTTACCAAGAACTGGAAACGAAGATTTTGGAGGTTTTTGAAATAATGTTGGCCCTCAACAGGGCCGTTTGATTTGGAAATTTCTCTCTAAATTTCGCACTCGTGGAACTCCATCTCTTCCGATCGAGAAGAGAAATGACATTGTACTTTGTATTTTATAAAAGGACTTTAAGTACGGAAATTACTTTGTACATAAAGTACTTGCGGCACTTGGTACTTCAAAGTACTTCAGGTATACTTTGTCCAGCTCTGCCTTGCGATAGTAGCGCGAGGCGATAGCATTGTGCTCGTGAAACCGACAGAATTCAAAAGTCATCAAATCGGCAGACCGCGCTGTGTAATATTCGTTGCGTTGACCCGAAGGAGGCTGTTCGATCCATCGGCACGTCTCGAGGTTCGCTCTCCCTTCTTTTCGCGGAGGCAGTTTCATTTTCTCATAGAGTCTCGCCTGTTGTACGTGTAATTGGATCTCCGGTGGCCTGTTCTGCACTGCACGCGGCGGTGGGGATCGAATCGAATTCAATTAAAAAGCGGCGAGGCCAATTAAGTCGCGCTACCGTATCCATACAAAAGCCTCACTGGCTCCGGTTTCGACAAAGGGAATTGTATCGCAGTAGGGCAACACGTCCGTTTTACATTATCAAACTCGATCAACGGTATAATAATTTCATTAATCTATCGACGGAGGCTCGTGTTTTTTTTTTTTTGTTCTTCTCTCCTTAACAATAGGGATCCATCAAAGCTTCATGTGAAGTACGATGCAGGAAGTCCTTCGACTCGACGCATACCCTATAATAAATAACTTCATTGCAACGCTTTAATTGCTCTCTGGTTCTGTTGCAGCAACGCTTCTCGGGAACGATTGCGTCGTCGCCGAGCAGTGTTCCATGAAAGTGGCAAACAGCAGCTGTCTGGCGGGCGTCTGTCGCTGCGAGGAAGGATATCTACAATTTCGACGACACACTTGTCTTGGACGTACGTAAAAGAAAAAGATAACAGCGATTATCGTGTGTAGAGAGGGATCGCGGTGTAACACACTTCGAGCTCGAAGACTCTTTCTCGTCTGATAACAATGATATTTTTGCCCTCCTACGTTAAAAAGTCCACATTCCATGCCTGCAACGGGAGCGGAAAGTGGTCGATTCTTGAGCAGCGGGCCGAAAAGTAACACAGCGGGCCTGCAATGGAGCGGATCACTCCATTGCAGGCATAGAAATGTGGCCACTTTTTAGCATAGTCGGGCAAAAAATAGCGTATGCCACTCGGGAGGAAATGCATTTTCACCTCGTGTGAATTTCTGCCCTCGCTTCGTTCGGGCATCAAACTTCACCCTCGGTGAAAAAATGCACTTTCCTCCCTTGTGGCATAATATCGTATTCCGAACGGCTCGACGCTATTCTGATTCTGAAACATTCAATTTTTTAAAACTTGATCAAAATATTCTTCGATGAAAATATATTCGAAAAATGTTAATTATAAATCATCGGTAGTCGTCAAATGGCTTCAGAAGTTTTTGTAAATAAAAATTTAAGTGGACAGTAACGAGAATAGCTGTTTGGCATAGGGGCATATTAAAAGGGGTTAAAGTATCGATCTTCCGGATCGTCGCGCATGCAGCGCATGTTTGTTATTAGCTCGTTTAGAATATTACCTCTCGCGAGGCGGTGTCCCGCGAGAGGCCGGCTTTTTTTGCCCATCACCTGCGTCCCTACAAGCTCTCCTATCGCGTGGATCGTAACGAGGCACAGCGATATTTTATACCGGCGTTACTCGCGAGCTCTCGAGTACACAGATGAACGACGAAGCGGCAGCGCTTCCTGAATGTCCCATGACTAAAACCAGATCTTCGCGAGATCGTACACTCGAGAGTGTACCCATTCGCGTCGTTGCTCGGATAGTTCGCGAAACCCTGCTCGCTCGCTTGCGGCGAAGAAGAAGCAAAGATAAATGTATTCTATGCGCGTTACACAGCCAGCGAGCATTCGTTCCCGAATCGGTAATTGCCCATGTCGTGAGGATCGTTATCACGGCTCGTCCGACAGATTAATCGGTAACGAGCCCTACCAGTAGAGCTCATGCATGCGCGGCGAAACTTCGTTCATGTGTGTGTACGCACTGTTGTCCCGAACGAGCAGAACTAGCGTCGGGTCTTGCCCTGCATGGAATCGCAATGCTCGATCGGGCCATCGAAACCTCTCCTTCCCCTCTCATCTGTATGCCGTGGAAGAGCCTATATATTTATCGAGATATTCAGGCTCGGGGAGCGCGGAGGTTTATTCCTGGCTACACAGGTACATCATTTATCCGACCGCAGTATATCGAACATATAAGGAAATACGCGTATCGAAGATGCATAACATAGTACGCTCGTGTAAGTTGCATTTACTCTCGTAGCTTCCGTTTGCTTTACCTGATCCCCATCGAGGCTGCTCGCGAGTTCCTTATTACAACCGGGGGCTCGCCGTACCCTCTCTCGCAAAAGTTATCGATTTTTTTGTTTTTTTGTTTTGTTTTTATGCACGCGGAGAGTCGACTTGCAATTTGTACCTTGAATCGTCCTCTTCGTATGAAAATATAGTTACCTGAAGTTATGTTTTGTTTTGTTTTTTTTTTTTTTTTTTTTTCTTTTGTACAGCCGCAAGACTCGGCGACGTTTGTTACAGCCACGAGCACTGCCGGCTCTGGGACAGCGACACCCACTGCGACTTCCTCATACCGGATCTCTTCGGCCACTGTCAGTGTACAGCACCTATGCGACGCGACGGCAACGTCTGTCGTCCCGACAATAGAGTACGACCGGCGCCTCCGACGCTTCACCAGCCTTCCTTAATTATCCAGGATGTTGATGATGAAATCCCGGAACTCCAGCAATCGTCGCCGAACGCCCCTGAGAAAAATCTCACCGTTCAGGATACCGATAATGAGAGCGAGACTGGTAAAATACGTTTTTCATTCGCACAAATATTATTGGAGCCTCGTGGAATTCCAGCCGTTGATATTGCGCTTTGCGCAACTCTTGAGATTGACTGTCCGAGATTTATCTTCCTACTGGGAGACGGAGAAAGATTAATGCCTCGACGGTCAGATCCCGAAGAGTCGCGACGGTGAATAACTCCGAAGAAGGAATTGTCCCCGCGATAATAATTACCATCGTCGAGTTATCAATCATCATTATCGTATGGATAGTAGCAGGTTGCTGTGGCTCAGGCGATTCGCGCCCTTGCTATGAACTATGTAATTTAGAAACGAGAAATTTAGATTTCCGTAGAGTTACCGGGAATACGTTATTTCCGGTTTGAAAATCGAATTCTGTGACCAGAAGTGACTTTATACCGGAGATACGTCACTTGCGGTCGGATGATGAGATTTCCAAAGCGGATGTCACGTATTTCTGGTATGACGTCATTTTCGACAGAAAAATGAGTTTTCTTGTCCGGAAGTGGTGTACAGTAGAACCCCGATTAGCCGAACCAATTGGGGCCGAGACCAGTTCGGATAAACGATTATTCGGATAATCGAGTTATGAATAAAAACTATTATATTAATAACATACTTAATGAATATGAATTTTTTAAAAGTATAAATTCGCATACAAACATTATATATATGTATATACCTTGGAATATATTATTAAACGCTTACTTTAAGCATTATTCTTGATAAGGTCGTCAATTTTTGGTTGTATAAGCGCATGATACAAATTTGCACACGCCTGCAACAAAGCAACGCTCGACGATTATGTAACAACGAAATTTTGCGGCATGGTTCGAATAATAAAGGTTCGGATAAAATAAATTCCTGTTCGGATAATAAAAGTTCGGATAAAATAAATTGCAATTCGGATAATTGAGGTTCTACTGTATTTTCAGTCGAAAAAAAGAACGTATCCCACGAAGGGAATAATCAAAGTTTCGGGGTACAACCGCAGGATTCTTGAAAATTCTGACAAAAAACAAACAAACTTTCCAAAATATATATATCATTTTTAAATATATATTACATTACTTGTTTAGGTGTCCAAGTTTCCTGGTTGAAGAACGCAACGAGGCTACTCTCGACGGCGTCGCCGAGTCCGCGAATCCCGGTGAATATTGTTACCCGAGGGTCGCATGTGACTTCGAGACCCGAGAGGCCAAGCACGAACGAGCTACCGGACGATGACGATGCCATAGTCGTCGACGCTGTTATAACGGAATTGATGCAGACGACGAGTTCGACTTCCGGTATATTTTTATCCGTTGCAAATCCATTCTGATCGAGATGCGATTGAATTTGTTTTACCTCGTTCGTTCGACCGTTGCAGCCCCTGTGAAGACCGATCGTCACGAGACGGAGACCACGACAGCGGTGAGTCTCGGTCTCACGTGCAGCACCGATCTCGAGTGCCGAATGTCCGATCCGCAGTCACGCTGCATCGAGGGAATATGCGACTGCGCCAGCCGTGGAAACGGAAGTTTGTCATGCGGTGCCAAGAGAACCGGGTGCTCGGCTGGTACCTTCCAGTGTCGCAGTACCGGCGCTTGCATAAGCTGGTTCTTCGTATGCGACGGTAGACCCGATTGCGCCGACGGCTCGGACGAGGAGTGTACCAAAGCGAGATGTCCCAGTCAGGCATTCCGATGTCGCAAGAGCGGTATCTGCATCTCCAGAGCCGGGCAGTGCGACGGACGACCGGACTGTCCCAACGGCGAGGACGAGGAGGGCTGCAAGAGTCGACGAAGTTAGTCGCGAAATTATAAGAATTACATTGTCGGTTGAGAATTAAAAGAACACCTGTCCTTGAAGTTCATGGGCTACGACCTTTTGATTCTTAGCCGTCGATATCTGTCGTCTGTTCGTTTGATTCGACGAACGTGATTTTGTATTCGTTGTCTATTTCTGAATTCAGAGTGCCCGGAAGGAGCGTTCCGCTGCAACAACGGACAGTGTCTGCCGGCTTATGAATTCTGCAATGCGGTAGTTTCATGCAGAGACGGTAGCGACGAGCCCCGCGGAGCTTGCAGAACCCGGAACCGCGGACGTCTCACGTCTCGATCGTGCCCGTTCAGGTGTGCGAACGGAAGGTGTCGTTCGGACGCGATTACCTGCAGCGGACGGGATGGATGCGGCGACGGGTCCGATGAGCGAAATTGCTCCGTCTGCAGTAAGTCGAGTATCCATATATGTACCAGCTCGTATCCAAAGCACTTCATGCGAAACCGACTCAGTCGGTAAGGAAGACTAATCAACTTTTTTTCGTCTACATCGAACATTTCAGCAGAAGTTAATAACTTGATTTTTCTCAGAAAGTTTAGTGTGTCCTTGAGAAAAAGAAGGATCACAATTTTTGTTATCGACTGAGATTACAATTTTTTCAATTTTCTTCGTCTGCATCCAACATTTCAGCAGACGTTAATAACTTGATTTTTCTCAGAAAGTTTAGCATCCTCGAGAAAAAAAAGGATCACAATTTTCGTTATCGACTGAGCTCGGGGTCGAGCGAGATAGTAAGGAGGTTTCGTATAGTCTCAAGGCGATGTGAAATACCACCGTCGGTAATAATGCGGTTTTGAGAAAGCAGTCCGCTGAGGAAAAAGAAAATTGTCGTTCCCCGGGGAATCGGCAACCGCTGGGAAAGACCATTTTCCTTTTTCCTCGGTGGACTGCGGCCTCATAGCAGCATTCAGTACAGTTTTTGTTGCCATCTGGACGCGGGGCAGGTTAGAGGGAGAGTTATACCACATCACCCTCGCGTTCTGACCATCCTGAAAAACTTACCGGTTGATTGGTGCACCAAATAAACTCTGATGCCAACCTTCGAGAGGTTGATTTTTGGGCGATATTAAAAAACTGACCGTACCACCAACCGTTATGTGTGTTGGATGCGAAGTTGGTTTACGGTTGAATTTTCCTAAAACAACCCGATTTCCAAGCCTGAGGTGACGTAAATGCGGAAATTGAATTATTCTGGGAAAGTCTAACTGTAAACCAACTTTCTATTCGACACATAATGGTTGGTATTACGGTTGATTCTGAAATACCAATCAAAAAGCTATCTCGAAAAAGTTTAGAATCAGAGTCGGCTTGGCGCACAAATCGACTGGTTGAATCGGAGCAGATTGTTAAAAACAACCGAAATCCAACCGAAAGTTTTACGGTTGGTTGGACCGCGAGGGCACCTTAATGTGATAAGATACTTTTTTCATACCAAACCTATACTGGGTGTTACGGAGCAGGCTATAGACACAGAAACAGCATGTTGTTTATCTCGAAAACAGGAAATCGCAACCTTGTTAATATTATCAGCTTATGCATGGCATGCGAGATACATTTTCGTGTCTATTGTAGAACTTCGCTCGTGTAACGAAATCGTTGAGATAAAATGTTCGTTTTTTATATTTCAGGATGTCCAGCAGTTGTGTAAGAGAACTATCCGACACGAGATGCTACAGGTCGTGTTCGACAAAGTACAAGAAGACACTCGCGAGACAACGAATAACTGGAGCATGGCTTCTACAGAATTGTGAACAATACGAGGACGTTGAAACATCGTTCTTTCGCGTTGTGTCGTCATTTTAGTATTACTAGCAGCATCGATGCGCGCCTCGCGCGCTCACGAATTAATTTAAGGCCGTTAATGGCCAAAAATTCACGTTTTTTTAAACATCTAATGACGCGAGTTTCCACATACAATATTGACCTATTTAAATACGAGATAAGTAGTTCGATGGGTATCCTGTATTAATATTTTGCAGAAAAAGTAGTGTCCTCATGTGCAGGATAATGTAGAGAGTAGAAAAACCCGGCTGGCCAAACAAGCGGAATAAGAAAAACCTTTCACGACATTGGATCAATGTTACTTGTATCTCTCGAGAGACGACTCATCATGGTACACTCTCGACGCATACAGGAAACCGCGAGAGCAACAGTACTTTGGATTCCAGGGTTGTGTGCAAAAGGATTTTTAAAGAATTCCATGCGAATTAAATCAACAGAGTGGCATGAAAATAAAATAGCAGTTAGCACTTCCGTGACGAGGCGATGGATTAAAAAAAAATAATAATAAATGTTCAACATGACACGCCAACGAGGAGAAAATCCAATTACAATCCCATCTATATATTTGCGTAGGCGCAAGACCACGTTACCGCTCGACTGACATTTGTTGTGGTGTACCGCTTCGATGTCCCGATGCGGCAGCGGAACGCGCCAACAAATATTAGTATCGTCAACATTGATATCTCGTTTAATGCAGGAAATGAAGTGCTCGATAGCGGTAATATCGGCGACACGCGGCCCCCAGTGGTATTTTTGGTCGTCGTCATAGCAATTGCCGGAATTGATCGAAATGTACGCTATATCGAGTCTATATACGCTATATCTAGTCGTACGCTATATCGAGCCATTGCGGCCCACTTTTGCGTTTCCGTATCAAGCTGGACGCAATCGATTTAGACCCCGCTTAGAGCACAACCACATTGTGCTGTATTTCGGTAGGAAGCTCCCAGAAGTCACGACGGCGTGACCCGACGGCGATATCGTTGCATCACGTGCACGTACAACTTTCGGTCACCGTTTTAATCTCCCATGCAAATTTATCTTATTATTGCGATATCGAACGATGGCCTAATGATAATTCGTAGCTCGACGATAGCTCCCCTGCACGCAATATATCTCGAGAGGGCTATCGCGATGCTGGATCGTTCTTCTTCCAATTTGTCTAAGCGACCCCGTACGAATAGAGGCCGCCTTGTTTGGCCACCAGATGCTGGATCGTTAATGATCGACGGACGAATGGGATGCGAAGGGAACGAAAGGGCAAACGCGCGAGGGTGCACTTCGCGTCTGCGTCCGGAGTGTGTTGGTTATAGGCAGAGTCCCCCTCCGAGATCGCTACTCGTCAATACTACCCCGCGCGAAGCAGGCGGGCCAGTAGTGGCACGGGCTCTCACGAGAGGGCGATAGCCAAGAAAGGAAAGAAGAAGAAGAAGGCGGGCCAGTAGCTCGTGGAGGCTTGCGCGAGTTCCGACGAGTCCCGTGGACTGCTCAGCGCCCAAGTACGCACACGCACTCGTCGCGGCCCACTGCCGATTCTCATGACGTACACCACCTCTGCGACGGCCTGTCCTCTTTATCGCTCGCACGCCACCGAATATAATCGAGACGGAGAAAACGTCGTCGGATCATGCCGGGTTTATACCCCAGTGCACGTTATATCGCGAGATTGCTCGCAGGTCACTTGGCCAATAGTCAAGTTTCCGTTCATAAGATGAATCGAGAATAGAACTGGTAGACGGTACGTGTGAAAGTCGGTTCGCATTCGACCTGAGAGAGAGGAGCGCTCGAGACGCTTACGCTATGTCGAGAAGTTGGCGGCGCGCAGCATGAGACGACGATGACGTAGACGACGATTTCACCATCGTCGGGTTCAGTTTCGTTCGACCTGCATTCGCGTCGTCTGCTCCCGGTCTCGCCGGGTGTGCTCCGCTGGCACTCGTCGCTTCACCCGGATGCCGTCACACTTTTGCAAAGTTCGTTACGATTCGTTACAATTATTTATATTTTCACGTTGTCCCCGATCTTTCGGAACCGCAATATATATATATATATATATATATATATATATATATATATATATTACCCGCGTCGCCCGTTATTTTCGTTATAGCAGCGCGTTATAACAGTGAGGTTTTAATAATTTTTAGCGGATGAGGTATTAATAATAGTGAATGAAAGTATTGTCTTCGTGCATTCTGTACAATGACGCACGTAAATTGTATTTTTTTGTTGTTGTTGAACGTTCCTCTGGTAAAAAGTCTTCAAGGTCAAATCGCGCTCGCATCTCCGCGAATCACGGTCGATTCTTCAAGTCAATTCGCAGATAATAATCGGCAACGCACATCGAATGCGACTTTTCAAAGAAGACGTCAATTTTGTTTATTTCATTATCGTGGACAAACGTTGCTTTTATAAAATCGCTTTTATGACGAACGCTTGCCATATCGTCGACGGGACTAGCTGGCATTCATTCCGGATGCACAATTATTCGTTTACGTAGCACTTGTCAGCAGTGCAGCGACGGCCGTCGAGGCGCGAGTCACGTGAGGAGAGTCGGGAAGTGTATTAGTCGCGAATCGCCACAAGTAAACGTCTCATCTCCGTTCATTCGTGTTGAACGCTCTCGGCACAACTTCCATCGCGAAAGTTCGTCGTCGGATTTATTTTTATTTTTTACTTTTGGCAAACTTAAGACAAACGTTAAAGTAAGGAGACGGGCCGATTCAAAGTTTTACGCGTTCTTAGCTTTCGGTCCGATCGATCGGTCAACATTGACGATAAGAAATCATCAATAATTCCGTGCACTCAAGATATTTTATTTTTCGTCACAGTTTGGGCGAGCGACAATATAAGAAGATGCGTCGCCCGGAAATATTCTTTAATATAAATGGACAGCCCCACGAGTATCTGGACTCGACAGGGAGTGACGAGTTCACTGCTAACTGCGCCGCACACCGAAGAACATTTCAAAGACCCCTCGTCTACATGCGAGAAACGACAGACTTTAATGAGAGAATTTGATGAATGGCGCTGAGTCGTGGCCGTTAAAAACATAAAATAAATTAATAAATCGATAAACAATTTAAAAAAAAAAAAAAAAAAAAAAAAGTTGAGTACGAAGATACGAGATACAGAATGTTGAAGGGCAAGTGGTCGAAGTTGACCGAATGTCTTTGTCGGAGGCCCCGTCTAATGTTGTTGTTTCTACCGTGCATTCTCGTCGTGACGCTCTACATCGTCTCCGGAGTGGAACTCGAATTCGATAGTTTCCTCTCCCTGCGACCTTACAATACCAAGAACGGTGAGTACAGCGATACGATATACTTCGCTCTGTGTGTGTGTGTGTGTGTGTGTGTGTGTGTGTGTGTGTGCGCGCGCGCGCGTGTGTGTGTGTGTCGTTTGTGACGAACGTGTTTTGTCTCTGAATGACCTTGAACTCTCAGCTGAGCCCGATTCTTTCCTTTGTACTATCGATTTCTCAATTACGCACACAATGCCCGTTAATAAAACATTCGTGCGAAATAGGAACGCCGTGGGTTGTATCCAACGAGACCGATCGATTTTCGATACAACACAGGTCAACTCAATTCTTCCTTCGATTATCCTCACAATATTGCGACGTCATAAAACTTTCCGGTTAATATTAACGCGCATTATTAAATCACAACACAGAACTCGTCGACGGATATCTCGTGTGGAATTCGAAGTGCCACATGATCTCGAAGGATCCTATGGACGCTTCGATAACAAAGTACGTGAAGAAAGAAAAATTTGAAGGATGCTCGACGGAACTTCTGATGAGTTACGTCTCGAGGGATCCGACAAACGGCAACATTTCACTCGTAATCGATCCGGAATTGGCCAAGTCTCACAAGAATCCAGTGTGCTGCTGGGCATCGGTCGTCAGATCGACGCCACCTCAGCCTCCGAAAGGAGATTGGGACACGAAGATCAGGTAAAATTTTACGTTTTTACAAATGTGTCTATTGAAATACTATTCTTTCAGAATGAATAGTCTTACACTGTTTGCGCAAGCGCATAGAGAGTGTTTTAATAACCGTAACCCACTCGTCTCTGATAAACGATATGAATATTCATTAATTTTTATCGTCGTCGTTCCGAATGCACCGATAACCTTCTGATATTGCCGTTGTACACAAGAATCTTTAACGGCTTCGCGTACGGCTATGTCGAGAGATTGACGGTCACTTGGGGGGAGTGCCCGCCCATCGTACGCTCAGTCGGTAACAAATAGCTTTTCGTATTTTCATCAACGATGTTGGTATTATCGAAAAAAGTGAATTAGGTTTGCGTAGGCAATAGATAGATGCACTGAGACCTTAATTCGTTTGTGTTCAAAAATATTGCAATTCCTGATGAAAATAGGGAAGGCGATTTCTTTACCGACCGCGGTATTTCATATGGCCCTTAAAGCAATGTGAAATACCGTCGTTGGTAACAAAAATTGTACAAGAAAATTTTCTTTCCCTGGGTGATTATCCAGGGAAACACAACTTTTCTTTTTCTCGGCAGCCCGCGGACTCAAAAGTTTTTCTTACTAACTGGGTACTTGAATTCTAAAATATTATTATTGTTCGCAGTGTCGGAAAATGCGAGGACTTCGAGAAGCGCGTTATTCTACCTCAAGACGTCGAGATGGTACTGGTCAACTGCCTCAAAGAAAAAACAAAAGTTTACGCGAACGTTCACGCAATCGTCAATCCCGCAAAAATTCAGGAGCGTCTGGAAGTGCATTCATCGGACGAGCCTGGACGACCCAGGAAATTGAGTGTCCTCGTGCTGGGCCTGGACAGTGTCTCTCGTCTGAACTTCAAACGAAGCATGCCCCACACCGAGAGATATCTACGGGACACAGATTGGTTCCATCTCCGTGGCTACAACAAAATGGGGGATAACACATTTCCAAACCTAATGGCTATACTGACCGGTCAAGACAGCAGCGATTCGTACTCGAGGTGCAAGCCGACGGTGGCCTACGGACTCGATCAGTGTCCCATGCTCTGGTACAATTATCGCAACGCGAGTTATGTAACGGCCTACGGCGAGGACGTCATCCCCCTGAGTACCTTCAACTATCGCAAGGTCGGCTTCGTCGATCCACCAACGGACTACTATCTGAGACCCTACATGTTGGCGAGCGAGAAACTCCTCAAGAGCAAGAAACGATTCGGCAGCAAGTACTGCACCGGTCCCGAGGTGACCGTCGAGCGTATATTCAACTTCGCCACCGAATTCGCCCGTACGTTCGTAGGAGCGCCATATTTCGGGTTCTTCTGGACGAACTCGGTGAGCCACGACGGGATGAACGGTCCGTCCTCTATGGACGATCGTATGCGAGATATGTTCGAGGGAATGGAGCGGGACGGAATTTTCGCTGACGCGATGATCGTGTTCTTGAGCGATCACGGTATGCGCTGGGGAGGCATAAGGACCACGTTCGTAGGTTGGTACGAGGAACGTTTGCCTTTCATTTACATCCGATTGCCTGAGTGGTTTAGAGCCGAGAGGCCCCAAGCTTATCAGGCATTGCGGATAAATGAGCATCGTCTCACTTCGCCGTACGACCTATACGAGACTCTGAGGGACGTGTTGATCAGCGCAGGCGGTGAGGCGAACTCCAGCTCGGGCTGTCCAACTTGTCAGAGTTTGTTTCGCCCGGTCCCGCTCGAGCGGGGTTGCGGCGATGCCGGAGTATCGCCTCACTGGTGCACGTGCACGGCCTTCAAAACCGGCAGCGTCAGCGATAATATTGCCGTCGAGGGTACAAGACAGTTTCTCGAGCACGTGGAGAACATAATAAAGGAGTACAAAGACAAGAACGGCAAGCGTCTTTGCTCGAAGCTGAAGCTCAAGAAAATTCATCGGGTCGACAAGGTTATCGATATTCGGCGAGGCAGTGGCGTGTCGAACGGAAGCGTCGACGGTTACTTTTATTTGATCGAAGTTACTCCCGGCGGAGGACGATATGAGGCTACTATAAGATATCACGGTGGTGACAATTTTACCGTGAGCGAGGACGAGATCAGCAGGGTAAACTCGTACGCGAGAAGCGCCAGCTGTCTCGACTACGGTTCCAAACGATATTGTCACTGCGTCGGAAAGTAGCTTGCATCGAGCCTACCCACGATTCGCTTGCGAGTAAAGCCGTTATTGACCTCGCGTCGACCGACGATTCATCTCTGACTGTATCGCGCTGCGACAAACTCGGCCACAGCCGCATAGACGAAACGAAAAGGCAAATTTACCACGCTAAGATTTTTAACGCTTTGTCGCCAGTGATAAGGCCGTTAGGACCATATAGATATTAAGGCTGTAAATTGTCGAAGCTTACTGACCATTGTTATCTTTGAGTTTGTGTTATACTTAACGATGGCGGTAAATCCATCCATGCGAGCGCCGTGGAATTTGTTAATTATGAGCGAACTGTGATGAACGCGTTGCTTAGTTTCCTCCTTGGACTTTTCCGTTGTTTCTGTGTAAAGGCAGTTTTTTTTTCCTATGTAACGCCAAAAGTCGTGGCCGTTCCCCGATCTCGACAATACGAATGCAACTGATCTGTCCCGCACGCGCTTCACTTATAACTGGGTCGTGGTTTCCGGCCCACGGGATCAGCCAAAAATGTAGATATATAAATATGTACACTTTGACTGAATGTCAAAAGAGAGCTAACAATATTTTTGCTATACAGACGCGATTCTTGCCGTACTGCCGTTTAAGTAGAAATAACAATTGTACGAAAGTGCCAATTCTCTTGATAAATAGAAGTCATAGTGCCAGAATCGTTTAGAAGAATACATTTCGTTTGAAATAGCGATAAAAGCTGACGATAAATATTATACATATACTTTTGTAGGTTCTTCTATATTGTCGGGAATTCGATGAAATACACATTGAACGGCATTTTTCCGGTTTTCCGGAATTGTATACTGTAGCATGTTCCGTGTGTTTCGTAATTAATCCGTTTCTGTCGCTGGCCACATTCGCGATGAATTCCAAATACATTTGAGACGTATCACATACGTTCTTTAACCCACGTTCCCGTGTTCCCCAATTCCCACGTACATGTCAGGACTCGTCGTAGATAAAAAAAAAAAAAAAAAATTAAAAATGTTCTTTGTAATGTCACTTGCCGTTTGAAAATCTCTTTTTTCAACGGGAAGAGTGAGATTTTTACAAAGATTTTTTTTCTGTAATGTCTTGTCTGAATTTCTCGCGAACGCCGCCAGTGACATGCGTGTAAATTGAGGACTTCAGAAATGTGGATAAAACAATGTATCTGACATAGGTAAAATATATTTGACATTAATCTGGAATGCACCGAGCAACGGAAACAGATGAATTAAGGAACACACGGGTTGCATTATGTCTCTTTTAGTTTGGTCATGCCCGTACGTTTCGCAGATACGTTGTTTCCTAAGCTAGAAGCGAGTTATTGTACGTTCGAGCAGAGATGTTTAATGAATATAATGTACTATAATAGTATTATATAGTGTAAATAAGAATACAGATGAACAGAGTGTATATTATATATGTATATGAACGCTATATTCTTTCTATTTCATGATAAATAAGGTAATCGGAACGATTGCGACGTGAATTCAGGCAAATTATTATATTTTGTTAAGCTGTGTTTGAGAACAAAAAATTGATATGAGGTATGTAAAGCGAAAAGAATCGATCTTAGGAATTATTTCCCCAAACCCCGATTGAGAATTTTTATACACCACGTAGTATGATCATTTTTCTTATTTTTCTTTTTTACAAGGAAAAAAAAATTGCGTTTCTTGGGCCTGTGGTAGGCGTCGAAGCGATTATAGAATGCTGCGAGATCGTGTGGAAACAAAAGATCCAGGACGCCCAGACTACAATTCACAACATCATTCTGGCTGCACTATAAGTCTCTTTTATTAAATGACTTACATTTCTCTTGACAATCGGTTCTTATACGTTTATGAAAATCAAATCGTTTAATCTCCCGCTTCCCTACAAACCTCAATGCGGCGGTGTTTACTCCAAGGTTCTCTTGGAACGAAAAAAAGAATACTATATGCGCACTATCGTATATGTCAATTGTGGACAAGTGAATTATAATGACGAAGGGCTCGATGGGGTTTTATATATACCGCTGTTTACATTCAACGGCTATATAAAACGCGTAATAAATTACAGATTAATTAAAGTAACTAAAGTAAACTGCCTTAGTGTACTAGAAAATATTTGGTCATTTGGTCGTTTCTAAAGTATGGTGTGACGAGCACGAAATACGCGACGATTCATGTTTTTTTTTTTGCATTCATTACATCATTTCCGTATCAGGGGTAGAATCCTCATTTCTTTTTATGCATTGATTGATTGAAACGGTTTCGTATTTCCGAACGGAGACTGATGCAGCGGTAACGTGTTATATGCTTGACCGAATAATCGTCTTCGGGGTTCAACTTAACTATGGCCATTCAGCTAGGTTTTTGCGCAATGGTCAAATAATGTGTTTAATACTGCATTTACATCGAAAAGCTCGCGCCCGAGCTATCAACCAATAAATGCTGAGTAAAAAGAAAAAAAAAGTTTCAGCGACCGCAGGGGCGTATTGTTTTCAATGGGAAATAGCTCATCTCGTTTATTGGTGATCTATCGTCTGAAAGAACCATTCGGTGAATCGTCGGAGCTGTTGGGCGGCCGCGTGATTTTCATCTTGCAGTCGTCGATTTTCATCCCGCAGACGACGAACTTCCTCTTCGAGTGACAGTCGACGGCGTGTTTCTCTCGAGACTCGGAGCTCCAGCGTCGACAAGTGAGTTTGGAGATCCGAAACAGAATTTCTATGAACGGAAAGCCTATTTATTAGCCCACGAATCCATTAAACACAACACCAAAAAACCATAAGCTTCGAAACGTACGTGATTGTATTGACACCCTCCAAAAGTCTTTCCTCGTTCCAGTCTTGAGGGTGCTGTTGCTTCGGCGACCGACCGTTCGGATCATTGTGATGTCCTGTCCAGCATTCCACGTCGTTCTCCGATTGGTGCTCAATCGTCGTCAAATTGTTCGTTGGCTTGGAAACAGCGTGGGGAGATTTCGTGACTCGAGGTGAAAGTCTAGAATGAATAACAAGAAAAAGTAAGATAACTGTAACACATCCTCCGAGCAAATTTTCTCGGTGAAAGGATCAATTTTATGTCTCACCTCTCCTCCTTCGACATTTTATTTTCACTCGGTGCGGGACTCGACGCGGTGCTGGCATTGGAAATTACAGTAGCCGGTCTCGCCATAGTCAGAATAACTTCAGATCCTGAATTTCCATTTTCCTGGCCATTCGTAGGCAAGACGCTCAGTGTCGAAGCGCTGTTGCCGCAGAGATTTTCCCTGGATCTGCATCTGTTCTGTATCTCGAGCATGTTATTGTTATTGTTGACTCTGTTAGAATTTTGACCGTTCTCGCTCGACAAATTGTTGTTCGCCGTCTGACTGTCGTCGGCTATGAAATCTGGATTGATCAACTTCATGAGATCCTCCTGGAGAGTACTCGATGTCAAGTTGGCGGAGTTCCTGTGAGAGTTACGAACACCTGGCTTCGGTCTCGGACTGTGATTCCTGGAGCTTCCGTTCGACGATCCCAAGTTTCCGCCGCGGTGTTTGCTGGCTCGTCTCAGTCTCGGTGAAACGTTTCCCGAACCATTTGACAGCTCATCCTCGCTGGGTAACGTCGAGATGTCTGTACAGTTACCGTCGGGTATACGCATCTCCGGTGGTAAACTAGATGCGAAATCCTTTCCTCTGTACTCGATGCTCACCTTGTGAGGGACGGCGCGCTCGGTCATACTCGTCTTGAGGCAGGTGACTTTCTCACCGACTTTGAAATCGTGCGGAACCTCGTACCTCACTGCATCGTTCATATCGTCGATTTTCTTATCACCGATGAGCTGGGATTGCAGATCATACTTTTGATCGTAACAGTTCTCAACGATCTCGTAAGCGCTCGAGCGTTTATCGTGGGCTCGGTTGCTCTGCTCGTATCTCACTTGCGTTCTTTCGTCGTTTCTCTCCTCGCAGATTTCATACTTCGAATTCCGATCAACTTGGATCTTTCCCTCGTACTCGTTCTTCGTGTTTCTCTCCGTCGATCCGTTCTTCGCATCGTACTCGTACTTCGAATTACGATCGCTCACGCTTCGCCCCTCGAATTCGGCCTTCGCGTTTCGTGCCGCGGCGGGAATAACTCCCTCGAACTCGTACTTAGCGTTCGCTCTGTCGTGCGCCGCCTGATCGTATTCGTTGTATCTTATGAGATTGTTGTTGCTGTTCGACTTCGGAAGACTGTAACTCGCGTTCTGAGCCAGCGGAAGCGAATTCGAAGCGGTGAGTTTCTGATGCGCATGCTGCAGTTGCTGGCCGTTGTCGTTCTTGTGAAGTTCTCTTTGCGACGCGTATATGTTCTCCTGCTTTATCTCGTACTTCTCCTTCTGCAGCTTGACGTAACTAGTGGTGACGTGATCCGGACCACGTGCCGCGTTGTTCTCAATTCTCTGATAATTTTCGTGTCTCACGCTCTCGTGGATTGCACGCGGGGACACATAATTACTCTCTTTAGCGTAGTGGTCGTGAGGATTATTGAAGAGCTGCTTGGCACTCTCCATAAGAGCTTTTCCACTGGAGTAGTGCGACTCTCGTTCTTTCTTCTGTCCAGCGCTTTTACTCGGCGTCAATCCCTGATGTGTCTGCCGCGCCGGGAGCGGCGGAGGCGTGCCGTCCGTACGATGATTCGGATCCTGGTCCTGAGGCTCCAAAAGTTCGTACCTGTTCGTAAACGACGTTGAATTATTGACCAATTGGATTTTTTTGATTAATCATTAAACTCTTCTCGCAGCTCCGTTCAACGATCAACGTTTTCATTGGGTAGCAAATTCTACGTTTTTTTTTTTAGCTCTCTCGACAACTCACCATCTGTCGTCAACGCTACTGTGTCCGCTACTGCTGCTGGTCATCGTACCCTCCAGGGGAAACCGCGGATCGTTGAACGACCTCGAGCTCGAACCGGTCCCGTAACCGGAGCTGTTGCTCGAACGGGGCGGACTGAATGATCTTTCGTACCGCTTCTGATGGGCCATCGCCGTTTGTTGGGTCGGCGTGCTGTCCGGATTCGTCACGTTCTCGTAATCCCCCTCGTAATTGCTCGATAGATATTGACAATTCTGGAGCGTACAACCCCTGAAAATGTTCGAGATATCACGTGAGAGAGATTTAGCTTCTTCGCTCTACCACCGTCCTTCATATTTATTTTCCGATTTAAAAAGCGGAATAAAATATAGTTCGTATGGTACAATATGGTACAAACCGTCTCGGATGTCCGTCGTTGGTGGGTGGTATCACCGTAACTGTGACTTGGGCGCTCGTTTTCAACAGATCCACCATTTGATCGTGACTCAATGTCGATACCGCTACTTTGCAGATTTCGACGAGCCTGGAGCCCTGTCGAAGACCAGCCTGCCACGACAGTCCCATACTCTCGACCTGAGTCACGACACCGTCCGGTTGAACGTGAAATCCAAGCTGACCAAGGCTGTTTCTCTTGAGCGAAAGTTCCGACGCCGGCGATCCTTGTGTCACAGCTCGAAGTCTCGCAACTATTTCCATCAATTCGTCGCGCTCACCGTAATCGCCTCGCACGTGGATGGTAATGCACTCCCCTTGATGATAGTATAATCGGAGACTGTTTGTCTGCGCGTGCCAACCGAGAACGCTGACGCACGGCGTTACGGAAACAATTTGCCGCGAGTGTTCCTCGATCAGAACTACCGTGTCGACGCTTATTCCGAGGTAGCAGTCCGTGCTCTGGTTGCTGTCTTCCAATATTACTTGCCAACAAATTGCACCGCGTTGCGACGCGTCGCAGGAGAGTCTCGGTCGCACGGTCGCCTTCTTCTTGCTACTGAACGACAGCATCGCTGTTTCGATCGGAGAAAAAAACTCTGTTAGTCGTTTATAACAGGGGAGCGTGAAACTTGTTAATTACATCGACACATGGTTTTTTTCACACTTACAGAATTTCTGACCAGTGTCGACGACCGTAGTGGAAGAGTAATTCGTCGTTAAATCCTTGAGATACTCCTGTCTCGTTCTCGTCGCCATCGTAGCGAATTTTTCCGATCTATGAGCCGCGTTCTCGGCATTGATAACCTTCGCGAGAATAAAGTCGGCGAATGTCTTGCCTTTGGTGAACGTCGCTCCGGCTATCACAGGAGGTCCGAATATCGGTACTTCTTTGCTTCTCGAAACGGCCACACTGTATTGCGTATTCTCCGTGCAGGGATTGATCGCCCGTACGATTATGAAGACGTGCTGAAACTGCGAGCGTATCCTGCGCGGACTGAATGGTAATGCCCCGGGTTCCTGGGAAGTAAAAATTCCTTATGAAAACGATGCCCTTGTTCCACAGTTACGCATCGCCAGGATATTGAAGAAAATCTACCTGAAAAACTATTGTCACGATGTCGTTTCCGATGTGTCGTTTTCTCAGCAATTGTTGCCTGTTGTTCGGGGTGAACGGTAACATGGTCGCTACGTGAAGAGTCACCTCGGCGCCTCGATGACTCGCTGCCACGGCGTGAGTTCCGGTAGAGTCGGTCCTCGTATCGAGACCGGCCTTGTATCCCTCGAAGCCTCTCAGCCTTATTCTTTGACCTACGACCATAAAGCAATGTCGTCATTAATATACCAGGCGAATAATATTATAATTATATAATATAAATGGGGAAAATAGTAACTAACCGATGGTATCCAGAAATTCAAGAAAAGCCGGCCCGGAATGTTGATTGTTGTACATTTCTTCCTCGGTGCGCTGACCGGATCTGCAGTACAGCACGCCGACTTTGTAACGACTAGAGAGTCCTTGCTCGTCCAGTCGAGCGACAGCTTCTTCGGCGGCCGGAGTTCCGAGCCTCAAGCACCCCAGCTGAACCTCGGGAGCGACCAGCTCGAGGAGTTCCCTCGTCGGTGGTCTGCCCTGTGGTCTCATACCAAGGGCTTCCTCCGGCACGGAACCCCTCAGCGTCAGTAATTCCGAAGTACGAACGATAATTCGGTACTGATTTCCGTCTTTGCGAATACTGATTGCCACTGGACCGAGTTGTTCGTCCATGCCAAACCAATTTTGGTGCTCGCGCCCTTAAATATAAAACAATTATCGTGGTCTCTTTGGCTCCAAAATAACGAAATTACAAAGACAATAAGGACAACTCAATTTACCGAGAAAATATCGTCTGTAATAGTGAGCGCCCTCGTCGACGCTCTCGATGGGCAGCGGTCGTTTCTGCAGCGGACAAGTTTGTTTCCACAGTGTCTCGCCGGGCGACGGTTCGAGAACGGAGACTCCGTAAGCGAGTGACGGCCTGTGAACCCCGTTCACGTTGGGACATCGAGTGAGGCCGACCTCGCGTTCGCCCTCGCCGCCAATTTCATTACGGAAGAAGGGACAGGACTCCAGCAGATCGTTACCTATTCAAATAGTTAATTTGCATGTTACAGGTACAATGGAGATTGCCTCGACGGTGGCGCTTACACGGGAGTCCTAAGCTAGACAATTTGCAAATTAAATCGATCGAGGGCTCGCGTACTTTTTCCATCGCCGGCGTCTTCCTCCGGTGCTTCGTCCGGTGTCGAGGCCCGAAGCGCGCTGGCCGCCGAGGCTCCGGTCGCGGTGTTTCGGCGTCTGGCCAATAAGATCCCGCGGAGCTTCGCCGCGTAGCCGAGATTGGCGGTGAGCGATTGACAATCATAGTGGGCAAAGGCTCGTCTTCTGTGTCGCTCCTCGACGTCGGCCGAGACCACTGGACTGGTGCAAGCCTCCTCGACACCCCGAGGCGGTTTTCCACCCCAGAGACGATTCAGCTTCAGGCGCAACTTCGGACTGGAGCCCGTAGGACCGCATACCTCGTCGGTATCGGGCGACTGTCCGTCGTGGATCCGACGAAGGTAATCGCTCGATACCGGACTTCGCTGATCGGTCGGACGGAAATCCTGCAGCATTGCGAAGAGGTTGTCACCAACCGATACCGACTGGGCAACCACGTCGATGCTTCCTGGAACGAGAAATACCGTTTTAAAAAAATACGAACAGAGGGATATGCCCTAAAACTGACGAATACTCCGATCATATCCGTTTTCTGATGCCTGCACAGTAGAAAATAATTTCGTAAAATCGGAATGCAAAATTTCGTAAAAATAATTTTGTTAAATAAGTGACAAACTCGTTTGTCACTTATTTGAATATAAGAACCTGTGCTTTTATTTCCCGTGTCATTGACAATTTTAGTTTGAACTTTTTTGTTGTTGTTGTAAAACTAGAAAATTAACAAATAAAAAATTATGGACGTCTGTGGACAATAAATTGTTGTAAAAAGTACAAACTTTTTCTACTGTGTGTTGTACTGCTTGGTACTTAGAGGAGTAATCCCAGTACCCAATAAAGTAATCTATCTATCTATCTACCATGTAAGAGTTTGCTTACCGTGTGATCCATACTCCCGGCGAAGTGGTGCCTCGGGTATCCGAATAGTCGGATCGGGTCCGTGCGGCAATTCCAGGCTGGAGTTCGATCTGTGAAGAGCGAGACCTCGGCCGACTCGGCTTCCCGGTCCGCCGTTGGCTCCACCACCTCCTCCAGCTCCTCCGCCGTTTACCGGAAGGCTCGCGATCATCTCGTCATTCTGTAAAGAGAAGAAAAAAAAAAAAAAAAAAAAAAAAAATTAAAATAAATACCACAAGTAGACGACGCGCTAGTGTAAGACAATAAAGAAAATTAGGGTCAACGAATCGCTTTCAAAACCGGCGATCGATCAAATTCTAGAACGTCGACTATGCCGACTCGTCGCGAATCGAGATCGCGACCGGCGTCTCTAAAGTTTCTTCTCGGGAGAGCGCGTCGCGAAGACCCGATGAGCGTGATCTCTCCTTAATGATCGTTATACTTAATTGTACGAAACAACCCGTCGAGAATACCGCCGATGAGAAAAAAAAAAAAAAAAAAAAAAAAAAAAAAATACAACAATTACAGAGCACAGTTCAGTGAGTAAGACGGAGAGCGGGACAGGTCAGCTATTAAAGGGCTAAAGCCGGTTCAAACGACTTTCCAGAACGATAACACAGCGCCTAGTGTGCAGCGGGACAGTTCACTTCACAATCGCTCGTAGAGTGGGAAAAATCGTTCGAGTTTCACCCATCATAGATCCCAGTGGATTCTTCGCTTGCAATAAAAAAAAAAAATAAAAAAAAAAATAAAAAAGAAATGCATGCACGCAGCCGCACAACACAACGGCCTGAAAGCTTCGAGTACGCTCTCGAGAAAATTCGATTGACGCCGGCGACGGGAAAAAATCAGCTCGTCCCGTAGAGCCATTTATCTCCGGCGAATCGCTCCTCTCGTTAACGGCGGCATTATTTACCGCGATAACGAGAGCGATGAGCTCCCTCGCTCAGCGACCAGCGGAAGAAAGAGAGGCGAAGGACCGGGCGATGTGTTGCGCCGATGAAAGCTGGTCGAGCATCCCGACCGGAGCAATGAGCTTGCCTCGGCGAAGCGGGATGCAACGAGCGTGTGGCGGCGCGATCCTCGTTGACCCGGATAATACTTTGGTTGACGGGGCATGCCTTAGCTGTCCGGCTATGCTAAACTCGCGAGCGCTTCTCTCCTCCCTCTCGCCGCCCGTCGCCGTATCTATGCGCCACGCTCACGAGACGAACTGTGGAAGGACAAATGTGGGGCAGCTAATTAAAGTTGTCACGCCCTTGTCCATAGACCGGGAAAAGCGGTTGACGGACTCCCGGCCGGGGCATCACGTATGACGTGGCCTCACGTGCTGAGCCTCTGTCTATCTATAAATAAGGCCTGCGCAAACACGTTATATGTCGTACATTTATTAATATAGCTGGAAGGCTATCCCCGGAGGGAGGCGCGTGCGTGACGTTTATTCATTTATTGGGTGGAGCACCACTCGACAATGAACTCAAAAGAAAAAACAAAAAAAAAAAAAAAATTATAAATAATCACTAACAACCGGTAACAAAATCGTCGCGAAGTCCGCGCGTCGATGACGATAATTAGCGCGAGGCGGTCCGCTTTACGTTTCTCGCAGCCCGCTCTTCCCCCCCCCCCCTCCTCGTTTTAATTAACTGTCAAGTGCCTCGAGGTGCACGGTCTTCGGGATCCAAGAGCAGAGTTCAAGTTTACGCCCGAGGGCTCACTGAAAAAAAAAAAAAAAAAAAAAAAAAAAAAAAAAAAAAAAAAAAAAAAATGGTGGAAAGATCTTTCGTCGAAAATAGAAAGGAACGTGTGCAAGTATTGTTTTCATGAGTAAACTAGGAGATATCTTTCGGTGGGTCTTTAATTGTCAGAGAAGCCAGTATGGCCTCGATGTGTGCCGCAAGAAATCCGCTCCACACACCGGTGCGATTAAAAAGAATTCGCGAACGATCGGTGAAGGCTCGTTGTGTACCCGAAGGAAAAATCCCCATCCGCCGGCCGGCCGAGCGCGAGCGGTCGATGCAGAGGTCGAACATTTCCGAGCGGGGGGGGGGGGGGGGGGGCAAAGAAGAGCGGAGTCTTGTCTTCCGCGCGGTCCGCAGTCGATCAAGCTCGCACAGCGGAGGCATCCGAGGATGGCGCCGTCTGGATTCTCTTCCGAGAGACTCCTCGTTTAATTAGCTTCGTTCCACATCCACGAAGCCGGGAGGAGGATGTTCTTTGCCGCGTGTTATCTCAGCGTTGACCTTCCTCTCGCTCGCTCGGCAACGAAAAAGTAACCCGATACATCATCGAACAGAGTATGTTTGTTTTTTTTTTTTTTTTTTTTTTTTTGCGGGCCACGATCCCATCCGCTCGCCCTTCTCGACCTGCGACCTCGCCTCTGGGACTTCCAATCGATGAATGAAATGAACGAAAGGATAAAGCAAAGGAAAAAGAAACTGTGCGTGTGTATATATATATATATATATATATATATATATATATATATATATATATATACATATATATACATTGCTCAGCCGAAAATAGCCACGGGGCAATGTAACAACCCGGAGGGTGACAATAACCGGTGTTGGAACAGGGATCGAAGTCCCGGAAGGTATTCGCTTCTCCGAGCTCCTCAGCTCTCCCCGGCTGCTCTCGTGGACCGAATGGAGGGTCCACGGTACTCTCTCTCTCTCTCTCTCTCTCTCTCTCTCTCTCTCTCTCTCTCTCTCTCTCTCTCTCTCTCTCTCTCTCACTGCGGACCGTAGCGGACATTCCACGGATTCCTCGCATTACTTCTTGAAGCCGACCGAAGAGAGCCGACGCGGACCGCCGCCGACGCGGGGACGCCCGGTTGGCATATTTGTGTGTGCGTCCGGCGCGTCGATCCTGCGGGCCTCTCCACGCCTATTCTCTCCGCCGCTACACTCTTTTCCTCCAACCTCCCGCGCCGCGTACCGCATCGACGCGGCGAGACCATTTCACATACATATTTATGATGCGCATTTCGGTGTGGAATTAACAAATAAAAAAAAAACAGAGACCGAAACGGAACACTCGCGGAATGAGTGCACGGGCGTTGGAGTGTCGTACGAGAGAGACATGTCGACGAAGACGATGACGGTCGCTGATACGGATTCCAATTAGCGGCATTGTAAAATCACAATATCTCGGAAATCCGTTGTATATATTTTGGAAGGTTGCTTCTTTGTTCAAACTTTCGAGAATCCAAAGTGACGCCCTAGGAGACCTCCGGGTCTCGATTGTTCCAAGTTTTTTTCCAGAGTTCTCCATCCCAGTTCTCGATAAGTATTCGTCCATCGGACTATTTCTGGTTCGATTCTGCGCGTCTCGGTGACTTGTGCACAATAATGCGCTGTGCACTATCGTCGTGTCCAAAAAAAAACTAACAATTTTTCGTCGAGGTATACGTCACTTCCGGTCCGGAGAACTTATTTTTAGACGAAAAATAATATCTTACCGGAAATACGTCACTGTTGATTTGAAAATCTAAAATTACCACTTAATCTTTTTCCTCAATCTTAAATATAGGATTTTTTTTTTCCTCTATGACGTTCACGTGCCGCAAAGTACCGAGGTTTTTCAAACCGGAAGCATCCTCCCGTTTCAGCTACATTGGCGTATCGGGTATCTCGGAAGGCGCATACACGAGGGCGACGATAAGACGGAGAGAAAGAAAACGACAACCGGTATGCCCGGGTGAGACCGCGTCTCTGGATACGCGATTCATATAATACACTCGGCTGTGGTGTACGAGCTGCGACAAGCCACTCTCATTCGCAGCTGTGAGAATGACGCGTTTCGCGCGAATCGACGGACGTTGGCAACGATAAATTTACAATCGTCGCTTTTCGAAAGAGCCGAATTTCTCGCAAACATCTCTCTCTGTCCCGTATATTTTCTCAACGTCGCGCATCGCTTATTGATTTTGCCAATCGTACCGAGAACTCCTCGCTCTCGCGAAACGAAAAAAATATATCCGGAGAGCGAACTTCCGTTATTTGCATATAAAACGCAACGTGAAATATGTCTGTCTCTGTGTCGTGTCGCACCGGAAGTGAAGAGGTGTGTCGAAAACTCGGACTCAATTAGCCTCGACCGTGCTTCGTCGAAAAGACCGTAACCGCTCAGGCGTTGTTCCACGAAGTTTCATAGCGTTCTAGCGGAAAGGTCTTCTCGTCGAGGAGGACAATCTTGGGTGATGTTTTCTTCGTTATCGATACGATAAACGCTACATTGAATCACAGAGAGAGAGAGAGAGAGAGAGAGAGAGAGAGAGCCGCGCGAGAGCCGCGTCAGCTGATACGTTGATGCGAAAAGATTGAAGCACCGGGCCCACCGGCAAGCGTGTAACGTTATACGGCGTATCGGGTGACTCCTCGCCGTCCTCTCTTCGTCCACTCACCGTGCACAATCTCGCTCGGGAGAGTCTTTCGACGCTCGGAAGCCACCTATGAGAAGTAAAGCACAAGCATCGCCGGCCTCTGCACACGTAGAGCGAACAAGATTGTCCCCGCGTCCTCCGGCCGCCGATGCGAGTCGCCTTATATTCGTTATGGGAATAGCCAAGGTGCGTGCAACCGCAGCGCGCCGACATACGCGACGTGTCTACGCGCGCTCGTTCGATCAATGTTTTCGATAGGCGTGCAACGACGCACAAATCTCGAGAGCGACGATAGAAATGGTAAAATTTACTTTCACGATGGTGAATAAAAAAAAAAAAAAAAAACAAAACACATTAATTTCATTTTCAATTGCCCGCGGCATGTGCGATATAGCGCGGGAATAACATGTGTTTATGGGAGTTTTTTTTTTTTTTTTTTTTTTTTTTTTTTAGGCGGAAAAATATCATGACGAGGAATTTTACATTCTGCCGCATCGTGCACACATTTCACGCTATGCATGCTCTATCTCTCTCGTCGGGCGCTCGCTCGGATATCTGCTTCGATAGGTTTCACGGATGGACTGCCTCGAATGCCGCTGACCCACCGTGCCGAGTCATTCTCCTCTTTTCCACTCGTCCTCCTCTCGTCCACCTCTCTCTCTCTCTCTCTCTCTCTCTCCCTCTCTCTCTCGAGCAACGCGTCGGGGATTGTCAGCAATAATAGTTGGCGACTCTGACATTGCACGAATGAACGAAGCCACCCAACGATTGCCACAATGAAAATGGACAAGACGAATGCATATAACCGATTAACATATAGGCTATTAATAACGAATCGGCAGAACACTTCGAACACGGAGTCCTCTCACGATATCGGGTAAAAACGATGTTTTGCAGCGATTCGAGTTAGTTTAATTTTACAATTCCCTGACAATGCAACACCAGTCGATGTATCGGTGCGTAAAAAGCGCGATGTGAACGATGAAATTGCTCGACGACCATCGAACAAGTTATGTAAATCGCCTGGAAATTCTTGTGTGACGCTGAGAGGGCTCGCGCGATACATAAAGGAGGGCATAAGTTAGGGATCGATGCGACTCATAAATATATCAAAGTGATAAGTTCGCAGCGCGATTCTCCCTTCGTCTCCCTCGAACCGATCTCTCGTTGTCTCCGAGAGCGCGCACCGATGATTCGAAGCACGCAATAGGATAGAACTCTCGCGAGCGCTACCAATGTATAGAGGGTCGAAGGATGCGACGGGCTCGTCTGGCGGCCAATCATTTCGCGACATGACGCCCGGAGCGCTACGGTCTTCCCTCTCCGCGCGCGGCGAACAGATAGGATGTGTGTGTTCTCTCGTATAGGAGAAAACGATTGCGGGGAGAGGGCGGCGACGGCGAAGTGCGGATCAGCGGCAAAAAGTGGATCACCGTGCGCCGCACGAAGCAGGACGGGATCTCGGGGAGTAAGAGAACGAGGATGCACGGACTCACCCGGTAGCGCGGTCGTACCAGTGGCTGCGTGCCGGAGTTTCTCAATACCGGCGTAAACTCGAAGCAGCGCCGAGCGGACACTGCGTAGAAGCGAGGTGGATGATCTTGTCCGGTCGTCGAGCGTCTAACAGTACGATTTACAGGGCTTCCGATCGCATCGATTGAACGCGAATCGAATAAACATTGAGATTTATATGAAACTCTTGTGTCACGTTGTTTCTGGCTCTCTCGCGAATGGTGCAGAGTGCGACGGTAGAGATCCTCCTCCGCCGTGCGAATCCAGAACGATCGAGAGGAACGGGCCAGTGACCGGCTCTCGCGAGGCAGCTCGAGTCTCTCCGACTCGCGAGAGGCGAACCTCGTCTCTCGTCTCTCGTCGGACAGGTGTATTGGTGCGCGGATTCGTAGTAAACACGCCGTTCCGTATCCACCGCACGCCTCGCTCTACGCTCGTCCGCTAACGGAGGCTCGCGTTAGCCGGTATCAGCGAACGATACTTCGCCACCGGCTCTGTTGCCTTTTCGCTGCGGCTACTTCTCTCGCCTTGTTCACGTCGTGGGAAAACGGTCGCGCCCCTTCGAGCCTCTCGCACCTCGGCGCGGCGTCACGGCGGTGTGCTCGCGCCCGGGCCTTTCGATCCACTATGAGAAAAGGCTACTCGGAAAAAAAAAAAAAACTACACTACGCTACCACTCACAGTGGAACGAGACTTATTTTATGGAGGACACGGGAAAGCGGTCGCTCCCGGTTATCCGTCTCTATTCTGCGCCCTCGATGCTCGGCACGACACGCGATTTTCTTCACAGCGCACACTCCCGTACATGGGGCGCAATCGAATCTTCTTTTCATAAACCTTTTGCCTTCGCGAATCGACGATCCAATGCGAAAGATCAAATTATGAGTTGAATGGGTAGAAGATCGTAATCAGTGGGGAAAAAAACGTACATCGGATATGGCCTTGAAACTGCGAGGCGATTTTTTTCTTTCAATCCATTTTCGTTATTTTCAATACATCGATATCTCGATCTATCATGTTCTACGGGAAAACTATACAGTATGCATTTTTTTTTTTTTTTTTTTTTTTTATGAAAGAAATAAGTCTCGTAAACGGGCAATCACTGCACGCGAATACTTTGGCCGAGAGAGAAAGTACGTATTTACAGCATCATTGGGAGACTCCCGAGACCACATCGTAGTTCTCTCGTACGCGAGGACGCGTGTTCACAAAAGAGTGTAAACGACACCGCAGCGGATAGCTCGTAGGATCGCGCCTCGTGTGATTAAGCTTCGAGGCACGAGCGCGGATACCTCGCAAACGCTGCCAGCGTCGACGACGATGGCCGGCGACGAATACTCGCGAGCATTATGGCCAGAGAGAAGTCGGCTCATACACGAGACTTTATATCGGCAAAGTGCTTTTGCGAGTCGTATCAACGACTGCGAGGCTCAAACCATTAAATCATTCCCATATGCCCGGGACCAACGGCAATGATTAATTTTTAGCTCTCGTCACTTTATTCAGTCTACCACTGTCGCATTCTCGTTCGCGCACTTTGCATCCACGATACGAAAGCAAGCATACGATGCAAGTCGGCGCGATAAGAACGAAGGAAAAAAGAAGAAAAAAAAAAAACGGGTTAAGGAATCCGAAATAATTCTTTTAACCTGCGAACGATTGTCCGAACGTAAATGGATAACGCGAATTTCTCTTCCCAATATAGAATACCAAGGACAAAGAGAGCTCCGGAGATCGAAAGCGAACCTCTATTTTGGCGTCGTTCACTCTTTCCTTCGATCGCTATCTCTCATGCTATCTTTCGCACGGCCGTTTGTTTTCCAATGCCACGCGACCGAGCATTGCGCAGCAGCGGAGTATCCAGCTCTGGCGCATGCAACAGTGTTTTGCTCGTTTCCTGCGCCGATGCTGAAGCGAACGATTATACATACACTTCACGCTAGGGGAATCTCGGAGGAGGTCTCACTCCCGCATGTCCCGAGAAGGGGCTCCGTAACATTCTCGCCGATGTTTTTCTTTTTTTTTCTTCAAAATTTTTTCGCAAGACCTCATCTCACATCTGTACACTGTACGCAGGTCGATGGACCGAGCGACAAAGAGGCGTGTAACAGAATAACCGTGTTTCAAAATCTTCGAGATATTAACGCCATAAAGTCACGCTCGCTTCCAATTCGTTTATCTGAAATTTGCTTCGAACACTTCTATGTCGACGTGACATCCCAACAGACTCGTTACTCTCATTCTGGCATTTCAATTTCACTGCAAAGTGTAAGCCGTAACGATAAATTGTAAATTTAACGTACTGGAACTTGAAATTAGCTAACTTTGCATAAATTAATTGAACATCGATGTACTTTGCTTGTAAAATAAAAATACCAGACATTAAAATTACAAAGCTTTTGCTCGAAATTTCCAAATATGTTCGCGAAAGATACAAATTATACCGTTAAATTGCAACGCTCATGTGTTTGAAATTTCAGAAACAGTTTGTGTAAAAAAAGCTTCCAATGCTGTTCATTAATAGTCAAACAACATTTTTTTTTACAGTGTAGTAAACGAAAAAAATATAGATGAATGAATAAGTCGGTTGTCGAAGAGGTGCAGAAATGGTATAAGCAGTGTTAATATCCGGTGGGATAGCGCTTACGCGTTTCTGCTGGTAGCTAATTTTTTCGCGCCCGCTTACGACGGTAGAGCATTAAGTCCGTCGATATTGCCGTAGTAACATCGCACCGCGCGGATTTCTTTAGCATAATATACAAGCTCTATGGGAACGTTGCTAGACGATGAAACGAGTGCCGGGCTCGCGGAGCACATGTGAGCCATCCGACGCCTTGCCAGAGAATATTTCGCCCCCCGCCCCCTCACCGAGCCGAGCATCATGCCATTATTATAAATTAAACATAACAGTACGTATATGGGTGCCCGTAATCTCGTAGAAGAATCAGTGGTGTTATGCATCGGGGGAACTCGGCAGTTCACGCGCTCATAATGCCCGAGATGTGAGAATCTCGAAAGGGAACGAGCTTTGCTGTTGTGCGGTTAAAAGTAACAATCTCTTATCGGGCCCTCGATCTCGATTGAATTATTCCTGCAACCGGGACGCAGAGACGCAACAATTATTGACAAACGATGCCCGTAGAATCCGCGGCCAAACCTCCGTCCGCTACGGCAACACAGTATAATACTCGTTGTATACGTATGGGAAGCGGCGATGAGGGCAAATTTATTCCCGGTTGCGCGGTGAAATTCTGTGGACCAATTTGATCGGAATGCCCGGTCTAACGCTCCCCCGCTCGGTCCTTCTCACCGTTCCTTCGACGGGCTTCCTCCGCTCTTGTCCTCCTTGTGTTCTGCCACTATCTCACTCTCCTGTGGTCCCTCAAAGGGATCGGCGTTAACTGCGAGCCAGCGAGAAGAAGATCCCGACAGGGGCCCAAGGAATTCGATTGCTCTCCTCTCGCTCTCGCTCACCTTCCGCCGGTCCATCCGTCGTTGAATCGCTCTCGTGAGTCACCCACGAGAGCGTGTTTCACGCACGTTATTTCCTCCACCTCTTATTTTTCTCGTTCTCCTCTCCTGTATACACTGGAACTGTGCATGCAAGGTAGAAAAATTTCCTACCGGATGGAGAGAGGTAGACGAAAGTTTATTCACGCTCTACGACCATTCGTCCTCCTGGCAGATGAGATGAAAAAAAAGAAAAAAAAAAAAAAAAACGAGAATGAACAATCGTCACTTCCGATTTGAAAGTTTCAATTTTTGACCGAAAGTAACGTCGTAGAAAAAAAACTTCATCTCCGGTCGAAAAAAAAAAAAAAAAATGAGATTTTCGAATCGAAAGTGACGTTTTCGCCTATGACGTTGACTTCCGGTAAAAAGCTAAGATGTTCCAACCGGAAGTTTCGTTGCAGAGAAAATTTATAAACTTAAACTACTCGATAAACGTCAAGTTCTTTTCAAAGCGCCCTTACAATCCCGTCCAGACTATGTACAAGATTCGTACAGAAGGTGTTTCTCTAAGCCTGGTTACTTTTTGGCATAAATGAGTTTTGGCTGAATCGCGCTCGGCCTAAAGGGAACCCTACCGACGGAGTAACGAGAGCGAAGAGTTGTCGGCGATATAAACGAGAGAGCGGAGAGTCCCTTGAACGAGGGGTTCCCTCGCTCGAGATGTTGAACTCTCTTCGTGCCAGTGGCGTAGGATGTGCCCGAAAAGGGTCGCGAGCACGATTGTGTTACAGGCATTCCGAGAAAAAAAAAAAAAAAAAAAACTGTTTGTCTTAGCGAATGCTCCGAGGTCGAGACGACTCTATGCTCGACTCGCCCATCGCGAGATCTCTCGACACCGGTATACTCGCATTCGATCCCCAAGGTCAACGAGATGCCGAGCGTCGCGTTGATCGCTCTATTTAATCCGCCGGACGGTTTTCATTAATGCCCGTTATAATAACTTTCAGGGGCACTCCCCTCATTCCGTGTTGAGCCGGATACTTTGCATAGATCGTCTATCGACTCTGCACAGAACCATCGTCAAAAAAAAGAAAAAAAAAAAAACAACAGATTAATAAAGTCGCTTAAACATTTCGAACGAAAATCTATCACTCTCTCGTTCGAACCGTCTCTTGCGGTTCTTTCGAGCGGGAAAAAAAAAAAAAATCCTTCGACGATATTTCGCCTTATATAGATTTTGTTTTTCATCGCGCTCGCAACCAAAATACACGCCTCCGTTGCCGGTGCGCCCCGTTGCGGATGCCAAAAGAACGCCGAGAGTGTTTCAGGAGCACCTGCGCGCCATCGTAACGGTACACACACTGGATGAACGCGTGTGTGTGTGTGTATATGGACGGACTTTTATACTATAATGCTCGATAAGTTATAGCGAGAGGACGCGAGGTAGCGCGAAAGGGTCGTTCGTTACGCCATTGGAGAGGAGAGAGAGAGAAGTAATCGCGGCGCCAGCTGTCCCGGGGCCCGTATGCCCTCCTCTCATCCTTCTGCGCGGCCTCCTCGTCCTCCTCCTGAATACCGCGTACGTATCGTTTACGCTACCGTCGTGGATGTGTGCACGCGTGTCTACATACGCTCCGCGCGATCGTTGGTACGTATATTATAAACACATTACAGAGACGAGACGTCGGGACGAGAGAGATTTATTTTTTCGTTGTTTTTGCTTTTTTTGTTTTTTTTTTTTTTTTTTTTTTTTTTGTCCAAGCCCCGAGACCTTTTCTCGGTAATCGCATTTGGGTCAGGTTCCACGACTATTCGATCGAGGCAATCAGAAGCGAGGATCGACGATCGCCACTTAAAATCGTACGATGCGCAATAGATTAATCCACGTCTGTTATTTCGATGCCAATCTCTACCGGTCTTTCGGTGGATTCCCATAGCGAGGGGCGCGCAAACAAGAAGTACCTGCCGATGGCGATAAAATCGTCGGGGTTGGGGGATAAAAATCTAGAGAATCGCGAAGTCGTCTTCCTCGAGTCGAAGATTTTTGGACTCTGGCGGTGCTCGCGAATTGCAGGAAAGCAACAATGGTGAGCCGCTGGTATGTGACGCATTGTTTTAGCATGCTCCGCCGAAGAGAAACTCGAAAGTCTCGGATTCTAGTTACGAATCGTTCGTACATGCAAATATAATCGGATAGAGTAGGAGTCTTCGTGATGCGCGGAGTATCGATGTACGTAACGTGCTGTACGCGATGAGAAACAACGGGGCATCCCAGTTAGACTTCTATTCGCGAAAAAAAAAAAAAAAAAAACGAAGAAAAAAAAAGCCGAGTTACGTTCCATCCGCGAAACTGTGGGAAGTGTGGCAAGGAAATATTCTTCATTGCGACGGAGCGCGCAACGTATAGAGGCGCGGGTTGTATCAAGTAGCAGTAGGTACGATGATGGATAGGCAATTACGAGGGCTTTATCCGCGGAGTGCAGTTGTGTTCACGGTGGACAATGGCTTCGGCGTATTATCCGCCTCTGCAGGGACAACTTTGGGCTATCCGGTGAATTAATCCTCGAGCTCCGTTAGTTCGTACGATCTTGTTGGTCCGCTTCTCGCGGTGCAGTTTGCGCGGATCCAGTCTCGTGGGAAGAGGCGCGCGCCAGGAGGACGAGAGAAACAAAGAGATAAGGAAGGACGACGGTAGACGTAATACGACGCTATTAGGGATGATTTTTTCACTTTTTTTTTTTTTTTTTCCTACTTCTCTTCCTCGAGACGTAAAAACTTTGGGAGCATTCACGGCAGCCTGTGTGCCGAGGGACTGATGAAAGGATAGCGAGGCGCGCTGCGTTTGCGTTTCCCCGTAGCTGCAGCGAGATGAAGGGGAAGTAGTGGCCTAAGTGAGAAACAGATAGACAAGGGAACGAGTTGCATCCCGTACGGACCAGGTGTTCCAGGTGTGTTTATTTCCAGCAAACGCGTTAAGCCTCTTCCTTCGATGCTCTCGGTTACTTCGTTGCTCCGAAGTAATACAAATGCACACAGTGTGTGTGTGTGTGTGTGTGTGTGTGTGTGTGTGTGTGTGTGTGTGCGTGCGCGCGCGCGCGCGCGCACCATAGCGGAGCGGAGTACTGGCTGAGGAACGGTGCGTTACGCAACGCTCGAGTCTCGGGTCACTGACTCTCAATCCTCCCTCTCGTCATTAACAGCGTTCTATTGCATACATTCGTGATAGAAAAAAAAATTATTAAAAGTTGACTCTGTCGAGGTCGCTTGCTGGAGTCTCGAACGTGTTGGAGGGGGATTGGAGAGCTCCACGGTAATCGAATGAGTGCTGCATTTTTAGAATCTTACTGGATTGCGATTTGTGTCGCTACACGTGTTCTTAATCTAAAAAAAACATTGCAATCAACGGGTTTTGCTGAATTATTGACTGGCTTCTGGCGATTTTCAGAGACATGGCACAGATCGTTTAGTATTTTTGCAAATACACTGGTATCAATGGTCTATCTGGGTTAAGGACTCGTGTCGTGTTGCAGATCGCGATCCGCCATGCCGATCGATGCATAAAATTTTGCACAAGCGATTTAAAAAATTTAGCGCGCATTGCTCAACCTTCTCGAAAGAAGTAAATGGAACGCTACCGAAGCAATTTTATAACGAGATCACACTGGACGGGGGGGGGGGGGGGGGCAATGGCCCGCGTTGTTCCCCTTCACCGCAATAAAGATATTCGACTAGTTTGAAAAAAAAAAAAAAAAGATAAAAGTTTTACCATCCCGTTGTACCGCTCGTTTCTCGGTACTGCCGACAGTTTCAGGCAGAGTCTGAGAGAAAGGGTGAAAGAGAAACGAGAGGGAGGAACGCCCGTTCCGAATATTTCACGTCGGCACTCTTTTGGCCTTTGTGCGATAACGATTGTGTTATTTGTTCGGGTTGAAGCGGGCGATAGAAGCCCCGGTGATAAGTAGCACAGTTGTTCCTTGTGTCGATTCCACGCACTGCGCAGGGCAGGAAAATCCTGCACAGAGTTTGTACAGCCTATCGTGATAATAAAATTCCTACGCCGACGATTCGGGACCAACCGCGCATTTATCGTGCGGTTTTACTTTTATTACATAAATGTATATTTAATAATAAAAAAAATAAATAAATAAAAAAAATAAAAAACCATCAACCGACGAACATGTGGGTGGACATTTGACTGTATAATTAGGCGTACTGCAGTGCGGCGAAAAGATACACGCAAGACTCGTACGAAACGGGTCCGACGGCCCATTCTATAGATTATTATACTGCAATAAACGTGACTTGCACGCGCGTTCCTCTCCTGACTCAGAGTGAGACTAAACAAAGGAGAGAGCTTCTCGGCTACGGTCGACCGTAGAACTGCGAGCGGTGATATAGTAAACAGCCTTCTACTAATATACCACGGACGCATAAACGGAGCCATTTACCCGGTCATACTGTATCATAGAAGCGGGAGCACGAACACGTTTTATCCCGGGGGTGTTCCATTAGCGATACCGGTCCCTCTCGTCCGACTATTCCCGGTGCGCCTCTCCACGTCCGCACTACAACGTTCGTAACTAATAACCGATATCACGCGGAGCCTTGATCCGTGACACTGAACACCGTTTTTGTCGATGATTTTGACACTCGTCGCTTTCTCATTTGACTAATTGTCGGCGGTCTTCGATGTACAGATATGTTTATGAATTTATAATTTTTTTTTTTTTTTCAACTTGCTCGATCGACTCCGCCTTACGGAAACACTCGCCGGCACAAATCGCCGCGCCGTTAATGTATTCTCGAGTGATCTCTATCATTTTATATCTCGTTGCCATAATGCCCCGCGGAGCGATAGTGTCGCGCAACAAATTTCCGACGATCGATCGTGGACGAAAATTTCGCAACTTGGAAACACACTCGGCTCTGTCGCACTCGAGCCGATGGAATCTTCCTTAGGGAGAACGTTGATATCTGAGGGGTGAAGCGAAGCTTCGATCAAAAAAAAAAAAAAAAAAAAATCTTCAACGGCTTCAAACATTGGGATTTCGACTGATCGTTGTTAACAATTTGAAAAAGTTTTACCAACAGCATCGAATCGTCTGCTCGACTAGTGCAGAGTCAATCTAAAAATTTAATGCGCATTCGAATTGAGCGAAGAATACGTTATACCAATCCGGTCCGTTGTTCGGTGATTAAAATCGTACGAAACGCAAACGCGACAGACGCGTTGTGGCAGTTTAATTAAATTTCGAGAGACAACAGATGCGGTGTCGCGCTGCGCGTATCGAGGAGAGAGGCTCGTGCCACGGCTAGGCCAGCACACTCTTTAACCCCCCCCCCCCCCTTCAACTCGTATCGCTCGTCAGTTGCTGCTGGTCTTCCTCTCTCATATTTATTAATGAGTTTGACGAGGTCCAGCGAGCGCGCAATACGAGAGTGCGCCCCCCCCCCCCACCCCCAGTACGCAGCGTGGAGGTGGAGCACATGCTGTCGATCAAAAACCGGTGCGATCTGGAAATCATACCTATTCCGAGTGTCGTAGTGATATCGAACGCCTGAAAAAAACGAAAGGGCGTAACTCCCGCGTCAAACCATGCGAGTTACGCCCGTCTCGTTCTCGGCCGTCGACATAGCGCAGCAGCAGCGAGAGTTCACATGTCGACGGGCATATGCGGACTTGCTGTGTTTTTATCCCTCTCCGCCCATTCCCCATATTCCCTTTCGAGCCGCGTGTCGCTTTGTCTATGGCTCGGATCATTATTATCTATACATATATATGTGTACGTCTACCTCGCTCGCTCTTTCACCGTCGATCTCTCGGATCAACCAACTTCGCTCACGCTGGTACTCTATTTTTGTCGCCGGGACACGCACCGATTGTTCTCGGCGCATAAGCGTGCGCACACGCTCGCTCCTTGATTTACAACGCCCGCTACAACGGAAAACCACCGGACGACTCTCTGCCCATGGGTGGTAGAAAGTGCAGACCGTTCGCGCTTTACTCTATGAATTCTATATACGCGCCGCTCGCCAAAAACGGGTTTGCGCTCGCAGCCCGGTTCCCCCAGAGTTCCAAAAGCGGCGGAGGAAAGCGGATCGTGAATACGGAAATGGAAAACATCATCTGTAAACAGAAGCTCCCTCGACGAGTATCGGTAAATATACTTTCGCGACGGGTCATTGGCTCGTTCGTACGACTTTGCAGCAGCCGTTTCTTTGAAGCAAACTCCACGACTGAGACAGATAAAAAATAATAATATACAAAAGAAATACAATTATTAATATGACAATTACTATTTTATCGTTGTCATGACGCCGTAACGGCGTCGGAGCGTAGCTCGCACTTCGCTCGTTTTACTTTTGGCCATCGATATTATTATTGTCGTATTATTATTATTATAAACGGTAATAACAGGAAGAATAATTTCGCAACGATGCCCAACAACGGCTACGGCAACCAACTGTTTTGTTCTTTGCTGTGTTATTGGTCGACCCCCCCCCTCGCTTGCGGCTGTTGCTGTTACTGTTGTCGGCTGACGTTATAAAACGAGGTTTATCTCTACTCCGTGAAACCACAAGCATTTCGAGGTCAGCGGTGGCAGCGGCCGCTCGGAGACTCTCTCGCGGTGCGAGGACTTCTGTAAAACTTGTGCTTGTGTGTGGCCGCGCGTAGGATACATCGTATAGCGGCGGTAGTACCGAGAGCCGATACAGTGTATACACACAGCTATACAATGCGCTAGAGCAGCGGTAGCCGAAGAAGCGAAGAAACGGTAGACGGCGACGAGGACGACGAAGCGTTCTCGATGTACTTGAATCAGCTACCGGACTAACCTCTACCCGCTTTAAGTCCGTCGGCTTTCGGTACTCGCCAGCTCGGCGTTTCGTCTTATATTACGTAGCAGTTTACTGTAAACGTAGCCCGAACGTTCGTCGTTTAACGAGGACCCGTAACGACCCACGCGGCGTATCAACACTGTCGAAGCGGCCGCCTTGCCCGTCGGTGTCGCTGCTGGCGGCGAGACCCCTCTCACTTCGTCCTGGAGAAGTCGTCAATCGTGAGCCACTTCGTGTTTACGAAATTAAAAGAATTCGGTAAAGAAAATAATCTCGGGTGAACGTTGTGGAGCCACGGTTGAGACGAGGCGTCACGAAAAGTGATTAGGATGCAAGACGCGGAGATGCGGCAATATAACGAAGGATTCTCGAATTCTTCGGCATTACGGTGGATCGACAAGAGGGAGGGAGCTGCTTTTTTTACCGAGCGTCATCTGGCAGCGGGGAAGCGCCCTCAGGCCGACTTGTTCGTGTCCTTTCATCGGCGGAAAGGCGAATGGAGAGGAGGCGATACTACGAGAATCCGATGCATCGGACTATTAGGCTTTCGCTATACAGTTACTGTTTTGCAGTACAGTGTAGTAGGCCTGAGGTATACTGCAGCCAAAACGAGGAGCCCACAGCAGTGGCCGCGCTTTTTTTCCCCCTCTCTCGCGGTGTCCTCCTTCCAGACTCGAAGACGAAGACGTCGGTTTCATCTTTGTGCGGGGGGAACGGGAGGAGAGAAGCGAGCAACATCGTGGGCACCGGAAGTCTCCCCTTGACCGTCGACAACGGGTCGCGCGCTTTTTTTCTTCTTCTTCTTCTTCTTTCTATCTACTTCTCCTACTCTGTTCTTCCCGATGTTCCCATCGTACTGTGTTACTCGAATATCTCCCACGTCCCCGTTGTCTTCCTCTTCTTCTTATTCTTCCACCTCGATTTCACTGCTTACTTCCAGTCGAGGCGCCGATAAACGATAAGACGGAAAACCCGAGAGGCTTCCTACCACTCTTACGGAGTCTGTTTTTTTTTTTGGTTTTTTTTTTTCTTTCTATCCCTCCTATTGTGCGTACTTCTGGTCTTTTCACTCCCTCTCGGCAAACTTGCGGGGCATCCCGAGGACTTTGTTCCGAGAGGCTCCCGTCGATCCCGACGAGCCGTGCGTAATACAGATTAGCACACGGAAAGTGTGCGCAAGGCAAGTCGGGTTCAACGATTCGGTTTTATTAATCGGATTTACTTTAAGCACCTCAAGAGCGGAAGTCCCTAGATTTTTTATTCCGTCCAAATCCTAGTGAGTCGAGAGCAATTTTTCAAGGTCAACGATTCTGTTTCGCTCGCGACAGACTGTTTTAAACACAGCTTCGGCACAGGTCTGGAGATCTTTTTTTTTTTTTTTTTTTTCAAGTTCTGCGACTCGAGGCAGTTTTTTTGAAACCATGTATCGTGACAAAAAAAAAAAAAAAAAAAAAAAAAAAAAAAAAAAAAAAGAACAAGGTAACTCCTCCAGCGTCTCACGACTGCAGCGCACAGTATGCAAGACCGCGTGCGCCAACGCGTCCATCAAAGGCCCTGCGGTGTTCTCCCACGGCCACTCTTTCGATCTTCTCGTCTCTCTCGAGATCCCGTGGATCCAGTCACTCGGCGCTGCAGCCCACCGGTAATCGTCGTGGCGTGTTAATAGATCGAACCTCTCGAAGGTCGGCCTGTCTCATTCGCTTTGCAAGTATCCTTCGTTCGCCGGTGGGCTCTCTCGATCTTGACCATCGGCTGTATCCGAGTCTAGTAGGCCATTACGTACTTGCTATTTCCACCGACCATTCGTTCGGTCACCGGAACGAGACACACGAACGTTATACTCGTCACGCGATCACAAATGTTTCAATAAACGATTTTCCGTATGCACTGCTCATCGTCAATTTACACTTGACTATAAACCATGCGTTGGCGCTGAAGCACTCATCGTGGTTGCTTAATTCATGCGTTTCTGTCGCTGGCTACATTCCGGACACATTACATAGAAAATGCTTAAATATTCTCTGCCACGCCATTTCCGCATTGAAAATCTTATTTTTCCACCGGAAATAACGTCCCTTCCACGAGGAAAAACAGATTTTCAAACCGGAAGTGACGTCCCTTCCACGAGGAAAAACAGATTTTCAAACCGGAAGTGACGCCCCTTCCACTAGGAAAATCAGATTTTCAAACCGGAAGTGACGCATTTCCAGAATGACGTCATTTCCGGTCGAAGAATCAGATTTTTAAACCAGAAGTGACGCACTTCCGGGGTCACGTCACTTCCGGTCGAAAAATGAAATATTAGAAACCGGAAGTGACCGTTTTCCGGGATGACGTCACTTCCGGTCGAAAAATAAAATTCTCAAATCGAAAGTGACGTAATTCCGGTCGAAAAATAAGATTTTCAAACCGGAATTGACGTATTTCGTATTACGACACTCAAGCGTTAAGGTTTTCAGTGAAAAGCTAAGAGCTCGAACGTCTCGCTAGGAAAAACTCGACACCCGAACGAAACATGGAACGGGCTACTTTTGTTTAATGCAAATTCCACGTTGTGTAGTATGATGTTAGATCGTATTGAGTAATCCAAACAAAAAGAAAAAAAAAAGAGCGGCTTGTTCATGCGTTCCGCTGGTAGCTCCAGCGCGTTTCCTTATCCTAACCGGTGATCTATCCTTCTACGCGCCTGCGGTGTTCATACCAGCGGCGGGGACTCTGCGCTCTGGAACAACGCGATGTTACGTTCGACGTAACGATTCGTGTCCGGCGCGTGAGAGTGAGAGAGACAGAGAGAGAGAGAGAGAGAGACGAAGAGGAAAACAATGAGCGAGCGAGAAGGCGAAGTACTCGCATCCGGTATAGTATTGTATAGACCCGACTGTACTCGACGTTGTGTTTTACCTCTTCCGGATACAGTAGAGTTACAAACGACTCTGTTCCGATGCTTCATTGGGCTGTTCCGAGAACGTTAATAAGACAATTCGCGGTTTTATAATTAGGGACGATTACGAAGCTCATTGGCGCGTTTCGATCGACGATTACAGAAAATTCTTGGGGACTTTCACGTTTTGCTTATGCGGAGAACGGTCGGGTGGAGGCGATTCGCCGAGTTATTAGGAAGCGCTTAGGTATTTTTTTTATCCTCTGCCATAATAAATAACACAACGCGCACTCGTTTTCGCTGAGAAATGTTTCGTTTCGTTTCGTTTTTTTTTTTTTTTTTTTCCGGAGCTCGTGGAACTGCGAGGAAACTTTCTCCGCGATAAAGTACCAGAGTCTCGTTGCGTCGGCGTCGTTGACTGTAACAATCCGGACGGAGCTAATAGGCGGCTCGTGGAAGACGAGCACGGACGAGTCACGAGAGTCTCTTTTCTTTATTCTCGTCCCGGTCGGACTCACGACTCTGCGAGCTTCTTCTGCGAGTCCCCGCAACCGCGAGAGATTCACGATTGCTCAATCTTATTACCGCTCGCGGATTTAAACAGCTCGGGCAGGATAGATGCGTCGAGCTTGAGAATCGAATGACGTGCAACGATACGTGTTCAACTAATGGACGCGGGGTGCGTGTAGGGAAAAAAAAAAAAAAAAAAAATGAATATGCATCATTCCGTGACCCAGATGACCCTCGGAGCGTCGAAGCGGAGGAAAAAAAAAAAGAAAATCTCAACCACTTTTTGGAACGGTCACAGTAAGTTAAATGTCCCCATTCCCGACCATTTTCAGCGTATAACGTCATTTACGAGGCTGCCAATGCATAAAAACGTTTATTAGTGGTCTAGAAATATTCGGAAATTTATGTAGTATGAAAGGATTGTAAAGTGCAGGGTAATTGTAATAATTAGTACATAATATTATCGTTTTTCTTATCGAACGTCACGATCCGAGCGGTTTCTTGGAAGAGAGCTTAAGGAATGTTGATCGCTCAAATAGTAAATATTTCGGTGAATATCTGTTTTTAATTAACAGTTCAAGCGTTAAATGGTTCGTTGCAGTTCGATTTATATATTCCGCGAAAAAACAAAAAACAGTCAGGTAACCCCCTTTTTTTAAATTGTTTCTTCACTGGTCGGGGTTTGGCACAGCAAAATTCTTGCCGATCCATATTACCGTACATGTAAACGTCAGTTTACATTTTCACATAAAGAATAAAAATTTAATAAATTTTCTCTTGCCGAAACGTTTAGACTGACTATGTACACCAATGTGACAGTGTACAACGCTGCACACTTCAAGTTCGAAGTCTGGATTTATGTTTTGTTTTTTCTTTGCAACCTCTGTCATTTACACAGTAAAAAATAATTTCGTAAAATTGAAACGGGGAAATTTCGTAAAAATTATTTTCTTATACAATTGACAAACTTGTTTGTCATTTATTTTTGATATACGAACCTGTCCTCTTATTTCCCGTATTATTGACAATTTTTCTTTGCACCTTTGTTTGTAAAAGTAGAAAGTTAAAAAACAAAAGATTATGGACGTTTGTGGACAATGATTTGTTGTAAAAAGTAAAAATTTTTTTTTTTTTTTTACCGTGTATGTTGTAAAGGCCTATGGTCGTTAATGGGGACATGCCCAGACGGAGTTGGACACAGCTGGTCGGTAGATGGCACATGCACTGGTGCGGCTTTATTACACCATATCGAGGTAGATAGTTGACGAAATGGATCGAGTCTACGATTGTTTCGAAAGTCTATGATTAAAGCTATCGTATGATGTGAAAAATCATCGTCGAATTTACTTTCGTCACGCTTAATAATAACGCCATACTTTTGCGTGGTCGGCCTTATTGGGGTCGGTAATGGGGACAATTTACCTTACATCAACGAAACGCTTCACTCCTCCGTGACTACTCATCGAACAAATAAGAGAACGTCCTTCGTTGCGTTAATCTTGATAAAGCCCTTCTTGATTCACCGTCCGGCTAATGTCTGTCCGAGGCCACTACAATCACAAGCTTTATCTCGCTTCGCTATCGGGTCCGAATATCGTCAATCGACCGAGATATATATATATATATAAAAGCGCGATGAACAAATTAAAACGACGTACACGATACCAAAAGCCGCGGAAGCAAGTGTCTTCCCAATAATCAGAATCGCAGATAAACATTCGATTATCCGCGAGCGAGCGGAAACAAAACTTCTCCTCCAGTTCTCGTCTCGAAACGATGCACTCAAACGACGCTATATTTATCGGCACGAGAACACCGGTGGGACACACGAAGCCGTTGCAGTGTAGCGTCGAGAAAGAGGCACGAAGCACTACGAGAATAATTGAACAATCGACCTCGTTTTCTCGGCTCGACACGGTCGCGTATAAAAAATCTGACGTTTCGCCAGGACGCATCCTACAACACGCCGAAGAGACACAGCGTCGGATGGGCGAGACTGTATTTTCGAGAGTGCAGCCGATGATGCTCTCGAGGAGAGGGCCGGGTGCACGCAGGTGCGAGTTATCTCTCGGGACAGAAAAGAAAGAAAAGTAAAGAAATGTTTTCGGCGACGTGGTCTCTGCAACAGAGAGGCCAAAATCTCCGGATTTCTCGCGCCTCCGAGATCGCGAATGAACTGCCCGACGGGATAGCCAGCCAGCGAGCTATGTAATTCGATTAAATCGAAATGCCATTAGTCATCGCATTAGTCTCTTCCAGGAAAAAAAAAAACACTGCTATACGATACAGCGCGATAACACTGTGTATCGTATAGCGCTGTTTTACATTCCGTAGCAATAAGACTCTTTCCCGAGCCCGAGGCATGACCCAGAATTACGAAAAAAAAAAAAAAAAAAAAAAAAAACCAGAACGTTCTTAATCCCTGTTGTAGTCGGGCGCGCGTACGGCTTCGCGCATGGACTCTCGAGAGCGCGCTCGTTCATCGGTGAAAGAGCAAAGGAACAAAGCACCATGTGGAAAGGACACACGGGCAGCGTCTACTCGACACAGTTCCCTCTTAATTCGCGTTTATAAATCTGGATCGATGAAAAAAAAAAAAAAAAAGAAAAAAAAACTGATATAATAATAATAACAATAATAATCAAGATCACCAGGACCGTTAAATCTGATGTACGGTTTTCCTCGATTAATAAAACGTACTGTGAGGCCCGCAGTGCGATTAGATCGCTTCGCGGTAGGCTAGGCGAGCCTCTAATTAACGCTTTGCTCTCGCGAGCGCAAGTGTAATGGCTTGCGCGAACATACGGGTAGCATAAGTTTCGCTGAAAGATCCGCTGTGTACTGTGCTACACGGTGGACTCGGGACGTGAAGAAAATGTGATGGCCAACGTGGACGATCTCCTCGGGAGTACGGGATTATCGGTAGTGGAGTCACTGTAAACGCGCGGATGCGACGACGGATTGGAGACGAAAGGCCGCGGGCCCTGAGTCGTTTAACGCGGCGGTTACGCCCGTGCGATTCTCAGCCGAGTATAAGACTCCGCACATATATCCACTTAATGCCCGAGCGTAAGGAAAGCTCGACGAGTTCTCGCTCGGTTCACGCGGAGGCTAAACGACAAGCATGTCCTGTACGAGAGGAGGCAGAGACGGGATGGGGCTTGGTGGCTCTCGGCGCGAACGACGTCGTACTGCTTTTGCTTTTGCTTCTGGCGGAGGAGAAACAGCCGAGGCGATTATACGGCGTATACACGAGCACTGAGACTGCTGCTGCTGCTGCTCCTCGCGATGAAGTTCCGTTACTCCGATCTCCGGCGCGCTCAGCCCGATGCTCCGGGGGCTCCGGTGATGTTCTGCACTCGCCGTTCTTACTCACTACGCTGAGACTCTCGACCGGCGAGCGGAGAGAGACGACGAAGAGGATCGCTGAAGAATGGATCTGCCGACGATCTGCAACCGGCAGGCGCGTACTATAACGCCCTTTTATACCTTCCACCTTCGGAGCTACCAGTTCGAAGATTCGATCCTCCGATCCCGTTCCTTTTTTTTCCCCCTCCCCCCCCCCTGGCCGCAGCACGAGAGGAACAAGCCGGAGACTCGAATGCCCGGTGTATCGGACGCTCGCGCACTCTCCGGCCGCGTGAATAACCGGCGAGCCGGGCACGACTCGACCCACTGCCACTGACCTATTACAAGATGTTGCGTCGGGCATTTCCTCACCCCCCCCCCCCCCCCCGCATTGTCCTTTTGCGAAACGGTGTTCTGTAATAGTACATTACGATACTAGTGCGAAAAAACTTTTTCTGACGAGCGCGAGTTTGCAGACACGAGCCGATGGCGAGTGTTGCAATCACACGAGTTAAGAAAACGTTTTCTCGCAAGAGTATCGTACGAAATTTTGTTTGACGAGGTGCGAAAGGGGAGTTTTGCGCGCACGAAGCCTGCGTAAGACAGCACTTTACGCACCGAGTGAAATAACAATACATTACGATACTATTGCGAAAAAAGTTTTTCTGACGAGCGCGAGTTTGCAGACACGAGCCGATGGCGAGTGTTGCAATCACACGAGTTAAGAAAACGTTTTCTCGCAAGAGTATCCGTACGAAATTTTGTTTGACGAGATGCGAAAGGGGAGTTTTGCGCGCGCGAAGAGTGCGTAAAACTGCACTTTACGCACCGAGTGAAATAAAATCGATTATCTACATATTTGCTCGGCGACTGGAGTCGTCCGAAAAATTGGTAACTTGTATGATAGGAGAGTACGGTTCAACGACTCGAAGGTTCATACGAACTGATTTCACGTCCAGATTATACTGTTGCGGCGTTTAGTATTTCTTTTTTTATTTTATTTTTTTTCTGCGCATGCGCTGAATTCGTTCGGGCTTTTACGCTCGCTCTATGATAGCCGAGTTCCTGTGCACGGGCGAGTTGTGTTGTACGGACAGGTCGGTACGCACGGAAAACTCCAACCGAGTGCGTAATTAAGGTACTCGGCCGCACGGAAGCTCCTGGCGAGCTGCCGCGTCGACCGGCAGTGTCTTGCGTGCCAGGTGACGTTCTGTTTCGATGGAAAGCCCACCCTCTCTCTGTCTCTCGGCAGGCCGCGTCGCTTCGGCTCTCTTGTGCCCGTTTATACGACTCTGCCTCCGCGGCAGGCGCGCGTACGTACGCGCTCGCGACGACGACGACGACGACGACGGGCTCGGGCAACTTGTGACGCTTTACAGTTAGCCACATGCTGCGCCCTAACAGTACACTCGGAGAGTCACTCGATTCAGTAAAGGATTTATGAAAAGAAAGAGAGAGAGAGACCGCGGCTAAAAAAAAAAAAAAAACAGAAAGGAACAGGAAAAAAAACGACAGAAGGATGCAGGATGTACGCACGTTGAGCGTGACGAGGCACGGCTATCGAGCGCACAGGGTCAATGCGATCGTTGAGTCGCACACTCGTGTCTCGTGCTCATTATAATATTGCGATTAATGCAAGTCTGTACGATAAACCGCACGAGCGGTGAGCGCCTGAAAGGTTTCCGTTCGGTAAACTCAACGAGTATCCTCGTTTGAGGGCTCTTAGAGCATCGCTCTGAACCCGAAATTTTTAAGATAACAAAATAGATTCGGCATGAGCGCTTTTCGACAAATAAATCTTTACTTATTTCTTGATACTGACTGTGCGGCCTTGAAGTTGAATCAATCTTTTGAAAGAAAGTCTCGATGTTTTTTTTGTTTGTTTTCTTTCGAATAAGCGAATGGACTATTGCTTGGGGTCAGTTTGAGCCCGAGTGCACTCTGAGATTCGCCACGGAGATTCGGATCTACTCGAAGGATTAACGCCAATTAATTGACGCAAGATAGTTTCTTCACTTTTTCCCGTCGCGTCGTATTCGCGGATCTTGCGACATCGTAACTTAACGAATTCTTGTTTGAGGATTCGCGGTGGGTCGCTCCGACTCCAATATTTCTAAGAAAAAAAAAAAAATAGATTGGACAGGCGTGTTTTTTCGATAAATAATTCTTTTTTTCCTTTTTAATCTAACTTTGAATAAATTTGATGCAAAAGGAAGTCTCGATGTTGTTGTTGTGTTTTTTTTTTTTTTTTTTAAATTCTTTTCGAACAAGTGAATGGATTATTGTCGGAGGTCAGTTCGACCCCGAGCGCACTCGGAGATTCGCCACGGAGGTGTGCACCTACTCGGTGGATTAACGCCAATTAATTGACGCAAGATAATTCCTTCACTTTTTTTTTTTTTGCCGTCACGTCGTATTCACCGGTCTTTCGACATCGTGCCATTCCACTCCCACCCCCTCCGAAACGTGTGCATCTATATGGCCGGCTCTCTCCCGCGTACTCCTGATTATTTCAGCCTCCTTGAGATCTCGCAATGCTCGCTAATATACCGCGCGTCAGCACTTTCAACAAGCCGTCATATAGATATAGAGGCGGTGTATGCACATTAGCCGGGCATTAACCACTCGAGTATCGTGAGGAACTCGCCTATACAATCGACCCGGCGATCGCTATATATCGCTCCGAATAATGAGCTTCGGCCAGTTAGTTAGATCGTGTAATATTGTCCTTATTATCGTGTAAGAAGTGTCGGCGATGCAGATATCAGCGGCCTGATCAGCGTATCGGGAAAATTCGTCGGCTCGATCGAATTCAACGTCTCGTCTGGTGCAACCAGGAGCACGCAAGACGATCTTTTGATCGTCAGACAAACGCCGCTCGCACGCCGTCGTGTGATTTTCGTGATATTCGCACGCATGTATTGAACGCTCTCCGAGACGCACGAACCGTGCTACGTGCCGATGATGAATTGGCTTTCGAAGTAGTTTTCAAATCGTCGAAACTCTTCGTTTCCAATCCTTGGTAACAGACTAATCGACTGGACTACGACGACTCGATCTTGGCTTGAATCTATTCAAAATTTGTCGATCGAAAGAAACATTTTTTTTGTACCAACAAAGTAGACCTCTGAACGTATGTCACCGTGCATTTGCTTAATCCAACCATTTCTTTTACTCAGTGTAATTATTGCACGAAATCGTGGACGTGTGTTGAGCAGCGATTCGCTTGTTCCCGTCTCGCGGGAAAAAAAACACCATTCTACTTTGCGTCCACAGAATGGCGTTTGTTAACTTATAAATTCATCACCGTACAGATCCCCTTCGGTCTACACAATTTTAGTGACGCGACTGACGACGCTCCGTCCGAAAAAAGAAAGCCTCATCACGAGTCAACTGCGCTCGATAAATTATCATGCGTCTCGTTAAGCCTCCTATAATTGTCCGAGCTCGAGAAGAGCGCTGCCGCAACAGCAGCAGCAGCAGCAGCAGCAGCAGCGTGCGCGCCCAACGACTGTTTCCTGCCGCGCGATAACCCTTCTCGACCGCTCCTAATACACCGTACAATAGTATTCGTTGCTGAACTAACGACAAACTTATCGTCCCGTCTGCCCGAGGAGCGTTCACGGTCCCGGACAGGATACGCATTCTTTGAAAACGAGCGACGACTAATTAATTAGGGCCGGACGGACCGATTGACCTCTGGAAATCGTCGATCGCCGCCGACCGACAGAGCCACCGACCTCTCCGTTCGAGTTCTCCACAAAAAAAAAAAAAAAAAAAAAAAAAAAACCTTCGACTATCCGCAGGAAATCCATCCGACGTAACGTCCAGCACGATCGAGCCTACCCACCGAATTTCCGAGCCGTGACAAATAATAATAACGATACGAATAAAGAAGAAATACAAAAACAAAAAAAAAAGGAACCGGAAAATTAGAATTCACGCGGCAGTTCCCTCCGCTTCCTCGAGCTCGCACGCGAGAAGGGATTGGAAACGCTGTAAGGCCAGAAGACAGACTTCCGCCTGCTATATCGTTCACACTGTGTCCCATGCATATGTATACAGTGTTTCTCTGTGCGTGTGTACGTAAGTGTAAGCGATAAAGCCCATACACCAAAACTCCGTGGCGTATTGCTGCATTGTTTATGCGTGAATGGTCCGCCGGACAAAGGACGTGCAATATGAGCGCATTCCTGAGGGGCTCGCAGGGGCGCCGCGGCCCTTCGCCGTCAAGGGAGGCGAGGGAGGATGAGCGCGCTGGGGTATAAAAAAAAAAAGAAAAAAAAGAAACGAGGAGACGCTAAAGCGCTTCGTGACGGTGGAATGGAGGAGCAGAATGGCCAGGACGGAAGAGCCGAGTGGAAACGCAACCAAGACCCCCGACGTCGTCATCGGTCGGCCAAGTAAAGTACCGCGAGTTCGCTCCTGCCGTTTCCCTTAAATGCGCGCGCGCGCTCGCCAGCGGGGTGCATATTTTGATCCCCTCGAGATAGAAGAGCGCGACGGCCATTGAACGAGGGAGGAGGAGGAGGAGGAGGAGGATCGCGAGTCCTCCTCGTACAAAGCTGCGGGAAAATACACGACGAGAAGTTACTGTTCTCTTACTTCCGGGAATCCCGTAACTTTTACCCTGTGGGAGTGACGTGACGCGGCAGTCAAGTGACGGGGGAATTTTTAATAACGCGGATGAAAATAAAGTTCGTTCATCATCATCATCGTAAAGACTGACATTCTTCACTGGCGTCCATTCCTTTTTTTTATTCCTTTTTTTTTTCCCCCTTTGAGGTATTCTTCACTGTGACGCGGAGTCACTCGACTGCTTCCCATAGACCCCTCGCGATCCCTCGAGCCGGCTCGACGTCGACGAGTACCACGGGTCCCTCTTAATATGCATCCATATCGAGAGCTATAACGTAACGAGCGTCTGTTCGTGACGATGAAAGAACCGGGGTCGAGAGGAATTATCGAGGGAAAAAAAAAGGGCTGAGCGAGACGATAGCAAACGCTCAGTTATTGGCCACACATCGGTGACTATTTACTCTTCGTTGTCCATTGGATCTTTATTCATTTTTAAATAAATAACAGTAAAACAACGAAGCTATTCACGATTCTATTTAATATATATATATATACATTAGGGTGTGTCAAAAAAATCCATTTTTTTTTTATTTTTCTCCCATCTTTTTAAACTACAGATTTCAATCTCAAATTGAACCTTGCGAAAGGCGGTGCCTAGAAAAAAGCTTTTCGCGACGTTCAATTTTTAATCGAATTCTATACTTTAAAAGGGTGGGACCAACATTAAAAAAAAAAAAAAAAAAAAAAAATATCCTTCTTGAGAAACACCCCAATATATATATGCATACTTCGGTGTCGGAAAACTCGATAGCTCTTCCGTCCTCTGAAACGAACGCCCGCAGTGCGACGATCGGTTGAGTTCGACGCCGCGTGCGTTTATCAACGTGTCATTGCACTTCTCTCCGACGCGTGTTTCCAGTGGTCCCGCGGTGTGCCCGGAGAGGGACGCGCGGCGTTACGAGTCGACGATGGCTTGCGCCACATGGACGGAGCGACAGAACTCGCCCGAGGGCTCACCGAACATGCGGGGAACACACCGTGGCCATAGGCAAACCCGCAGGCACTGGCATTGTCGTCGCTCAGGTATGCGAGAGCTCCAGAGGTGCTCAAGCTCGTCTAGCCGATCGGCCGTTCCACGCGACGATTCCGATCGGCCGTACGAAATCGTGGGCGAGCGGAGAATCGTTCCACCATCGGACTCTGTGTGTCACGTTCGACGCCTCCCGCAGTCGTCCTTCGTCGTACGCCTGCACGCACGTTTCTATAGACGCGTAGGTATACGATTCGTAGTAGCCGGGCGTTCAGCTGCGATCGCTCGGGGACCTCCCAACAAAAATATATGTGTGTGTGTGTGTATATATGCACACACGCACACACGCACACACGCACACACGCACGCACACGCACACGCACACGCACACGCACACGCACACACACACATATATATATATATATATATATATATATATATATATATATATATATATATATATATATATAATGCCTCGGTTCTTAAGAATGAACGAACCAACTTCGTGGATAAAAAGATCCTTTGTGCGTGAGGATTCGTCAACTTGTAACAGAATTCGTTCGAGAGATGTGAAACGAACGAGATATCGCGTCGACTCGTCGTCTTCGGCCCTCTTAACTTGTTTATTCTCGTTGGAGGATTTATAAATGCACCGGTGATGCGTTTCGTTTCCACACTCAGACCAAAATCGAGTCATGAAGTTTGGAAGAGCGGCCGTGCTCGGTTCCCGGTATAAACATAACGGGGTCACATAGAACACAAACTTACGAAAGTGTAACCGTGCGTACCGGGCGGGCTAAACTATATATACACGCTGCTGCGGGCGTGTGTACGCACTTCGGGTGGGGCATAAACCGAAATAACGCCAGTCCGCATGCACCGTCGGGCGGCTTCGCCCGCCGAGTCTCTCCGGCGAGAGAGCGTCATCTGCGACCGGCACGTTGCTCCCTTGAAAAGCATGAAGCCATAGGGCTATTGCCACCGCACGAGGAACGATAACTACGTAGTGCAATACCGCGCGCCGTTTCTTTCCTCTCGACGCACGGGGGCATCGGGACGAAAAATTCCTCGCAGCTCTCGTTTCGAGCGCCGCAACGCTCCTGACCATTTCCAGCTGGTCCCGGATTAAAAGGCAATCCCCCCCCCCCGCCTTGCTCTTCGCTAGACGAGCTTTTGTCCGACGAGTCTTTCGCAGACTCCCGCGGTCCGGGAGGACGAATCACGACCAGGAAATACAAGGCAAAAACCGGCAAACTATTTAACAAACGTTTCTTGCTCGTCATTTTCTGACTCGTTGATTTTACAGATTTTCATATATAAGTTAAAAAGACTGTTCGCTAAAATTGTAAAATTTTACGACTGCATTGTTCGTCGGATGTACCTTTTTTGTTTGTTTTTATCGCGCAGGAGCCACGAGCCGTGATTCCTCGTACAGAAGATACCGACGATGACTATCTTTGCTTTTTTATTTGTTCACTCACAGCGATTCAAGAGTTTCATGCCGAGAGAAAAATATTTAGCTTCAAGCTGTATCCATCGCAGCTGCAATCTTAAAGGTGTTAGAGTTTCGCGCAGCTGCGTTTATTTTTTCACGTCGATAATTCCGAGGTTCGGCCGATGCGTTGCAATTTAGCAGATTTCGAAGCAACGATTTTGCGTTCGCACGAGACTCGCACAGGATTTTGTTGGGAAGCGCGTCTGTGGGAGATCTGCACGCGGCGTTAACTTCGGTGCACAGCGTCGAAGTGGCGGATCGTGTGTGTCCCGTTCGTATGTCTCTATGCGCGTTGCGTGCTGCGAGATACCAAGTCATTTCGCGGCGTAAACGTCTGTCGGCCGGAAATAGGCATAATAACCGAGACCCATTGGCTTTTATACGTATAAGCGCTCGGGTCGGTGTCGAGGTACGCGGGGCGATTGCGATTGAGCCACGAGAGACAGTTCTTGTGATACAAAGAGGAGGAGGAGGAGGAGGAAGAAACACGAGAACATACGGAGGAGAAAGATTATCCAGCCTTCGCACTTTGTGAGGTCGAGCGAGGGAATTGACCGTGAACCCTCCCATTAGAATAATATTAAACATTACTTCGCGCCTCTGCGCGAGACAAAGAGACTCGAAGAAACTCAATAAAGTACGGTGACTCGACTCCCCGCGGTACGAAAAAAAAAAAAAAAAAAAAAAAAAAAAAAAAAAAAAAAAAAGCAAACGTCTGTTGAGCACGTGCCTCGAAAGGGACACTTTCGAAAAAATGTTTTCACCCGATGTCCTTCCAGCATCGTTCGTCATCTTCCGCCAACAATTGTTTCGAGAGACAGAGAAAGGTTGGACTAATTGTTGCATTAAAATAAAGTTAACGAGGACCGAAGGACCTTGGTCGATGGTCCGTTAACAATACGTGTTTACAATAAAAATTTGTAAATGTATTAATGTTTCATAACTGTAACGGTCGTTAATTCATCGTATCTATCGTTAATAAAAACACACTACTGCTGCTACTAAAATAATAGTTGAGAAGTTCATACTTTTTTTTTTTTTTTTTTGAATGCGTGAATAAACAGAACGATTCGATTCCAGCGAAGAGGTTTGAAGAGAGAGTCGAATACGGCAGGAGAACGCGGCATGAGAAAATATAGCAAACGGCTGTGAGACACGTGTCTCGAAAGGGACACTTTCTAAAAAAAAAAAAAACTGTTTTCACCCTCAACAAGCACCGTCCGTTATCTTCCGTCGAGAATTATTTCGCCCCACTGAGAGAGGTTAAAATAATTTTGTGAATTTAAATGAAAAAAAAAAGTAATTACGAGATTCGCACTTTTTTTTAATGTGCTGTTCAAAAAATGGTTTTGTCTATATGTGGAATCGACTCTAGCGACGGGGTTAAATAGTGAGGTGAATCCGGCGGGTCAGACACTCTGCCCACGCGTTTATCAGTATTTCATCAGAATTGTCACCGAGAAATAAGAAAATCTCGCTCGATGAATTAGTTGGTGGCTGCCCACGCGACGAATCGTCGAGAAATATCGCCGATTACGCCGAGTCCCGAGTGACCTTGGCCGGGGCACTTCTCCCGATAGTCGTACGCAACAAGGTACATCGAAATGTTTACCAAGAACGATGCAAAGCAACAGAGCCGCAGCGGGAACGAAGCGGCGCGAGGCTACATTAGAAGTTATGAGTATCGCAAGGGCGTCGACGTTCCCCCCTCTGGCAGCTTCGTCGCGGAATCACTCGAGCGGAATCCTCTGAATGTTTCAGTCGTCCGTTTCGGTCGTTCCGTATTTTTTTTTCGTTTTTTTTTTTTTTTTCTTCATCGCCCGATCTCGCCGGCAGGACAGAACGAGCGAGGTACGTGGGCAAGCCGAGAATAACTTTCGCGTGATTCATCGATCCTCGTGAACTAGTCACCTCGGGGCTCTTGTGAATGAGACAGGTAAGAGAGTGTGATCGAAGAACGGAGGAAATCTCGCGCATTAACCGACAGGACCGTTCGCCGATCATCTCGATATTATTGCTCATTGTTCGCCAATAATTAGCATTTCAATCGCACGCGATGGTTTATTTTCGCAGCTGAATCGAGAGTCGTGTTAATCCCGATCGTCCCGCGGGGGGGGGGGGGCGTCGCTTTCATTTGGCCGTGTCAGCGTGAGAAACCGACAATGAATTTATATATATAAAGTAAAATTGCTGCGGCGACAGCGTGTTAGCGAAATTCGAGGGAAAAGGTCACGCGCGAACGATCGTTGATGAATTCTCGTCGAGCTTGTGGGATAGGTGAGGATAAACTTTAAAGTTCATCAGCCACCTTTGGGCGCCTTTTATTATGTCTGGAGAGTAGCTGATGCGAACTTCGCCCGATCGGTGGCACACGCGAGGACGAGGCGCGAGGGAAGAGTTCGGATAAATGCCCCGAGAGGCGCCGTAACGCGCGGCTCACGAGTGAAACCCGTGGCGCATCGCCTAGGATCACGGCCGAGTTCGAGGGAGGGTTCTTTGCTCGTAACGAGCGAAGCTTCAACGCTGTAAAATCAATTTTACATCGGCCGTCAATCGATTCGCCACGCTGATCGCGCGTAATCGAGTAATCCGGCGAACGTAAACGCTTTTTCCGTTGTATCATCGCATTAACGCACGCAATGTTACGTCTGCTTACGGCGTGTAATAATACTACGAGGAAGACTGGATTCGTATTACCATCGGACTCGAATTGCCTCGCTGGCGTAACTGAGCGACCTAAGACATTGGGCGCAGCGTGTTAAGCAAGGCCGAAGTTTTATGTGGTTTGTATATTACGAGAAACTGGACGACAACATAACGTTTTGCGGTGACGCGGTTAACGATAGCGCAACTCTTCGATCCTACATTCGTTTTGTTCTTTGTTTTTCCTGAATATATATATTTTTTCCTTTGTTTTTCTATTCGCAGGCCTGCGGCGTTCGAATTGACGATCTCCGCATCGGGCCGATGGGAAATATATATATACATTGGCACCGTTGGCTACCGTCCGGCTATACACTACGGGAAATCGCTTGCATAACTTTGCCTCGCGTAGAGCTTTGCATAATTAAGTAACGCGGGGCATTCCTCGCTGACGGGTTATTATCGCTCGAGCACGGACACGCAGAGCGTCCTGATTGAAGCGGCGATGCTTCGTGTAAATATTCGTCGAAGGCGAAGTTAATACGTTTACTCGTCCGGTTGAATTGTAACGCTGAAACTATTAACGTTCTAAAAATAAAAATATAAAAAGTTTTATGGACTCACGTTTTCGGACTGGGTGGAGCGCCTCTGCCGCGGCACACAGAACAGCGGCACGCCGCTCTCTCGCTTCCTCTCCAATATAGCGGCTATCGTTGAACCCCTCGTGTACAAAAGTATCGAAACGCGGAAAACTTCACTTCACCTCTCACTCGTCCTCTATCGGCTTGCTCGGCGCACAGATTTATCGATAAACCACGTCTGTAACAACGATATCCAAATAAATTTCAAAGAAATTTAATCACCTTACGTACGATTCTCCGCGATTGGTACAGTTTAGATGGAAAACATTCAACCAAACGACTTTACGACTTTACGACGCCCGTCTCACTTGTTCGCTCCCTCTCGCTCCGGTTTGTTTACCTCTTTCTCGGAGAGGCCCACGCAGCGCACTGTGAAACGCCTAACGGACTGACGACCAGGAGGAGCAAAGCAGAAACTCTTTCAATCGATTGCTCGATCCTTCGATTATCTCGATACAGTATCTCATATTTAATATTTGTTCGCGCGATTTCGACGACGATTGCCTACGCTACTTTTTTTTTTTCGTTTTGTTTCTATGTACTGTTATTGTTGCTATTTGGAGAACGTTGGGCAGTTCGATCGTTCCGTCACGTTCGAGTGTTCCGTCAAACCGGACGTTGCACGACGTGCTCTCGGAGTTCGAACGTGTTCGGACAGGCACAGTCGCAACACAAATTCTTCGACAGTTCAGCGTAAACTTTGTTCTCGGGCTGTGCTTCGAGCCTTATTTTTTTTACCTCCGGGACTGACAGCTTCACTCGAGCGGATAATCAGCGATGAATTATGACACGATTATATATATATATTTTTTTTTTAGAACATTCGTGCGCAACAGGAGGCGAAAGCTTGCGATAGCGTTATTCTAGCGATAGCGTCGGGTCACGCGATTCGAAAACGATGCTAACAGGTTGCACGTCGCGGAACTACTGAGCCGGTTTGAGTGGGAGAACGCTTACTGGCTATCCCCACCACCGCTACTACGATCATCGTCGCGGAGTCTCAGGCTCGTACATCTACGATGACTGAGGTTGCGTTGGTGTTGTCTTGTGCAGAGTTTTACTCATTGCATTATGGGATGCAGCTGAATTACGATGCGATTCAATGAATGATCGCATAATCGATATATACATTTTTTTATCTATTCAAATTCGATTAACTGAGTAGAAGAGATGTTGGTCGCTCGAGTTAAAATAATCAATTTTCTTTAAGGAGACTTTGATACTTGTACTGCGACGTAGTGAATTACTCCTTATATGTTTACTCAGGAATTTATACTGACTCAATGGGCCTGACAAGTCGAAGGAACTGGGAATATTTGAGATTTATATTTTCTGAAACGCGAACGTCTTTTCACGCATTCTGGTTCGGACCGCACGGCTTTGTCCTTTATTCTAGAGAATATCTATCATCGACGCGGATCTGCACACGTTCTGTTTGCGCACAGTTTACCTGGCCCCTTCGAATGTCGGAACTTCCTGCACTTTTGAACCTTTATCCCAAGAGCCCTGATTCAATCTTCGCGTCATCCCAATCATGTCCTGACTCATCCGGCGAGAGGAAAGACGTCTCGTTAAAAAGACGATGAGGCATCACATTTTCTTGCAATGTTGCAGCAGTATTACCGCAACTGTTTCCGAATTGATGTCATACTGTATACGCACGCTGGTTGATTACTTATACCCCGATAACAGAGGACCTCCTCGTTCCTGTTGAATCATCTTCGAAATCAAAAACGAATTTGGTCAAACGCTCCGCTATACGCCGGCAAGAAAACCGGTTGAAAACGATCTTAACGACCCCACCTCGCCCTATCGCCACCTTCATAATGTCTTCTATTTCATATCACCTCTTCTATTTCGATTCCGAATTGTTCGATCGTTCAATGAATACCTCCGACTTACTTGTAGATTATTAAAAGTGTATCAGTTGGTGGCTGGAGCTGAAATGTTTTTCAGCTTGGCTCGAGCGCTTCGGAGCTAATATCCCATACGTTCTCCCCCGCTTTCGAGCCCCATTACGTTCCTGTCTCTCCCCGTTCTTTAAGATGCTCTGGTCCACATGTCTCGCGACCACCCACGCTAATTGGTCAATCATTATCGGCTGTCATCGCTGGTCGCGATACGTCGTGTAGCTGCTTATTAATGTTACGAAAGATCCCTACATCCATCGGCAAGTGACGAAATGCGGTTTCCCAGTTATCATTTGGCGCCTCTGTAAGACGAGAGATAAAACGTAAATCCTCCGGAGACCGACCGGATGAAAAAAAAAAAGGAAAAAAAACGAGCAAAGGCGCAGCACGAATATTTGCGAAACATAATTTCCCGGCGGTTACACCCGACGACGTTTTACGCTATATGTACACACACCTACTTTCCATTACTCATTTCCTCCGCGGTGCGGGCAAAGAGAGCCTTCGAGGATTTAGTTAATTAAAGCCCGAGCGTATAGCGCGTCACGCGAGCATTATCGTCCCCGGGTGTGGTAAACACATCGGCGCACCCCTTCGACTCGAAAGATAATACGCGTAAACGCCTAATCACCGCGTAAGTCTGCGTGCGAATCTTTCCGAGTGCATCGGTTGATGGACGGGCATTGCGTTTCATTAACGCCATTCGCGCAGTAACTGGTGCACGAGGGAAGACTTCGCTCGCTTCTTGCGCGCTCCGACTCCTCTGCAAAGCGAACACAGTGGTTTTATAGGTCATTTGAGTTTTCGCGCAACATACACGATGCCCTGTTGCCTCTGTAAAAAAAAAAAGTCTACCTACAGCAGTGTTTACGTCGCGCGTGGGTCGCGGGCGTGGGAGTGTTGCCGGACACGAGGCCACGAGATGAGCGGCGGATAAATTGTCCGATTGAAGTTTAGGCATTGATGAAACAATGCGAACATAATAAAGCAGGGAATTGTAAATACGAGCGTCTTATTTTCATGATTCTCCTTACACCGAAGCTTTGCGAACTTTCTTTTTCTTCCTATCTTCGGTTCCCTTTCGAGTCGTGCGGTAAATTTTCGGAGGTTTTGATTGAATCCCGAATTCAGCGCGAGCTTGACGCTCTGCCTGCTTTTGGAGCTTCTCGTGGACTATGTCCATAATCGGAAGTGGTCTCATTCGGCGCGCCGCTCGTTCGATCTTCTGGGTCAATTCGATCTCGTAGCGGCGACTTATGAAATTGATCACTCTGCCTTCGCAGTTCGAACCGATCCTGCCGGTCCTGCCACACCTGCGGAGACGTTTAACATTGTTCAGTTGTTTGCCGGGAAATGGAGTACTCACGCTAGGGCTGCATTGTTTACCTGTGTATATATTCGGCAGTTTCCATCGGAAAATCATAGTTTACAACCGTGTTGACGTTCACGGCATCAAGTCCTCGAGCACCCGCGTTGGTGGTCGAGAGAACGTTGTAATTGTTACTCTGGAACGCCATGAATTTACCTTTTCTGTGAACCAGTGGCATGTCACCGTTAAGGTGGACCGCACGAATATTGAATTCGTTTAGGAACAAGCTTAGCCAATCGCAAGTCGAACTGTCGTTGCTGAAGACGATTATCCGCTGGTTCTTCATCGCTTTTGGCTTTATGATCTTGAGAAGAGTCATGGGTTTGTCGGGTACAGCCACTCTGAAGAATTTTTGGGGAACCATCACGCGATGAAAATTGTTCGTTGACACGTTGACTAATGATTCTATCTGTAACGGAGGAACGTACGCTGTGAAGCTTCGTTTCGACGGATATAAATCGTCAAATGATCTTTACGTACTTCCAAAATTTTGTTCAGATATTCGGGCATGTCTGATGGCTTCGTAGCGGATACTAAGGTCAATTGAGCCCCCGACACGACATCCGGATTATCGGTCATGACACCGTCGTGGAACTGTCGCACAAATAATCATAAAATTCAATAAGCTCGTCTGCACACCATGTTTAATAAAATAAATGGTTATCGCAAGTGATCGTCGATACGTACAATTATTCTGCGAAGTAAGACTTCGAGCTTCTCATCAAACGTTTCGTGAAAAAGTGCGTGAGCCTCGTCCAGCACAACGTGCTTGACGTAATCTAAATTGTAGATTTTAGTGGTTATCATCTTGCTCGTTATTCCGAAAGTGCCGATCAAGAGATCGACATCGCGGATCGATGGATTCATCATTTTGGCCCTAGCTTTGGTGCCCGTTAATACCTTTATATTTATGTCCAGGTCTTTCACCAAATTTTTCGTTACATCCTGTTGAACACATTAAATGATTTTTCAATGATTCCCCCAGTGTTATGATTATAATTTCGATAATTGTACGTTTGTTTTCTGTAAAAAGGGCCATGTCTGTTTACCAACAACATCAAATAAAATTATGTTCGAATTTTGAATTACCGCTATTTGTAGAGCCAATTCTCGACTGGGAGTTATTATAATGCCAAATGGGCAATTCAGCCCTCTGTCCTGATATTGTTTCATTCTTTTCCATCCGAGTATGTGATTCAGAATTGGCAAAAGAAATGCAAACGTTTTTCCACATCCAGTTTCAGCTGAGAGCATTGTATGCTGTCGTTCCATTATCCTGGGTATGGCGTTGATTTGTATTTCGGTTGGCGTATCGACATTGCTATCTCTCAGGTTTTCAATCAACTTGGGATGCAATTGAAATTCCTCGAAGGTCTTTGGCTCTTCAGGCTTGTTTGGGTCTTCCATCTCAACCTGGAGTGACAAATCCATTACACCTCTGAATTTTACCATTGGCAATGAAAAATTAGTCTCGAAGAAGAAAGTATTACATTTTGGAGGGGATGTATCGTGAAATAGTCCCCAAACGACTTTGAATGGTGCCATCCTTGGGAAGCTATTGGTATAGTCTCAAACTTGCCGAAGACCTTGCCCTTGTAAAAGTTTAAGGCTCGATGCTTGGCGGTAATTATCGGAATACGAGTGTCCACCCTGGGGACTGGCATAGCATCTGCGTCATCTTCTTCTTGTCGAAGTAGAACCGGTGAAACCTGCAACGTTGTTACTTTGTTAATCGATTACCAACGACAGTACCGGGTGCTTTACGAACTACTCAGTGTACTCCTTCGCCGTGTCAATTACTTATTGCCGAGTGAACGTATAAAAAAATACTCACCCTGTATCTTCGGAGGTTAGCCACCGGAATGTCCACTCTATTGTGACACAATTTGCAAAAGCGCGAAAGCATAATTGAGTTATTTGTGCGACGAAACGAACGTAAAAAACATAGGAACATACGCCAATGGACTATTGTTGATTAAAAATACGAAAATGGATGAAGGGTTAATAATGTTCACAAGTTCACGCACGTGAGTCCACGAGCGGAATGCCGACTGATAAGCCAAACTCCGCTGAGCGATGTACATATCGCCATCTGTGGTAGAATCGACAAAGATCTCATTCTTCGACAACGGCAAGTCGTCGAGGAAGTGTCAAAATGTGTTAACCTCTGGGAGAATTGCCAAACCCCTGAAATGCGAAAATATTGAGGCTTTCTGTAAAAATAAGGTTTTATTCATCCACGAGAAAAAGAAGGCGGATCAGTAATGGATATTCGTAATTTGGAAACAAACCTCTTTCAAGAATCAAACAGCGATGTCCTCAATCAGGTAAGCACTGTTTTGTTCACAAAAGAACCGTATATTGCGCAAATTAATCGTTTATCAATGCTTTGCAGCTGTTACATTCCTGTGCCGACGAAATATGCGGCTATCCTGGTCCCACGTATCAACTGTTCTCTAATAACATGAACTGGACCGAGGAGGATTACAAGGGTGCATACAGACTGTTCTCCTCGCTGTTGAGAACCCCTGGTGCATTGTATCTGGACACGGAAAAAGTATGACTATATAGCTTCTGGCTGATAACGATATTTTGATTCGTACGATGATTTAATTGAATTATAGATGCCGCAAATATATCACGATTTGCCTGAGCCGGTTCAGAGCAGAGTGTTGGCGTGTTTAAAGGTCAGACAAGAGCCATTGACTACTGCTCTGCTGAAGGAACAGTCCAAGAAACACGCCCCAACCATGACAGAGTTTGATTGGAGATTGAAGGTCGGTAAATAATATGTTGCATACTTGAATTATTCACTTTGCTGTTACAATAACTGTATGTAACTTGGAAGTTGGTGATGGGATCGAGTAAACTGGCATCGCTGAGGGAACCGTTGTTGGAACTAGATCTCATGGTCGAAGAAGGAAATGACAAGAGGATAGTGGGCCTGGAACTAAATAAACAAGAATTGGATTCTTTAATAAACGCTCTGGAATCCATTGCGCGATGACTTATCGACCCGATTAATTGTATTGAATAAAAAAAGGTTGCTTTGAGAAATGATGATTTTAATATTTACTTACTTCATTCACAATACGCCGAGAATGAACTTGGATAAAGGTAACGATGGGAGATGGGTCGTACGATTGCGCTCTATAGATAAAAATGGGCGAACGATAACGAATGGGTACACTTGTTTCACAGTTTATTATAGGTTTATAGATAAATGTAGAATAGTTTAGTTACTATTATAACTGCTGATCGAAGATACTGAAGACTGTACTTCCGTGTCCGAGATGTCCCCGATTCAAAAGCTTATTTAAAATATTTTTTCCGCCGGTGCATGAGAGATAAGCGAGAGATATTTTTCTTTTTTGCCTCGGGGAGGTCTCAGAGTGACGTATTTGATAGTGATGGTGCAGAGATCGGTCGGGTCCGAGAGATTTAAATAATGAGTCCGCTCTCGTCGTGAAATCTTATTTCGAGACAACGGCCTTTCACTCCTCTTCATGTTCATTTTTTTTACCTTCCTTCGTTGTAAATATTATTACGGACAATTATTTGAATTAAATTTCATATGAATAAGGTTTACTATACAACTTTTAATTTTACCTTCGCTCCTTCTTAATCATTAATATATCGTTTAAAATCAAATGCCAGCCGCGGACAAAGTGACCGCTGCTCTCTTTCTCTCCTCTAACACTTAGAAATATTCTGATCCGGGGCATATACATGTATGCTTTTATCGTTTAGCGTTATCGTCTATGCTACGGCCTTAATAACAAAAATCGTTCGTAGGCAATTATTATTATTAGTTACTTTTTTTTTGCTTTATCATTCTTTACTTCTGGAGATCCGTATAAACGTAGAAACATCGTATGAAAAATTGAAAAAGGTACCGTTTGTTTTTTATTTGGGGGGGGGGGGGGGGGTGTGGTTGTTGTGCGGGTCTCGTTATTGGTAATTAGGCGATATTTAATGATTATCATAAAAATTACGATAGGCTTCGTCGTAAGTGTTTCTCATATGGAGAAGTAGCATTCCCGAACAAACGCCGAATTTACACAAACGCGTTTTTTTCTATGTCTAGATTATATATCACTTAAATTGCTCGACTTACTGTACGTTTTTTTTCCCAGTGTATTTTTTTTTGTTTTCTCGTGATTACGCTCTCCGCAAAGTACGCCCGCGTGTACATTAGCACGCGCACACCTTCGAATCAGTGTATTTTTCTTCGTCTTCTTTTTTTTTTCTCGTGAGTGAATGAGTGATTGTGTGTCGAAGTGTGCAAGTTCCTCGTTACAACTTAAAACTCTCTCATTAATTGTACAAACACAAGGAAAACAAGGATTGCGAAATGGATACGAGCAAAGTAAATCGAATCGCGACGTGAATCTATATACCTTACGGTGTCAAGTTTAGCTCAATGACTCTTTCCGTATTTTGAAACACATTTTTTTTTTGTCCGATCAGCTCTTTTCATCTCTTATCAATCAACTTCTCGACCGTTCGGACTCTCGTCGCCCATCATTCTCGTCATACTTGCATCATCTCGACTATTCTCAAGCATACACAAGCACGCCCGCTTCTCATTTGCCTATTCTCACACACGCAGCCCCAATTGTTTCACTTCCTCGGCGATACCTATCTCTCTTTCATTATCTCTCAGTGTACAATATAGTAGTGTATGTTATAACGGGAGGGGGCCACCCTTTGAGTATTTCCCTCGGAGTACACGACGAACTCGATATACTCCACCCCGATCATTTCTCGCTACGAATAATCGCTCTCGTCGCTCGTCCGCTCTACGTAATAGTCTCGCGTTAGACTTATCTTAATAACAATTAATGACACTTTAAAATTTCTACATTCCGCAGGGCAATGGATCATTGTAACCTGCGACTGGGCACGGCCCAAAGTTACGACTCGTTATCTGTATTATTTATGTGTGTGCACTTTTTTGTGTAGGTGTATGTGTGTGTGTGTGTGTGTGTGTGTGTACTATATTCCGTTGTTTCGCGAAATAATGAATCACCACTCGAGCGACCCCGCGATACACGGTTTCACGACTCAAAATCGTTGTCGGATTGCCATCCTTAATATTCGGTTCTTAAATAATTCGATCCTTTGCCATCTCAAATCTCTCCGCCACCCTGCCATCATCGAATCCCGTCCAATAATTAATAGGCCTACTATAAAAGTCCGTATGCCCCCTCACGATGTTACCAGTTACATCGTTGTCGCTCATTACATTCTTTTGTTTTTTTTTCTTCCTTCTCTTCTTTTTTTTTTTTTTGCTGCTGCTCGTAACGAAAGAACGTTATTTTCAGTTTAGTTGCAGGAATGGTCCAAATATACATATCTATATAATATACTTTTTTGGTTTTAACGAGAGAAAAGAACTTTCTTCTTCCCAAAATACAATTCGGTTAGCGGCGCTTATTCGATCATGTTGTTTTGGTGATTCATGTCGGCGATGATCTCCTGCAACATAAAACGTTCGTTTCATTGTATTGACAATCTCAATCGTTTATATAAGTAATCATTGATGAAAGTGATCGTTTACTCACATTCGTGTTGGCGCTCTCGATGTTCTCGTTAACTGCGGCCGCAACTGCTTTCTCGTTAATATCAATTTCTTCGATGGCCTGCGACAGAAAACAAAACAGAACGATGAGCAACCGTTTCAATGAACTTGAGAACAATCTATGTCGATTAAAGAACGATCAGATGGCCCCTCGCTCAAAAGTCTTCGTTGACCAATTAAGTAATTGGGCATCAGAACCAGGAATGCTCGGCGAGCTTTCCCGATCATCGGGCGATCATCATTTCAATTTAATGTCTTCGCGATTAATATAGACATCCTTGTAGTTATTCTGGAGATGCTCACCTTGGTGACTGAGGCAACATCTTCAGTGATTGCCGGTCCAAGAGTAGGTGCGGGAACCTCGGCAGGGACTGCTGGTGGTGGACTCTTCGGAGCTTCGTCGTTCACTTCCGTCGTGCTGACGTTATTCATTACAATGTTGTTCTCTACGGGGGCTTCGGGTTCGGTTTTGCTCTATAAGAACGAGAAAAAAAGCACGTTAGCATAATAGTCACAGGCTCTTAATTTTTTTCTTATTTTAAGTCCCAACATGCTTAACACAAAGCCGTTTCGCATTTGATCAACTCTGTCGGTCACGGTGCATCACAATTTTTTTCTTCCGATTATCACAACACAACCGAGTCAAGACAGAATCACTCATAGTGCTTTCAGCGTTATTAGAGACGAAACCCCCGTACGTAAATTGCCCCCGGGACAAGACAGTTGACATGCTGCATACAAGAGATGCTGACAACACAACGGATGCATTATTAGCGCAGAAAAACGTACGAGAGATTCTAAACTATCTTGCCTTTTTTTAGTTCTTCTAATAAATTCTATAACGGCGAGATGATTAAAACGCCAGCTACAAGCGCAATGCGTTAATCTTGAATACAACGTCTATCAATGAGTTCTCTCGCTACTATTTTTAATCTCTATATAAGTGAGCCACGTGGGCAGTTCACTTAAAAAGAATATCAATTACATTACAACTCTCGTTTCTACCGGAGCATCGCTTTTTCACGAGAAATCGTGTGTTAATGATAATATAGATATTTTTTTATAGTGAAAACCAAGAGGCAAACAACACAGGGTGATTGGTATAGGATACAAGGATTTTTCGAGCAACAGACGTGGGTTTTTTTTTGTGTACGAGTGTTAATAATGTATGTCGGGACGGGAGGATGTAGTAGTAGCGCGCTTCTCTCGTAGCGAAGGACATCGATGATAATAAGAGTAGTAGTAATAGTAGTAATAGTAATGACAGTAGTAGAAGTGGGATATGCAGAGGTCTTTCGATGCAGGAGGATAGGCGTGTCGTCGTGTAGGGTTCGTTATTTAATAAGAACGCTGAAAAGAGTTGTGACCCCGGGCGAGGGGAGCGCCCAGCAGTGTGTGCGTGTCCGAACGTAATATCCTTGCGAACCCCTACGATCGAGCGCGCTATCTTCCTTCATGAAGTTCACCAGTTATTTTTTTTTGTCGCCGTACAACCGGTCTCAACCGATTATCGGACGGATAAAGATGGATAGAGCGCGACTACTCCCGATCGTCGGGAACAAAGACACATCTCGGAGATCAGGAACGATAATTCCAGGCAACTGGGTTGTGTGTATCGGTATACATAAGAAACCAGGAACTCGAGAGACGTTTCAGGCTACACCACAGAGACAGTAGTTTCATGTTATAATGTTGGTGGTTTTTTTGTTTTGTTTTTGGTTTGCAGACCCAACGACGAGATACTTGGAACTCGGCATCGCCAAGAGGAACACTTGGCTGGCCTTGTGTGATTCATGCCAGGAGGTTGCATGTTAGTCACCTGGTCGTTCTTATCCTGGACGGCGTTCGATAACTGACAATTGATGGGCGTGTTTTCGTCCATCGATTTGGCTAATCTCTCCTTCAACTCGAGCTCCGAATCGTTGTATGAATTAAGACTCTCCTCCACCGACTCCGTCTTGAATTCACGATTACTGTCCACATCTAATATATCCAGTTGCGAGGACTCTTTTGCTGCTACTTCTGTGCCGGAGAGGTTACTGACCGCTGCGGGACTCGGGCTTCTGGGCGGTGTAAGGAGTGTCGTCTCCGTTGGAATTTCGGTGATCGATGCGTCGGTGCTGCCCGCGGAGTTCGAGATCGCTGCCTCTATCGTGCCTTTCGTAACGTCGACGGTTTGTTCGGGTGACTGGCATGATTGTTGGTTCTCGAGATTTTCTTGGGGCGCCGCAGGTAGATCCTTATCGTCAATGATTTCTGGTTGCTGATTGACTCGCGAGTCAATTTCCTCAAGCGGAGGCAGTGGACTAGAATTATCCTGTTGCTCTTCTGCGTGAGGTTCCGATTCTTCTGTGTCTGCGATTTGTTCGTTCGTTTCCGGAATATCCACGACCTTCGGAGGTATCGGACACGAATCTTCTGGAATGTCCTCCATCTTCGGAGGTATTGGACACGAAGCTTCAGGAACATTGTCAACATTTGAAGGTAAAGGACACAGAGCTTCCGGAATATCCTCGATCTTTGGAGGTAATGGACACAGAGTTTCCGGAATATCCTCGATCTTTGGAGGTAATGGACACAGAGTTTCCGGAATATCCTCGATCTTTGGAGGTAAAGGACACAGAGTTTCCGGAATATCCTCAACCTTTGGAAGTAGCGGACACGAAACTTCCGGAATATCCTCAACCTGTGGAGGTAGCGGACACGAAACTTCCGGAATATCCTCAACCTTCGGAGGCAACGGGCACGAAGCTTCTTCGGCGGACAACGCGAGATCCTTCGGGCTATCTATAATTTCAGCGACGACCGGTGAATCCTCGATCTGCGTGGACATAAAGTTCAGTAGCTGGCTCGTGACTTTCGGCATTGGTATGGGCGAATCTGGAAGGGGAGGTGGGACATCCATTTCGGTAGGCTCGTCGGTGCTCAACTTATCTTGCGTCGTCGAGATAATCGGCTCGCTGAGAGTCTGAACTACCTCGCTATTTTCATTCTCGCCCGAGACGAGACCTTCGATCGATTCCACGGGTTCCGGAACAGACTCCTCGCTTCCGAGATTGTTCTCCGGCTCCAGCAAAACTTGGACGGACTCAATCTCCTCCACAGGACTATCGGGAACAACGACGGCCGGCTTGGCCTCGACTACGATGTCACCGGACACCGGTGCCGGTCCCTCTTCCGTCTGTATAACTAGATCCGTTTCGAGCGGCTTCTCCGACACTGGGCTCTCGACAACTGGCTCGAACTTCGGAGCAATTTCGGCTACGTCGTTCGCATCATCGAGCTCTGTGACTCGAAGATCCGACTGTTCGATTACCGCAGAAGGCTTCTCGGTCGTATCCGTGAGAGCGGTGATAGTAGTGTCGGCGGGTAACGGGAACGCGTTGCCTGTTTGCTCAGGGGACTCTGAAGACGTGGAGTGACTGGGTTTTTCGGGTTCGACGATGACGGGGCTTGTGGAAGAAGTCTCGACACGCCACGAGGACGTCTGGGAAGCCGAGAGGGTCACGGATACGGGTTTATCGGAAGCTAACGCAACGTCAGCCTTACTAGCAGCCTCGGCAGGGAGCTTGAGCGCCTCGGCGATCGCCGAGGCGTTCTCGGCTACTTGCTGGGCATGCTGCAACGGCGAAGGGTCGATCGGGGTTGGCGGCGGACTGGAGGGAAACTGGGATGGGAAGTCCTCACTGGTTTTCCTCTCAATGATAGACGGCGCAGTAGTGGTAGTAGTAGCGATTGGCTTGGGTTGGGAGTTGACCTCTACCGGGGCTTCTATTACGGCCTGCACTGGACTGACCTCGACTTTTTTATCAGCGTTCGCGGGCTCGACTTCTTTCTCGTTTTCCTCGACTTTCTTTGCCTCGACAGGGACGGGAGTGGGGGCAGGAGTCGAGGATTCCTCTTTCTTTTCCTCGGCCGGACTGGACGCGACTGGGGCCGCTGCTGGATCGGCGACGGCTGCCGATGACTTGTTCTCCTCGTCTTCTACCTTAGCCTCCGGTACCGCCGCTGCCTCTGCCACGGTTCCACTCTGTTCCTTCTCCGTTGGGCTGCTCACCGCCGACTTTTCGTCCGCTGGACTGCACGCCGCTACCGCGGTCTCGGCTTCCTCGCAACCCTGGCAAATAGCAAAGATAAAAGTTAAACAAAAAGCTTCATCGTGGCAATGGAGTAAAATTTTCAACTGACGAATATTCTAGATATATCTGGCGAGCGTACCACGTCACATCAAAGCGAAATTACCGCGAGTCTTCGTATCGTTAATTTTTTTCGTCACCCTACGGTCGACGAGAGACAGAGGTGAATAGCTCGCAGCTCGTGGATAACAGCGCTTAGCTGTTCGCACGTACGGGCGGTGGGCATACACGCGAACGTTAGTTCAGTCAAGCATGATATTATTTTTTGTCTGGGGTCGCAGGGACGCCGACGATTGTCGGGGGGGAGAGGCCCTCGCTCGCGCCTGTTCGGCCCGCCTTGTCGAGTGTGTTGCCAGCAAGGGGCGAGGGGTTCGTCGTCGGCGTCGCCTCTCTAAATAGGCGACGAGGAGGGTGAACAACGAGAGGTGGAAACCCGGCGGGGTTGAAGCTCGCCCCACGGACAGCCGAGGCTCGACGCTCGTGTCGAGTATCCGGCACGCCTGGCTTCGGCTATGTCTCCGCGTCGCTGCGAACGCTCGCTTCACTTGCCGGCGAAGCTCGAAGGGGTGCGCGCGATTTACGCGAGACAACCGCGCCCTGAGGGACGAACAACCGTGTCACTGTGTCATCGAGAGAAATCTCAAGACGACAAGGACTTCGGATCTTACTTTGTATCGTAAGCAATAGATTTTATCGGTGGAAGACATCTCAATCAATGGAAAAAAAAAATCTTTCCCGAAGGATCGTTCGGGGAAGTAAGGGCTCCGAAATCTTGTAGTAAAATACAATAGCCGGTTGAGCTGGGGTGCGGACCTTCGGCAGTGCCTCGTAAGCAAGATTAGAAGACCCCAGCTTGTCCCTCGTACCCGATCCGTGGTATAATCGAGGTCCACGAGCTCTTTCAATTTCGAGGATTAAACCACGGGGGTTCGTCGATTCATTTCACGGACAACGAAAGCTTCCGAACTATGAGTCACCCCGCTCGTTTTTCAGCGGGATTGGCGATAATATTCCTCCCACAATTGTGGTCCGGCTTGTCCTACTTTTTTTTCTTACATCCCAAACACGGTGAAAAAAGCTTAGTTATCTTTGACAAATGTTAAACGTACAGAGCTTTTTTTACTGTGCACCTGGTCTATGAATATCCTGTTTTACGAAGAAAAAAAAACTTTCTAACAGAATGCCGCAAGTGCAACCGAAATATCCTTCTATGCTAGGAACTCGATGCGCCGTTGGCTTTTCACCAGAAAAAAATGAACGGTTGGGACCAGCGGGTTACGCAAAATTGGCCGATGGCCAGTGGGGTGTCTGTGCATGCAGAAAGATATGCCAGCTAAGGAGGTGCGGAGCGAGGGCTCTTAACACCGGGCCATTGTCCGCATGGCTGATTTCACCGGCTCTATCTGTATCGTCCCTAACAAACTTCCGATTAGTGATGTATAGCTTCCGTGTCGGTGCAACGAGCCGGTGCTCGCCCGACACCGATCGCGGCCGTCGCTTCTCTATTCTATCTCGTAAGGAGGAGGCAGTGAATGCCCGCCGTTTCCGCCCCCGGGGGCTTTGCCTGGATTACCCTCGGACGAAAGTAGAACGCGCTGATTATTCGTCGCTCGTAGCTCGAGGTTTTCACAGATGCCCGGTTTCTGGGTTCCTCCTATATCTCGCGTGCCGGACTCCGGTGCTCGTGCACCGGCGAAAATTCTCTGTGCAGGGAAAACGAGAACGAGAGCGCACGGGCTACGGACAGTTCCACAATTGTGCAACTGTGTCGACGCTTAATGACCACCTTGGCTAAACACGGTGGCGAACTATGCTTGCTTTATTCGCTACCACACTCTGCTTCTGCGACTGCAGTCTCGTGTACCGCAACTGTTGGATGTCAGACGAGAAATTGCAAGCTATCGCCGCTGTTACGTATGCCGAGCGGAGATAAACACGAGAGGGGTCGCGCAGTCGGAAATTTAATTTCTAGAACCTCAACGATTAGGACTCGACAACGTAATGCATTTTTGTTTCGTTTTGGGGGGTCGTCATTGTTAACTTTCGAGCGACGAATCATCGTTGCAACGAGCCATATGTTTATATAGGGGTGAATACATTTTTCCCGGTCTCGCTGTAACGCCCTCGTAGACCTAGGTGCGACCGCGCGTATCGGTGGTATCGAGGGGTAGGATCAACGCTGCGTCGACGCGAGTTCCCGCGATGGACATTAAAAAAGCATTAGGCTAATTCGTCTGTGTCGCGGCGCGCGTCCGACACGACGACCCGTGGCGCGGGGACCCTCCAGAGCGTATAATGTAATCTTTCAAAACGAGTAAGAGGGTCGATCCATCGTATATCACGGAATAGCGATGGACGGGGGCGAGCCCCGATAGTTCATGAACGATCGCTTCGACGTTCTCTCTATAAACCAGCGGAAGTGCTCCAAAGCGTTTGACACGAAACGATCAAAATTATCAACGTAAAAAAAGGGAGAAAAAAAGCCAACGAACAATCGGATAATTGAGAAACTCTCGGGAACAAAAAAGCTATCACATAAACGTGACATTGCAAATTGATCTTCCCTCCCACATTCCCTTATTCATGAGCTGAATTTAGCTCCGCTCCTCAAGTTTTTGCGCCGCCTACCGAGCCAGCCGGCACGGAGGTAAAAGTAATTAACGTCGGGGCTTTATTACAGCCAGCGAATACCGATCTTTCGTGCACTGATGGATTATACGCAGCCGGAGAGAATAATATTACGGGTAGTTGCATGGAAATTCTTGAGCTACCGTTAGATAGCGAGGCGACGAGCGTCTCCTCGCTCCTCTTGTCCCCGTAACTTTGGCTCTTCGGCTCGAAACGTTAAGGGGGTCTCGCGTTGCATGAGATCCGATGCTCGTTCAGACAACGTTCCGCATTGTGTCACCGGCGGGACAAAGGAGTCTGTCTCCGGTTCGACGATTACGCGTGTAATGCTTCTCGGGTTCCGGTGTTGCTCGACAGCATCGGTGAGCACCGAAAACCAGACCGACCGAGTTATTCGAGGATATCCGGCAGCATTCCGCTGGCTCGAGTTTGCCGAAGTTCTGGATCGGTTTGCAAAGTCGTGTATACCAAAGTTTGAACATGTGTGAGTCTCGATCGTACCGGAAAAGCAATTCGCGTTTAATAGTCGCTCGAAATGTGGCAAATGCCCTCGCGCAGTTTAATAGATCAGTGCGGTTGGGGTAAAACGGACTATTTTCACCAATTTTTTTTTTTTTTTCGCGGGCGATGAAAATAATGGAGGATCCCGTTTTGCCCCACTGTGTCCGAGTTAACGGCAGAAGGCGCGGAAAACCAAAGACTCAGTGCAGGAAACATTTTATTGAGCATTAATGCAACGAACAAGTTCTTTGAGGTTTCGAACTTCTCGCTCGTAGGCCTCCGCTTAGAAGAGATCTCGATGGTTTCGTCTCGCGAATTTCTTCTCGGCGCCACGACTATTTTTACACGGGAGAGTGCGTGTTCAAACTGTATTGCACGGCTACGAAAATACGAACGCGTTGACTAGTCTCGTCTTACCGGCTAGCCGCCACGCGGTGCCTTAAAAGTCGGTGTAAAATCAATATGCGATATCACACGACATTGCGATATTCCAGGTGGGGGGGGGGGGGGGGGGGGGGGCGAGAGTGGGGCAAAACGGACCGGTGGTTTTCGTTCCAGATTTCTTTTATGGGAACGATAGTTTATTATTCGATGCTTTGATAATCCGATAATGTACACACTTCAACCTCCAGAACGTCGCCGGTCGAAACTAACACGAACGTTTGTAATCATCAAAGTAGCAGCGCGGATAAAAAAAAAAGATTTAGCGGTCGTGGTCGTAGAAACGAGGAGGCAAAGAGTGTGTGCATGTTCGAGAAGGGCGAAAAAGGATCGAGGGCCTGAGGGAAGCAGGGATTTCGGCGCGAGGGGATTGAGGAGATTTAATCCACTTAGCCGGGGAGTCTAGCCAGGGGGGCGATCACACTCGCACAACAAAACACGAAAAAAAAAGTAAACCAAGCGAATGTCGTCTGGCCGGAAGTTACTTGCTCGCAGTATCGAAAGGACGGGTTTTACGGCGCATTTTCATTGCGAGATTTGTTGTTACGTAACAGACGAATTGCGGAGCCTGAATAAGCAGTTTCTCCACTGGAATGGCGCGTTAAATAAAAATCATTGGTCCATACCGTGATATCTTTTCCGTCGGATGATTCGGTGTCGTCGTTGTATTCCGGTGGTGCAATGCCTAGAAGCGGCAAGGCCGACAAAATTCGGCGAGCTCCCCGGGCCACGGCGCCCGCTGCTCTGCAAACGCCACCGCCCAACGAACGGCCTACCTTCATCACGGATTCCATTTTTATAGTTTATTTTTTTATAACGCAAACGAGAACGATATTTAGAGAAAAAAAATTATATCGGATCTATCGATTTCTCACACCACAATCGTGATTTGCTGATATCAATGGCTTTCTTCTTGAGACCCAAGAGAAAACAATAAAGTGGATAAAAAAAAAACAAGAATAATCTGAAGAAAATCACGACGTTCACTTGCAATACAATACTCGGGAGGCGCTGTTTTATCGCTACCGCTTTAAATAAATCCGCACGCACGAGAGAGACGATTACGTTACGAACGGGCTGACCGACGCCGACTCGGAGTCGGCCGGCACTTGGCGCTGGTTTATATAGAGACCGTAGGATCATCCCACGTCAGAGAACAAGAAGAAGAAGAAGAAGAAGCAAACCGAGGCGAAGGAGAACATCGAGAGGGAGGAATAGGCGATGCGTTAGAGTCTCATCACTATCCGGAACTGACTCCAGTCCGCTCATAGTCCTCGAGGGATAGACCAATGGCATAAAAATTAACGAAAAAAAAAAACAAATTGCCGTTACGAAAAATAGAAAGAAAAATAATAATAATGATAAAAGAAGAAACTTTCTCCGTCGCTCGTAGCGGGAGTCAAAAGTTCTCGCCTCGTGGAGAGAACTCCGCGAACCCCGCTGCGAAACACTCGCACGAGTCTCCCGATGTCCCTTGGCGGGAGAAGAAAATAAAAGAAAAAAAAAAAAAAAAATCTATGGATTGACGCCGCAAACCGCGCGCCCCAAGCTCTCGTGTAACGCCGGCTCACGAGAGCTTTCTATTCTCGGACATCGGCGACACCAAGAATACGACACTACCACGCAGCCGGCGAGGTTGCCCCAGGCCAGAGGAGTCGAAGAAATAGAACCGCACCGACGTGTCCCTCCGACGTTCTGGCGACCCCCGAGGATGCGACGGTGTTGGTGAGCCGCGCTGATTCACAATGGAAATTCTCCTCTCGCAAGTGCAGGGCCACGTAAAACGGGAAAATCTAACTTTCGGCCCCGTCCATGTTCCTCGAAGCTGGAACCGTTTCTTTGGTGCATGCAAATTTCGATATTACATTCGAGCACCTGGTCTGAGAACTGCGTAGGAACACACACACACACACACACACACACACACACACACACACACACACACACACACACACACGCGCGCGCGTTTACTTCGGGCGCTGGAGAAGTTCACGAACGTAACGAGATTCTCCTCAGCGAACTTCCGCCAGTTCTCACCTGAGACGCGCTGCGTCGTCCCGACGATCTTTACACGCTCCGCGTAATTGCAGACGTGCCCCAAAGACTGGTTGTTACCTGGTTCGCGCCAAAAATGCGTGGGGTTGCATCTCGTCGGAACGAGGAAGTCAAGTACGATTCGACCGTGTCTCATTGCCGCGTAGGTGTCAGCGAGCGTTGTCCATAAATACAGTATGAAGTAGGCTCGAGGGAAGTGCTCGACGCCTCGGGGGGCTCGAGCAACTTCGCACTCCGTGCTGTCGCATTCGCCTTCCCCGGGCGCCGTTGACTCCGCTTCGTTAACGCGGCGCGCGCCTCGCCTCGCCTCGCGTTTCGCCGTCAGGACCGAGGACAAAGAGCTGTCCTTCGCTTCCGTGTCTACTCTAGTTTTCGTTGGAAGCGTTTTTGTGCCGAGTGAAAACCCCTCGGAGACGGAATAAACTCGGGAGACAGACAAGTTTTTGATGAGAATGGAATAAAGAGACGAAATTTGCGAAGTTGAAGAGCTACGCAAACTCTGGTCGAGTACGAGCACAATCCAGCGGTTTGATATAAGCGTCGAGGAGTCGAGGAGAACGCGACGCCGGTGTCGTCTAGTCACGGCTGCGAATCCTCGCATGCGGCGACGGCAGCGTCCTCCGTAGCGAGAAGATAAAGTCCGACGGAGAGAATTGAATTATTATTCGAGGGGAAGGTAGAGGAGCGAGCTTACCATCGGCGAGGCTCGCTCTCGCGGCTCTCGAATTAAACGGACAGCGTCTCGGGGACGATGCGCGAGAGAACGAGTAAAGTTTATGTAATTTCTGACACTCTCTGCGGTGGCTCGGCGCGTTCGGCAGGCACGCCGCTTAATTGCATACGGAGTTATAATTGAAGCTAACAGAGAAAAGCGAGCGTTCTAAACAGCGAAAGCAGAGTCCAGGATGGAGAGTGCATTTACACACGTTTGACCCTCTCAGCTACCGGAGAGAACAACTCTTCCATTTTCGTCTGACTGTCGATGGTTTAATTGTAATTAATGTATGAATGCCGCGTCAACATGTGGAGCTTGTAGCGTATTTGTTGTTTGACTACAAATAAATCGGAGCAGTCTGAGAAATATGAGTGAGGGCTTCGGTGAATAAATTAACTCGATAGAACGCCCCGCACGTTTGTATTTCGAGTGGAAATTTCGAAAGCCCTCCTTCTCGCCGCCGGTCCCGGTGACTTTTCTATTGCGTTACTTTCGCGCACAGTGTACGCGAGAATGGGTAGAGAGTTTTACAATTTGCCTTAGAGGTTTTCCCGAGACCGATGAAAGGCTCGTTAGCACTGAAACAGCGATAACGATTCTACGCTCGGTCGTGCAGAATAACCGTTCGCACTCGGTTCGCCCGCAGAACGTACCCAACGCACAGCGGCAGCAGCCCTTTAATTATGCACGGAAGGCCACAGCGGCGAGCTAGAGACAGATAGGGGGGAAAAAAAAAACGAGAATTCGTAACGTAACAACACTGAGTCGAGTGTATGGTCCCGGTAGATTGTCGTTAACGAACCTGCGAATCGCTGTGCTTCCTGCATCGAATAGATGTACCGCTATTTTTTTCTCCCCTTTCAACTAGTCCCCAAACGCTGTTTCCACTACTTTCCGATTCTATCGTCTCTTTCGCGAGCGGGCTCAGTCGCGTGGCGGCAAATTTAACGCGAATTCAGCAGAGAGAGAAATCGAGCGGCTAACGTATGGAGCGAATGCTCGCCGGTGACGAAGAGGGGACCCGTTATCGCTAGGTAAATCATTCGTATGTAACATGTACCGGCTATGCTGTTAACTCTATCCGTCCACTGTGGGCCGAGCTGCACGGCGGTCCGTTAGAACTGATATTGCGCGTGATTCAACGTTCCAATGTCATAGATTGGAGTTTGCGAACTGACGGCTGAAAAATCGACACACGAGTCATACCGGAAATACGTTACTTCCGATTTGTGAATCACATTTTTTCTAAATTCCATGGTCCATAGCGAGGCCGCGAGCCACCCACGCCACAACAACCTGCAAATAATAAATATAGAATAATAATAAAATATATTATTATTATCGGTACCAATAGATGATATTGTTACTTTTAGTTGATCCTTCTCTCCGCTCAGATGATCGATGGGAGAAATGAAATGTGGCGAGAATATCGTAGCGACAGTACAATGTACGCTCGCCAGGACTTTTAGTGACGAGTCATCGGACGGATTGCACTTGTGCCTGAGGGACTAATGGTCCCTTCGATGTTCTCGCGCAACAGGAAGCAGACGAGGGACGATCGTCGCCACACGCACAGTCCACAGTCTATTCTCGTTCTCCTCGTACTGTCTTTCGTATACACTTTCCCCCAGGGCAGTTGCGTCAGGCGACCTTCCACGTACTTCCTACTCCGCTGTGGCGTTTATCCTTCCCTCACTCTCTCTCTCTCTCTCTCTTACTTTCAGGCAACCTTCTCCCTACAGTTTTTGAAGAGGGTCGCGCGAAACGCAACAAGGGTGGAGTGTACTCGCCTATAGTGGTGTAATAGTGGTATACCGAGCGTATATAGGACCTACCAGAAGAGAATATTGATTTTATCATTTCGCGTGTGCGGATTCCACGGCACGAACGAGCGCAAACATCCCTTCGCAAAGGGCCCGACTCGATCGACGGTACACGCCACTATGTAACGAAGCGTGGGGCAAAGTGGAAATCCGGGGCAAAACGGACCACTTTTACCACCTATTCTCGGGACAAAAAAATTCTCATCTCGAACAGAGGACGCGGTATAGATCCGTTTTGCCCCTACACGTATTCCCTCATTTCTCGTGCCCTGTGTGACCAGGCGCACCGTCGCCAAGCGGAGGAAAACTAAAAGCCGAGTCGATCCCCGTTTTTTTGCACGGCCTCCGTTTGCATGACGCAAAAAATACGAGAAAATTATGCTTTGAGCGGAGAAAAATATAAGTTGCGACGATATTATGCAAGTCCGTGGCCTACAATAGACGTGGGATAAGGTATTCCGTAAAAAAAAGTCTTGGAGATGGGCTTGTTTTTCCCCGGAGCCCGAAGTCTGAAAGTTTCAACGACTGTACTCTGAGCAAGAGCTTTGACGTGCCCTGCTCTTTTATCACATTTGATGAATACATCAAGCGACTTGTTACAACTCCGAAAAAAAAAATATCACCGGATGTACAATGTTACCCTTGCATAATACAGTGGCCCAGATCGAGGTCATTTCTCACTGTCACAGATATGGTCTCTGATCTAAACGCGGCATTATCAAATAAATGAAATCACATAGAATCAATCCAACCAAACATTGTCTTTTCTTCGTGTGTATCGATTGAATCCATTGAATAGACCGAGAGATCAAATGACTTAGCGAGAAGGGTGTATCCCTTCCGACCTCTCGAGGAAGTGAATCTTTCCTCAATTTCAGATGTCTACCGTGGCGCAACAGCGTGGCTCACAGTGCCATACGATACTGTTTACAGTAAGAAAACACTCTCGAGTCCTCGATAAATATTGGAACTGGACTGCAGGCAGACTCGAGTGTACACCGGACGAGAGGGTGTGCACACTTCTTCGACTATCACCGGAGTGCAATGAAGAAAAGTTACTCTTTTGCTTTTTTCTTTTTATTTTACCCTCTTCGTTTCGTAATTGGCTGAGTGGAAATAATATCGTCGGAGAAACTGCCCTTTGGTTCATCTTTTCTTTCCTCCCTCGAGTCGGTCGCCGAGATTGGCCTCTTACTTTCGACTCCGGTACACGCGCGATGAGGAAAAATCGTTGGGAAGTTTCTGTACTTCTTTTACTTCTTCCGGTACATGTTCATCGAACGTCCGTCGACGAAACTATTTCGGTCCTTCGCCGCTGCAATTATTGCAGCGGAGAGTGGATTCCGTTCCGGGGACGGAAGTACGAGACTCGTGAAAACGAGAGCTCCCCCGGCGTTTTCCTGCGTTTCGCGGCTTTCGCCCCGAGGAGCAAGTTGCTGCGTCGGTATACTTGCGCTACAGCGGCTCTCGCAGGTCTCTCCTGCCCTCTCTCTTCCTCTCGCTCGTCGCGCGGAGAGAGCGCCGAGCGAGCCGAGTCCGTCGGTTGGCATGGCAACAGCTCCGCGCGCGTCCCGGCGTCTCGACGCTCGATACTAGACGACGCCCAAAACCGCCAGGGCACTGCCTCGATGCGCTCTTTCTCTCTCGCCGGAAACTCCCAAGTTTCGCGAACCTGCACAAACTTCTCTCGTGTAGAACAAAAAAAAAAAAAAAAAAAGAATACAACTATCACTCCTAATTGAAACGAGCAATTACCATATTCGCTACCGCAAGGACTTAGTGCACGGCTCCAATTTATGACCACTCCCAGCCCGCGAACACCAAATTATACCCGGAAAAATATTCATGGAGGAAAGTTGCAAAAAAAAAAAAAAAAAATACTTTGTTACAGCACCCTTTAAGTTGCCCGTATATTGCGCTAAAGGCTTTTGGCCAAGTTTCGACAAATGAGCTCGTTTTAACGTTCAGTTTGCGAGACGCGCAACTAAAAGAAAGCTGTGTGCACTTAACAACCCTGTCTCGTTAACGAAGATTCAAAATTTCACTCCCCGATCACTTTATAATCATTTTATTCGCGAACAGTCTTTTTTATGAAAATAAAATTGTAAAATTTACAAGAAAAAGAATGTGAAAGTTCACGGACAATAAATGTTTATTGAGCGTACGAACTTCTTTTACCGTGGAGCTCGTGGACGAGCTCGAAGACAGCGAGGATGATCGTCAAGCACCAGCAAATCGAGCCTCGTTGCTCCGCTGTTCCGGCCACCAGCTCAGTGAAATGATGCGAGGTAATACGAACCGCGAAGGGAGCAACCTGAGCCTTGACTCGACCGACCGAACGCATCGAGATGCAGCCGGCATAATTCCACGACGGATATCTCGAATTATCTCGCGATTTTGCGATTGAATTTTCAAGCCATTTCAACGTGGAGATCTAATCGAATTAGCTGTAAAATGTAGGACGCACGTTAAGGAGCGAAAAATAAATGACTGCGATCGAATTAACGAAAGCCGGGGTGGGTATTAGCGTTTTTTTTTTTTTTTTTTTTTTACCCGCGATCGCTAATTTAATCTCGCTGAATCTCGTGCCTACAATAGCCGCAGGATCAGACGAGATTGCAGTAGCCCCGTATAAGTATCCTCTGTGTGTAGTCGGTACTCGAGTTCACTCGTCGAGCCGCGATCAGCAGGAAATAAAGATCGTACCGGGAGATTATTGGACGAAGTAATCGATTTAGCTGCTGTTGCCGAGCGATAGAGCAAGAAACAGGGAGCGCGAGGGTAATGGGCTCGACAACGTTTCGTCCGTTATTCTCGATCCATTTAATCCAAACAGCGTCTTTGCAGTCTCGCACACCTTCGTGCTGCGGAGATAAACCCGTGAGCCTTGCGGCGAGCGGCCTCCGGCTCGGTCCTTGTCACTTGCCCTTTCATTATCCGCGAGGGATTCGGCCCGAAGAGCCGGAGGCTTGTGTCCGACGCCGACTGGCCGAAGGTGAATAAAGGAAGAACCTTGTGGATTTGGCGGATCCGAGCGAACGGGCCGAGAGGTCGAAGCGGAGATCGAAATCACGTCGGGAGACCACGCCAATTTCCCGAACGATGCGAAAACCCGGGATAATCCGTTTAATGCCGAGTAGCTTCGGTTCGGCGATTCGCTGATAGGAGAGAGACACGTCCGTAGCAGAGATTGTCCGTCCCGGCGCCGAGATGCCCGTGTCACTGGCAAAGTGCTGTTGTATCGAGGATTTTTTTTTATCCCTCGGTTCACCGTGTTGAAAAAGGAATCGCGAAACGAGCGATAGGGAATAGCGCAGTGTTCAAGTTTTTTTTTTTTAAAGGGGCGTTGCGATTCTTCTTTCTCCCGAACACTTATCTTTCCATTATTCCGCTCCGATAGTGGAAATAATGGAAATAATGTTTATTCGATTGATATATCGAGGGAGAAAGAAAAAACGCTTCGCGAGTACAGCGACTCACAGCGTGCAGACGCCTTGCACATACACACAGAGCGCGGATAAACGTAATGGCAAGAGGTGAGGCAAGGGAGCTTCGAGCGAAGCGTTCAACAGTTCTGGCCGCGGGCCAAGACCTCTCTCCTCGAGGCTGATGAGCCCGTAATTGCGTATTGTTTCACCCTCGACGACCCATTCGCCTCCGCGGGCCGAGTAAGACGTCGTTAGAGAGAACCGTCTCTCGTCTGTGTGTAAAGAAAAATACTTGGGGGAGATAGCGGCGATTCGCCATTTACGACGTCCCGAGACTTCGAGGGCAGTATATATACACAGACGCACGCTTCGCCAACATTTTCCGTTCGGCTAAACGAGAAAATTTATAAATATCAACAGAAGAGCAGGGGGAGGAAGAAGAAGAAGCAGCATCGAAGCTGTAACGAAACGAAAGCTCCGATCGCCGAGAACAAAGTCCGAGGTTGATGATACAGGGTCAATGAATTAACGTGACTCCCCCTCACGATTCTCCGAGCTATTAATTTATTCGATAGAACGAAGTGCGACGTGACCGCCGCGTTCTCGTTACCGAAGAGAAGCCGAGTCACCTCCGAAAACGCTGGACAAAAAAGAACCATCGGCATTTATCGCCCATGTGCACGCGCAGTGTTAATGAGATCCAGGAAATGGCACGAGGTGGCCCAGTATCTTGGTGTCGTAGAGGAATACTTTATTCGGCACGTGACGAGAAGGCGGGCGATAGATTGAGGGAGCACGAACACACCAGTCCGCCCTTTGAACTTGAACGAAACTTCTTTTGTGCAGTCGACGGCTCTGAGCTCGTAGCCGCGGGCGTGATACTCTTTCCCGCTTGATTTGATTTACTTTTTTTTTTATATATATCATTCTCACAGTTCTCCGAGAACTTCTCTCGTCGAACACGTAAGCGGATTGGCGGGAGTCGCCGGGTAGTTCGGCGTCACGTTCGTTTCTGGTTAAGAAGTGATCGTTAGAGAGGCCACAACGGAGTATCGGTGTTCCGCTCAGTCTCGTTAGGAACCTGCTGTTGGATTCGTTACGGATCCCTTGAAAACTCCCCTCCACGCGAATCGTCGAAAAACCCTCGCTGATAAATCACAACGCCCTCGCCCTCCATTGAAATATCGCGGGTCCTCCCGCTCGCGCAATCACAAATCAAATCGGAGTTTCGAGGGTCCCGTTATCACTTTCGGGGATTCCAACTTCCGGAATTAATATCCTGTAAAATTTGCCCGATCCGCGTAAGCCGGCTGGATATGCAACGAGGAACATTGCTCGGGGAGCGTCGAAGGTTGGAGGGGGGAGGATGGAAAAAGATCCTCGAGAAAGAGGAAGAGAAATATCGGGAGCGATAAATTATCATTCCGGTGATTAGTAAAAGCTGATACAAAAGACAGGCAGGTTCGTTAGTGAGTTTTTCATCGCGTGGGATTAATGATCCGCGGTAGGAACTGCGCCGCATTATAGCAAATCGACGGCATTGGAATTCCGAGCGACGAGAGAGAGAGAGAGAGAGATCGGTCTCTGGACGGTTATTTTCAGTGAATATTTCGAACCGCGCGCCCAACAAATGGAAATACCTACAGCAAGGAGTTCCGATGACAAGCCTCGAGTTTCCAATGCGATCAGAAAGGTAGAGAGAGACGGTCACGTGTATGCGGTAGATATGGGAGCGTGAAATCCGGTATTCGTGTTCGGAAATACGGAAATCCAATAGGAGCTTTTGTGTCGAATGCGGTATCCGTTGGATTGACGAGGGAGAGGGGTGCGAAGGGAAGCCTGAAATGTTGGACCGGCGGGGCTGTCGCGTCGGCTAGACAGGCGAGGCGTGCGGTACAGCGTGACGCGAATGTACGTGAACGTAGCCGGAAACGAGTATGGAGTCTCTCTCTCTCTCTCTCTCTCTCTCTCTGTGTGTGTGTGTGTGTGTGTGTGTGTCTGCGGGAGGTATTGGGAAAAGGAGCTTTTCATCGTCGAGAACGGTGGAATATACATGGGCACCCCGGAGAGTTCCTTTCGCTCGGCTCAGCTTCGCGAGAGCACCGCGAACAGCAACACGCGGGAGAAAATGAAAGAGAGTGAGTGAGTTTCCATTACCAGAAGGAAATATGGAAAGGGTGTGAATCGGAGACACACATGACGATTTCCCACAAGTTGCGGCAACGGAGTCGGGGAGGGCGGGGCAAAACGGGACCCGGGAGGACAATTTTTTATCAATTTTTCGGGAAACATAAAAGTCTCGATCTAAAATCGGATAGAAAACAGTAATTAATTACTGTTAGGATTAATCGGCAGAAGCGTATTTAAGTGGGTGGTTGGTCGGGATAATCAATTTTTTTGCATAACGAGAACCGGTCCGTTTCGCCCCGCTCCACCGTAAGCTCTCGATACATTGTGTTAAAGGACAATTGAAGGAAATAAAAGAGTTCATTGAAGGAAGCGGAAAAGACATTGAAGGAATCAAAAAAGAGATTGAAGGAATCAAAAAAGAGTGAAGAAATCAAAAAAGACATTAAAGGAAATAAAACAGCTCCGTCGATTTTGCTTACAGTTGTTGCCATCGCAACAAAGTTAATTTGTAACGACACACTCGGGACCAAAGAGCCCACGAGAATCTTAATCTCGCGGACGATTGGGAATGAAATCGAGAACGGGTGAGTGGAAACTGCCGGTGGTGGAGAAGGAGCACCGGCGACTTGTGTCCAGGAGCAATGCGCGTCGAATGGAACCGGTTTGTAACACTAGCGTACTTACACACCGGCGTATAAAATCGCTGATCTCCGCGGCAACGTCTCGGGCATACGCGCCGGTGCATGGCTGCACGGTGCAACGCCGAACGTGGAAGTTGCGGCGAAGGATGTATACCCGAGAGACTGGCATCGACACTTGGCCGCTCGATCGACCGGATCGAAGTCTTTGAGAGAGCCTCACCGATCAAAAGAGTGCACACCTCGTCTTGTCGAGATTCTCGATACCGAAGCCTCCTATCGCGATTCCTTCGCGTCCAATCGATTTTTTTCTGTCCCTGAACAGCTCCGCAGAGAACGAAAGCAAGATTCTTTGGCATTCGTGTAGATTGTGGTACCGGGTGTGGTAGAAACAATGTCATATTGATCGGGGCGCGAAGAGATGACGAGACAAGTTGGATATGGTGCGCTATAGCAAGCACCGGGGAATATCACGGAGCTCCGGGGCTTTGGGGGTGTGGCGGTAAAGGAGAGATAAGAAAAATGAGAGTAAGACTCGCATGAAAAAAAGGATGTGTGAAATATATTTATACAAAAAGAAGTCTCTGATATACAAAATACATGTTCACCAAAACATGTAATATTTCGGACATACTTTGTTATGTATCACGAATTACATGTTGGTCATTGAATAAATCGTCGATCGAATGAATACGAATGCAGCAAGACAGTTGGGAGGAAGTCGCGACTTCCGGCAAAGAAACGAAAGAGGAATACCGGAATCGTCTGGCTTGGCACAAAGCCCCGACCTAAATCCGAGACGAATGGTTAAATTGATCGTCATAGATTTATCGCGACGTTTATTGATCGATAAAACGGACACACGGAAGAGGCGGATGTACGCTATTCAACGGATTGGTTTCACGCTGCGATGAACTTGGCCTCTCGCAAACACGAGTAAGAATCGAGCCGAGAGTTCACGAGCACGCATTGACCCACTGAGGCTCGAGCATTGCCAATTGGGGATCACATGAAATACATAATACATAATACACGGATATATATATATATATATATATATATATATATATACATATATGTATACCCCCACGTATACTCTGACTGTATATCTCCGACCGCAGAATCTCGGTTCCCTCTGCACGTCCGTACGGTGTACTTCACCGTTAGCCTTTTATTTACGATCGCACATAAAACGTCCGGCTCGTCGGCAGTAACGTCGCTCTCGCTGGCGGTCGTTCTTCTATTAGGAAGAGAAGACCGAGAGAGACGGAATTCGTTGCCGCAAAAGCTCGCGGCAACGTGAAACGGGTAACCGAGGCGAATGGTAGGAGGAACGCCGAAGACTCACCGAGGATTAATGAAAATGCCTCCACGCGTGCCATATACCAGTGTAACAGACGCGATAGAACGCGATTAAATAGTATTTATAGTACATATATATGTACATCCAACGCCAGTGATTTATTTATCGGATGGAGCTATTTATCTTGGCCTCTTGGTGTGTATTTAGCGAGGATGTAGTGAATAGAAGTGAGGAGGAATGAGATATGGAAAACCTTACGCACCGCGCCCTTATCGCTCGGCGATTACTACGAGGAGACACGATAGCGAGTCTCGCGTATCTCTCGTTGCGCCTCGCGATCGAGGCTCGTATAACCCTTTACCGACGCCTACATTAGCGCTGTTGGCGAATCCGATGCCTCGGGATGCTCGGCGCACGCAAATATGCCACTCGCTCTTTGTGCAGTCACTCGATACAGTTATGACGAGAGGCGATTATGCTTTTCGTCAGATTACATCGCGAACTCCTTCCATCGGACTCGTCGCGAACGGCAGACAAACAAAAATATTGATACCGAGAAGACGAACGATAAACTCGATTGTTCGGACAACACGAGAAACTTTTTTTTGTAACGCGAGAGCGTCTTGGGAGAATATTTGTCGAACGAATTCGCATAGTTCGAAATCGTGTGTTTGCGAAGCGCGAAAGGTTGTACGTGGAATATTAAAGGGTTAAACGCGTCCCAGTTTTACCTCCGTTCTCGTTTAGACAGAGCACGAGAGAGTGGGAGGTCTAGTCAGCAAAAGGAAGTTGCAACCGAGATTATTATGCACCTGCCGGTGTCGTGCAAAGACCTCCCGTTTAAGTTTCTTCGCGATATTTCATGGCTAATAGTTGCACCGTCACAACGATATGATACACACGCTCGAGTGATTCACGTGACATAATGATTTGTATGATTTTCTCGAGTTGCACGAGAGATACTATGAGAATAAAGTTCGAGCTCGTGGCTTTGTCACGCATTCGCAGGAAAAGAAGAAAAAAAAAACTCGTCAGCCTGAGTCACCGTGAGCCGAGAGAATGTACATATTCATTCTCCGGGTTAATCGGGCGAAGACAGTGTCTCGCCGCGCTTTAGCTCGTTAACAGGTGTCGAAAAAAAAAAAAAAAAAATTCTAGACCAAACGTCAGAAAGTATAACACGTCGGTGGCAATTTAATTCTTTTGTGAAAGAGCGAACACGCTCGCCAAGTATTATTATTTCAATGCTACACGAAACGGGATGTGTAAGAGTGGAGGTGCTGCCTCGACGAGCAGCGAAAAAGGACTCCGAGTCAACGTACAGGGGAGGAGGAGGCCCCACCGCTGCATCGTTCTGTGCGAATGAGCCACGTTTCAAAAGCCGAGCTCTTTTTTTCCGGCAACAGAGAACAAGCCCGACGCATGTAAGTATATCCGGGAAGTTTGGGCCGTTGAACCGTGTCCTTTAGACCGACGAGAAGGGTTACAATATACGAGCGAGGGGGAGACTAGGTAAAAGCGTCACCGGACAATCAACCGGCGTCGTTAAAAAAAATATACACACATCCACGAAGATTCGATTAACCCGGTTAAAAATTCTACACGGTCGTTAATTATACGTATCGGGTAATTGAGGCAGACATTGTTCATGAAAGCTGCCAAGTGCGATGCACGAAGTTGCTGTCACACACAGGGAGAGACTGAGAACGAGAGGACTCGAGGTAGACGTCGAACCACTCCCAGTTTTATTCCACGTGTTGGCGGCACCGAGGTGGAGGAACTCTGCAGTGCTGGGACCCCGATAAACCAAGACGCGGGCAGGCTCTCGTTCAACAATGCTCGGGGACAAAGAATAATAAACAAATAAAAAAAATATCCGCACACGCAATTGCAACGATAGACGATGCTCGTTCGTCGCCTCCACAATTTTCTCTCCTATCCTTCCTTTTCTGTTGGTACTTGCCACCGCCATATCCGTCGCCCAGGGGAAATGCAAATGAAATTTGCGATTAGGGTGTCCCAGCGGTGGTGTCAACCAGGAGACTAAGAGAGACTCTACACGCCGAACAAAGTTTGCGATATGGTGCGCCGCCCGGCCCATGGAAGTCTGCACGCTTCCCTGCGAAACGTTTCGTCGGGTCCACCGGGAGGGGAGGGGGGAAGAACACAGAGGAGACAGAGAAATTAATTGCACACCGAGAGAAACCTGGAACTCCCAAGAGCCGCGACGGGATACCCGTAAGCAATCACCGAGCGAAGAACACGGAGCGAGGAAACCGAGAATTCGTACTCTCGTAGATCATCTCTACGAGGCCATCTCTGGGAGAGGACCGCTCCGACCACTCTCAGGATTTTGAGTAGAAAACTCGATGGGAGAGATATCATCGCTGTATTAATCAAGACGATGTCGCCGTTCCATTTCCCGAGGGGGAAGTATCGAGACGTTTCGATGGTTCCTGAAGGAACTCCGGGTGGTTCGTTGCGCTGGATTTCATTGATACCATCTTCGGCCTTTCTGGTACGAATCGATGGAACGATAACGACGTATCCAACGAATAGGCGCAGGCTCGGAGCGATAACGGGTCTGAGAATTGTTTCTACTCGATATCCCTATATCCGTATAAGTAGATCCAAGAACGTCCCGGTATAAGATCGATGTTAGGAGGATAATTCAAGCGCTCGCGAAGCCGGTTTTCCTACTTCTTCTTCTTGTTCGTCTCGGTGCTGGCGGCGGTAGAAAGAGGCTCCCCTCCTCGCTTTATCCTGCTCCGCCGTGTGCTGCCGCTGTTGCTGGTCGCGTGGTACGACGTGACCGGTGCGGGACCAGAAGAAGAAGGATAAGGATGAGTCATGAACACGGTGAAATCGTTCTCGCTCTTGGCCTCGCGAGACTGCAGAACACTATCTCTCGGACCTCTCACGTACTTCGATCTCTCCCACCGGGTTGTCCCGCTTGTGTATTGCTCCGAGAAGACGAAGTGGGAGCGGTGGCGAATCTCGATTTTCTCAGTAGGTTCTCATGATTTCGGATCAAGGGGATGAGACGCGATTGCGCCTACGCGAATCCGACAGCCACGCGACGAGAGAAAAAGAGGAATCCTGAAGGCTCGTTAAATTATATCCGGCGTCCCGCAAATTTATCGACTTAGGCTGACTCGAAAGAGAGCTGATCGTTACAAATACAATTCCATTGTCGATTTATTTGTAAGTCAGGGCGAACTGGATCGAGGATTCGAGCTGACGAAATTAGAAACGTTGAAGCGCGTTTCTATTCGTTGAAAGGACAAAAAAATTGAAGTTCGCTGCAGCGTATAAAAATTATCTCTGCTGACTGACTTTAACGAACAATGTTTCTGTCGTCACTGTCCCAATTGCTTGGAAAGCCCTCGTAAAAGAGAAATTGGCGGCGAGTTGGACACGTACGTGGAACTCGTTTACTCGTCTTTCGGAGAATTCTTAGCGTTTAGCCGGGCAATCGTAAAAAATAAAAATAAAACTTCTATTGTCTAAGACGAACGATTGAGAACGGAGTCGACGCGGGCGTGACTCTGGCTTGTCGAGTACCGTCTCAGAGACACCGGGAGGTCTTGAGAGAGAAAATTTTACCGTTGAACATAAATCTGCGGAACGAGAGACACTGAGACTCGCTCGACCGCTTCGCAAGTGGAACCGCGGATACGCCGGCTAGATAAATTCACTTTGTGTGTACGGTGACTGGACGCACCTCTTCGGAGCAAAATATTTTAGGCGAAGTCTGGTTTTCACCGAACAGTGCAAACTTACCTCTGTGAGGGGCGGCTCCTCGATGGTGACATCACCGTTCTTGGGCGCGTCCTCGCGGGCTGGCTTGTTCTTGTCCTTCTTGCCGAAACTGATTGACCTGAAGGACCACTTCTTCTTCAGCTGTAACGAAAGAGAAATATAAAAAAACAAAAAAGCAATTGCGACGTTATACCGAAATACGGGGTGGATTTTCAGATGAAGCCTCGACGAGGATTATTCACGGGGATAATATTCGTGTATAGGTACCTTGTCTTTCTTTTTGGTCTCTTTGCTATCAGGCGAAGTCGCAGTCGTCGGGCTCGCTGGTGTGCCTTCGGTGGGTGTCGTGACCTCAGCTGCACCTTCCGCTGGAGTTTCGACTGTTGGCGACTCTAGCTTGGCCTCGTCCGCTTTTGTCTCGTCATCCTGCAATGATACGAAAAAACGGAATTAAACCTTATCGTCACATCCAAAGAATCTGGATATACAGTCTGTTAGAGAATTGTACCCTCTCATTTTAATTAATCGAATTGGGCAGTAAACCGTAGGTTTTTATACTCTATGGATTATTGTAATTAAAAATTCTTTTATAAAAAAAAAATTATTTCGTTCATTATGTTTCTATCCTGACGCTGAGTAATAATAGTGTCAAATAATACAATTTTAAAAAATTGTCCAAGCGCGAGAAATAAATTGGCGTGGAGCGACAGCAAAAGAGCGCCGAAGGAGTTTCTCGAGAGAGAACAATTGACGAATCCAAAGGACCTAACGTGGCGGGAATAGAAAACATCGCTTTCGACTTTAATGAGCTTGCCTGGCGACGCTGTACCACTCGGCGAATGAATGCCAATGTCGAGATCCTCGCAAAATACCAAATTAAAGGAACACCGCAAAATTTAATTACGCAGACGACCGCGCTCTCATCCTGCAGGTGCAACGACCGAATTGGCTGGCATGGTTACAATTCAGCGTGGTTCCGGCGAGAATACACAAACCGGATTTGTCCCCTGCCGTCCTAGGAGACGACTGCGGACGGGCACGTTTTGCAATTCGAATTCGTTCTTATCGTTTTACTGTCGGCTCAGACATTTTCATCGGCAATCTCGTGCGGAACATCGATTTGATCGAAACTATTCTTCGAATGAATTAGACGCAGCGCGAACGGCAGATGTTCGGGTAAATTCAATTCAACAGGGAACGCAGAAGTGAGGACAAAATGTAAAACTGCGAAGCCACAAGGCTGAAAGCTGACGGAATAAGTGGAAAGCCCAGAAAGATTGCAAAGACCTTGCTATTTCACGTCTCCTTCTCTTTTTCACCTTTCATATATACAAGAGTATGGCTCTGTGTGTGTGTGTGTGTGTGTGTGTGTGTGTGTGTGTGTGTGTGTGTGTGTGCACGTGCGAGATGGGAGAGAAAAGAAAACAGGGAAAAGTAAATAAAAAGGGCTGGAACAATAAAGCCTGGAGAACTGTCAATACGTCAGGTTTCCATTGTGCGACGCAGACGATATTGTTTTTCGAGTTATTTCATTTCACGAATGACAATTCACCGGAGGCATTACTCAACGAAGGAAGCTTCCTTTCGACCCGCTCTTTTTATAACTCAAATTCTTCGTCTCGCGATGCAACTCACAGTTTGCTACTTATTTAAATAAAATTGCTGTTCCGTAAATGTGCTTGGACATTAAAGGATTAAGACCGCAATGCCATAACTCAGCTTAAAATCTTCGAACATCTGCAACGACGTAACGAGAGGGGAAACAAATCAACAACTTCTTGGTTTTATACTGAACGAGGCGAAGGATGCCGAAAGCGGATTGAGACGAGACGAGGAAATGGAGTATAGAGGAGTAACGGCTGTTTTCTTTGCGGGTTCATCGTCAGACTTTGTGTAACGAAAAACGTTGAATAGCTCGGGTCAAAAGAAAATGCCCTCGCAGCACCTTCAACAGACATGATCAATTTGCTTTCGTCCCTTTGAGACCTGTGCCACTCTCGTCTCGAAACTTTGGCTTTTATCCAACGAAACCTTTCACCCCTCCTTCGTGGTATCCTTCTCGGGTTCTCTACATTCGATCGATTCGACGATATACATGCAAACATTGTGGACCGAACCCTCATGCTCTCTTTTCTCCTTCTGCCCTTTCGTCGAACTCTCGAGATGGTGGAACGATAAAATGAAAGATAACCGGAGGAAGTGAGTGCAACGATCATCCGACGTTTTATTCGCCCGATAATTGGCTGAAGCTTGAGAAAAGAAAAGTTGCTTACGAGAACTTTTAGACATTCGGAAAAAAATGGAGTTGTATTTATGAGATCCAATATTCGGCTTCATTGGGGGAGCTAAAATTAATTTCTGCTACGAATAAATCGTAGCAGCCTCTAGATATTCCCATGCACTACGAGAGTCCAAGGAGAAATGTACTATAGCGATTTTGACTCGAGCGTACAACGAAGAGAGATCAAATTACGCCCTCCGAGGTGTTACGTTGATCGACCCGTTGTATTTAGTGAGTGAAAATATCTCGAAGAGCTCCTCTGGGAACCACTTTGGTTCAATCCTCGTTACGACCAAGGGACCGAGAGAGTCCGAACGGTTCGTAACGACGGAATAAGAGGGACATCAGCGAACGAGAATCCAGCTAAGGAATTTACTCTCGGAGTCGCGTAGCTTTAATTGCCCGGATGGAAGTGACCGGTCGGTTGGGTCGAGAGTCTCTCGTATTAATTGACGGAATGTCTAGAATTCCTCGAGAATAAGAAACATTCGTTCACATGACGAGAGAACGGTGCGAAGATCCGTTAAACAATCGCGGGAGAGTTCTCTGTGTACTGGAATCTTTGCGGCTATGACTCGCAAAAGTTACACCGCTGAGCGAGATGTGACGCATCGGTGATAAAGCATAAAAAGTTCTGCAGACTCGACGAGTGACGCACCCTTCCGTTTTCACCACGCAAATAATTTAATGTACTGCGTGTCAGTTTATTGAGTCGTCAACCGAGATCGCCACCTAAAAAAAGACAAAAAAAAAATATACGTATAACAGTTCGTGCTCGCCTTTCATTGAGGTGTAAAAGATATTTTATGTACGTTTCCGACTATGAATCTTCGTAACTCGATCGTCGGGGTGTAAATGCGGGTTGCCCGGCATTCGGCGGGGCAATTGTATATTTTACTAGGCGCTCAAGGCCACGTCGGCTCGAAACCGCAAACTCTTCGACACCCGCTGACTACTACGCTCCACGTGCCGACATATTTTTCGTCTACGAGAATTTTTTGTGTCGTAGCCGCAGCGCGTGTGTAATGAATAATCCATTTATTTAAAATGTATTTTTTTCCTTCCGCGAATTTTATCGCTTCCTTGTGCGGCCAGCGGCAGAGGAATTTCTCGTTGTACACTCGGAGAAGACTTCGCGACCGGAATAAAGAGTGCTATCACGGAGGCTCCGAAAAAAATATCGAGTATACGTGCCTTCCGCGAGAGACGCGAAAGAGGAAGAGTGGCTCATGACCTTGCGCCGTACAAAAACGTCTATCGGCCAGGTGTTGCAGCTCGAGCGCACCTGTTACAAAGATTTAACGAGATTGCGAGAAAGGAGCACGATTTCGTTGCCCTGGCCGAGGGGAAAAGAACACGAGTGAAAGAACCGAGCAGTAGGAATATATAGAAAGCATCTGAGAAGCCAATAGAGAAGGCAAGAAACGTGGCGGAGTAAAAGAAATACCGAGTTCAAGAAGAAGAAAAAAAAAAGAGTATACACGAGACCGGAAAGTCCGACGGAGCGGATATGAAAGCGAGATAAGTTGAGAAATACAGCTGGAGATAGAAACGCGGTAGTGTGATAATAGAAGTTAGATGCAGAGAGTAAGTTTCATCTGTACTTTTCCATCTGTCCCATTCGGCTCTCCTCCACTCTCTCTCTCTCTTTCTCTCTCTCTCTCTCTCTCCCCGTCCTCTTTTCATTTCATCTACTCACATTCCTCTCCCGTCTCGTTTTGCCCTCTTCCCTTCCGCGTGTCACACTATCCCGCCGCCGGGACAGCTGCGGAGGTTGCTCAATCGAGGAAATATCGAGTTTCACGGTACCGCGAAGTAGCAGCCCGGCCAGCAAACGGGGGTTCTCTCCGCGCCACGCGCGTTTCACTCCGCTATACCTATCGCTAAGATTCTTGTGTGTCACACACGTGATACGAGCGGAGAATTCGCTGACGAGTTCTCTCGTGCCACCGTAACGGAGCGTTGTCCGCGGTGGTACGTCGAATAAAGCTGGGCGTCGACGAGAGATAAATAAAGAAAAAAAAAAGAATACAAGTATGAAATAAAACGAACGAGAGGTGAAACGATTCTGTCGTCCGTCGTTCTGCGGCGAGTCCGATATTGGTTACGTTTTATCACTCTACTTTCCACGAGGCGAAGAAAGCCGAGAGACTTTTCACGAATTTATCGGATCCAAGTTAAAGGATATTGGGTACTATTCCGACGGACGGGGGGGACGCGATAGCCGTGAAATGACGGCCCCGAGGGCTTGGCTTCCTCGGCGATAAACTGGCGATTCTGTGAGCGCAGTTCGAAAGGAAATTGTCTTGCTTCTGCTCACCGCACTACAAAGTATACGGCACAGCTGTATCGTGGGAGTTCCGCTAATAACAATGTCCATAGAATAGTACATTACGATACTAGTGCGAAAAAACTTTTTCTGACGAGTGTTGCAATCACACGAGTTAAGAAAACGTTTTTCGCACGAGTATCGTACGAAATTTTATTTCACGAGGTGCAAAAGGGGAGTTTTGCGCGCGCGAAGCGTGCGTAAAACTGCACTTTACGCACCGAGTGAAATAAATTACATTACGGAACGAGTGGTAGAATTTGCAACAATATTCGAGGAAGTACTCGGTACAAAAATCCGAATGCCAGGCAGCATCTGAATTTCCAGCAGACGGTAGACCAAAGTAGATTCACCGTGGACAATCGTTCGTCTCGCGATCAAGAACAATAGAACTGAGTATTCCGAGTGGCGCGCGGACGCGGATTTTCAAAAGTCAGCGAAGCGAGTAGCCGGTAGCTAAAAATAGTTCATCGTGTATGTGATATGAGCCAAGTTCGTATCTCGAAAAAAACAACGCCGAGACGTCGATACACGAACCGATCGAAATACCTTATCTACCTTCCAGAAAAACAAAACATAAACAAAAATTATTACATTCATCAACCCCGGAATGTCATGCGGAAAAATATTTTCGAGTTCCATTAGCCGTATTAAAAGATTGCGGGGGCAGCTGATAGCGTCGGCCCGCCCCACGAAATACCTTCGCGTAACCGTGTGCGAGCGCGCTCGGCGGTTTCGAGTAGAGAATTGAAAAATCGACGACGGCACGAAGCCACCGAAGTTAACGAGAAAATTCTCCGTCGCCGTTTTCCACTGCGAGAGGCGTAATGGTCGTTTGCGGCAGCGTCGCCGGTACGAAGAAAGAATGTCGGAGTTCTAACGATCGCCTCCCTCACTGCCTGCAGCGGGCAAACGTGTGTCACTCTTCACGTCACGCCAGCGCTAATTCTCAAGGAACTTGACATTGTTAAGCGCCGTGGAACACGCTAGGAATTTCTTTCGGCAGTTCGAGCTTTGCCGCCCGACAGTTAGTGAACATCGAATCATTACTTTTTTTTTTTTTTGGACTCGTTAATTCTATGGCAAAAAGAACGAAAAAAAAATCAACAAACGAACCTTTTCCTTTTCCTTCTCGGTGGCCTCGTCCTTGTCTTTGTCCTTATCCTCGGGTGTCGCGTCTGTGTGCACAGCTGTGCCGTTGGTGGTCGGCTTCGCGTCGGCTTCCTCGATCTTCTCGAGTTTTCCGTCGCCCGGTGCCGCGGCGTCACCGACGACGCCCTCCGCCGGAAGGCCTTCCTTCTTCGGCGTCGTCGTTATGTCCACGGATCTCTTGCTCTGTCGCGCTCCCATCTTTTCTCCCGCTTATGTTTCGGACTCTCTTTGTTTTTACTTGCTCTCGTATTGCCCCACGTATCGAAACGCTTCTGCGATGCGCCTATCGATACGGAAAACTGCAACAGATCAAAGAAATCACCGGCGTTATTAGACTCGTTACAATCGAAACAATAATACTATTATATTTTCTGGAAAAAAAAAAAAAAAAAAAAAAAAAAAAAAAATGTTCATGTTCTCCGTCGGAGAACCGAAATTAAAAAATTTCGTTCGGCCGCGTCGTTTGCATCGCTCGATCGCTGACATTGTTCGCAAAACGACCAAAAGTATACGCGGCGTATCGCACAGCGCAAACAATAAACTGTAAAAGCGTTTCGGAACGGCGCGTTACTCGCGGCCAAGCTGCGCGTCGATTCCAGCGAGGCGCTAATCGGTCGCACGGCTCTTCTTATTCCGCTTCGTTAAAGGGCCAGCGTGTGCATGCCCGCACGTACCGTTTGGCTCTCCAATAACGGTGGTAAATGAGGCTCGTAACGCAGTAGAACTCGAGCGAGGATTCACAGCGAGGCATTGTTCGCGATACGACCGAGAGAAGTCGTATCGTTTGAGCGTTGTGAGAAAAGTAGAAGGCCGCGGTGAGCGTTTACGTGCGCATTTAAACCCTACACAGAAAACTTGTAAACTGTACCGAGAGAGCTCAGGAGCGCTCCACGTGCACCGGTTCTCTCGGTGCGTACGCACGCACCGTTACACGCAGCTGACGACGAATCGTCGAGCATCTGCTGGGACAGTTAAAGAAAAAAAGAGAGAAGAAATTAAAAAAAAAAAAAAATTCTCCGATCCGATGACGAGAAAACGTCGATCATTATCATCGTCTCTCGGCGAGAGATCTTGGTTCTCATCGTAAATTCATTCGATCACGAGAGAAAAGAGAGTCGGTCAGAGAGACGATGAAAATTTATACGGCAGCCTCGTTTCTCTCGGGAGGTTCGTCCCTCGGGAGTTACAGTTGCCGCTCTGGCAGCGAGGGGAGAACTCGTAAAAAAAAAAAAAAAAAAAAAAAAAAAAAAAAAAAAAAAAAAAAAAAAAAAATGTAGCGCAAACGAGGCGTCAGCCAAACGCCGTATTTGCTGGAGCTAACTCTAAGCGCCTTAGCCCAGTCGATTCTCGAATGGAGATAATCTTATCGCGCCGTGATATTTCGGCTCGGGGAAGCGACGAACTTGACAAGTTTTACGACTCCGCTTAGGAGTTACATTGAAAAAAAATAATAATAAAAAATTCTTGGCTGTTTTATTAATCGGTCGCTTAGCTTCGGCCTTCGACGAAGATATTCGAGTCGTCGGCGCTGGAGAGGCTGACTTAACGGTCGGCACGTGTTGCCGATTTTGCGTTGCCCCAAAGGAGCCGCCGAGCGGATCAATGAACTCTCGCGCGCGCCTCGATTCGCTGTGGATTTCGTTTTTTTTTTTTCTTTTTTTTTTTTTTTTTTTTTTTTTTCGTCGTGTAAATACATCGTTACGATTAACAGCGAAGAAACGAGATCGAGGCGTGTCTAATAATCGTCATGATTCTACTTTATCAAACTAATTGTAAGAAGCTGTTATCTCGCGCTCTCCGACGAACTATCGCGGGGAGAATCAATAGGAGAAACATAATAGAGCGTTACACCCAACGTCTCCCAGCAATTTATAACCGAAATGTAACGATCACCGATAATTTCGGAGGGATAGAGCGCAAACAGTCGCGTAGATAAAAAAAAAAAAAAAAAAAATGTACGCACGTGTTCAAACACCGGTGAGAAAACGGTTCGTCGTAGAGAGAGGGCTCTCCTTTATTTGCTTGCTTGGCATCGGGAATAGGTCAGTGTGCGTTACCTTCGGCTTTTCCCTCTCGTCACGGCATTCTCGCGCACGATTTACGCGAGGGTACACTGAACCGAGGATTGGCTCATGGATTTACGAAAGACGAAAGTCTCTCGGCCTCGGAATCGACGGGACGATGTTCGAGCGTCGAAGTACGATAAACTCGAGCGATAGACAAATAAATCAACGAATAAAATATTACTGAATATGCAAAAGTGTTTCTTCTTCCGGTCAATAAATTTAATAAGTAAATTTAAGGAAACAGAACAAAAAAATGATATCGGCAAGCAAAAGCAACAAAATGGGAGAACGATGTCGAAATTAACCGCGAGACAAGACTGAAAACGTGTCTTGGAACGCTACACCGAGAATTTCGTTTCAGCGGGTTACCTTTATATCGAGTCTGTGCGCTGGCCAGGTTTCCCGTGGCTGTCGGCCGGTGTTTCATCGCCCACCTCATAAGTCCCCTTCGTTTCGAACTCGCCACTTCTGCCCTCGGCCCACGTACCTTACCGAGGGTGTAAAACCGGGTCTCGAACACACACACACACACACACACTAACCCGTGCTCGAGACAGGAACGTTGAAGGGATGTGTGCCGAGAAACAATCGGACCGCAATAGAAGAGTCGAGTGCGCGCGTGGAAGGTGAAATGGAAAATTTACGACGTACGTGACGCCTCGTTTCGCGTGTTTGTCGTGGACGCGCGAGTTCCGCTTGCACCTACTCTCGCGGCTTCGAATACTCCTACCTGGCCACCTAGTCAGGTACCGGCTCACGGTTTTATACTTGTACTCTCGTTGCTTACGTGAGCGGGCTGCATCGTGTGCGAGACCGGGCGGCTGGAGGAGTAGACACGCGATTCGAGCCATTAGGAGATACACATAGCCATCTCGCTTATAAAGTACCAGGCCGATTATATCTATAGATCGCGGACCGCAGTCGATGAATAGTCACATTTGTCCCTAAGCGGCCTATTCACGGTGCATTGCACCGACGACGTTCCACTCGTCGGGCGGAGGCAGCACTTACTGTAGCGGTAATACCTGTCCTCTTTCACTTCTCTCTGCCGGTCGAAACTCTTGCGCAAAAAACCGCGTCGGGAATGCAATTAATCATTTAAAAAACAGAAAGGAATTACGAATAATTGCAAAGTGTTATTTGAAATACATACATATGTATAATATATATATATATATATATATATATATATATATATGTGCATTAATGTATGTTATCAGCGGGTCGAGTGCCCAATGCAAAAAAATAAAACCTTATCGCAGTTTAATGATCGATTGAATTCATCGTTGTAATATCTCGGCTCACTCGCCGATTTCGCGCTTCTAATCGCTCAGCCTCGGGAGATCTTTGTGCGCGCATAAATCGAAGATTCACCGAGACTGATTAATCCGTCGAGCCGTGGGAAAAGTTGCTGGATTCGCGTGTACTTATCGCTCGAGCATCGGACTCTCTCTCTCTCTCGCGTCGCGATTTCTTTCTCGGGGTGCCTCTTTCACACTGACGCACGGGGTGCCTCGGTACCGTCAACAGCGGCGTTACAAAGTGCGCTCGCGGGACGCTATAATTGGCGCTCGGATTTCCGGTTACGCTCGCTGAGAAGGTCACCGAGTGTATCACACTCTCGGCGCGGCGGTGCTATATTTAGAATTGCATCGCGATGCGCTTGACACTGGCCACGGACAATGAACGACGGGAATGCGGCGAGAAAAACAACGGTTCCTCATCGGGAGTCTTATCGATCGTTTTGGCGATGGTGACAAAAAAATAAAATTAAATTAAAAAAAAAAAAAAACAATCTTATTCGAAACAAATCTTTTTCGACAGTCCTTTTCGAATTGCAGAAGTAAAAAAAAAAAAAGAGGTCAACGTGTACGTCAATTACTCGGTCACCGGAGATTACGACCCCACGGTTCGAGTGCCATTCTCCCCGCCGCTCTGCATCCGATGAATAATGTATCGGCACTCGCACACCCAACGGCCGCTTATAAATTAATTTCGACGTGTCGACGCGCTTTCAAGAGGTTCGCGGCCGTTCAGCGACACCGGTAGGTGGGGGCTCGGAGCTGCTGTTGTTTCGTTTTATCAATCGGGCTCAATAGATTAACGAGCATTACAGGGGTCACTGTCGCCCCGTCGTCTCCGGCCGCTCTATCGAGCCGAGTCCGAACAACGACCGCCGCCGCTCTATCTCATCGTTCCTAGACCGACGACGCCCGTAATAAACTATTCACACATCGTCTCTCTATGCCCTATGGTTTACCGCAATGTCTATATATAGTACCGACGACATTAAAATGTTGCTTCTGTGAGAAACTCCTCGCTGTATCTATGACGCAGCGGCTATACCGATATTCCCCTGTCGGGTCTACATTGTGTAAAGATCAAACGAAAATAGCGCTGACTCACTTAGGTGCTCCATTTTTTTTTTTTTGTCGTAGGAAAAAAAAAATGTTTCCTACGGCAAGAGACGAGTCGATTTCTACCGCTCCGTTGTGGCTCGTGTTGCCACTCGAGGCCCTCTTGGCCCAAAATCAAAAGGGTTAAATTTTTACTCCAGAGTCGCTCGGGAAGTATACGTCAAGAGTGGCTTCGCAAAGTACCGTATCTACGTTAAACGTACGCGCGAGGGCTCACACGAAGTTCTTGGCCCGTTCGGTGTCAGAGCCGAGCGCACACATCTGCTTGCTCCTCGAGCGTGAAGCTACGTCCTCGAAAATGAAAATTTATTATAATGCCGACCGGCCGAGCGTAGTACGGAGCCCACACCGCCACCGGTTTTCGTGCCACTATGCCCGCATATATGTGCAGGGCATGGAATAACCACGGAGTTTCGTACTATGGCGTTACAACACGAGGAGACTGCGCGCACGTGTTCACGGGCCACGATTACGATGAAAAATGCCACAGGACGAGGAAAAGAGGATAAGGCGAGGGTTATACTATTATTCATACATAAATATAGCTCGTGTGTGTTGCGCAGCAAAATATACTCGGCGTATGCCGACCCCTTCCTGTCTACACTGTTCCCGGGATTCTCCCGTTTTTTTTTGTTTTTTTTTTTTTCTTTCGACTCGGAAACTCTCTACCCTTCGTCCTCGCCGCTGCTAGGCATCAATATTTCAACCGCTCGCGTAACCCCCGCCCCCCCCCCCCCCCCCCTCAGCGCTTTGAATACATGGGTGCCGAATGGTATGATAAAAATAAGTGTAAAAAAAGGTTCTATTGACAGAGGAACTTACGTACATTGTCGGATCGAACAGCAGAGTGCACGGTAAAAAAAATAAATAAAAAGCTGTTGGTACATTCGTGAAACATTTTTTGCCCGCAAAGCCCGACAATTTATTTTTTCAGTGCGCTACTTTTTTTTTTTTTAGGAACCACATTCGTAACTCAAAAAAACAATGTCAATTTTTCTGAACGAGAAACGTTGAAACCCACAAACTTTTGTTTTACCGTGCAGCTGACAACAGATTGTTGTCACGCGTATAAGAACTTGCGAAAAGAAGATTGTTCTCCTGCTTACAACTCAATCCAGAGCTCCAAGTTGGAGAAACAATACTTATACTTATACCAATGGGAAGGCATTAATTTTCCTACTTTGTTTCGCTACTGGCTGCAATTGACAATGGTGCGTGTAGTTTCACGCTTACGCATGTAAACTCTCGTACTTACAGGATGTAACACATTACAATAAGACTGTAATAATAACAATAACAATGATATATCCAAAACATTTCGCGGTCTTATTTGCGCGGAGAAAAAAAAAAAAAAAAAAAAAACTCGATTATCTTACACCTTGTCCAACATCTATAAATAGCTTGCAGCAAACACTGACGCGGAATACACTCGTGTGTAATTGATCGCGGAGAGCGGTGGAGAGGCCGAGAGTTTACGATCAACGATATTTACCGTTCACGATGCAGATAAGAGTGCGCGTATCTGCGACGAAGTGAAAACGTGTCAAAATATTTTCGTAATGAGTAAGCCCGGCGTGTGATATAAAAATTGCTGTCGGCGACTCGGAGTTTCGCCCAGTGCGGAGAGCACGAAGGCGGCCGCGGGGGGGGGGGGGGGGGGCAAAGGGAGATTAAATTATACGCCGCAGAGATAAGTCGCCTATCCTTTTTCCTTTGCCGTGTTCATTCCGTACGTGTCTCTCTCTCTCTCTCTCTCTCTCTCTCTCTCTCTCTCTCTCTCTCTCTCTCTCTCTCTCTCTCTCTCTCTCTCTCTCTCTCTCTCTCTCTCTCTCTCTCTCTCTCCGACCGAGCGGGGCACTCGCGTGTTGGCTGTACTTCGCGAAGAGAACGAGAGAAAGGCTCTCCGGCAGCGCTGCAGCGACCGCTGAAGATGTGGGCAAGTTAACGACCCGCTATCGTGTGTGTATGCGCGCTCGAGAGTCGCCGCTGTCAATTGCGTAAAAAAAATACCGAGGAGAATCTAGCGATTCGCAGCGGAGTTTAATCGAACGAGGCGACGGAGCGGCGCTCTAATCGTGCGAGACCTCGACGATCCGTCGGATAATTCTGCTTGTCTGCACGAAAAATACCTCGGTTGAGGCACCTGTTAAATTCAATCGGACGATCGGACGGTCGACAGTCCGAAGCTTCATCGCGACGCACATCGGTACGGATGACCGGGAGACGAAGATTGGGCACAACGAAAATGAGAGATAAGAAAGAAGTACGATCGATTCCGTCCTGCACGGCCGAACAAACGTAATCGTGGAACGAAAGATCGCTCTCGAGATCCAATCTCAATCGGTCCGCTACAATAGTCGCCGCGGTTGTGTTACTGCAACGCAACGAGTTCAACGGTAAAAGGAGAAAGCTATTCGGTAGCAGGCCCCCCAAAAGTAGATCTACGATGTACACGGTAAAAAAAAAGGCGGTTCCTTGTCTACGATGGTCTACTTTTTTTTTTCAACTAAAAAGATTGTAAAAATGACGAAAAATATTTTGGATAAACTCTGTACTGCGAAAGAGATGTTTCCATCATAAAATAAAGTATCGTTTCTGGGATGGACCCGTCGGACAGTCCGACGAGATTTTCCAATGACTGCATATATCCAGCAGGTAGAAAAAAGGCCCGCGCGCCCGGCCGCTATGCAAAAATATCGTGCTCTCGCGCACAAAGAGAATCTCGCCAGGCAGCAGCAGCAGCAGCAGCGGCGGCGGCGGCGGCGGCGGCAGCAGCGGCGAAGCTTCGGTGAGTGCGCATCGCCCGTCAGAGGGAAGGCAGCGGGGCACATCGAGGGACTTTTGCTTTTGCATGTGTTGAAGCAAGGCTGCGAGAGGTTCTCCTTTTGCCTATATTTACTTGCCTGGCTGCTCGTACCACTGGCCGTATAGAATCTCCTCTTCTTCATCTTCATCATCATCATCATCATCTTCGTCTATCTTTTCGCTTCGCTTCTATGGTACGAGAGAGCCGGGCAAGCAGGTAACTGTAAAGAGCAAATCCCGCGGTGTCCCGGGGGGGAGGCCCCCCCTCACTCCGACGAGCCGTACCTCGCTTTACACGTTGCATCTAGCTACCCGGAGTATTACAGATGCTATTATAAACACAAAGAGACGGCTACATTTTCCTGCCCGGGGACTGTTGAGAGAATCAACGGCTATGCTTCTTTCCACGGCGTGGAAAGCCCGCTCGAGTGTAAGCTTCTACCTACCGCCTTTACTTCGCGCACGGGAACAAGAAAATCCTCGGTTATCCCCCCCCCCGGGACACCGAGCGTACCGTTTTGTTTGCACTTCTGGAGCGGTCGAGAAGAAAGGATGATTCCTCGGGGCCAGGTACGCTTTACCTGAGGCTCGAAGAGAACGAACGAAAAACGTTTCTTGTCCGAAATGCCATTCTGTACATCCGCAACGAGAAAATAAATATTTCGCCACTCCAAGCTCAATGATCACTACTTCGGAGTGGCAGGAACAATAATCGTTAATCTACGAAGCATTTTTTTTGGGGTGGGGAAGCGGCCGACACATTTAATTACAGCGTCGATCGAGTGGGTGATTGCAAAATCAGGAGCGACAGTTTGTACAACGGACTGCCGCGGGAGAGAATTTCGGTGAGGGGAATTTTTGGGAGATTCGGCCGTGCGAAACAGGGGGACAAACACACAGTGCAGAATCGAGCGAACGGAGATGGACATAGGGAGAAGGAGAGAGGGGGTAAACATCAAGATGGCGTAACCGGCTGCCGGGCCCGGATAATCCACGCACGAGGGAGATCGATCGTTACCAGAAATTTTCGCTGGCAACTATTGAAAGTAACAATTCGCGTAGAGTATTAATTTTACCGGAGGCAACCCTATAATCCCGAAAACCTTGCGATTACATTGTATCGTAACAATGCTAAGTCGAAGCGAACCGATCGCCGCGAAAGAGAAACTTCCGGTTTGCGAAAGCGTCGAAGAGAAGGGGGGAGGGGGAAAAAAATGGAAGGTTCAAGACGAAATGAGCGAGTCGAAGGGCCCCCGAGGTTAGCGTGCATGGAAGATGCCGCTTCGGATCGAGTTTCTTTTTTTTTTTTTTCTTTTTTCTTTTCGTTCCCCGAGAGTGCCTCGCGTGCGCGCCGCCGCTATCGATTACTGTCCATTTCCAAAATGGCGATTCGGGCACACACGCACCGGGCGAACGGTGAGAGATCCCCGCGCGCGCAGCCCCGTGTATCGAGAAAGCCGGTACAGACACGATTCTGGCTAATGCGCGAACGGAAAAAAAAAAAAGCAGAAAAAAAAACCGGCTTCGTGAATCCGTATCGCGAAATCGTTGACATTTACGGACGCTGTTCTATTAATATTTGACGCTACGGTTGAGTCATTCGATTCACGAATGAAAATGCCCGATTCTACGCTCTCTTCCTTCGGGGCAACCGCGAGCTCCAAGCAGCGAAGAGGGGCAACGAGCATTCGGTAGAAAAAAAAAAAAAAAAAAAACTCCCAGCCCTCGTAGCGTCCAGCAGCGGCGCGTTATTCCATCAATGTACACTGGCTTCTGAAAAATCCGTCCTCATCGTCCCAACAATGTCTTGAGGATATTTCACTCGTAAAGCGTACAAATTACTCACCGCCCGGAGGTCCGTTGGGTGGCTCGACGAAAAAAAAGTCAGCTATCCTGAGATCTCTCTGAGTATTCGACGAGCGGGAGAGTTTTTCTCCCCGGTGCAAAAAAAAAGTTATCGTGCACGATTTATACACCACTGGCGATCGAGGGAGAGGATCGTTTTTTTATTTTTGCTGCAAAAAGAAAATAATGACGAAACGATATCGAAGCACGCAGGGAAATGTATACGGTATTCCTTGGGCGAAAAAAAAAAATTGTATTTCGCTCGCACAACAATATCCGCGACAATTGTTTGGGGTGGAATTTTATTTTTTCTTAAAATTCTTCGACGTTTAAAAGAATGAGAAAAAGCGGCGTTGAACGTGTGCGCGACGCGAGGAACTTTTTAGCGGGAGCACATTCACGAACTCACCCACTTGGCTTGGTAACGCGCGACCGACTGGCGAAGCACGAAACTCCTGTGGAGGGGAAGCCAAACGGCACAGCGCGCGCTGCGGTGGTGGCGGCGGTGGTGGCGTTGTCGTCGTCGTCCTCCCTCCCCTCTTACTCCTCCGCCGCCGTCTTGGTTCGTCAGTCCTTTCGACTCTCCGCTGTCTGTCTCCCGACTCGCCCCGGTTCCCTCGGCCACCGTCTGTCTGCCTCGCTTGTCGTCTTTCTGTCACTGGCGCGCGTTCCTCTTAGACTTGACGATATAAATTCCTTTCTTTTCTTCGGTTCACTAGCCTTTCGTTGGGTCGGTCGAGACACAAAAAAAAAAAAAAAAAATACGGATATGTCCCTTGCAGACTTTGTTGATTAAATTTCTTATCCACGAATTTGCGGAATCAGAATAATGGCAAAGGTAATACCAAAGCTCAGAGAAAAGAACGGAGATTATTGGTAAATTGTTTCCCTGGCTGTAATTCAATAAAATATTTAATCAATTACGTTCAGCGGTAGTGCGCAAAGAATTTTGATACAAAGGACGCACGCGCGAGCTCTTCCCTCCGCCTCTTCCTTCCCCCCCCCCCCCCCCGATTACTTTATTCGCCAATCGAGAAGCGAAACGCTCGAGCCGGTTTTCTATTTCGCTCTTTTATTCACTCTAAATAACGAGTCCCCGAGAACCGGCAAGAGGCACGATGCGCGCACCTCGGCAGGCAGGAGAAGAATGAGGGACCTCTGATGACGACGCGCGCTAGCGAAAACCATCGAGCAATATTGGGCCGTCTACTGCACCTTTTCTGGTTCTTCTCTTCCAGCGAGATTCTTCCATCCACCGAGTAACGCCAATTGCCATTCGAGTCCGGGACTTTTGGCTCACTCGATCGTGGCAACCCTGGCTGGTTGCTGCTCTTCGTTCGCTTTTGCTTCCTCGCTCGTCCGCCGATCGGGGAGGGGAGAGAGGGGAAAAGGGGGGAGGGCTGTTGCGTGTACAGTCAGCGTCAGGGCAGTCCCGGCGCTGCGAGCGCCTCGGGGCGCGGCCTTCCCTTACGTTTCGTTAACCCACGGACCTGAAACAGCCCTGAGGAACGTACCGACGCGATGCTCGACGAACAGGGACCGAATACTTCGCTTCAGACACGTTCCGAGGGGATTTTCCCCCAACGACTATGCAAACTTCGGGGGTTCACGATCGGAATCCTCGAATTTCCGGGCCACGTGCGTCCGCGCCACTCGAAAAAACGTATTACCGATGAGTTAAATATCCTCTGTAATCCTCGGACTCTCCCGGGTCTACCGACGATAATCGAGCCTGTCTACGAGATATCTCCAGTCATAAAACTCGATAGTGTATATTTTTGACGAAAGTACCCTCCCCAGGACGCTCCCCTCGTCGGACGATTATTATTTTACGATCACCCATAATGCGTGTAAAAATAACGAAGTATATTGCCGTCCGTGATAAATTGCCCATCAGATTTAGTTGTCTGCCTACATGTCTGTAGAAGTGTTTACTCGTCGAATGGGGTTGCAAACGTTTTTTTTTATTTTTTATTTTTTTTTGCTACCGATTGAGCAAGGCAGAGTTGTTAAACGTCGATACATTCGCGACTGTGAAATTCGAGAACGAAAACGATCCGTGGAATGCTACTGGGCAGATGCAAACAGCGGGACGGATATTGAGTTTCGCATGACAGAGAATCGGCGGCTGTGCAGACACCGGACGATCCCGCGGTTTTTCCGAAGTATGTTCGACCGTTCGACCAATTCCGTTTTCAACGTGTGTTTCCCGTCGGATGTATATCCGTTACAAGATTTTTTCGCTCGAATTTTCACCGTTGTTTGTCGCTAGCTCGCCGGACGTTGGCTATTTTTATCGGAAGGCAAATACGAAGTGTCCCGAACGCGAGCAACCCATGAAGGTCGCCGTTCGAACGAGTGTTCCACAACACTCCTCGCGTTCCCGACGATCTCGCACCTCGTCTCTTCGGCCCCGTCCATCCATTTACCGCTGTTGTTATTATTATTCGTTAGCGTAGTGGAAAACGTACTTCCGTTCGTTTCCACTCGTCGTGCATGAATGAGAATGAGCGTCGTCGGTCTCTTCGACGGTTCCTCGGACGGTGCCCGAGTTAAGCGATGTAAATAGGCGAGTCTCGGAGTCGGAGAGAGTCTTCGGAGCGTCTCGTCGAGTTAAATGCGCGTTTCCCACCCCACTTACATCCATATCCCCGTTGCGAAAACTGGTTTATCACTCGACCGGATAATTTTATTTTTATTTTCATATCTTTTTTATTTTTATTTTTTATTTTTAATGAAGCATAAAAATATATTCACGGTTGTTAACGATCCTCAATGTTCCTCGATATCCCTTAACGTGTGCGAGTGCATACAACTCGACGGTGGGAATTTTTGCGCTACGATCATTTTTTATTTTAAACATTTTTGTTATTTTGCTTCCTTCTCGCGAGTGCTCCGACGCCGGAGTGTTTGATCATCGATATTGCGAATTATCGTGAACAGTGAACAGCTCGGGCATTCACCGATTAAAATCGTACGGCTCGACGGTATAGTGGGCGATTGTTGTATCGACTCACGCTCTCCCGGTATAATCAGCGGTTCTCTTCGATGAATCGAATAACGGGAGCACGAACGCCGAGAGCACACGATTGGGTCGATTGCGTCACGCGAATTGATAATGACGGACGATAAAACGTGGGCTCGGTACGTGTGGACCGGCGCGCGGAATGATATCGACGCCGGGACGAGCAAGGCCAGAAGCGTCGCCACTCCGATGACCGAAGCTCCGTGGTGTTTTCTTCATTTTTTTGTATCCACTATCTTCCGTAATGCGATATTAGTCGCGGCGAAAGAATTAATTCTGTTTCGGAACACCGGCTGCGCGCTGCGAGCCACAGATTAGCAGCGGTCGGTGTTATCTCCCTTTTGTTTTCTCCGGACGTTTCGGCCGTGCATTCGTCGCAGCATGCGGTGTGCGATTCCGTGCAGCTGAGATTGTGAGCGCGTGACACAATTCGCCAAGGACTTGAGGTGCCCGAATCGCTATTGTTATTAGAAACTATCGGCTCACCGATTAACAGTTAAAAAAAAAATATAATATTTTATTTAAAAATTGTTTTTTTTTCTTCTTTGACTACTTTCACGACAGTTCATATATTTCGTGAAATAACTCTTTCAGGGCCTCCACATCTAGACTGCCACGTCGTCTTCGCCTTTCCACTTATATGCCGCGAATTAAATATCTCATGTTGTTGATCAACGATCAAAACAGCGGATTAGTGTTTAAGAAAAATTATATTTCGCACTCCGTTGCACCGAGAAACAAGAGTCCAGGAGTAGTAGAGCATATAATAGAGGGCACGTAAAGACGGCGATCCGAGGAACGGCGGCTAGGCGAGCCTGTATCTTGTTTCGCGGAGAAGAATTTTAAACGGGGTCGATAGTCGATAGAGAGAGAGAGAGAGAGAGAGAGAGAGAGAGAGAGAGGCCCATCGAAGCGAAACTAGGCTCGCTCTCGCCTTTCCCCGAAGCGGGAGAAGAAGTCTATGACTAATCCGCGCGGTAAGCCGTTGAGCTACGGGGCGAGGAAGTCGATAGGCCGAGAGCCGTCTAATCGGGGCCGATAGAGTCGAGGAGCGCGATACAGAAAAGCATAAAATAAGAGATTCGATAGTGCACACGGCATCCTGCGTACTATTTCGTTTTTCTCTAGTTTCATCGCCACGGCCACAATGCCGAGTGGGAACGTGAAATAAAACTGGGCTGAGCCTATCCGGGATTAGATAAAGGTCTCTTCGAAGCCGGGTCTCCGCCTCTGAATATCAGGAATGCAAGTCGGTCCCGCTTTTTTTCTTTTTCTTTATTTTCCGGCACGACGAGAGTTCGGTCGATAGTCGAGAGGAGAGCGAGAATAAAAGTCCTCCTGCCGGTACTTTGTCGTTCGCAGGTGATTTCGTTCTCGAGAAGGTTTTACGGTTCATCCCGGTCTCGTTGCACGGAGGACGAGAGCGACCTTCTCGTATGATATTTATGCAGCAAACTGTACACCGGTGGATTCCAGCCTCTAGAGACCATTGGAGGCGAAGGCGCGCGCGTGCTTCGTACGGGATCGACTCGATTACCGGAGCACCTTGCTGGGCTTCCGGTGTGAGAGTGCCCCCCCCCCCCCCCCCCGCAGGATACGAGCGAAGGAACGAGAACGAGAGACGGATAATTGTATCATCCCGAGCCGATAGACAGCCGCATAGATTCCTCACCTTCGGTCACACACCTCCGCGGCCCCGGCAAAGAAGATCGTGCCGTGAATTCATTCGACTGTGAATATAAAAATTATTAAAAAAATTAATTTTTTTTTTCATACGTGAGAAAAATTCACGAGAATTCGCGCACAGCGTAACCTACAACAGGAGTGTCTACGCCGTGTACAGTTCGTATACCTGGCGAGAAACGAATATAATAGTGTGTACCTGCGCCATAGGTTCTCGCATCGCTCGCCGTTCAAGGACACGAGAGCTTAGGCCGCACCTACGCATAACTTTCCCTCTCTCTTGTCCACCCCTCACTCCCGTCCTCTTCTCCTCTCTCGTCTTCGCCGAGGCCGCGCGGCGCGCGGTGCGTCGAAGGATCGGAGAATCTCCTGTGCGCCCTCTGAGAGCTCTTCAACCTCTTCGGCGAGCCTCATTTTTTTATTTTTTTTTATTTTTTTTTGTTACATAAATAAAAGTCTGTCCGACTAATTGACAGATAAAAAAAAAATTGCGCGGATATAACTCTCTCGTTAATTTAATTGATAGTTCAGCGAGTGAGAATCGGTGAGTCAAGTAACGTTGAGTCGCAAATCTCTGCGGCAGCGTGCAGTGAAAATTATGCGCGCGGTTGCGCCAGGGCAATTCTTTGCCTCTCGTGCGAGCCTGGAACGTGCCGCTCCTGCACCGGGCGCCTTTTCAGCTTCGCTCGACCGGGGCACTGGCTGCGCGCTAGCAGCGAGTTCGCTGCCGGCCGGTGTTGCGAGTTTATAGAGCGGCTCGGCCCGCAAGCGAACGGGCGAACTGTGCAGTATCGAGCCGCACTCGTGGCACCGCCGCCGTCGCCGCGACGAGCGAACAAACACCGCGCGAGCTATTGGGCTCTCCTCGTGCTGCACGAGTAAATAAGCCGAACCTGCGCGAGCGGCCCGCTCTGGCTGCAAACAGAAACTACAGAGTTTCCCCTCGAGAGCTCGCCGGATTCCGCTCGATGAAACTGACTCGCTCGCTGTAGTTTTCGCTGCGGGCTCCGCCGCAGCACGCGCTCCGAGCCGGTCACCTTCGTCGCGCGCTCGGCTATCAATCGAGAAACACTTTTTACACGCTCGACCGGGTCCCCGCATCGATTATAAGCGCGAAGGCGATCCTTTGTACACCGGGGCATTCTAGAGAATAGAGAAAAGAACGAGAGACAAAGGGGTTTCGTGAATTTCAACGTCACGTTTCTAAACACATCATGAAAGATTCAGTGATCTTTGCGCGACTTTGCAGCGATTATGTGCAGCGTGTACAGCTGCACTGTTACTTATTCACCGTGACAGAGAAGCACTGTATTTCCTTCGGCGGGAAAAATTAAATGCCCAAGGGGGGGGGTTCTTCGAATGCTTATTTCGTCAATTTCTTTAAACTTTCTTCAACCGTTCAACCGAAGCTTCATACGCAAGGCGAAACCTTTCGTTTGACTCCGACTCGGTCGATAACGAAAACTGTAATCAATTTTTTCCACAGAGGGCAAACTTTTTTTTTTTTTTACAAACTTTTTTTTTTTACAAATCAAATCTTAACGTATCGAAGATTATCAAAGAAACATGAATTTCAGTTTTCATTACCGACCGAGCCCCTCTCACACCGCCGTACAGCACCGATCGCGGGTTCGTTCGGGTCATCGGTCCGAGGATCCCGACGATAATTATCATAGCGATACATCCACCGACAATCCTCCAAAGCGCACGGTTTGTGTTATGGAAACCTCGAATCGCTGCGTTCGCGATACCGCTGTGTATTATAATATATCTATGTATAAATATTTAACAGCGATATATGCAAAACCGCTTACGCCTCGATATCCGAGGGAGCCATCGCCGGATGATAATAATAATCTCGTGCTGGCTGTCTCTCTCTGTGTGTGTGTGTTTGCGTGTGTATCGCCGAGCCGTGGAATGCGTCGACAATCCCTTCTCGCCGCGGCTAATCGATCCTTCCACTGGCGCGCCGCGGTCTATCACTGTATATTTTCCGTAACATCGACGTTGAGCATAAGAATCGTCTGCTATCGCAGCGTCCTATAATCTTCGGAGGTGCTCGCGGACGAAACCGGTGCACGGAAAGAATCGCGCCACGTTCCACGTTCTCCGGTGATCGGTGTATGTCTCACGACTACCGGTCACTTTCTCGGTACTCCGACTGTCGACGATAAGCGACGAGAAATTCTCGATCACACGATCGGTGAAGAATATTTTCTCTTCATCGTCATTATTATCTTTATCGTCGCCGCGGGAGCTTTCGGGAATCTTAACGAGGCTCGCAATTACTTCCTGGCACGAATCAATCCAACCGGTCACCCGTACAATGTTGCACTGTGCCGAGTGCGGAAGGTGGAGTACAAGAGCGCCGGCTTTACGACTCTCTCTCTCTCTCTCTCTCTCTCTCTCTCTCTCTCTCGGAGCTAGGAAGTCGGTTAGTCACGGACGAGCGATACTCGGTCGCAAATCTTCTCGTCTTGACCGTGCGAATGAACGCGTCCGAGAATTCCGCACGACGGGGATAACCGTGCGCGTTAAAACAGCTACGTATCTTCGCGGCGTCGACAATCAATGCGTGATATACGCGAAATTCCATTCGGAACAGCCGTGCGAAAACTCGCGTCTTCGAAGTTGATGCTTTGAGAGACTGTTGGGAGGAACGAAACATTGACTCATTCGGAGGAACGGTTATATGCCGATTTTATATCGACTTAACCTGGCACTGAACAATCGTATTAGCCGCGGATAAAGATAGTCACGCGGTATGAAGGATTGAGGCGTAAAAAAAAAAAAAAAAACTCTCCATCTTTCCGGTCGTAAAAATGAGATGACGTTTCGCGTAGCATTGCGAGAGGGGAAAACAGGGAAACGGAGCTCCGCCAATTCCGCGAACTCCGCACGGTACAGAGATTACTCACTCCGATGCTCGAGTTCTGCTGTAGTACGACGTGCTTCTTTCCAACTGGCGGTGACGCGCAATACCCGACAGTATTACTCATCGAGACCGGCGACAGTCTCGTCTACCCTCGGTTTATTATTATTATTATTATTATTATTATTATTATTATTATTATTATTCAGTTTTCTTATCAGCGTGAAAATTCCGAGAAATAACGATGAGTGCGGCGCCAAGTTGAATCGATTCGCGGCATCGCGAACGGAGTAGAATACGATCAATGACAAAGAGTGCGCTGTGCATCGGACGGGCTCTTATCTGCAGAAAAATATTCCGAATTCGCACGGGGCGTGTCGATGACGTGTGAAGTACAGAATGAAACGTGGAAAAACGATATCGCCGATGGCCACTCTGTGTCCCGGGGCGTGATTGAATGTTTTTCGATCGGGACCCCGTTCCTTTCAACGGGAAAGGTGAACCGCGCGTTACGGAGTCGGTACTCGCGTCGCGATACCCAACGGCGTAACAGGTACACGGTTCGGTAAACGGTACAAGAGCGCGTGGTAAGGTGAGAGAGCATATGGCGAGCGTGCGGTGCGATTTCTGCGATAAGAACGGATACTTCTAGGCCCCCCTGGCTTCGCCTCTTTCGTCACCGGAGTTCTCTCTCCGCGTCGCTCTTTCGTCTCGCCAATGGCGGATCGCATCGAGCCCGTCGCAGCGGACTCACGTTCGAAGCTCGGACCGATACCGTGCGCGTTCGGTGCATGTGTAGGCTGCACGGTATCCAGGTTGATAAACGACCGATTAGTCGGAAGTCGTGAGTTACTCGTGCGCCGCACTCTGAAAGGAGCTCCGGCTTATTTAATATATCTTTCAGCCTCGTGACTTCGATCGCAAGCGCGAGTGTAAATACGCATCCGTTGGTGAGATCGCGACAAAATTAACTGACTATTCACTAGTTTTTTCACGGGACACAATGGGCGTTTAGTTTTGCCTCCTCCTCCATTATCAATGCCTTGCATCTTCCGTTTTTACTTCCTATCAGAATTCATCCCGAGACGAAGCGACCATCGTCGTCTGACAGCGGGCCAAAGAATAAACGTCATTTGTCACGGAGTATATCAATGCTCGGATGTTAATGTCAAGCCCGAGAACACGAAAAGGCAAGTCTCCGTGTGAAACGCACGGTACTTTATCGGGGGGGGGCCTCAAATGAGCGTTCAATCTGCGGGCTACTCGACCGGTGTTTTTTATTCGAGGCTTCGGGAATACCAATGTAAGTAGGCCAAAAGAATCGTTACCCGCTGGTAGGGAAAAGAGGCATTGAACCCTCCCAGTGAATGCGACTCGTCTTTGGCTCTTACGGTCCCCATTATCCCTCGGGTAAATTAATAAATTGGACGTCAACGAGGGATAAAGGTTCTCTTAATTCTTAGACGTCGAAGGACCAAACTCTCACGGGGTTCCGACCTGGCCGAGTAGACGTGGCCAATAGGCTCAATCTCGCATTCTTTTATCGCTCACTCTACACCCGGGCTCCGGAGTCCGGTGGGAGGTGTCTTGTTTCTACGGTATTTATCTCCGGACGTCGGCGAGTTAACGCAAGGAACTATCTACGAGTGCAGCCGAAAACGACTTGGACCCCGATTCAATTATACTTAATCGCAGCTTATCTCGACGTGGGATTAAATCGAATCAGCGGTAGACTAGATTTTTTTTTTATTCAAGGTCAATGATCGAACGGATAAACGGACGAACGAAGGTACAGTCGAGGAACTGGATGTACAGTTTAGAACAGAACGGTACCAGCGAGCAGTGCCAGTACCGAGCGAAGCCTTCCTCGATCTTACGACGGGAGAGCGGCACGTTCTTAACCGGAAACGGAAGCTCCACCCTAAGCCTCGGGCGGCCAGAGCCACGACCACTGGGACTATTACGCCCGCGCACCGGCCCCTGTTTCGTCGAGTATCGCCCGAAGAATGCGACGTTTGTTGACGCAAGCGCGCGAACGGAGGCGACGAAAGGGGCAATCATTGCCTCTTATGTGGAACGCAAGCCCGCAGTACTCAAAATATATCGGATTAACATTTACAAGCAACGATGTAACAACATTGATCGAGTGTCCAGCTCGCCGCCCTGGAAACGTCGCGGACGCTACTCCGGGCTACGCTTGTCCGGAGCTGATTTGATACATAGAAGAGAAAAAGTGCGGGAGGGAGGGCTGTCGTACATCGTCGAACGAGTAAAGAAAAAACGAGAGGACCGTTTGGAATGCGAGTTAACGATAGCCACCCGACGTTCAACGCTCGTTTGGCTCATTGTTATGAAATACAAATCTCCTAGCGGCGCACGGATGATTAGAGCGTTGGTCGCTGCCACCGACGGTAATTCGAGACTCGGAGAGAGTCACCCGTATACATGCATTAGGCTCGTGAACTCGAGAAGTGAAGGGAAATCGTCGAGCTTGTGCCTCATGGCAGCTAACTCTTGTAGTCATTCGGTTTCAGAATTGGTGACAGGGGGATCGACGGAAAACTAAACGGTGGAGTTGATGGATGGTCCATCTATTTTAGGCGGAACGCCGAGTTTCATTTTTTTTTTTTTTTTTTCTCTTGGTAATCAGAAAAAATTTGATCGGTAATCTCTCAAGATCAATGATAAGAGAATCCTCAGTTGGAATGTAAAAAAAAAGCAGATGGTTATTTTTTCTGAAAAAAAAAAAAAAAAAAAATGTAATTCCTAAAGAAAATTATATTGGAGAACATTTGTGCGAACGAAGCGAAATCAAACCGCTTGGAAGGCATTAATCGCGGTAATTCACTCGAACGCCGCGAGACACTCGAGATTCTGCGCCGTAGTAGAGCTCCGAGCCAGTGAATGAAACACCCACGCGTCCCGTTCCGCCGCGGTGTATGGTACAGCGTAATAAGTGCGCGTGCACTTCTTCGGGGACTTTCGGGTAACGGAGACGGTGGAGAAGCGCGGTGCGACGAGGTCGTTAGCACGGGGTTATCGAGCCACGTTTCCTCGAAGGAGTGCAGCCGGCCACGAGAAGAATAAAAGGGTTTGGACGAAGGACGCGTCGAGGCGTTTCGGCACCGCGAAAAATCGGACGCAAGGCCATTGCGGCGGTTCCGTTTCGTGTTCTTCGGTGCCAGATGGCAACGTCCGGTCTTATTCCCGCTTGTGCTATCGGGAAAACGGCTCAGCCAGAGGCGCGAGCGCGTTGGCAAGATTTGCTTTTTCTTCCATCCTTTCATATTCCGCCTTCCCTCACAGCCGGGCCATTTATTTCACGATGTCACTGATCCCGAGAGTTGCCCTTTCTCTCGTTTACTCCGGACGCTGTGGTTCTACCCGCTGATATACGTATTAATAGACGAACGCCTCTAACGCGCGTGGAATACCGTCAGTGAGATTGAGCAGGTCAGTGCCGCTGTGCCACAAACGTCGGATGTTTTGTTATTCGTAAAAAAAAAAAAAAAAAAAAAAAAAAAAAAAAAAAAAAAAAAAAAAATAAAGAAACATTTTATAAATAAAGAAAATTCCGAACGGAACTTACATCCGACCTTTAGCGACGACCACAATGACTTCCGGTGAAGAATTTAATTTATCCACGCAGACATACCAACGGGGCCCTTTTGATCGTTCCGGTACCCTCAGATATGTATCCTCGGATTATAACCTATAGTTACTGTACAGGCAAGTTAAACTTCCACTTCCGAATTAAAAACTGAGCGAATCCCCCGACGCATATCCGTCGGAACTGTGGCCGGCTGGCGCCCGAAATAATTTTTCGTTTCAAGCGTCGGGTCTGCGCCGTATTAAGTATATAGTGTGTCGTGGGGGCCCCTGCGAGGACTGCGATGATGTGGGGTGCGCGATAATGCCGGTCAATCGTCGACGGTTCACGCAGGTTCCTCCGCGTCACGATCCTCCTCGTATTATACGCGGTGTATACTTCGCCCCCCCCCCCCCCCGACCCCCCAATTTATTCGACGGATCATGCACTTTGCCACATTTATAATCGCGTGCGTGACTGCGCCGTCGTGAATTCGCGCATCCGCACCGAAAATCCGGTCCCGACGATTTGCACTTCCGGCAAATATATATATATTTTTTTTTTTGTCAACGGAGCCCTTTTACGATTTTCTTTGTTTCTCGTTGCGTGCGGTTCGTGGCAAGAGCCGTTTCGATTGCATTGTAGTTTTACGATGACGCTCGGACTCCCCGTGGATCTCTTCAACTTCGAGCGACGCGCGGTATGCGCTGGCGAACGGCGATGGAACTCGGCGCTCGTTGCGATACGCATCTAAAATTCTCAAGCATACCACGAGAAAAATCATGCGTCGCGCACTGCCGCGAGACCGGCCGAGCTCGAGGAGTGAAATGAGTTGTGTCAAGCAATTAATCAAAGCGCCAGTCTCGAAGAGCCCGTCGTAGCCATGGCGCTAGAGTGTGAAGAATGTATCGTATCCGACGCTTTTCATTAACTTCATCAATTGTGTAATTTATGTACTTGAGTCCCGGGTAACTTTCATGTTGACTCAGAAATTTTCGCGCAGCATCAGATATCGAATATTTCGAGGATGATTACTGTAAAAAAAGGAATTTGTTTTTTCATTCGTGGCACGAGTTTTTGTATAAAATATTCAAATGGACGGGAAATGGGAAATTTTGAACTACGTGGCGGACTCGTGATCTGCGGAAAAAATACGTTGATTAAGCTCAGAGCTGGGCAAAGTACCGAATGGTACTTAAAGTACTAAGTAATGCAATTACTTTAAGTGCAAAGTAATTTCCGTGCTTAAAGTACTTTTATAAAATACAAAGTACAAGGTACTTTTTCTTCTTAATCGGAAGAGGCGGAGTTCCATGAGTACGAAATTGGGAGAGGAACTTACAAATCAAACGGCCCTGTTCGGGGCCGACATTTTTTCACAACGTTCAAACTCTTTGTTTCCAATCCTTGGTGACAGACTAAGCGACTGGACTACGACGTCTGGACCTTGGGGAACTGAGTGGAGGTCGACTGGATGTGTAACAACTAAATCTAGACCGTATGGATTTGGTGCAGTGGCCGAAAGTGAGAAAGGTCTTGATTTTATGCACGAAAAAAAATGTATTTTTGTGATTTAAATGGAAAATATTGGGCTGGGAGTAAAATAATCGGTGTATTCGTGTTTAGCGGGAAAAAATATGTCGATCATACACTTGAAACAATAAAAATTGACTGAACAACGATTGAACAACAAGCATAGCTTTCTCAAAGAGGAAGTTATGCTCAAAATTGTACAAGTACTTTGGCCTTAGTGCTCAGTAATAGTACTTAAAGTACCGAAAAGTACGTTGATACTTTAAGTACTGCCCAGCTCCGTTGTGGGATGCTCCAGACAGTGCAGTATGTATTCATATTGCACGTTACAGTACGTCATACCCACGTTCGCAGTCGAGCTTCCTTTAGACGAGCTCTCAATACGCCTCGCGTACGGTTATATAAAAATAAATATCTCTTGTCTCGATAAACCGAGGGCAACAAGGCGGATCGCGAGTCCTCATAATAAACTGCTATGCGCTGTATAATTCATATCAGCATCGAGCTGAGTCGAGGAGCCGCGGGCCGTAAAGACCGAATTATCGTCGATGGTAATGAAGTTATTGTGCCTCGCGGTTCCGTACTTGCCATACCGTTTCACGTTATTATTCCACTGTTTCATGGTAAATCTACGCCGAGGATTGCTCGCTCGTATCGTCGAACTACGGTGCCCGGACGGTGCGACCTCAATCAATTAACTTTCAATTAAGATCATCGTCGATTCCATAACGAATTCATTCCCAAGCGAGATACCAGCATTTGCTGAGCAGTTACTGATAATATATTCCTGAGATAAAATATTTCCGTGCGATCGAAGAAGCCCAAACCTCGTTAATTTCAGAATTCATTGTATTAAAAATATTGTCCATTGGCAATCTAAATGATTGTAAAAAAAAAAATAAGACGAACAAAATTGTATCTCTTTGTTGACAGGAAATATTTGTTAAATGCGCGGACCTTTTTTTTTTTTTACTGAGTGCTATCTATTACACATCTACTCGTTTAACTCATGCCCAACCTTCGTTCCACAGCCATCAACTCACCACGTGTGTCTGTTTAACGAAGCCTTGATTGACAGAACTAATCAAGTTATCCATCGGGAATCGAGCGACATTATTTTTTTTTCTCGTTTCTGTTTTACCGCAAAAGAACGAGAAAAGAGAACGAGCAATCCTCGAAGTTGTCTCATCGTTCCGAATCCCGTTATTCGCGCGACTAACGGCTTTCTCTCGAGAGCTCCCAAGATCTACGATCAGCTTTGCTGTCTGAGAGTTTCGTCACAACTACATATATATATATATAAATATATACATCGCCCTACCATATATAGAATTATATCTACACTCGATCCAATCCGTCGATCCCCGATTTAATTGTCCTCCTTTTTCCTCGACCGTGAATCAGCGCGGCGGGTTATCCGTGCCTTTTGAAATCCATTCGTAACACGATGGGGAAAACGGATATACAAGATCCAACGGGGGACGAGGCGAGCTTTTGACCCTGGCTTGTTCGGCAGACGAGAGATAGATATTGTACGAGATTGTACAGTCCAACTCCATTTATAACGATCGCAGTGTACTCGAGATATATATACGAGCGTACACGCACTGCGCGCTGCGAGTTATACGGCGCTATACAGAGAGCACACACGGGGGCGTGGAGAGCGTGGTATGAATCGAGCAAAAAGTCGACGAGTTCGGTATACCGAGTCAATTTGACGGCGCGCTCGACACTGCGCGCGCCCTGCCATCGGACGTGAGCGACAGATGTAAATGCAGCCATTTATATAAACGGCATAAAGCTAGAGGGACGGGCTCTCACACTCACTGCATACATACAGGCTGAATAGAGAAGAAAAAAAAAAGATAATCGGGACATAAACATTAAAAAAAAAAAAAGAGAGAAGCAACGAAGCTTCCGTCACGCTAATGGCATTGTACTCTCGAGAGTATATGTTCAAGCTCAAATTCCCTGGAGTAATTTTTTCTCAACTATTCGACACTATTTTTTTAATCAAAATCTTCGAAAGATGTAACTTTTAGAGAATTCACTTATTCGATATTTATGCCTGAGTGAAAAAAAATGCTATGACGAAATTATTGTTCAGTTAATTTTTGTTGATAAAAAAAAAAGAAGATACTTTTTTAAAGAGAGCTAAATGACCAACGTAGCAAATATAGTAGATCGGGCCATTAAAGTGCCAAGCGCATGAACGAAAATGTATTCCATGTTCTACTCGACTTACGATTGCCGGTGCGTCAAGGTCAGTAAGGAATCGTTACCGGAGTACAATATCGATGGTATCGGATTGACAAAGTGTTTGACAAGATACGTGAAACTTTTGTCAAATTGTATTTTTCTACGCGTCGAGTGAGCGAGTAAGAAGGAGAACGAGTCGTGTAGCTCGTTTGCGAGTCCGGGCTAATACACGTTTCCTCGATATCCGCCGGAGTCTCCGGACCTCGCTTTGCTCGCCGGAAACGGAAGTGGCGATTAACCCTTCACCCGCCCGGTCATTCACGGGGGAACAGGTTTTTTTTTTTTTTTTTGCCACTACTCAAACTACGAGCACCTGAAACGATCGGGACTCTTCCGTCGTTCGTTGCTCCTAAACTTGGCTCGTTTACTTCGTTTACTCCTCACGCTCGTCGATCAGAGGCGCGTGGGCGAGCGTGACCGAGGCGTACTCTCTTGCCCGGCTACTCCTTCGCAGAGTTTTACCGCTCAGTGACTTTGGCCCGTGCACTGGTGATGCACAAGGGGAGAGTCCACGCTGTTGAAGAGGGAACGACGAGAGATCGACGATCGGACGTCGAAGGGCGCGGCACTCTCGGGTCGTCCACTTTTACGATGAGACACGATTCGTCCCGGTGACTCTATAGTATTCTCTCCGCAGTACGAGCCGAGTCCTGCTCGAACCGGGATCATCGGCCGACGGGCACGGATATACATATAATTCGAAGGAGCGAGGGGGGGAAACTCACCGTTGGGGCAAAACGGACCGGTGTCTTTTTTATGCCCCACGGCAAATAGAAAGGAAAATTAGAAATAAATAAAGAAGGATTCGACTCACCACTTTCCTGGTCTTCGGAAGTCGAGTATCCAAGCGTCAAACCGGGCGGACGTAGAGACCACGTAGGAGACAAGTTGGAGAACGGCGATGTCGACTCGGGTACTTTGGCAGCGTCGAGCAGCTCTCGGGAATTCTAGAATGAGAAATTCAAGGGAAACACTTTAATGGCTCAGCGTCGTACTAATTGATGTCCACTTAGCTGCTCGATAGGCAACAGAGGGTATTTAATTGTCCCGGGGCAGCGCGAGGTGACTCGAACGTTTTTCGAATGAGCCTTGGGAACAATGAAAATTTTATTGGTCGAAGAAACAAGCGTGATTAGCATCGGGCGATACTCGTTGCATCGCGGTTGGCATTCGCGTATCGCCCGATGAACCGAAAGTTTCAAAGGAACAATGCCAGTGAACTCGTGAATTTAATTAGCAAGTCGCGCATAATTCGCCAAACGATCGAACGAGCGAAGTTCTTGCCCGAGGATTCTTCGACCTTTGAAAATTCGCTGTCGTGTCACGCCATCGCGGGAAGTCAATTAAGCCGTCCTTCCGGTCCTCATCGGCGCGTCTTCGCTCGCAACTTTATGAACAAGAACCATGGCAGACTGGCGATGAAGAACTTTTAGCAAACCGGCTCGCTTATCGATCCGGCCGACGCTCCCGCGGGAACGTGTAACGTCGACTCGACTATCGGCGCCTCTTTATATTGCCGTACAGTCTGCCGTACACTGCACAACCTACCAGGAAAAGTTATGAAGGTAATGAACGACGACCATTGCAACCATGAGTGAGACGCCTACCGAGCAGCTCCTCGTATCGTCGAGGATTCTCCCTCCGGAGTGTAATAAGCCAAAACCTAAAGACGCCGGACTCGTAACTGCGAATCGTGATAATTGCTCTCCACATCGTCGATGCATAATAAAAAAAGGGAGAGGCCGATGAATCATGTTGGCTACTAAAAACGATGAAAAAAATACGGAGATTTGTCTTCTACTAAGTACAATGATTAAGAAAAGTTTGCACAAATAGTTCCTACTAAACGGCTTTACCTTTTCTCCTGTACGATATCTTATATTTCCCGACCGATTGAATAAATTATTCGAACGTTTTCAGTATTTCCAGGATTTCCGTCCCCACGAGTGTTCCCGGAAGTGTTTCGACGAATTATTATTTGAGTGCCCGTGGGCGACTTTATCGGTTCGGCCCGCTCTCGACGTATCGCCGCCGTACAGGTCAGGGGCGATCATTGCTCGCGGGGGGGGGGGGATTCGCGGTAAATTCACGGATAAGACAGAGAGTCGCGACAGTACGGCGCGCTGCCGTCTCGTCGGTGCACGATATCTAATGGGCACAGTAATGGCGTGGTTCGTACAGCGAATTCGCAAAGAGGCGAAGTGTATAGCGAGTGCAGCGTCGTCCGCCCCATGCGCGTGCGACAGCTCATGGTGGTCGGAAACCGAGTCGAGGAGTCGCTGGGTGGACGGCGAGGGTCGGAGTCCCCGTGTATTGATTGCACCCCGTCGGATGATTCATGGGACCTCGAGCCGCTGCTACGAGCCATCAACGGCGCGCCACCGCCACCACCTCCGCCTCTGCAATATTCTAAGCGAGTGCACCCCTTCGAGCACGCGGGGGCTTATATCCTGCTGGCAGGCTTGGAATCCCGTGGCCCGACTAGCCGTAGCGCAACCCCACGAGCGGGGGGGGGGGGGAAACACGGGGGTGAGATATCGGGAGCCGTCAGCCGGCTGGCCGTCTGCGACGACGAGCCGCATAGAAACCCGGAGTCCGTCGGAAGCCCACGCTGGCCGACGGGCGAACCAGAGCCAGACGGCCGGGCATTTTCGGCGTATCGACGCTGAACGGAACCTTCGCATCTTTATCTAGTCTGAGAGGGTCGCAACATCCGTGCACAGAGTCCTTCGGAAAGTTCGTCACCGCTTCCTGGTCCATCAAACGCGGGGGGTTTTTTTTTTCTCGGCAGAATTTAGTTTGTACTAGATATTGCTCCAGGCGAATAGGGTGATGTCACCGGTGACCGAACGGCTAAGCCGAGAACAATATCCAGTGACGGAACGCTTTTTTTTTCCATCGGTGACTGTTCACTTACTGGCTACCCTACGAGCCTTCCGCCCTGACTGCAGGATAATAACGATACTCAATTTAAGAGACCGCTCGGAACTCTACCGTGTAACGACTCTATCAGTTACAGCTCTACTGGAATAGAGACTTCCGGGAATATCTCTACCGACTTATGACTTCGTAAATGCCCTTCGCTGGACAATTGTTCTCCGATGGACTCGTCGTTCTCTATTCTGTTTGGAGTTACATCCACCACATTTTTATCCAGAGAATAGAACTGTGGTTATTCCACGCACTCGAAGACAGCGTAGAAACGACCGGTCGACGGAGACCCTCGTCCATGAAAAATTTACACAGCACAATGTATAAGTTTCGAAGCTCAAGGATCGCGTATCCCGTTAACAAGGGAACCCGCAACCGCCGGCGTCGAGCGTGTGTTCCGAAGCTCGATGTTGCGAGACTCCCTCGCTTTCTCTGACTCATTAAACACTCGTCGTACAATCTAGAATTAATCTGGTCACACGCTCCCAGGCCGTTGAGTGTGAGATACTGTATTCGTCGGTGGTAGATGGATAGCGTACAGCGTACAACATAATTGTCATGTTCACGTGCGCGGTTCGAGCGGGAATCATCATCGACGCTCGTGGGAGAACAGGAAATCAATGAGAAGAAAAATTCCCGATCATTCACTCCCATTTTTTTTTTTTGGTTTTTTTTTTGTCTATCCCCGTCGCCTTGGCGCACACGACTCGGCGCGAGTGTCCCTGCGAGCTCGAAGCGTAGGCATGGTAGGCATGAGTCATTGACCACGTGCGGAACGAGACTCTTAGCCAAGGTCTGGGTCTCTTCGGTGCGGCGCGGAGTCTCCCGATAAATTTAGAACTCCCGCACGGAGCCGGAGAGGTTTCCCCAGATACAAATGCCGATACGGCGACAATACAATTGCAGATCCTCGTGTGTTCTATTTGGGGGGGAATTAGCTTGGGCGAAAATATTTGACGAAATACGTGCGCGATGTATCGAGGTAGAAGTCGTGGTCGCGCAGCGCACAACGCGCATGCGCGAATATCCCGGGAATCTTCCCATGAGCCGAACGTTACCCAGGCACGATCGTGCGCTATCTCATTTTCGCTAGTTTACGTATCTCGTAAATACGCGGCTTATCGCTTCCCGTTGCGGGGAAAGCATTTCCTTGCTCGTTGGCGACAAGCTCAAAAGTCCGCGAGAGTTCTTGCCCAGGAACGAGAACTAGCACGCTACGGTATTGACGCAGCACAGTGGAAAAATAACGACGAGTGGCGTAACGATTAACTTTACTGTACAGTAGAGAGCTCCGAAAATTCGATCGAGAGAACCCGTCGAAAAAATTAATTAGAAATAATAATAATAATAATAATAATAATAATAATAATAATAATAATGCATCGTTAATTAACGATTCGAGAGAAGTGGGGCTGAAAATGCCAACAGGAATGAAAGAGTAAAGTTGAAGAGTACAAAGTTACAAAAAGGGGTAAGGAAAAAAAAGGCGTGCAAGAGGTCTAATGGTAAAGTTTTCCAGAGCGAGTTTGCGAAGCCCGAGGAGGGGGGGGGGGGGGGGGAGGATCGAACGTCGGGACTGTGGTGGAATCGCTGAAAAATCTGGTTCCCCGTTAGAAATCGAACTGTCGAGGGGGACTGGCAGTTCTCATCTCGTTTGCACGAGGAAGCTTCGAAGTGAAGATTCGCCGGTGGATTTTCTCTCCAGATTTCTCTCAGCTTCTCTCTCTCTCACTCTCCTCGTCGAACAAAACCGAGCCCCGACGGGCATGCTCAATTGGCGAATCCAATTTGCCGTAACTAATATTACGAATGCAGGAGGAACGGAGGGCAGACGCACGGAGCCGATCGACTCCCGGTCAGCGTCGGAGAGAACGATCGGCACGAGAAACGGATATCTGCCTCTCCTTCCCCCCCCCCCCCCCCCGCTTTCCTACTACTATCCCCGGCTCATCGATAATCGCGTTAAGAGGTGAGTCACGTGCGATTCCGTGGTCGAGAGAGAGACGATATAGAGGAGCGAAAGACGAAGAAGGATGGGATCGAAAAAAAAAAATAAATAAAAAAATAAAACTGTCTACGGATGCCGCGGCACTGTGCGACTACGTTACACGCGCGCGTTACTTAGACCGCCAGCTGGACGACGAGGTTCGTGACCGCGTTTTATAGTTCCTTCGCCGTTTCGATGAATTTAAAGTCGCGGCTTCGAGCCCTTTCTATGAATAATTTAGAGATAGGGTAATTCCGTTTCTTTTTTTTTTTCTTCATCTCTCGGACTTGTAATTTTGTTTTGAATTTTAGTGACTCGTGGCAGGCGCAGAGGCTGAAAGGCTGTGCCACAGGAAGATCGCGGGGTAAGGCTTCGGTAATCGATCGATTATCCACCGCAACCGGCTCTCCGCTTTACCCTCGCCAGAATTAAAGAGCTCCCGTCGCCGTGATGGCGATCGTCTGTTTCACGCTACACCGTGAAATCCGGCTGGATATCTGCATCGGCTGCACCTGCTAACAAAGCGGGTCCCCGGTCACTCAATATTTTTAGAAAATTTCGCACAGCTGCCTCGCGAGGACGGACCGAGTCGATGGCTGCGCTGCGTTACCACGAGGAGCCTGCGATATCGCCAAGGTATTAAAAAGGAATACGTGCGAGCGACGAAAAGAAAGCACAAAATAATAAAAGAGAAAAAATAAAATAAATGAGACAGCGTTTAACCGAAGAATTTGTCTGGAGTTCCGAACGTCCTCGATGACTAGGTTTATATCTTAATTAATATTCATGATCACCTTCGGTTCCCCGAGAGCCACTCACGGTCACGAATCAAACTGGAATCGTCACAACGAAACAATACGTGCTGGTACAATAGTAAAAAATCTACGATCTTTCGGTTGGAGAAAAAAGAAGAAATATATATATATATATATGCATACATATATATATATATAAATATATATATAATATACAGAATAATTCTCTTGGTTCCGTCGACAATTTTTTTTAAGTTTACAGGCATTATTACTCTTTCATCGCTCTGGAGCATGTAATAAAAGGCTCGCGATGTACGATTAATCGGCCGCCTGTCGTCGCGATAAGTTCCCTCTCCGCGGCCCCCTCTCGACGAACGAGTTTCATCGTCGCCCCCCTCGTTGCCAAAGTCTCGGCCATATTACCCGGCGGCTATACGCGCGGATAATATTGAGAGGCTTTGACGCGATCGATAAAACGCGTACACCGTACGCGCCGAAAGCGTTGTCTTTCGAATCACGCGCGAAGACTCGCGGAAGCGGAGACAGCCGAGAAAGAGCCCGGAGAGAGAGTTCGGGAAAGTGCGAGAGGAAACGAATACTCGCGGGCAGGCGACCGAGAGGCTATTTTTATAATTCCCAGCGATGCAAGGCTTTTCGCCCTCGCTCTTTTTCACCCTCCATTTCACCCCTTGCCGTTACCTCGAAAATAGCTGTAGAGGAGACAAAGAGATTTAGCGGCCGAGCGAGAGATAATTTATTTCATTCTGTGGACGAAATTTTCTAGTCGTTGCAAATTTCGCTCCTGAACTCAAATTTATTGCAACAAATAATTGCATAGCCAAACAAATTAATTAATAACCAAACGGGTAATTCAATAATCAAACAAACAATTGAATAACCAAACAGATAATTGAATAACCAAACAAATAATTGAATATCCAAACAAATAATTAAATAACCAAACGAATAATTGAATAACCAAACAAATAATTCAAAAAGATCTTTCGAAAAGTGTATCCTGACTTCTCATCGGCATAGCGCGGGAAACACGAGTGAAGTTCGAATGCGTGCAATACACACACAGTAAGTGCTGGATAACCAACATCTGGCCGCAGCACTCAAGGCCGGCCAATCAACTCGATGTATACTATATCGCGCTATGCAAACGTGTAACAGACATACTGTAGCTAGGTAGCGTGTATATGCGAGCGCGAATCCGCGCGAGACGGATGCAGGGTTACACACTAACCGTCAGCGAAACAGCGGGAGCCAGTCGTCATATCCAAGGCCGCGCGGGCGACTTCGCTGCCGTTCGATGTGTTATTTATAACTTTATTACGAGGGCGTACGGGGAAGGTCCGGCGGGCCGGGGAGTAAAACTTCGAGAGTCGAAGTACGAAGGGCAAAAATGAATAACGAAACGAGGAGGAGGAAGGTGCGGGGTACAAAAAAAAAAAAAAAAAAAAAATGCAAAGCGGTAGAAGGGCAGAGGGTCAGGTGTTTAAAAATGGAAGCAAGGTCGAGTGGAGGCCCGGCGGTTCGTCGGAGAGTGAAGAGTGAAGGAGGAAGGTAAGAGAGGGAGGCCGACGAGACTCGACGCTAGAGTGAACCTTGTTTTCTCCGTCGCTTCGTCGGCTGGAAATATGGAAAAGGCGTAGGCGAGATGGTTCTTATTCTGTTTTTTTTTTTGTTTTGTTGTGTTTTCTCTGCTTATCGCGTTGCTGCCTCGTCTGCTTCGTCGCCGCGACTCTCCGGCCTATGGAAAACCGGTCGCCGGGAATATCTCCAAGCCGCTTCGTCCATCACTTCTCGTTCTCAATGTACCCACGATTATATTTTATTTTTCACATTCAAGATAAAAAAAAAAAATCTTCATTCAACGACTACTTTCCGGTGATGCGCACTCGGGCATTTTTTTTTGTACCGACGTTTCTTCGTCCGTAAAGGAGCGACAGTGAGCAACGTGCGCTTATATTTTTCGAGAAAGTTCTCGCAGAGATCGACGCACCGCTCTCTTTGTCTTTCGTGTGCACCGAAACGACGAAGCGCAGGGAAGTCGAAGTGGTGGAAGTGAAGTGGAGGAAGCCGAAGCGGTGACACGCGCAGCCCCTCGCCCCGCCGGTTCGCCAACACAGGAAGAGAGTGTCACCGTGCAGAACGATGATTCACGAAACCGTCATTACTGCCACTTCTCCGTTCATATCGTGACCACCACTCGTAGCGATTGTCACGGCAGTAGGTGGCTCGCGAGACCGCGCAGATGCGCGCAAGTGTATTCGTATCCGCGACTCCGAGCTGGGTCAATGACTAAGGTTACTCGCCGCGCTCGGATCAAGCGTACTTTCTTCCATGCGCTTCCGGCCCCCTCGATCGAATCAACGGACGCTCGGCGAGCGGATCTGGCACACATGAATTTCTTATTATCGGTACGGCGTTTCGCTTGAGCGAGCGACCCGCTAGATGTTACGAGATCAAGGAGAAAAGCAGATGTTTAATACACAGGATCTACGGATTGCCATCCATGTATTACATGGACATTAGTGCCTTCGCGGCTGACGAGGTATAGAGAGGGGAAAAATAAAACGAGGTTGTTGAATCCTGATTTCCCAAGACTATTGCCTAGGGGACCGAGAAGCCGAGGATAAAATGAGAAAGTAAGAAAAATGACATGGCAAGGAAAAATAAACACAAGGTACCCCATCACGGAGCAGACGTTTCGGCATCGTCGTCGTCTCCCGTCCAGATTGAGAGAGCGACGATCGAGCCTCGTGTGAATTCCAACGAAAATGGGAGAAAATGAGAGACCCCGAAAAATCGTCCCCGTTGCCACCCTGCACGGTGTAAGCACCTTGCGAAGAGCGGTTCGCGATACGCACATGAAAGGTGCGCGTGGTCTCGATATCGCGATTCCGGTATTCCTTGGCTTCTTCGCCGGTGTATTATTACCGCAGGAAAGGTGGCCAATGGGCCGAAGTTTCGAGGTGCACGGAACACAGTCCGATCGGGTCTCGACAACTTTACAGTACACGGATAACGAACGACGGCGAGGAGTAATTAATAAAAAAAATAAAAAAATAAAAATAAAAAAAAAAAAAACTGGAACACGGGCCATGTTTCATGGCCCAGAAAGCCAACCCGAAAGAGAACCCCCAAACCTTTCTCCCTCGAGTCATTACCTAATCTTGTTCACCTTCGGAGCTTCTCGAAACGAGAATATCTGTGTCGAATGAATATTCTCTCGTCGGGACCGTCCGAGAATAAAGAACTACTCGGCCCAACAGATTCGTATAATATAATTCAATCGAAAAAAAAAAAAAAAAACGAATACCATAGAGAGGAAATATTAAATGCGGAGGAGTCGCCGCTCTCTCTCTCTACCGACTCTCCGCAGAGATTCGGTCGCGAGAAAGGAGCGAAAAGAAATGAGAACTAACCATCTTCGCGACGAAGATAAGACCGTTAATTCGATACTTCCTGCTCGGCGCGCAACGAGAAGCTTTGCTTACTCTATGTCGACCGGCTTTACTCCTCAATTAATATTTCCTCGAGTTTATATTTCGCCGACATTGCAAGAACGCTAATATATATGTGTGTATATATATACATACATATATATATATATATATTTATTTATTTATTTATTTATTTATTTATTTTTCTTCGAGTCACTGGAACATCGTTTCTCCAGGTATCGAAAAGAATCTCGTGCCGTGCATTCTCGATATCGCGCGAGGATGAGAAGGAATATTACAGCGCAGAAAGTATCTGAGCTGGCGGGAACGCGAGAGCCGAGCAGGATCAACCGGTTTCTCTCGATGGTTCTCGGACCGTTCACGAAACGCCTTAATTACCCGAAGCCGAGGTGGAAGGTGAAGAAGAACGAGGGAAGTCCGTCCGTGTAGGCAAAAATTTTTCGACTTGTGACTACCGCGAGTTGGTTTCGCCTTCGAGCGCTCTTACACAGATACGGATAAACTCGAGTGATTTCACCGGGGGAGAACGAGGGACGCGCCATGAAACGCAGTTTCCAGAACTCGCGGCGCAATTTACCGTTTCTTGCTACTCCGTCGTTCACCGTTTTTCTTCCCTCGTTACGGACATTAACCGTCGAAAAGCGATCGCGGAAAAGAAAATATACACAGATCTATGCGGGAGCGCCTGCGCACAAACCGCGTCGCTGCAACGTATTCCAGCAACTTCGTCGTACCTTTGCCTTTAACTCGAGCGGTTACCTCACCGAAGAAAGGAAACCGGTAGGGAAAAGACAAATAGAGAGATAAGACCGGAATGAGAATAAACAAACAGAGAGAAATAATTAAGAAAAAGCGAAAAGCCGAGAGGGAAGAAAAATAAACCATTGCACTCTTGTATGCCGGTATATGACTCACTCTCAGCAAACTCGACGAAGAGGCATAAGCAGTGCACGAGAGCGCTCGGAGAAACAGGCCGGCGCGAGAGATAATCGATCTGCCTGACGGTCTTTTGTACGGTCTGTTGATGGAGTATACGCTGCCGTTCGTATTACAGCTGCTCCAGCCAGCATACACGGCCGAAGTTCTGTACTTTCAATAAACCAAGGACTCTGTGTCGAATTCCAACGGCGATCGAAGATTGTCAATAGAGGCGAACGGAGAGTAATTGATGCAATCGATAAACCCTCCCCTATTGCTTTTACGTTCGAACTTACCCTCAGCGGTTCGTGTCAATTAATCGTGTATCCGTTCGATTAATTTCCATCTATAAATGAAAAGTCCCGGAGACCCCTGCGGGTCCATCGTCGACTATCGAAATGCCACACGGAAACTGCCATTTATTTATTCCGAACTTAGACATTTAAATGTGTGGACGTTTAACGAATATTTCTTGTCCATGAACGTCAAGCACTATTTCTCATCAACTTAGCAATCTTTTTTTAGTGAAAAGTACAGTTCTTGGACCCTGAGAAATGATAAAACTAACGCGAAGGAAAGAAGAATGGTGAGCCTTGGCGGAGAGATGTTTGTTAAATGTACGAGCCTTGTTTTAACGCGTATCCCGAGGCAACAGAAGCCGCAACACGCCGACTGGCGGGAACGTTTTCCGTTCGTCATCGCCCGGCGCTGCTGTCTCGCCCGGTCTCTGTTCCTCGTCGTCGTCTCGTAAACATCTCGACCTTAACCTTCGGTGTAACGCGTCGGTGACCGAGTGTGCGTCGACTGTCGCGACTGTGTGCGCTGGATAAAGGACAGTGAGAGACGAGGGAATCCGAGAGAACTATTTTGAGGTCTCGGGGCGGAGCGATCTAAGCCAGACGCCCGGTGCGGAGCCCTCGGGAAAGCTGAGCGGTGAATGCCTCCGTCTCCGGGTACGGCACGGCGCTGCGGTGTACACACTAACTAGACCCTACTAGAGTATGCATCGCTGGACGAGCTAAAGCCCGTTTCGCCGCTCGGTCTAATCTTGACACGTTATACCCGACAACGACGACGACGACGACGACGACGACGACGAAGACGAGCAGTTGATCGAGTTAAACCGGAGGACAAAGACGCGCAAGTGCCGTTCCATAATCGCCTCATTGTACTTGGACAACAGTCGGCCGTTTATCCACTCGTGGCGTTCGCCACGACGGAGTGACTGCTATAACTGCGACGTTGGAGCCGAGAAGCTGGGAGGGAGAGCGAGGAGCTTCGGAAAAAAAAAAAAAAAAAAAAAAAAACTGAAAAAAAGTGCGTTTGCACGGACGCGTTGCACATGCGCGTCCCACGAGCGAGCGGCCGAGTCCTCGTGGCCCACGCGACCCACGTACGTTCGGAAATAGCAAGGCTCCACATCCCCCGCTCGTCGGCGATTCCTCGAGGCAGATTCGTCCCAATGATTTTCGTCGTGATGCGATGTGGGTGGGAACAATTATGAAATAATCGCGGATAAAGGATAGGCCCGACGGTGAGCCCGTACCCGAGGGAAGGAAGCCGAGGGGGGTCGACGATCCACGGCGAACCGGAAGTGAACCGAAAAAGAATAACAAGGAAACCGAACGGGGAATAATAAAAACTGGCCTGAGCTCACATCTTCCTTTCGGCTCTTATATCTCGAGCGTACGGCAAGAATGATTCTTATCTTTGGACTAATATTTACGCAATCCCGGTGCTTCTGTAAATCCACCGGGGGGGACTCTCGGATAAACGCCTCGGGTTTATGGCTCTCTAGACGGGATGTTCCAGGGCTCGCGCGACTCTGTTTATCCTCGCGTCTCTCCGGGCACGAGTCTCTCGCCGGCGAACCGTGGAATCCGATGATCGCAGAGTGACGATCTTTTTTTAAATCCCCCCGATCTAATTTCCACGCCGGAGGCATAAATCGTGCCAGTTCGGCTGATCGATAAGTTGGCAACCGGTGTATTCTCGGCTCGACGACGAAAATCGTTCGGTATCGTTGTGTCAAGCCCGGGCGGATTATTTTTCGCCGCTGTCCGCTATCCGACTGTGCGCGAAATAATGAAGAGCCTCTCAGCGCCGGGACTATAGGTCAAACGAAAATAAACAAAGGAAACCGGGCGCGATATAGAAGCGCGAAAGAGGGCAGCGATACAGAGGAGAGAAATAATTGAGTGAGTGCGTAGCCCACCCACCGGCTGAACTCTATCTCCGTGAATTATCAAAGTTCCTCATCGCAAGCGTATAACATCCGTATGCAACTGGGTTTGGGGCAGGGATATCTCGATCGCTGACGCGGACATCACGCGAGAAAGAGCGTCGACGTGCGAGCGACTGGAGCGAACGCTTCCGGTGCGGCGTCATAGAATGGAAGGACACGTACCGTGCAAACTCATTTACCATTATAATATCATAATGCGGGTCATCCTGTTGTGGATTGCAGCGACGAGTCACATAACTCGCGCCGGTTCCATTTTCATTATTCCAGCCGGTACCGAGTCGACGATCAAACTAATTTTCATCTTTTTGTGTTTTTTTTTCCTCGTCACATATTTTCCGATCCCATCGGACGATAACACAGATAAAGCATAAATGCGCAGTTGGAGATCTGTAATAGTGACTGGCACGTTGGATGCCGGGAAGAGAATAGGAAGAAACTGGCGCGCGCATGCGCGTATCGCTAACGGAACAGGGAGATCGCATTAGTTGCGCCAATTAACGTAATTAACTGCAATTAATTAGAGGCCAAGAGGTTGGTGCACGCTGTCCTCTTTACTGGCTCGGCCGGCGGCCACTCGGGAAGAACAACCACCAGAAGCACACCCCAGAAGCACAACGTGCCGCGGCTGCTGCGAGCACGGTGCGAACATCTTTCCGTGAGCTCGCAGCGTGCACGGCGCTGCGTCCTCTCTTCACGTTCTCAGTGCTCTCACTGTTTGACTCTGCATGCGCGGCAGGCTAATTAACCGACGGTACGGAGCATCGCCGGTATCGACCACGAGGATTGCTTTGAATTTGAATTAAATGTACCAGTGCCTGGCAATCCTCTTTAACCCTTTACATGTCACTGGAGAATCACCTCCGACGCCCGCAGTGACGCCTCATCCACATCGCCCGAACGATAAAGCGTTAAAAGTGAACCGGTGCCGCAAGTATACCGGTAAATTATGTTCAACTAGCCGATACAGCTAACGGTTACCGACAACCACTGAAACTGCTCATTTTTAATACGAACAGTTGTCTGCAGTTTGATAATTTGTAAAATATAGTGTAACACACGTAGTTCTTAAAAATTTTCTTTCTGGAAATAATCCGACCCGAGTGATTAGAATTTTAATGGAAATAATATTTATATTGAAAGATGTGGTGTTAATATAATCAGTAAAATAGCGGTTAAGTGTCGGGAAATATGGGTGGGCAAAGTAAAAAAAAAAAAAGTAAATAAGCGAGTGGAAAGGTTGAGAGCCCCTGCGCTAATCCATTATGTAGCTGCCGTTCGTTCCTCCGGAGTCATCCAGAGAAAGACGGAAGGAAAATACGAATGTAGGAACTGCTACAGAGGGCAAAAGAGTGAAGCGTACAACGAGCGAGTTTCGAGAACCGAGTCCAGAACTCTCTCGCGAGGTGTATAACGAGCTAGCGTACCGGAGAGAGGTGTGTGTGTGTGTGTGTGTGTGTGTGTGTGTGTGTGTGTGTGTGTGTGTGTGAACCAACGCAGCGATATATAGTCGAGCGGTAAGGCTCTTCTGGCGCTGTGCGCACACCCAGAAGCATTTCGCGTCACGGTTCACGAAGTGAGAAACCTGAATAGGAAGAGGGTAGAGAAGAGGCCTCGTCTACAATGTACGAAATACTAGAATTGTTCAACGTTGCGTAGCTGTATCGGTACCCGGAGTCGCTGCCGGTCCTCTTCGCCACTCGTCGTCTATGCGGAAGATGTGGTACACGGGGGGGGGGATGTATAACGAGCGAATGCCGGAATCGCGGAAGCGAGGCTACCAGGAAACCTGTGTGGAAACGTAGCAAAAACGGAAGTGGAGTCAGAGCGGTAGACGAGGACTGGGAACCCCCCCGAGTACAATTCTCCAAATACACGTTGGCAGTATCGCCGAGAACCTGACTCGTCTCGTACCATCTTATTTTCCTTGGTTCTGTGTATAGCTCGAAAAGCTCCCGGGACCTCGACGAGAAACGCGAATATTATTTCAACCACTCGAGAGATTGGGAAAACAGGCATCGACTGACATGAAGTGTACAAATGAAGATTATTATTATTATTATTATTATTATTATATTAGTTAAAAAGAAGTAATTGAACGTACGATGACTAGAGGTGGAAAATAAAGAAGGAAACTTCGAACTGTGAACTCTGAATCTGCGTGTACCAAACCCTCGCCGCAAAACGAGAGAGAGAGAGCGAGCCTAGAAGGGGGAGAGTTAGCGCGTGGAATGCGGGGGAGAAAGAACGAGGGAGAGAAAAAAAAAGCGAGTGAGAGAACGGGAAAGGCGTATGGAGTAGGGCACGGATGGTGAACAGCTGCCCGAGCAATGGCGTGGCGCACTCTCGGGCAGTTATGGTTTTGTATGCGTGCCCCCATAACCCCCATGCCACTGGCGAGCCATCGGTGCTTCCTCCACCCCCTCTGGTCAAATAAAGAGCCGCGATACTTGTCCCGTTTCTATCGTACGAATCGTCGTTCTACGCACGCCTGGCGGCAAAAATATCCACGCGTTCACGAGAGAACGATGAAGCGAGGAGGGTAATCTGTAAGGTTCGATCGAGCCGAAAATCTCTTTTCTATTATACTCCGAGTGAGGCGAGGAGAATTTCGCGTCGGCTTTATTGTGCAATAGGTGCTAGTGCGTCTGCCGAACTGCAGAGAAAGATGCGCAGTCTGGGCATTGGACAGCAAAGTAAATAAAAAGGGGCAAGACGGACTGTCTTGACCAACAATGAAGCACAACAAGGTCCGCTTTGCCTCGTTCTCATCTGCACAGAAATGAGGAGGAGTCCTATGGAGAAGGGATATTTCGTCCATAAAAAAAAAAAAAAAAAAATGTCTGGAACGTGTATCGGACGTTCAGCGCCTTTTCCCGGAACGATTGGAGAATCGCGGCTACACTCCGTATCGTATAATAACTCGAATCGATGACCGAACGATGTTGGCCCGTCGAGGAATCGCAGTCTCCGAGGATCAAAGTGTTATTGCAGACAAACAAGTTTCTCCGTCCCGTTGGATGGTTCAATGTTGAATTCGTTCCGAGAACCAATTAATACGCCCGTCGATCTTCGTGCTACGACGTCGGTGTGGTATCCGACTATCGCCGAGCGAGACGACGCTGGTCCTTCGAAGCGAAAAGGGTTAAAAAAAAAAAGTACCAAACGGGAATAGATCTTCGGAATTGTCGAAACCTCGTCCCACAAACACTTCCTTGGGGAAAGATAACTGTGAAGTTGTTGCTGCATCGATGCTTCGTCCTCCCTCATCCTTGCACGCCTAGTTTCCGCTTTCCATGCAGTTGGCTCTATAACTGTAGTTTCATCCATTGTTTTCGAGTATTTGTATTTTTCATCTAGAGCTCGGGCGATACTCGACGATTTTCGTCGCGACAAGAGCGGGGGAAACGAGTGCGAAGACGCCTCGGCGAAAACACACATTATCAAGGCTCTCCGCGCGGATAACGTTCCCGACTGTTTTCTATCACCCAGGCCATTCTCGGTCGTTTCAGTTGACTTTGAGATATCTTGTGACCCCGAGGATCACGCGGGTGCCGTGGTAACTTTGCCGCGCGCCTTCCTCCGCCCCTTTCCGCTTCAGTGGCAAAGCTTCTCGTGCCGCTCATCAACAAAAACACTCTTCTTGCAGCAGCGTCGATCCTCTCGAACGCGCGCTCCCGTTTCCCCGACGTTTTCCCGCGTATGGCGATAAAAGTGGCGACCAAGCGGGAACAAAGGAAAAAAAAAGCCGCATCGGATGTGACCGCTCACATTCCAATACGACGCTAAACTCTCCACAGCATTCTACGACGTATCTATACTGATTGTTCCATTATGCCGGCAGCGAAAATTCGTGATTGAAAGGGGGACAGAAAAAAAAAAAAAAATTTGTATCAATCATTGAACCGAACTCTCAGCCTTTTCTTGTGAAGATGGATACATAGTACTAAGTGAGGGTGATGTAAGAGCCGAGGGAGAAGAATAATGAACGAAGAGGGCGGGGACAAAAGCAGAGAGCGGAGAAAAGGGGCCGTAAAAAAGAAACGAGAGCACCGGGAGGAAGGTCGTTTGGGGGAAAAAACGAGAAAAACAAAAAATCTCGGGAAAACGTTGACGCGCTTTTAGAAGACTCTTCTATTCTACTATAAGACATATAGTACGTAGACCGTGCCCCGGAATAGTGAACCCTTGTTGCAGACCCAGAGTACCTTTTCCTGTACGCACGTAACGCTCTGCCTTTTTTGTCGCGCTCTTTCGCCTCCCTTGGCACCGACGTAGAGCTCTATTTTTTCTCGAACAAATTTTTCGCGCGGTAAAAACCAGGAAGTTACTTTTATTTTTGAGCGTAACGGAAATGAAAAAAAAAGTATTTTTATTATTACTTTTTCTATTACCAATGTCCCCCCTTGACTCTGGAACAAAACATTCTTGGATAATTCTTAATCTCATAGTGACCAAAATAAACAACGAAGACGATATCTCGGCCGAGGGAGTACAGGGTGAAATGAAGTCGGTGCGGGATGAAGAGGGACGAGAGGGATTCCGCTATAGGCGGGAAAGAAGCACGGCCGTGCAAAAAGGTAAGAACGCGTTCTCGGTCGTTGTTTTTTTTTTCCTTTCTTTTTCTTTTTAATCGCAAGCGGGTAACATTGTTGTAACACGAGAAGATACCATGCCGCACACTTGACGACAAAGAACGAAGACCGAGAGAAGACTGTGCGACCGGCTGGAATAAAATCACTTTCGCGGCACATGATCGAACCGCGATAAAGCAAAGTACAGTCAGTCTCTAAAAGTTACATCGCCTCTGGACTGAATTTAAGTAAAAAAAAAATAAAATAAAATAAAAAGTTCCATCTAAGCAGGAGATTTTCTAGGCTGACTGATTCAGCAGTTATCGCGTAACAGTCGAAAATGCGTAAGCAATTATCATACGAGAATTCGTCGAAATGTTTTCGTATTCTTACAGGGAAAGGGAGTACCCGAAGGGCTCGAGGAACGAACCCAGCGATGCAAAAATTTCGTGACGCGTCTATAGAGAGATGCTCGAAGAGTGTTATACGAGAGAGGCCCGGTATATAAGTTCAAGAGGCAAGTGTGCGTGCGTGCGCGGGCGCGTGGTGTGTCGTGTGGGGGAGAAGTCGAAGACACACGGCGAAAGAAAAATAAGAATAATCAGAAAGGGGATAAGGAGTGGCAGAAGAGAATAAAAGAGGAGGCGATATCGCGTTTCGTTGGGGGCGAAAGGAGGATCGCGCGAGAGAGGGAGCGTGGTAGCAGCAGCGGCAGTACAGTATATACTAGCAGTCGACTCCCGGGGCCGGAGATCTTCTTCTTGTCCCCACGTTAATTTCAGACGATCCAGTACCTTATAACATTGGGCGGGCGCGCGCGCGCGCGACCGAGCGCTGCGTTACAACCGACGAGGACTAAGCCGAGTTCGGTCGGGAGAGAGAGAGAGAGAGAGAGGACAAGATAAAATAACCGGGATGGAGAATCGAAACGGGGAGGAACGAAGAGAGACGAGAGGATCGAGCGCGCGCGCCTGCCGGGGCCTTGGGTGCGGAGAAGAGAAGAGACGACGCCCGCAACCTCCGTCCGCGTGTCCGCCACAGAGGAGAACCAGTTCTCGCGTTAAATGGACGGTTCTCACGCATCGAAGAACGCCTCGAACTCTCCTACGATAATTACACGGACGAAGGGAGAATACGAGAAGTCGCTCGAGTGCTATGAGCACCACTGGACAACACGAAAGTTTTTTTTTCTTTTTTTTCTTTCTTTCTTTTCAGTCCCCGTTGCGGCAACTGCTGCTGCTGCCGCTGACTCGATGTGGTATAATGTACATGACCGGCACACTCACACGCACACTCGGCCGCAAGGGTACCAACCCGGAGAACTAATAATGAATTTACTTTCTATTCGATTGAATATACATATATATATATTTTTCTTTCCTCTTGCGAGTGACGCTTCGGATGGACGAAGACGCGAATTATTTAAGTTCCTGCGACGGGAAAAACATGGAAACCGACTTAGACAGGTCAATCGAGCGATTAAAAATAAAAATAAATTATTCGCGAGCGAGCTTCTGTGTAACACTAAGATAAACGATTGACAGTCATTGATGCGGAATGCCCGATTACAATTATTCATTGGGTGTATGAATAGTCAGTCTTAATTCGAGAGACAGAAATGTTGACTCAACGATACTACTGGGAAATTTATTTATCGTGTATCATTAATTACTCGAGCAACGTTGCGATAATTGTCCGTGACAAATTCGCGGACCGAGCTCGGAAGTGGAAACCGCTGTGTACATTGTCGCGAGCTGTTTGAAACGCGATACAAAGAATTGAGATTGGACAGAACGACACGATTCCCTGTCGAGAGAATGTTTCTTGATTCCTTCTCGACCCTGCAGCAGTGCGAAGAAATATCGACCGCGAAGCGACCGCAAATAACGAGAGGCCCGGCGAACTCATAGATCGAACGCTGCGTCACTTCCGGTCGTATTTTTTTTATTTTTTAAATTTACTACTCCCGATCCCGTTAGGATTTCTGAAGAGCGAACGCTCGGGCATCGCTCCCTCCTGCTTCAACAAAACATATCGGTGACATCGCTACAAACGAGTTTTCAAAGTCTCGAACGAACGTACTTCTCTACCGCAATATCAATCGAGCTATCGAGCGGTTCGTGGCTCGCGAATACCTGTAGCTGTACCGCAACGGACCCCAGTCTACACTCCACAGCCACGGATAATTATCGTAGAATTATTTATGGAGCCTAAAAAAAACAGAGTACGGAATCACGAACATTTTTTTTTATCTATATGTCCCAAACTATTTGGCTGGAGCTGAAGTTGATATAGCAAAAAATGTAGAATACAGAATACCGGCGAAAATCCCGACCGAAAAAAGTGAGGCAACGAAGATGGAGTCACGAACTTCGAGAGAGCAGCGAGCGTACACCTACCTACCTCTCTCTTTCTCTCTCTCTCTCTCTCTCTCTCTCTCGCACCCTCGAATAGGAACCGGAACTCCCGAGAACCGTGCGCAGAATCGGCTATTCGACTGCACGGGTCCGGTCTTGCATACGAATCGAACAACTGCGCGATCAAGTCCCGAGTACTCGTACGCCTCTGCCTGAAATCGACGAGCTCGTCGTTCCGAGGTTATCGCCGAGCCATTGATTTCACTTTACAGCCGAATATAAAGCTCGATACAAAGGGACATTGCGGGGTTTACCAGAAAGTCATTGCGATTGTGCGATACTTCGAGGTCTCGTAAACGACAAACTTGTATCATTGTCGAAAGAATTATCCTCGTTTACGAGACAGTACGAATTCGTCTCGAACTATCTTGCAGCTGAGAGTACACACGCTATATACAATTATCATACGACATTGGATCCGATTCCTACCGAGAATTATTGCATATAATGTCTGATTAAGCAGTGTATAACAAATAATCTCCGAAGCTAATTACAACTCTGAGGCAGATGTAATTAGCAGTGCGATAATAAAAATTATATTACAAACATAGATGAAAAGTAACGAAACACGACGTGTCCGATTTTAACCGGGACTAAGACTGTAAGAATCGGTTGTAACAAGCACGTTCGGCAATAATTTTCAACTAAATGAAGTCCGAGGTCCCCGAATGTAGTTCCTAATCGAAGAATCGTGTGCCATTAAAATGTGCACGATTTTTTCTCACGAGGATTTATAACAATCCGATAAAATAACGTACCGTTTCAAGGTTATGGCGTTTGCCGGACGAAAGCCCCATGCAATTCGGTAGACACGCCTATTCTCACGAGCCCAGGATAATTGCCGGAGGGATTTCGCCCGGGGAATGACGCGACGCCGAAGGTAATTCGACAACTTTTTCGGACCCGATAAACGTATCTACGAGAGGTTACGGCAATATTGTCACGAGACGCTTGTGAAGATCGAATATAGCAAGGATTTTTCGTACATATTCGTGACCCATCCACGTGCACCGTACGGGAAAAATTTCGCACGAACCGGCGTCTGGAGCTGACACGCCATTCGCATGATTCCCCGTTACGATTAAAGTACTATAATTTTGGGGCGAATTGTCGACCGGTCGTGGAGAATAATTCATCTGACATAAGTGTAAGTTTCGTACTCACTTTCGGAGACAAGATGTACCCAGGAAAACCGTGGAAAACACTGACGGATAAACACTTTTTAGCAACACGGGGATCACTTGCACTCGACTGCCGGGTACTACGCGTTTGGTGCGCAAACTCATCGTTGGCTTCGCGTCCGACGCGCTGATGTCGCCATCTTGCGACCAATAATATGGCTTCTCCACGCTGGGAGCAGCGCGGCGATTTTGAGGGTGTTTATATGAAAAGCGTTAAACGTCAGGCTACATTCACTAACAGGTGAATGTCACCTGGTAACTCATACAATCGCACAATTGCCGCAAAAATTGTCAGGTCGAAGGCACTAATAATCGATTCCAAAAAAAAAGTTCACGGGGATCGAATTACGCAGCTTGAGAGAAAATATATATTTGAAAATTGATGCCGAGAACGAAAGAGCTTTTCACGATCAATTATGACAATTAGTCCTGACACGATTTGAAATGGTACAAAGTTTTGGCTTATCGAGAACACGAGTAATTTACTTGCAGCGTTCTGTCTTTTCAATTGCAAATTCCGCATACGTCAATTCCACGAGCTTACAAAACGAGAGAAACGGACTGCCAACTTACCGGAAGCTATTTGCCGCGAACTTCACTGACGCTCTGATTCATCTATCCGAGCGTTGCAAATTCGAGGGGCAGCACCATCTCGTCGTTGCGTTTCCCCACCTGACTCTACGGGGTTTTGAAAAAGGAAATAGAAACAAAACAAAAAAATTCAAAGTTGGCACAATTTTTATTTTCACAATCACAATTTTTATTCAAGTTATCACAATTTTTATTCACCTCCAATTAATGACAGGTATAAGTCTAAAACATAGCCACGCCATCCAAACAGAGGAGCGTGCATTGAAGAAGAAAATAGAGCAACAGAAAAAAAAACCAGTCTTCAAAGTCGGCGTGGTTTATCACAGTTTGTATTCACCACTAGTTAACGACAGGTACATGACAAAAACGGAGCCATACATTCCAACGAAAGGCCCAAACATAAATAATTGCAGGACAAAATCATTTGCACCACCTAATCATGTGTTCACAGCTCCAACCGGCATTAACGAGATTTCTATGTTTGGTAGAATTGGCTTCCCAGCCAATGACATAGCTCGTATCACCAGCTTGTACGATTATCCATTGTGCATTAAGGGTGGATAGAAATTGTGATAAACAACGCCGTTGATTGGTGGAAGCTCGGTTCTAGACCTCCCCATTGGTGGTGGCAAGCGTGTGCAGAATCGATTTATGAAGAAACGGTGGGCTGCTTGATGGAACTATCGACCTGTTACGAATCCAGTGGCAGCACTGTCCGGTCGTTGCCTTCCCCCACCTGGCTCTTCCGAGCCAATGACATGGCTCGTATCGCCAGCTTGTAACGGTTACCCGTCGTGCATTATTTCAAAGTGATATCCGTTGTGCTATGGTCGTTCAAGCGAAGCTTCGCACGAAAAGGTTCATCAATTCACACGAAAAATGAATCATCAAGACCACTACAAAAAGAAACCTGCCGGCTTTTACGATGCAAACAACGGTCGGTTGATACGTGCTGGAAGGCAAGAAGAACGAAGACGAGATAACCGGGCACAATATTTCGCGCGACATCGGGATGTTTCTGGAGATGCCGAAGGTATGTATTCTCACAGCGCGGGATGATGCCCCTCCATCTTGCTTCTCTACCAACTATTACAAATTGGTATCAAATCGTAAGCGTCATAAGATATTAGAGAAGAAATTTTTTTCTTTGTATAACGCAATGGAACTTTTTCGCTTTTGCAGAAGCTCGAACCTCCAGACGATCCGATTTAAACGCGAGGCTCCGTCGATGGAAAGAGGAGCGTGCATTGAAGAAAAAAATAGAGCAACAAAAAAAGAAACCGGTCTTCAAAGTCGGCGTGGTTCACCACAATTTTTATTCACCACCAGTTACTGACAGGTACACGACTAAAACACAGCCATGCATGCCAAAGAAAGGCCGAAATGTAAAGTCTCATCAAATTCCACCAAAGAGAATCACTAGGGCAACGCAGAAGCGGATAGAAGCTAGAAATCTTGCGAATGCTTTGACACCCGCTGTAGCATCTGGATCCAACATTTCGCCAAAGCCAGGAAGATCTGAAAGAAAACGTCGTCCATCAGCAAATAATTCTAGAACAAAATCATTTGCACCACCGAATCATGTATTCACAGCTCCAACCGGCATCAACGAGATACCTATGTTTGGTAGAATCGCTGTCTTAGACATTAACTCATTCACATTTGATCTTCCAACAGCTGATAAAGAACCATTGTCTACTGTAGACAATGCCTCGAACGACGTTGGACAGTCAAAAATAATGAAAGATCGATTGCAGCGTTGCAACGCTGTAGAGGAGCCGTTAAGTCCAATATCACTGGCAGCAACATCGGATCAGAATTCGTCAACAGATTTCTGTCTGCGTTTATCTGCGGATGATGAAAGTACAGAGGAAATGCCTGCTGAGCATGATCCGCCGTTGGCTGAAGACATTGTTGCAAAGATCGCAACGCCACCTCGTTCAGGCACTCCAGTTCCTGGATCATTTTCGCCATACATCGTAACGAGTCGTGGAAAGGACAGCGCTCGCAAAGAACAGAAAGATAGAATGGGAATTCGACGCTCATCGGCGAACGAAATTCCGATGAAGGACACGGTTATGCAAAGCTTGAATATCTCGGTGGCGGAGGAAGAACAGACCGCTAACTACTTTAAATTTCTGATGCTTCGCGAAATGAACAGACTTAATGGTCTTTGCACTAAGTGGGGTATTTTGAGAACCGATCCAACTTTGAGCGAGGATGCCGCGTCCCAAATTGTTGCCGCGATAGGACAAACGCAGCTTCTCATACATAAGAAATTCGAGAGATTTCAAAGCCTCATACACGACTGTGAAACTGGCAAGGGTCAGATGCTCGTTAGGTGCAAAGATCTCGGAGGTTTCTGGGACTTGATAGACAGAGAAATAAAGGATTGTGATGCGCGATTTTTGAAGCTCGAGTTTCTTGAAGCAAACAATTGGGTAGAGGAAGAAGCTGTTGTAACGAAAGTAACGAAGAAAAAGGCAGCTCCGGCAAAGACAAAGGCAAAGGTAAATGCAAAGAGCTCGGTGCGCTCGTGGATCTTGGCCGCTCGTAAGAAGATGATAGCTCAGGACACTGGCCTCGACAATGATTTAATCGCTAGTCCAGCATTCGCCGAAGACGCACCATCAACGAGCAGAATAAACGAGACTCCAAAAGAACCGGAACGGAAGCGACGTACAACATCAACGCCGAAGACTCCGATCTCGTTGTTGAAGACAGTTCACTTCTCGGCATCGAAGAATGTTCGGAGTCCATTGGCGGTTATGAAAGTCAGCAAAATGTTCAAAACACCCGAGGTAACCATGGACGACACGATATCGTACGTAAATTCCGATCAAACACCGGCTAAAGGTATTTTGAAGAAGTCTGAGGAGTCATCCGGTAGCGGCTCCATCCCGCCGAAATCGTCGCGCAAAGTCGACTTCAACGACGACGTGTTTTTGGAAGAATTTCCGGCCGCCGAGGTTGACGAGGCACTGCAAAATAGCATAGATCTCGGCCGAGCTCTCGCTCGTATAGAAAGCTACGATTCGGAGAGTAATTTCGATCCAATGAGGAACGTCACCGTGCGAACAGCTGAAAGATGTCTCGACTTCGAGGATGAGTCGTTTGACGAAGCCGAGGATACACACACTGCCGAATCGGCAACAATTGTTGCCGCAACACCAGTGCCATCAATAATCCCTCATGTCGTCATCCTGGAACCAACACCGCTCAAAACCACGACGAAACAGACTCCGTCGAAAAAAGATCGGAGATCCTCGAGGCGTTCGAGTAACGTACTCGCAGAATATGTCGATGAAGTCGAGGAGCCTAGTACCAGAGTCCTAAGAAATAGAATGATTGTCGTAGAAACACCGAATAACGGTAATCGCAGAAGCCAAAGGTTGTCCGTTCTAGACGAAACGAATACTCGCTCAACGAAAGCAAGCACCAAGGAAAATGTTGATCCGCAGAGAGGAGCCGAGAAGGAAACTGTTTCGGAATTGCATACTGTTCTCGGAACCGACCAAGACAACGAGGACAATACAAAGAGGCGGAGATCAACGAGGAAAAGCGTTCGATTCAATCGTGAGTATCAACATTTTATTTCTTTGTACAGTTCGTTATTTCTATGTGTTATTACAATAATGTTCCAATACTATGTTTCATTATTTTACAGCTGATGATTGTACGGCTTGCGGAGAGGCGCCGAAGCCAGTACAACCGGCAACACCTTCCTCACGAAGAAGTAGAAAAGTTAGTCTCCTGGGCGACCAGCCATCTGAGTCCGTCGAACCATTGATTGGAGGAGACCTTATGAGCTTTGATACACCAGCGAAAAGTGAGTATTGTCACTTCTTTAATATAATATTACATTTTTATACGAGTGCGAAAAAACTTTTTGATGAGTGTGAGTTTGCAGCACGCGCCGAAGGCGAGTGTTGCAATCACACGAGTTCAAAAAACGTTTTTGCACAAGTAGCGCACAAAATTTCATTTCACGAGGTGTGAAAATGGCAGTTTTCACCGCAAAACCGCCGTTTTCCCACCGAGTGAAATAAAATCATATTTTCTCTCTTAATGGATGAGAAAGTCAAAATATCGAATGTTTCAAAGACTAACGGTTGTTAAACATTACTGTTTTAGTTCCACCGAGAATCCAAAGATCATCAAGGAAATAAATTAATATATATATAAGATTTTTTGCACGAGAACGGAGGTGTTGTCTGTATGAACGTAAAGATTTTATAAATTTGACTTTTTTTTATATTAAAATTTTTTTTATCCTGTATTCACTACGAATAACACAATCAAGACTGTGTATAAAATATAAAAATAGTGAATTATCAATCGAAACGAAAGTTATTGTATTTAATCCCTATTCTGACTGAACCACAATCGTACGCTGTTATCTCGGCACCTTTCCTCGTCTTCGCAGAGCCTTTGACCTGAGCTCGTCGCCAATATCGGCAGACTCTTATGCATATTCACGCCATTTATGCAATCGTCGGATAGCCGAATTCTCGAGATCGTGCTGATATCTTCTTCCTCCTCTGCAGCTTCCGGTGGTCTCCATACGTTGACGAAGCCATCCGTTCCCCCTGTAATTAATGATGAAATACAAAATTATATCTTCACGTATTCCTGTAGATTGGAATATGGGATGGTGAATATATCACCTGACACAATTTCTCTGGCGTCGTTCGAGAGTGCAAATTGAATTCGTTGATTGGTATTCGCTCGACGATTCTGCAGGGAATACAGTACGACTCCGGGATTTCTGAGATCCCAGCACAAGAAATCGTTGCTACGACGAACGGCAGTGTACAATTTCGTTCCGCATGGGCTGAACTCCACTTGCGTGACTCCACTATCGGTTTTCAGGGAACACAAAGGACCGTCCTTCCACAGGCCTGTTTATGTGCAACGGAATAATTTAGAAAACGAAGACTGTTTCATTCATATAACTAAGGAATTATACGAAAGCCTCTTACCAACGCATTTGGAGTACGTCCCGAACGCAATTAATCCTGGAACGATCGGATTCTCTCGTATACAAGAAACCAGACCATTAACATTCGGAAAGTCCGTTTTGAAGGATATCGTATCTTTCTGACGACCGGGACGCTCGGTATCGAACGATCTCAGGGCTCCCTTGAAACCGCACCATACTTCCTGACCGTCGTCGATAAATTGGACGCTAATTGCGGCTTCAACCTCGTCGACCCTGGTTAACAAATGGCAAGTGCATGGTTGAGAATAAAATTGATTTTAGAATAAAATCCATGTCTCAAAAATAAAATTGGCATAAATGTAGTATACTCACTGATTATAGGGACGATACGTAGCTCTCAACTCTCCTGTGAAAGCGTCCCAAAGATGAAGAGGACTTTCTCTACTGGTACTCAGAAAACAGCAAGTAGCCGGATCCCACGAATTCATCAACGGATACCAGCAACTGTCGTACACCAAGCCACCCTCTCTTATCGAGAGTGCTGCTTTGAAACTCGACAATGGCAGTTCAGAGGGAACTTTGCCTGAATAAAGCTCCCGTGGAAGCTCATAAATTCGTATTCTGAAATCTTCCGCAGGCACCAGAAGGCAAGTTCCATCGGGAGACCACTGACAGCCTTTGGTGAAATTCTCATTCGACTCCGTAGGGATGTATTCTTCGGTAGCGGAACACAAGAGTTTCGGAGTGGTGGACCAGTTGTAGAAAAATTTCGACGATTCTACCGTCTCCGGAGTATCCGTAGACACCGACGATTCCTTGGTATGTTCTTCATTGTCCCGCCTATCTATGCTCATGGGACAGTCGACGGTTTCTCGTAAGGGACCTATTTTTTCCGACGCGACGCTGAGGTCTTCGGAATCATTTGTACTGATATCGTTAACAGGTACCTCTGAACTTTGTTCAACGTTCTTCTCACTCGAGGCTGTGTCGTCTTTGATATTATTAAATTCTAAGTTGTTTGTCCCATTGTCATGTACTGTATTCGAAACGATAGCCGGTTGTTCGGACACTTCTGTTGTTTCCGTCGAAGGGTTCGTAACCTCCATGGGTTCTAAGGTCAACATAACCGTTCATCGAAACTTCGTTCTGCTTAGAAATGCGATATATTTAAATCAGTTTTCTCTCGTGCTTGAAAAATTATGAAGATCCGCTGACGAAAAGCATGTGTACGAAGGTAACTATATTGACGCATAGGTTAGGTAACGTGCGGCCACCATCTTTCCACCATTTCGTCACCATTTTGAAACTAACCTAAGGGCGCGATTAAAATATTTTCGAGCTGTCTGTTCGGTCAGTCTTCTGCAGGAATCTGCGGCTATCAGTCGAATCCGTTCGACCGTCACTGTGAAAAGACTAATTCAATGTGAAATTCGAAATCTATGTCTCGGTGTAACCGTCAGATGACATTTGCTCGTCGTTCATCGTCATAAACAATCGTCGAAAATGGCACCACCGAAACGATTCAAGAAGGACAATGGTAGATAATATATAACCTCTTACGAACAATATTTCATAACATCGACGCTCCGTCCTGTCGCTCGAACTTACTGATTTATCTCTAAATTTCGGGTACTTCGAAGATCGAGGCAAATGGAAGAAACGAAAGGAAGATCAGGACGACTATAACGATGACGATTATGGAGATGGTACGGAAACTGATGGTATACCAGACGCGGCGAAGAACGACGTTGAAAAACAGGATGAGAGTGCGATCGAGGATGAATTTGGAGCAAAGGATTACAGGTCGCAAATGATTCTGAAGCCCGACAATACTTCCAGGCCTCTGTGGGTGGTATGTACTTGTTTACAGCTTTTCTTTTTTTTTTTCGTTATGGCCAGACGAAATTTAATTCACGCTAACACACTTTTCAGGCACCAAACGGACACATTTTTCTGGAATCGTTCTCTCCCGTGTACAAGCATGCCCATGACTTCCTCATCGCCATCTCGGAACCTGTCTGCAGGCCTGAATACATTCATGAAGTGAGTGCCACATATTGAGAGGAACATAAAACGTGCATATTATACCTGATACTTTTTTTACAGTAATATTAAATTTTTTCTTACAGTATAAATTAACAGCATACTCGTTGTATGCTGCTGTGAGTGTAGGCTTGCAAACTCACGACATAATAGAGTACCTAAAGAGGCTCAGCAAAACAAGCATTCCAGATGGCATAATACAATTTATACAACTGTGTACATTGTCTTATGGAAAAGTATGTGCAGCAAACTCACGCATGGTGACAGAAGGTTCTCAAAGTCCATGGCATCCTTGAATTTTATTTTATGATTTTTCCACAGGTCAAGCTAGTCTTGAAGCACAACAAGTATTTTGTAGAATCGCCGCATCCCGAGGTATTGCAGAAATTGCTGAAGGATCCGGTTATCCAAGAGTGCAGGCTCCGTAAAAATGTCGATGATACTGCGGAGAAGGATGCCTTTATCACGAATGTTGAAGCCAAGGCAAAAGCGATGCAGGTATAGCGAACGCCGATAAAAAAAAATGTATTGCGCGAAGGAATTTATTCGTTATTGACGGATCTTTACTCAGTTCGGTGCGAAACCATCGACGGCTACACCAGCCGTACCGACAACGACGGTTGTACCCGATGGTCCGACGGAGCAAGCCCCGCCGGAGACCGTCGCCGTGCCCGAGGACATCACTACTTACTTGGATAAGATCGACAAAGATGACGAGGACGAGGAGGAGGATCAACAGCTGAAGACCGTGAGTTTCGAGGTCAATCAGGAAAAGATCGAAGTAATACAGAAGAGATGCATCGAGCTGGAGCATCCGTTGCTCGCCGAATACGATTTTAGGAATGATACGGTCAATCCGGACATCAAGTACGTTAAAAAATTGCAAGCAATAAAGGTAGATACTCAGTGCAGGAAATGCGACAATGCTCTTTAATAATCATACGTATTTTCCAGTATCGATTTAAAACCATCGGCAGTATTGAGACCCTACCAGGAGAAAAGCTTGAGAAAGATGTTTGGCAACGGTCGCGCCAGATCCGGAGTCATCGTCCTTCCTTGCGGTATTATCCCGTCAATTGTTTCTCTCGCTACTTTCTCTGTGCATAGGATTTTTATTTTTCCCCTTTTATTCCCGTACAGGTGCCGGCAAAAGTTTGGTCGGCGTGACCGCCTGCTGTACAGTACGCAAGCGAGCTTTGGTCCTCTGCAATTCCGGAGTATCGGTAGAGCAATGGAAGCAACAGTTTAAAATGTGGTCAACAGCCGATGACTCGATGATTTGTCGATTCACCAGCGAAGCGAAGGACAAACCAACCGGCTGCGGTATTTTAGTTACAACGTATTCGATGATAACACACACGCAGAAGAGATCTTGGGAGGCTGAACAGACGATGAAGTGGCTGCAGGAGCAGGAATGGGGCATAATGGTTCTGGACGGTGAGTCATAATTAGCCCAGATACTTGACGAAATTATTCCCTTGTGGGTGATCAATAACACTTATGTCGACAGAGGTTCACACGATTCCCGCCAAAATGTTTCGGCGGGTTCTCACCATCGTTCAATCTCACTGTAAACTCGGTCTGACCGCTACGCTGTTGCGAGAGGATGACAAAATTGCCGATCTGAATTTCCTCATCGGTCCTAAACTCTACGAGGCTAATTGGCTCGAATTACAGAAGAGAGGATTCATCGCTCGGGTACAGTGTGCTGAAGTTTGGTGCCCTATGACCCCGGAGTTCTATCGCGAGTACCTCAGTCGGTCCTGCAAAATGAGCAGAAAACTCGTAAGTGTTATGATTAACCGAATTCTATATTGAATCATGAATTACAGCGTTATCTTGCGATTTTCAGTTGCTGTATGTCATGAATCCAAACAAATTCCGCGCTTGCCAATACCTCATTCGTTATCACGAGAGGAGAGGCGACAAAACTATTGTCTTCTCCGACAATGTCTTCGCTCTTAAACATTACGCTATAAAGATGAACAAACCTTACATTTACGGTCCGACTAGTCAGGTAAATATATTCACCGTTCACTAAACGAGTGGATCATTGAAACAACTGTTCCATGTGTTAACAGAGTGAGCGAATCCAAATATTGCAAAATTTCAAATTCAACATGAAAGTCAATACGATCTTCGTGAGCAAAGTGGCTGATACCTCCTTCGACTTACCGGAAGCGAATGTGTTGATACAAATATCATCGCACGGTGGTTCCAGAAGACAGGAAGCTCAACGATTGGGACGTATTCTTCGAGCCAAGAAAGGTCGGTTCCCCGATATATATATATATATATATATATGTGGATACAGCTCGGTACTAATAATCATAATAATCTGTCGAACCCGAGAGGCTTGAAATTGACTCATCGTTCAATGTTTGTTTAGGTGCGATAGCCGAGGAGTACAACGCGTTCTTCTACACGCTCGTGTCACAGGACACAATGGAGATGAATTATTCCCGGAAGCGACAACGTTTCCTCGTCAATCAGGGATACGCGTACAAAGTTATAACGAAACTCGCTGGAATGGAGGAGGAACAAGCGATGATGTACAAAACTCGCGAGGAACAGGGTCAATTGTTGCAGCAGGTATTATCGGCGAGTGACATGGATGCAGAGGAAGAGAGAATTCCCGGTGAGGGACCTCGACAGGTGAGTCCTGAATCAATGCGTTACGTTTGTAAATATCAATGCGGAATGATTGTAAATACGCTGGTGTACATTGCACAGCAGCGATGCTGTAAATACGTTATCGTTCCAGCGTGTTTACAATCACTTCTTATCTGGCGCTCGCTTATCGCGGTGTATAGTTCGTTATCTCTCTCCGTAAAACTCGTGAGGGTTATATATACTTCTCGGCTATAATGAGCTGTGGCTGAATTTGCCTTTCGCAGATCGTGCGCAGAGCTGGAAACTTAGCGTCGATGTCGGGCGCAGACGATGCTGTTTACTACGAGTACAAAAAGTCGGCATCCTCGTCAACGGCGAACAAGCATCCTTTGTTCAAGAAGTTTCGAGCGTGAGGCCGGTATTTGCCTGTCGGTGTATTGGTACTTTTGTTACCGTTAAGAGGATCACGATTATAATCCGATTAACGACCCTTGTGTTTATTATTTCTTGTTCTTGAGTTTATAGGATTGTACCCTTTTAAACCAAAAGTTAAGAAGATATTTCTAATTTAAAAGACTTACAAAATTTGCTGTTTTTCTTTATTTCCTGATCACCAGCGGGGCTTCATGTTTTATCGGGAAATAAGTTCAACATGCCTGCCTCAACATCGATCGATGTACGCAATAACTTGATTGAACAGTTATGTTATGCGTGTGACTACCGACTCGCGATTAAGACGCGAGGAAAATTCTAGAATACGAGAGTGATCTTTCCTCCTGCCCATTTCGCAATCGCGAACGCTTACGTATTAAATTTGTCATTCGAGAATTATTGTTTTATCACGCAACGATAAAAGATATGCAATACGGAGCTGATGGGCGTGCCATTAATTACGAATATCTGCAATCGCCACGTGGCTAAACATTTTTTTATTATTCATTCGTGAATTCATTTAATCTTACTGAATACACAACTCCGAGAAATTGGCTCAGGTGCACAACACATTTTTAATTCTCATCGGAATTGCACACCATTGAAAACGGAGTTCTCTATCACGAGAAAATATAGCGCGCAAGCCGTGAAGCTCTTCGTAGAGTGATTCGAAAAGCAACGTATTTACAGGGCTTCCAGTGAAATTCACGTATCCCGAAGGTTCATGAAAAATTGACGAGATGCTCGAGGGGCGATTCTCCGAAGTGAGAGACCGCGTCGATTTGTGTGGTGGACGGTACTGGTACAGTACAGTCCAATAGTAGCAATATCCATGCAACATTTGTTGCAACTGTGCCGTAGTCTCACCTAGCATTTAGTAGTACAAGAGACAGCGGGAGGGTTAGTGGCGGCGCTGACATTAGTGCTTCGGCGTCGTCGTGACCGCGCGCGCGTTGATACACGTTCGGAGTGAAGGAAGCGTCTAATCGACCCGCGTTCGAGGCTTTCAGTCCTACCGGCTGTCACACATGTGTCAGTTGTGTCGTTGACGCTATCACCGATGCGTCTTGATGTTTCGAATTAGCAAGAGCCGAGGGAAGTGGCTCGAACGTCGCGGTGCATAACAGTTCATTATTTCGCGTTCTCATCACGGAGCCACGCTCTCTCGTACCAATGAACAAAAAGTAAAAAACGCGAGTGTTGGAATAGCAGTAGGCGCGGTGTAGGAATAGTATATTTATTCATACCGTAATTTGCGTGCGACGATGCACGTAGACGCTCGATTGACGGAACTTGCAACAATACTTCGAGAGCAGTAAAACAAATAATCGCGAGAATTTAAAAGCATGGTGCGTTCGTGAAAATTCCTGTCGGGAATAAGCGTCTCGGCTAGTTAACGAGTGAAGCGAGGCGCTGAGGTCGGAAGTTCCGTGGAACATCGCGTGTGCCGAGTACGGATACATCCATAGTTAATACCGAGTGAAGTAGAGAACGGAGGCGGTACTTTGACCCGATGCGAGCAGCCGCCAAATAGCTCTGTGTGTAGGAGAAAATAATTCGATTGATGCAGTGCATCGTTCGAAAGCGAAAAGAGACACGCCGCAACGCACGTTAGCATAGAGCAAAGCGTCGGTCCGGTCTCTCGGTCGGAGTATACCTGCCTCGGCTCGAGAGGGAAAGAGAACAAGCGAGGAGTCACCAGCGGCAGCGGCAGCAGCAGCAGCAGTCACCGCCGCCGCCGTTAGGGATAAGGGGAGGGGATAAAATACATACGTAGGAAAGATCGTGGTGTCTCTAGTGTGCGGGGGGATTGTGTGTCGTGCCGTGTAGTATGCTGCTGTTGGACGGGGACCGGTGTCGATGAAACTCGTCGTAGGCCACGCGAGGCCCGCGGTGTGTACGAGGCTCAGTGATCGATCTGCGGACCGTGAAGGACTTGGCTGCTGCCTGTTCATCGTTCGCGCGAGTCGCTGCACCGGTCGAAGTACAACGACGCTACGCCTCTCTTTCAATGAGAAACATCATCTGAAATACCATTGGCCGGATATTCAGTTTGCGTTTGACTAGAGCACTGCTGCGAAAGCGGCGCGAACGGAAGGAGAGCGAGAGATTGTGAATCTTCGGAACGGGTGGGTCCCCGCTCGTGCTGCTGCTTCGTGGCTCTCTCGCAAATAATAAGTAAATAAGTGACAACAATAATAACAATACCAAGCCGTATACAGTGTTGATTGATCTTTGAAACTTTATGTAAATTTGGTGGAAAAAAAACAAAACAAAAAAAGTAGCCGAGTCTAATATTCGTGATTTTAAAGGTTAAATATTAAAAATCGCGTGAATGTGCCGGCTTTTGACGTCGAGGAGGAGGAAGAAGACGCGGGGAAACAGCGGCGAGAACGAGGGAGCGCCGGTCCCAGTGTCGGGGGCCATCGCGAAGCCGCCGACGAAGAAGCCGTTTCGCCGATACTCCCCGCCCCGTGCAATACGTAGAAGAGCAACGGCGACGAGAGGGACGTCGGCGACGGCGAGCGTGAAGATCGGGAGGGAAAAATTGTTGACGGCCGCGATGACGGGACTACAGTGTTCGACGAGCCGGTCGAAGAACCCCGAGACGACGAGATTCAAATAAAAGGACTGTCGTGCTCTATCGCTAGTGGGACAGTGGAGGCAGCGGCGAGGTTTCGCGGTCGGTGTGCCGGGGACCGAACCGGCCCGATCAACGTGTCTCGACGCGCACAGCTCGTCTTTTACCGAAGATGAGCTCCATGCTGTACACCCTGTACGGGTTCGCGATATTCTTCATGATATTCTGGCTCGGTATGTGGATAGTTCATGTACTGGCGCTCGTCGCCAGTCGCTGGAAGCTTCACAGAAAATCAAATCCCGTACCGACTTACGAGATTCCGTTGCCGGGTGTGTCGGTTATAAAGCCACTGATGGGGGTCGATCCTAACGTCTTCAACAATCTCGAGACTTTCTTCACGATGGATTATCCTACGTACGAGTTACTCTTCTGCGTCGAGGACGAGTCCGATCCGGTTCTCATGCTGGTAAACAAACTCATGGATAAATATCCGAAGATCGATGCGAGACTGTTCGTCGGTGGTTCGCGGGTGGGGGTCAATCCCAAGATAAACAACATGCATCCCGCGTACGAATCGGCGAAGCACGAGCTAATACTCATCAGCGACAGCGGAATAAGAATGAAGGAGGACACACTTTTGGACATGGTGAATTATATGACCGACAACGTCGCGCTGGTGCATCAGCTGCCTTTCACCTGCGACAGGGAGGGATTCGCCGCAGCCTACGAGAAGATATACTTCGGTACCGTACAGTCGAGGATGTACCTCGCCGCTGACGTTCTGAGGATAAACTGTCACACCGGCATGTCGGCCCTCCTCAGAAAGGCCCCGCTCGACGAGGTAGGTGGACTCAAGACCTTCGGGGTTTATCTCGCCGAAGATTTTTTCTACGCAAAATCGCTGACCGACCGGGGCTGGAGGATAACCGTGTGCTCGCAGCCCGCTCTCCAGAACAGCGGACACTGCGAGATGCACTCCTTTCAGGCGAGGCTCAAACGATGGGCGAAGCTCAGAGTCGCTATGCTTCCTTTGACTATATTGCTCGAACCGTTGAGCGAGTGTTTTGTGCTCGGTGCTTGCGCTTCATGGGCGGCGAGTGTCCTGCTCGAGTGGGACTCACTCGTTTTCTACTTGGTTCACATACTGTTGTGGTTCATGTTCGACTGGACATTGCTGTGCGTCGTACAAAACAGCCCTCTGCCCCTCAACAAATTAGAGTTTGTGTGCGGATGGTTGCTCAGCGAAACTACGAGGCCGTACCTGTTTCTCCAGGCGGTACTGGATCCTGTTATACAGTGGAGGTCTAGAGTTTATAAGCTCAGATGGGGAGGAGTCGCTGAGGAAGTTAAGGCAAAAGTAAAATACTAGTACTAGGATACATGTATATTTCATTTAAATACGAAAGCCGATCATCTGCATATATATATATATATATACACAAGTATTATATATACGTATATGCAGAATTAGAAGGAAGGAAAAGAACAAAGATCTTTGTATATGTTATACATAACTGTTGTGTGTGAATGACGCGCATACCGCGTTTCCATGCCTCGTGGTGTGCTCAACGATCGATTTAGGTGTATAATGCTAGTTGAAGAATTCGCGCGAATGTCTTACCTATGTTAGGTATTATTAATATTATTATTATTATCGTTATTATTATTAAATATTGAGTCGCGTAACGAGCGAGAGATGCGCTAATCGGCGGGTATTCTTATTCCTTGTCCGCACGATTCTCGGTCTGGTATGCGGAGTTGTGCGTCGCGATGCTTCTCTTTATATTACGCGAGAGGTCGTTTCTTCTTTTTTTTTTCTCTCGAACGAACGAACCACAGTTCCAAGTAGCAAAATTAATGAAATCAAGGCGAGGGTATCGCGGATACAGGGAGAACACGCGAGGCACAACCGGAGCGCAAGATGAATGCTGTAACGAAAGTAGTCTGATTAGAATTGCGACGTACGTTGGCGACAGTCAGTTTTTAGATAGAGAAAACAAGGTATGAAGTTATTGTGTAGTTAGCGAAAGCGTGAGTCGCGCTTGCCGGAAGTCGAGCCGGGGTAATCGTAATTGTCTCCCGGTGTGTGTGCTTTACCGCGAGCAGACACCCCCCCCCCCCCGTACCGGTTTTCGCGACGGAATAATAGCGGGCGTGTGTAGAGGCGTTCACGCGTCTCTGTGAGATCGATAGGATCGATCGCGACAGGCGCTCTGTTCCGGTGGAATAAAACGCCTTCCAGTTCCGGAGTCGGGAGAAACGAGGATAGCGCGCGACCTCGTCCTCCGCCTGTGACTTGTACCGAAGGCACTTCCGGTGGTTGTTCCAATATTTGATTCCGGATCGTTTAGCTTGAGCGCCGATTTATGACAAATGTGTCTCTGGGGATCGTGATTCCCTCCTTCCCCCCAACTCGCTCGATCAATGTTCCTCGACCGAAAATTTTCTGCCGAGTGTAGATTTCGCTTTGCGGCGGCGGCGGCGGCGGGGGGGGGGGGGGGGGGGGAAGACGGACACGAAGGTACGCGGTTCTCTGGCGCAATGCAACATACGGTAGATAAAAAAAAAGCCCTTCAATTCCGATAAGAATGCTCAGTAAAAGCAAAAAAAAGTTTATCTCTTTGCGATCGCTTGCGAAATTGTTACAGCGATTTTCTATCGTCTGCATTGGGTCTCGGGCCGTGTGGATTAACGTCGAGGTGTAACGTAGTTTTTCCCTCGACCGGCTCGCGAGACAGGAAAAGCCGTGTAGCGTAACGCTTCGGGCCGAGAGTGGAAATAGTCGCGTGCCGATGTGTTGTCAAGAGTGTACCGGATGGGAGAGCGAATGGAATGGCAGAGGTGCGATGTTACCGCGATGAAAGGAGCGGGATGGGGTCACGTGGACGTTTAACGGAAGATACACGGGACACGTGCTATTCTATTCGACGTCCAGTCACTCGCGACGGCCTAAGGTCATTCTCACATGGGGCTAAATAAACGAAGCGTATCGTCCTCGTCGCCGTGACCCCTTTCCTCTCGATATTAGAAAAAAAAAAAAAAAAAAAAAAGAAAAAAAAAATATTTCGTCGTCGATGAAAATCGAGCGTCGTTCACTGTACGCGACCTAAGCGTCTCATTGATGCACTCCTACACTCAACGCGCGCTGAAAACGTTTCTGATATTGACGAATCGATCACCGAGCTCTCCGTACAGAACCAATAAGAATTATCGAGTTGTCACCGGGAATTCGCAGTTAAATTCGCTCTCTCTTCGTCACATCGGAAACGAGAAAACGTTATGCCCAGTTCTTGTGATGATTTTTTTTTTTATTTAGATGCGTCAGAACGACGATATTGACCCGTTGATTCTTTTCTTTTATTCCATGATAGTCCTTTTTTTCCGTCATCGATTGCCAGTGCTAAATTATAGAAACTCGTGATTGGGTTGAGCTCTGAGTGATTCGGTAATGGAAAAGGGACCGGAGTGGATGACTGGAGTTTTTTTTTTTTTTTTTTTTTCTTCTTTTAGTGGAGCGACCTAGTTTTGCGTGTTTATCCAGACTTGGGTTATCCTCGCGTTCCGACGCCACAGTAGAAGCGACACGATGACTGGCGAGGATTATTCCCGAAGGGTTTAACCAATGGCCGAGCAGTTTGTACCGATACAAGCCGATGCGGCTTCACGCGGCTCTCCCGTCCCTCGGATCGATCTTGTGCATTCCGGTAGTGCGAGATTTTGTCGGATTTCGGTAAACACAGAAGATATAACGGTGCTCGCCGGAGGTGCGGCAAGAGGCGGAACGAGAAGTCGAGTTAGAGAAAGGGAGGACGGAATAACAACGAGGAATCGTCCTCGGCGCGCCGCTCGATCGATCGATGAACCGCGGACCGAATAGAAGGTAGAAAAAAAAAAAAAACAGCAGTGGGTTGGGGAATGGGAACGTCGAGAAATTCGTTTAAGGCGAAAACCGAATTGCCAGTTTTTAGCTACGGAACACGGTAATTTGTGACAACGGTCTCCGCGAACAATGCGACGATAAAAAAAATGCTTCTCTTCAATTCCTTCTCGTCACTTCTCTGTTTCGCATCTCGGCCACAAGCTCTCCCGCGTGTCCGCCTCGCAAAGGTGACGCGATCTTTGCACCGGATCTAAATATATCGTCCTCTCGAGCGGGGAGCTTTCTCGCCACTTGCATGTACCATTCCGCGCTGTACTATCTCGGGGTCTTTTGTGACTCTGGCAACCTTAACCCCGTGCCCGAGGCTCTCGGACCTTGTCATTTACCTAATCATTCGTCGGATTATATTCTCTTAACGGATGACGACAAATCTAATTCGATCGAGCGAGAATGTCCCCACCGAATTTCTGAATTATCGGATCTGTTGAGGAGTTAATTAAAAATTTCCAAATTCGTCATTTCATTTGCAACGAGAAATCTTACGAGCGTCATTGGTGTACCGATGCCCGTTGCGAGCTTGGCACTGCCTTTCCGGCCTTCGAACGGGAATAGAAAATCGCTGAGGAGCATTCGGTGGCCCGTGCATTATTATAATTCTCACGCGTCGAGTTTAATAGTAATAACGATCATACACGCCGAAAAAAATATACGTGTGTGCAAGGGCACATTTTTTTTTTTTTTTTTTTTTTTTTTTTTTTTTTACTGCGATATCTAAAAATTTGTCGCGACGAGACATTTTTTTTACCGCCACGGCTAATTTTTATCTACCTCAGAAAAAAATATGCTCTCACTCCGTGTATATTTTTGTCGGTGTAGCGGTTGGGAAAAAAAAATTCTTCCGAGAGGCTGACCTTGAAATCTCTCTCGACGCTGTCTTGCCTCTAATTTTCACACCTAAGAATGCTTGTTCGAAAACTAGCGAAAAATAATGACGATCTCCCGTCGTCTCTGTACTTAAATCGTCCGGCGCTTGCGAAGCTCGAAGGCTAGTTCGACATTGAACTAGACACGCGAGAGTTCTAGAGCGCTCTCCAAACTCGTTTTCGGTCTAGCTATCGAAAATAATCCTCGCCCCGCGGCCCGTGCCAACATAGGGCGAGCTAACGGGCGCGTGTAATCACGCGATAATAATTTCCTTCGGGTAAATATCCATAGCGGGTCTCGAGAAGCGAAACGAACGAGTCACAGACAGAATGTTATTGCACAAGAACGCTTTTCCTTCTGTATATCTCGTTAATTTATACACGTGTATTTTTATCAAGTCACTTTTATCAACCATTCCTCTGCATTCTCGTACCGTGTCGTTTCGTAGGAATATTTTATGGCAGCAATGTTGTGAGACGATTCGTTTTTTTTTCCTTTGTGGATATGCTTTTTTTTTTTTACATATCGTGGTACATATTTACCTGACTGAAGGCGTAGAACGAGGTCGTTGTTATCTCCTGGCTACGCTTTTTTTTATCTCGCCACATAGGCAGTGCGTTTTTTATTTTCTTAAATTTAAATAAAAAAAAAAAAATTTGAACTTTCGAATCTCGCAGCTCGCTGCACAGTTCAAAGAGCGAAGGCACGATCGATTTCGAGGTGTGACTTACCGGTACACTAATGTACTTATGTATATTAAGCATTAACGACGGACAAGAGTGCGGGCTGAGGAAAAAGGTTGGAACGAGGCGAGCTCGCGCGCGGCCTCGAGCCTCGCTGTACACCCGCTACAGTAGATGAAAAATATGCGCTGCTAGCACCGTTTATTTATACAACTGCGCGACTGACGTTGTAAATATATATAATTAGGCAACGATCATTTTTTTTTTTTTTTCCCTCCGTATCTTCATTAATACTCATCATCTTCTTCGCTACCATCACAATCATACTGTACAAAAAAACATTGTCTACAAGATAAATATAATGAGGATGATAGATTTAAAAAGTAAACGAGCAGACCCAAGTTGTATCATGTACAGACGGAAGAGAGAGAGAGAGAGAGTGATAGAAAAAAAAAGCTGAAACGCGTTATTAAAAATATATAGTATTTATATATTACGACCTAGCGCTCAATAATAATAAATAACTATCTCGTTCGCAATAAGAAGTGTCTGCAATTGGATTAAATCTATGCGAGCAGATATTTCGGTATTACTCATCGTTATCGTCATCACTAGAATATCATTAGTACTACTTCTAAGCAATATTACGTCCGTTGTCCTTTTTGCATATAGAGCTCGGAGTCGAACTCGATTGTCTCGATAATGAAGAAAGAAAGTCTCTACGGGTATCTTGTGTGTAATTTTTAGAATAATATTAAAAAAAAAAAAAAAAAAAGATTTACTGAGAGGAGTGCGCCTGGGTTTTCCGCTTAACACAGGAAAACGTCTCTTCCTATCTTCCTCGATTATCTCGATCTCGAAAAAAAAAAAAAAAAAAAAAAAACACTGCTATAATAATACACCACGGAAGCTCGAGTCATTGCAATATATTTTGTTCGTTTTCTACGTATAACGTTTTCGGTTTGCGTCTGTGATCACGATTTTTTTTTTATTTTTTTACTTTTTGTTGCGACAATTCAACGATGCAGGGAGGAGGGCGGGGCAAAACGGACCGTTTTTACTAATTTGTAGTGAGACATAAAATAAAAAGTCTCATTTCGAATGAAGGCTAGAATCGAGGCTGTTTTGCTACGCTCTCCCCTACGTGGAGTGAATTTTCGAGACTCGCCTCGCTGCACCGACGCAAATGCTGCCGGTGTTGCTCGCGACTATCGGAATTGCGATTATCCTGTAATCGCTCGGTGGGAAAGCGAGGTCGAGCTTTAATTTTTCGGATTAAACCGCACGCGCTCGGCCATTAAGCGATTAATATGTCGCGGATTGCGGCGAGCTGACCGGGAACCGTGGCGAGGAAAGTTCGAGGCCGCGAAAGGTTATGGGTTCGCTTCCAGCGTCGGGTTCTCCTGTTATCTACCGAGTCCTTGTCCTGCCACGGAAGTCACTGGAAGGTTATCGATAACATTAATAATAAACTGGACGCCATCTCCGCGAAGAGGCTTATCGTGAATCTTAACCTCCCAATCTCTAGCCAGGCCAAACATGCGTCACGGTATCACCGGAAACGCCTCTCACTACTCGGATAATATTGAAATCATAAAAATAAAAATAAATAAAAAATAAAAAAGAACATGTTCATTGTACAATATTCGGAATGAGTTGGCGCGATGACGACCGACATAAGCCGTTCGCGTGTGGATCTGTCGTGGCAGGAATGAGAAACGAACGGAATAAAAAAAAAAAAAAGTAAAATAAATAAACAAAATGTGACTGCGAGACTAAAATGCGCATTCGGCAGTCGCAATTTGTAGTCGAGCCATGTACAACTGGCTCTTTGTGAACCACCGAGGAAGCAGCTCGCGGGTGGCTGGAACCAATATAGTCCGTGTGTTTGCGTGTGCGTTTTGTTGTGTTTGCGTGTGCGCATGTACTTATATAAAATGCGAGGAAACTCGGACGGGCGCGTTTCTCTCCTGCCCGCGGCTCTTTCGTTCGCCCTCCGTGCATAATTGCACCGTTACCAGTGTGATAAAGCGCGTGCCGCAGACCCGGTGGGGGGGATATACGTCGGGGAACTGTGTTTCTCCACGACCGGCAGCAAATGCCCATCGTGAGAGGAATAATCGCGCGAATCGATCGTAACAACAAACGCCTCACGATTGAAGGTCAGTGGCGAACTCTGCCAAGATCAAACGTTCGGCTCGGGAGGGAACGAGCGAGCGGCGGGAAGTCGAGGCGTGCGAATTCTCATTACGAGTTCGTTGTCATTTCGCGGAAATCCCGCTCCGAGCGTGGAATCATTCTCTCCTCACACTTGTACATATAATCATGAAGCGATCGCACCGATTGTATCGTGTCTCGTCGATGCGTTACAAAGGGTCACGTGCTTTTTTTTTTTAACGACACGACTTACGTGTCGTTAAAAAAAAAAAAAAAAAAAAAAAAAAAACTTTACGAAAAAACGAAACGACTGAAAGACGATTAGGGAGAAGAACAAAATAAAACATCAACAAAACTTTGCTACGTTAATTTATTTATAACAAAAACAAAAACAGAGATATTGTATAAATATACATAAAACAATTATCGGATATGCGAGAGAAATCGAACTAATTCGGTGCTAAGACGGCGACGACGCAGTTGTGGCGTAAAAATATATATATATATATATATATATATATATAGCGAATGATGATGTCAAGCTAAGCTCTGCTGTATATCGACGTGAGTGCGAGTATGCGTGTCAGACTTTTTTTTTCTGTTTCTCGACTACAGTCTTGTTCATGATATTATCGTTCGTTTTTTCTTGTTTTGTTTTTATTCCGTCGTTATTGACACTGACGTGAGACACGAGTCGTGCTCGTATGGGGGAACAAAAAGACATGCCGGGTAACGGGAACACAATTGCGAAAGAAACAAAAGTGTACCTAGGCTATTAAGAGAAAAAAAAAAAAAAAAAAAAAAGAATTAACAAATATATTAAATGCGACATATTTAAAATAAATGGAGCACGCTCGCGTCTTGAATCTCAACATTTTGCCGTGAATTTTTTTTTTTTTTTTTTTTTTCTTTTTTGTTAGTGAGCGATGAATTAGTGACCTAGTTGCGAAGCGATATTAGGATAAAGTGAAACTCGTCGAAGGCGTACATCACAAAAATCGAGAACGATATTATATTGAGATAAGGGAGTAAGGATGAGCAAATAAGAGAGAAACCAAAACGTGGCCAAGCGATATAATACGCAGTCGAGATCTGCCTAGCAGCGGACGATCTCGTTATATGAGCGAATTTTTATTACAATGTGTATGTGCGTTTGTGTGTGGGTATGTCTGCGTCAATCCTACTCTGTTTTTATTATAATTACTGTGTAAAAAGCCAGTATTGATCTGCCTATGCGCTTACAAAGAAAAAAAAAAAAAAAAAATCTAAAATATCCTTTCTCGATTATCAATTATTATTGTCATTATCATTATCATCGTCGTCATTCTCAATATAGACAAATATTGTTAATACGTAAACGATTAATTATCTCGTTTCTATACCGGCTTATTAGCGTGCTAGTCATTTACCACGAATCTCGGTAGGTTTTAAGTAATTTAAAAAAAAAAAAAATAAAATAATGACGATGGCGGATAAGAATGTTTAGAAGAATATGAGGATGAAAAGAAAAGTGAAAACGTCATCGACCGTTCAGTGACAAATACTCGTCCAATTATACGACATACTTACCTTGTACTTGCGACTTCGAACGCTCGACTCGAAAGCGTTTGATCTGTGTACAGCTAAGAAGAGGGGAGTAGACGATCAATCGTCCCAAAAAAAAAAAAAAAAAAAAAAAAAAAAAAAAAAAAAAAAAAAAAAATCTTTCTCATTATTATTTTTTCTTTCTATTGAGTCTTCTCTCGATTATTTCAATTGCTGAACTACCGTACCATTTCTACATTGTTACTATCGGACTTTAATAAGACTCGCGTATTTTTATCCGGATCTCCTCGTGGAATGTGCAGGGCGAGTAACGCAAAGGCGCTTTTAATGGGTGGGCTTGCTTTCCTCTGCTCGAACGATATTCATAAATATGAAAAATGATGATACGAAGCAACCTGTGGACTTGACGAGTGGCTTTTTCCTTTCATGTATGCGAGAGACATGTCATATCTGTTGTATTCCATTTAATCCCGCCGATTCCGGTGTCGAATTCCGCGGGTGTCGGATCAAACGAGAGGATTAAAAGTCGCGCGTATGACTTACGCGAGACATTTATTTCGAAATGACGGTAGCAATCGCGTTGTTTGTCCGGTTTCTGCGTTACTCGACGGCGCGGATAATCCGTGCAACAAGTCATCGTCCGTAATAAGAAAAATGCCAAACCGCACATCCCGCTTTTTTTTTTTTTTTGAATTATTTTTAAATGTATTAAATCCCACTACGCACATTCTCAAGAAGAATTCTCGCCAACCGCTAACCGAGTCACGCGATATCCGGAGAACATAACGTGTGATCGAGAACGAGACTTTCCGTCTGGCGGTCTTTATCGTCGAGAATGCGCTACAGCGCTTCTTCTTGTTTCGCGGCCGGTCACCTAATACCATCCTCGCAAGCTCGTGTATCTCAGAGGCTTGAAAATCTTGAGTGATAGATGAGACGACGTGCATAAAATTTCATTGCGGTGATCGGTGCGAGAACGAGTTATATTGTGGAAGAATGAAACTAACAAAATTTCTCACATGACGACGGTAACAATCGCGAAACCATAGAAACGGTGTGTTTATCGTATCGCGGTTCAACGCTCCGTACGAACGGTTCCCAAAGACGACGCATGACAATATGCGTGTTTAACTCGTGTCGCAAATCGAGGGTAAAATACATTCGATTCGACGGACGATAAACTAGCGATGCGAGGTGTTTTACGCTCACGCGACTAAACGGATTCGTGACTTTTATCTTTCCGGCAAATAGGATCACTGGACGGCGAGCGCGCTTCGAATGTCGTCGTATACGCGTATGCTAGATTTATCCGTTGCGCCCTCCGAGCAACGGATAAAATTCTTTATGTTAAAACGATTTTATGAGACTTCCCTGCATCCTCGACTACAGCCTTAAAGCACTGTGCGCTTATCGGCCCGCGCGGTCCCTGACTCACTCCGAAGTATATAGATATGTATTACGCGCGCACAGTGGAGATGGGACAAAACGGGAAGCTCATCCGATTTTTAGTCGTGATGCCCATTTTGCCCCATCTTCCCCTACTGAACACTCATGCAGTAGCCAATTTACGTGCCGACACTGGACGCTTTGTTTGTTGCATTTCGCGCGAATGTTCGTCATCATTGGGGCGTTGATTATTCGTGTCCGCGTCTTTCTTTAATGTTTTTTTTTTTTATCGTCTCTTTGCAAGAGTTATCGCGCGCCATTCAGCAGTGCGATCGCGAGTAATTGCGGGAAGTAAATAATCTACATGTTCGTTACTCGTCACTTTTTTTTTTTTTTTTTTTGCTCAGCGATCGGCTCGTCCCATCCATCGCAACGATGATGAACAGATGACCGTAACACTCCCCGGCAGTCCGATAATCATACGGTGCTCGATCTCCCAAGCCGACGCATCGCTCTACATAGCGATCGTTTAATTTTTATTGCTCGGCGGGACACACGCGCTCAAAGTGGATCACGTTAAGATCAGAAGTCAAGGACGCGACGTCGGGAACCACGTATGAATAACGCCATTCACGCGTCGCCGTTGTGTCTGAATTACAAGAATGAAATCCCTTGAGGACTGAACGACGGCCAACTGAGCTTCATAAAAGTTAAGCTAAATGTTGCCAGCGTCACGATAATGAACATTGATTGATGCATTCTGAACGACGGGTCCAAAACAAATTCACGACTGTGATACATTTTTATTAATTATTATTAATCTTTTTTTTTTTTTTTTTTTTTTTATTTTTTTTTTTTAGGATTTTCGTATCAAATGTTAAGCTAGGATTAAGCCACACGAGAGATTCGCGACCAGCGAGAAAAAGTATATCGGTTATGAACTTGGCGCGACGACTGAATTTTTTTTTTGTTTTCGACCTGTTTCTCAAAAAGTTGCGATTTTTGGAGATTTTTTTTTTTTTACGAGAATATCTCGCTCTCCCGATGGAATTACGGAAAAAAACTCTGGCAAAAATGGATGTGTTCCGCGAGCGTTCTAGGCCACGTATATTCATGTATTTTTTTCGCGCTGAACGACAATCCGATGGCAGTGTTGGCCTAAAATCAGTTGGGACATTGGCAGTTGGGAAAAACATTTGATTTTTGTTGTTGTTGTTAATTTCCGTCCGTTCCCGACGAATGCTGGGCTTTCGTGCGCTATTCAAATGCTCAGCTTTTGAGAAACGAGATGCCGTTGTGTCATTCGGTTCGCGATGTGATAGGATTTCGCCCGGGGTATTCCGGATGGGGGGAGAAAAAAAAAAAAAAAAAACCACGAAAATAGTATAGAAGCGCTATGCGGAAATTCGTTCGCGGGCCGATCGATGTAGGTGCATCGAGCTGCAGTCGAGGCTCCTCTCCTCCGCGACGCCGACGCCGACGACGACGACGACGACGGCCGCGATGTGATTAATTGATCATTAGACTCCCAGGAGGTTTATCCGACGTGCACGGTATCGCCGTAATATTTTCCGATCAAATTCACGTCAAGGACGAGCCTGCGCCGTTTCGACTCCAATTAATTCAATTTATCTCCGAATGACTATCGAATTCTCTGTACCGTTGCATATTTTTTTTTTTTTTAGCCAGATGGAAACGAGACGCGATTGCATAATTTGTGGGGGTGTCAGGAAGGAGGACCGATAAGCACTTAATTTTTGCCGATAACGTCGAAACAAGATAGGAGAGCGCCGTCGCTGTCGATACGTTATCCTCCCACTTGCGTTTTCGCGAGCGCGATCAACGTTACGGACACGGATAGTCATGGAAGGCGTCGTCTGGTGGGACGAGCATCAACGAACGGTCTCGAACTCCTCGTTCTTTATTCATTGAATAAAAAAAAGTCTTGTCACATACTGGCGCATCGCACTCGCACGTACACTGAGAGAAGGATCTAGTAAAAATTACTATATCACTTGGGAGATATTACTATATCGCATCATAGTAGAGCGTTAGGGCGCCACCTATGGTAGGAAGTACCGGATTTATAAGTATTTTTTTCTTAGATATTATGGTAAAAATTCTTGGATAATCCGAGGGTTTCTACCGTAGGTGGAGCGCTGGCGCCGTACTACTGTGCGCTATGGTAATTTTTCTTAGATGATTGGTAATTTTTACTAGATCATTCTCTCAGTGTAACAAAAAGCATTTTACCTTAGCGTAACTTCGAATCCACTGGTCAACTATATTATTCCCGATGGCCGGGCTCCATTGTACAATCTCACGTGCGAAACGTCCGCGAACGCGGAACGATTCGACGCTCGGAGCTCGAAAGGCCAATCTACCGAGGTGCGAAGGTAGTTGGACTCGGGAATGAGGGGAACGATGAATTTCTCGCGAGCACGCAGACTCGAACAAGTTTCTAATTTGATATTGGCTCCCGGCACTTGGATTCATCGTTCGCCAGTTTACGCAACGTTCCCGCTAATTATACGTGTTTCCTCAATAGAACTCCCCCGTCAGCCTCTTCGACGGCCAAAAAAAGCCCGCGGCGTGAGAATTTAGTCCCCGGCGTTCGAGTGCATCAAACGAACGACGAGGGTTCTCTCGCACGGGGATCCGAAGAAGAAACGGAATGGTGGTGAGCGAGTCCGGAGGCGGGAACGCCGTTAAGGTAGCTATGTCACTTCGCGCTCGTTTCGCATAAGTTCGGAGAAAAATAAGAGAAAATTGCGTGTACTTCTCGATGGTATAAAATTCTGAAAAAATTCATGCATACCAAAGGTATCGAAAAGATCGATTGTGCATAATAATAATAATTACAAAATGTTATTAACAAATGAATCAAAAAATTAATTGTTTAACAAATTATCGGGCAACATAACTTTTTTTTTTATAAAAATGATTCGTTCATTTTTCTGAATAGGTATGAATTTTTTCAGATTTTTCAGTCAACTTTGATTTTTTTTTTATATGGAAAAAATGTGTGAAAAAACAAAAAAAATCAAAGTTGACTGAAAAAATCTGCAAAAAATTCATACGTACTCAGAAAAATGAACGAATCACTTTCATTAAAGAAAAAAAAAAGTTGGTTTGCCCGATAATTTGTTAAACAATGAATTTTTTGATTAATTTGTTAATAACATTGTGAAATTATTATTATGCGAAATTAATCTTTTCAGTATATTTGATGTGCATGAATTCTTTCAGATTTTTATACCGTCGAGAGGTACTTGCAATTTTCTCTTATTTCTCTCGAACTTATGTGAAATGAGCGCGAAGCGACATAGCTACCTTAAGGACGAGCAGCCGAGCGCTTTAAAGAGGCAGAACTCACTCGCACCAGGAGGTGCCGATTGCCGCTTAATTCTCGAGGCCCTTGGAACTTCGCCAGGCATGTCTACCGGGCTCTTTGCATTTTATGTTTCTTCCCGTCTTTTTACCAGCACCCTCGAATTTTTCTAGCTCGCGCATCAAGGTCGCGTGGACCGCAGCCTTAAATTCGTCGCGTCTTTCGCACTCTGGACGAGGCCCGATGAGAAATCGGGTAACACGTACAGCGAACACGTAATTTTCCTCATGTGTGGTTTCGCTGCGGCTAAGCTCAATCCTTCTCCGACGCTTTTCGCATTCAGTTGTTTTTTCTTTTTTTTTTTTGACACACTCTCCGGAGTAGAGTGCGCAAAAAGCAGAGCGTCGGTTCGAATGCACCGGAGAGAGGCCTTTGAAGCGGATCGGTACGGCTCCTATGATTCTTTGCCCACTCGTTCGGACTGCTCGTGCATCTCGGGTTTCCGTGTGAGCCGCGCGGTGTGCCAGAAATGGGTACACGGTGTTACTCCGCAATCAAAGTAAACGTCGTGCGATGTTACGTGTGCGAGCTTTCGTCACACAGGACATTCTCGATCGCACGGCCATTACTTTTTGGGAGCGTCGAGCTTCTCGGAACTTGATGCTCGATCCTTTAAAATCGGCCTGCTCGTTTTTACGAGTTGGTACTCGTCCACTGTGTCCCAATTAATCGGGGGTTTCTTACCGTCGCGATTGAGGCCGATTCGGTTCGGATTTTTTTTTACTTCTTTTCACCTCTTCAATCAATCGTTCATTTTTCCGTTTCTCGTTTCGTTAATCGTACGCGGCACCGCGGGCGGGGATTCTTCGCTCCATGCCACCGACGGATGGCATCGGACGATGCAATTATTCGGGATCGATACAAGCGTGACCCGAATCTGCGTGTGTGTGTGTTTTTTTTTGTTTCTTTTTAATTCCCGGGGAAACAAAACGAGAATGGCGCTTATATCGATACGTGTACGTCGCTCGGGGGGTGAAATCGCTGTGGCCCAGAAACAGGTGTTCCGCTCGCTGTGTTTCTCGCCGGGGAGGTTTGGCGCGACTCGGTGTCGTACACCGTCGACGAGTCTCCGCCGTGACACTCTCTCAAAGACAATGCTTTGAAAATTGCCGGGCTGCCTGGAGTGGCATCGATCGCTCGAGAGACAGGAGGGAGATGCCGGAGTGAACAAAAAAAAAAAAAAATTAAAAAATAAAAACACAGGCGCGAAGGCGATAGGTCGCAAGATTCTCGTTGACACATTTGACCCTCTCGAGTCATCCGGGGCTTTCCCCTTCACTGTGATAATATTTCGTGTTATAAAAATTTTCGTACTCGACGAGAATGACGTCACGATGACCAGCGGCGTTATAGTTTATCGAGAATCCTTCGTGCGACAAATTCTTTCGTCGAAAGCTCTCGTATCCAGTCGTGGAATTTATTGTAGCAGGCCACTGTGTCGTCATGTATAAAAAAAAAAAAGGTTCGAGATTCGCCAGAATTTTTACCATATCTATGGAAATTTTATGGGAATTTAGGTTTACCATAATTGTGATAAAGATTACTGTAGATTCTCGAGCTTGTTGACATGCGCCGATACGCTCGTCGACTATCGTACGTGCCATGGTAATTTTTCCTCAGGCGATACTGTAATTTCTTTCTTGATCCTTCTTTCAGTGTGATTTTAAGCGGGTCTGCACCGGGAGCGAGCTCGCTGACGTGCCGGGGCGTTTAATCGTCGAATTGCCTCGCTCGGGGTTGAATTTTGTTCAAGGGTAAAAATGCCGCAGTACCGATGGCACGAAGGGCGACTCGGGACCGACGTACGTCGCCGTGCCAGTAAACCACATCACGTGTTGCCAGCAGCAATTCCTCCGATGTCTTTGACTCGCTGTAGAACGTAACTGAAAGTTCTCAGTGCAACTCAATCGGAGAAGCTCCTTCGGTAGAGGAGACTTTTTTTTTTTTTTGTATAACTCCTCTCGGAAATTACACCCAATCCTCGTTCGCGTTATCGAGACGCATCACTGATAATCGATCCTCGCCTTTCACGTGGATGATCGAGATTGGGAGATAGGATAAGAACGAGGAGATGAGAAATAATGATGAAAGGAAGAATAGCTAAAAAAACAAAAAACGTAATGGCAAAGATCGCGAGCGGGTTAACGGTCGCCGAAAGCGAGCATTTCGCCGAAAGCGAGCATTTTCGAAAAAATGGTAAAAAAAAAATGGTCCTTTTTTTGCCCCGCTATAGCCTACAATCCCCCCTCTCACCCCAATACCACATAAGCTCCCATCCAATCGCTAAACTGCGTCGCTCCACGCAAAATATCCCCACTTCCGTCAGGTTTACTCGGTGCGAAGGCTTCTTTACTATAAAAACGTTGATTCACTTGCCTCGATGAAATTAAGATCGGACATCTCAATTGTATCCGTACATTGACCCTCCTTCAAATCGTTCGCCCAATAAAGTAATCAAATGAGCTTCGATTCGCCAATTCCGATCGTATTTCGCCAATTTATAATCGGGATCTCCAGCGGTATTACCCGGCTCCGGTGGAGAGGCAAAAAAAAAAAAAACAAGACTCGTACGCTGGCTCGACGTTGCGCGGTAGGTTTATCATGTTGCTCACGAAAAGTCTCTCGTGTGTTGCTTCGGTATAGTGGTTCTCGGTTCACTTCTGGATTCGCGGGCGGCAAGTAAGCAGCGGGCGAAGAGGCCTACACGGAACCGCTCGTTGTCGCGGTGGTGGTTGCATTTTAGTATCGCCACTGTACGTGTGCAGCGAATTCTCAAGGACGAAAGAACCGCAGCAGCCAACTCTACCGATCGGCCACTCTCGCAGTGCGGATATCCTACGTACAGAGTCGGCCAGCGCGAGCCTATCTATACATAGGATATCGTGTACGGCGCACTGTAACCGCTCGATCTATATTCCCAACTCGAACGCGCAAGATATGTAACGCGGCCCGATGGTCAACCACGACGACCGATTTTCATTGGTCAATCGGTCGGTGGCACACCGATTTGGAGAGCGTCGCCGGGTATCTTCGACACGCCTCATTAACGTTCCATAGAGCTCCCTTTGTTCCTTGAGACTGTCCAGTCGACAGTCGCCCTCGCATACCACCCTGTAAATGTACTGTGCGATCTGAGTGAACCCGGAGTGAATCAAGAATTTTTTATGTACGAAGGGGAGAGTTGACTAAGATTTACACATTGACGGAGATTTTTTTTTTTTTTTTTTTTTTTTTTTTTTTTTTCCGAGACTCCACGGTCTGAAATATAAGAATCCTTTTTTTTTTTTTTTAAATTGTACAAGACGATAAGACATTTAGCTCGACCGCTGAGTCAAGAGTCGATGGATTCACGCAAATTGGGCGTGTGACGAAATTATCGAGAGAAAACAAAAGAATGAGTCACAGGGAAAATTCAACGTTTCACGACAAGCTCCGCGTTTCAATAATAAATGCTATAAAACTATATTATATATTATACACGAGCATTCGCATGCGTGTCTGTGATAATAAGTTTTTAATTTGTGTTCATGATAGCTCGATGATAAAAAATAAATAAAATAAAATAAAATAAAATAAAATAAGAAATAAAATATGTATGTAAAGAATGACCGCGGAACGGCGCCGAAGTCGCTGCCCTCCGACTTATCGATGAGTACGTTAAATGTGAAACGACCGAAGTAGCGGAGATACAGTGTGAGAGACGGAACAGAGGCGGGAAGCGAATGAGACGGTGTTGTTCCAGGTCGGCGTATGACGCGTGTGAAAACGACTGTCCGATGCGTGCATTGTAATTTGAATAACGATTATTAAATGCCATTATCGAATCAAACGAAATATATTTCGCGTATTTCGATTTACACCATCCTCCTTTCCGGCTTCGACCATCGGTAGTTTGCTATCGGGGGCGAAATTTTTTATTTTTATTTTTATTTTTATCGCAGAATCAAACTATAGAACATCAGCGTCGAGAGTGGATCTTTTCGTGAACGAGCGAATCACTCCTGGTTACAGCCTCGTTTAAACTCAATTGACCTTACGTGAGTACAGTAGATTTAACGAGACGAAACGACGTTGACCGAGGAGTCCGTGGGGGAGCTCGTTTCTCGTATGTGTCGAGGGGACAATAACGCTTCCATGGATGTTGCAACGATAAGAGAGAGGAAGCAAGGTCAACGTTAATTTATTACTTTTTTGCAGATACCGTCGCTTCTCCCGGAAAAACGCACATAGGGGTAAGTGAAACATAATATGATATATATATATATATATATATATATATATATAGCAAGCGTTAATGTAAGCAATGAAGTATACAAATAGTCACTCGTGGTTATGTACTTGAAAATAGGCGTGCAAACCTTTTATTATACAAATAAAGTTTCTTTGAAACGCAACACTGTTCGTAAAATTTTCCGTGAACTTTTCGATTAGACTCGAAGAAGATATATTAAAAAAAAAAAAAAAAAAAAAAAAACAGCTGTTTTGCAATGGGCTGAGGAACCCAGGTCGATGGCCCTTTGTCAAGGTGCAAAATTAGTATTAGATATAAAAGTTAGTATATATTAAAAAAAAAAAAAAAAAAAAAAAAAACTGTAAATATAAACTTTGGCAATAAATCTCTTTTACTACTACCACTGTTTTTCAACGCAGGAAATACGGTGCTCTGTCAGCTTTTAACGCCGTGTGGATACGGTTCATCGGCTGCTACGAGACACAAGGGCGAATCCCTCATCGTTTTACATTTCGAGAATTCGATGTACACATAGATCGTACAGTGAAGCTTTCAATAACCCTGTGTCGTAAATCGGTCATGGTCGAGGTACTATCCAGCGGCAATCGCCATTGTAAGTTTATGACGTCGCGAATATATGTAGCGATTATGAGAAGCATGTCCATTAGTTGCCTCGATCGATTCACGTTAAGAGTCGCGTAGAGCACTGCCCACTCACCGCTACAATACGTTGTATACCGTGCAAGATAAATATCCTACACGTAGAAGTTTATGCGTTTATAGCGGCGACCGTTCGCAGAGAACGCGAGGAGAGTTAACCCATTTCCGGTGCAAATGGCTCGGTTGACTTTGCCATTCACGATTAATCCTCCTCTCCTCCCCTGTTACTAATCCTTTAGTGATCGGCCGCTTGGCAAACCGTGATACTTAAAAGTTACACAGCACGCGACATTGAAAGCTTTCTTCGGTGTTTTTTTTTTTTTTTTTTTTTTTTTTTTCTATTCTTCATATTCCGTTAGTTTTTACGTTACCATCTATAGTTCGATCGATAGAGAACCTCGTGGTTTCGCTGCGTAAGATAAGGTCTCGGTTATGCGGGGAAAAATCCATCCGTATCACGTGACTTTGCATTGACAGCGTAGAGGGCAGTCCGTACACTTTGTTCAGCGCCCCGAACTCCGATATGCATATTCATCGATTGGTCTGAAATCATCGATGTTATTTATCGGAGACATACGTTTACGATCCGCCGAGAGATAGAGTGACATGACGAAATGATAATATTCTGACTGGTTTTTTTTTTTTTTTTTTTTTTTCTTTTCGACAATTCCATTCGTAGTCTAGTCGCGACTATCGTAACGCATAATTCGTTGCCTATCTGTAGGATAAACAGTCGTACGAAAGTACACTGTACATAATACATTCGTGAAACCGCTGTCGTGTGGCAATTTATGCCGTTAGCCGAGCCCGTCCGATTACATACCGACATACCATTAACGGCTTTGATGCATGTTAGGCCATATACGGAAGCGCGTAAATTTCGCGTACGAGGCACATTACACGCGAATGATAGTGCGCGGTACTTATATCAATGTCGGTCGATCGCGCGATTAAGCGAAAACGCAAAGAAACAAAAGGCAACAAAGATAATGCTTGTTCGTCGCGTACATAAAAGTGCGGCATCAGCGGCTTAGTCCGTGGGTCATTGAGTCGCGGGTCGGGGCCAATACTGTCGTACGCTCATGCGTTCTGCTGATCGAACATAGTTCGTCAAGCCATTGATACAGAGAAAATATATATTGTTTTGCAGGGTATCAATTACGCCAAATTCATTGCAGCCAAAACTAACTTCTGCCAACAAGAGTAGCTACGTTTGCGGAAAGACCGTTTGTTCGAATGTTATGTCCTACAATGATTCCAAAAACTCATTTTTCGACCGAAGAGGACGTCACTTCAGCTTTGAGAATCTAATTTTTCCACGGGAAGTGACGTCATACCGGAAATTCATCACTTTCGGTTCGATGATCTCATTCTTTATTGGATGATTCATACATACGGATTATTCCGGGTGGGAGAAACCGACGAAAATTAATATGATCTTGAGCGCCACTGATTTTGGAAGTGGCGAGAGTGGTCACGCTCGGCCATGCTCACAATTGGCATTGTTCGTCCCGTACATCTCCCGTTATGGCAGTGCGTGACTCTTGCCACTTCCCCGTGTCCAGTGGCGCTCAAATCGCGAAAGTTCCTCGTCTGCCTGTTTGCTTTCACCGCGTTCGCTTATTCATTGAATTGGCAATTGCATCGGCGAGCAGTTTAATTCGCTAGCGTACAGAGAAGTATCGGGCCGATAATCACACATATCGCAATGTTTTCACTTTCGGATTAATTTTGGTTGCGATGATTCATTTTTTTTAAATTTATTGAAAATTCATGACGGATCTCTCGCACTCGGGGCGAGACGATACAATTTATTGCATATATCAAATTCCTGATAACACTTGTTTATTATTTTTCACGGTTTTGTCAATTGTTCTTGAAGATTACATATTTCTCGGGAGATCGACCTTAACTGTATCGATTAACCCCGAGGGACATGCGATGCGAAAGACGCTTGGACATTGTCTTCGTCTTACGATTAATTGATCGTTCGTCGAGCTGCCGACCGATGACCGAGAGGCCTGGCTGGAACTAACGTGGAAAAACCGCGAAAGGTCGTCCACGACTATGAATACTGAATGAAACTTCGGTCTCAGAGTTCGACCGAACGCCCCCGGAATCGAGACTCTCGTCGAGCCTCAAATAAACGCCAACACTTGCTCGCCTAGACATTTTTTTGTTTTCTCGCGAATAATGGTATTCAGTCGCTTTGGAAATTTATCGGAAAAGGAGTAATATTGCGAAGCGAACAGAGTAAAACAATGTTCAGTTATTCATTGGCGGAGACGAGGCCAACGTATCTCCGTCGAATAAATTTTTCGAGGCACGAATCGTGAAAAAATATTAGCACAAGACATCGCGAGTCGTTAGTCCCGATGCGTGTTCTCAGCGCGTAAGAGCGAGCGGTCGAGAGCTCTCGGGTGGAAAACTCTCTGCGCCCCGACGGTATCTTGCCGCGAGTAATTAGCGGCATTGAAATTTATCATGTAAAACGTGAAAAGGTCCCTCTCCGTCGTTGGTTCGTTACAATCGCTCGTTGCTGCTCCGGTAGCATTGTATGCGCGGAACACAAAAGACGAACTCGCGGTCGACGGAGAAGCGGACTGTTGGAATGAAGGAGAACGGAAACGGCAGTGGGCCTCTTGTGTATTGAAGCATCCTAAGCACGAAAAAGCGTCCTCTCGCCTCCCCCCCCCCCCCCTTTACTCTCCCTTGCTCTCCCGTTCGCGGTCAAGTGTCTAATTAGCGGCGGTAAATAGCGAGCGGCCTCCTCGGAGAACTGTAAATCGCATTGCAAACCCCCCGAAAGTTCCATCGAGTCACGTACGGCAAACTCGGCGACGGTGAAACTTCGCAGAGGTGAAAACGGCGGTCTCCCGACCACTGGGTAGGCAAATTCGCTACCGCGGTTTCCGAGCACTTTGACACAGAGTCACTCGACAGAGTTCGCTCGCACTCGTCCAACGAAGTGTCCGCATCCCTGACAGATTGCTTCTCTTCTTCGAGCCCGGGTGGCGAAGGGAGTGAATATGGACCACCATGATCAGCACGTAGATCAATGATATCTGGATCGTCTGGTGTTCGCCACTTTTGTTCTACATCCGCGCAAGTCTGATTTCCCGTCCAGACGGAAGGCACTTATTTTCCAACCTTCGTGACTTTGATTGTACAGTGTGTTGTTATACTTAATTCAAAGTTCACTTTGGGCCGGTTAGACCGAGGTCGGCAAACAACTTTTCCGCGAGGTTTTGTATCCGGGCCTCCGGGCCACACAGGCGGACGCAAGCGATGTATCTGTACGTGCACACATTGACCTAGGTACATGATGTATACGTGTCGTACATGGGAGTGTACGGAGAGGCGGCGGAACAATCGATACTCGGCGTGCACCGGGTCAAGACCGAGGGACGCCAGGCAGCATTCTGCTTTCTCGGTATCTCTCTCTCTCTCTCTGTGTGTGTTAAAGTGTCCCGCTAAGTATGTATTTATTCGATCCGTGAAATCGTCCGGTACGTCCTCGAACGCAGAGATGGTGGAGGAAGTAAAAGAAAAATAAACGTCAGAGGATCCTCTTTTGGCATCCGCCGGACCGTTGGAGCTTCCAGCCAAACAACTTCGGCAGTTCGAGCGTTGGATCGTACCAAAAAATAAACAGTCGTGTCGACTCGTACATTTTTTTTTTTTTTGGTCCCTCGAGCTTTCCTTTATTCGAGATAAAAAGTGCAAGTGCGATATAGACTATCATAGAGATTCCCTGGGCAAGCACGAGTGGTTTAATTACTATGCATCGCGCGACGCCGAGCATGTGCATAATACCCATGGCCTTGGTCACGAAATGTTTACGACATCGGGCGAGAGGACGGTTACTACCGCAGTTCTCGCGCGTTATGCGACCGAACGTCCCGTCGGCCTACCCGTCCGGAGAATTACGGCAACGCGTGTGCGATACGTGCCCGCGAATGCATTTCAATTGTTTATCCTTTGTGCGGATTAACCGATGCCGCAACCGACCGGAACGAAGATTTTTCCCATCGGACAATGTAAATGGAATCGCAGTGAACTGCAAATCCGGGGCAAAATCGGACACCGCAATTATGTTCAGAAAAAAAAAAAAACACACCTGTTAGAATTATTCTTGCCGTGTATATAACTTGACAGAAATCTCAGTGCGTCTAGTAAAATATGTTTTATAATATTTGGTGTGTATCGAGGTACGACTGCACAAGTCGCGGGTCTCGATCCGGAATGTTCATCGTTTGCTCGATCGACGACGACGACGAAGCCCTACGAGTCACATCAGCTCGCCTTTGAATGGACAAAGCTCCCTTGTCTCGATCAGGAACCTTCGTAAGCCGACTTTCGCGGACTTTGTATATTTGGCAGTTGCGAGCAAGAATGTTCCGGGAAGTCTCGGCATAGACCCAGTGGAGGATCCCCGCCAAATTGGGGGTGAACACGATATGGCACCGATTATATCTTGACTACTCCTTTTTGTCCCGTTCTCGTCCTACGAAAGAGAATATAATTTTCTTTCATAGTTTTTTTTTTTTTTTTTTTTTTTCATAGTAATTCACTTCCTATGAATAGAATTATCTATCGCGGCTGATAATTATTAGCCACAATCGTTGACTTCAGTGTTAGCTCGATAACTGCTGATAGCTAATTACGGGTCGTCTCCAGTGAGTTAGCGCCGGGAGTAACAGCCGATAAGAAATATGAGAAATTGTAGTGAGCCATCAGACACACTTTACGCGTCGGAGTCCCGATAGCGGCAACATTACGCTAGCACAGTCGTATAATACTGAATAAACAGCCAGGTCTGATATAGATAGCGGCATGGGGTTGCTCTCGCGTTAGTAGCGCAAATATACCGACGTTTGTATCAGTAGCATCCGGACTCCTTGTTATCGCTTGTCTCTCGTCGAAAGGCGATCCGTCATGCATCGGATGGTATTACAGCGCGTGTCCAGCCGCTCTCCGTCAGCTTTCCCCGACTCTCCACCATCGTCGGGATTCTCTGACGTCAAGCTGAGTTTCAGAGGAGATAGCGGCGTCACTCCGACGTGCACAGGCGCGCTTGGATGTCTCTCGGTCCGACTGATACGAGCCATTGAAGCATCCAGATTTGCAACGGAAGCGGAATTAACGAGATCGAAAAGTAGCAATCAAAATTTGCCCGTACAATCAGAGCGACCGCGATTAAATTTAATCCGATCGATGGGAAATTTGTCCAATTAGAGTTATGTAACAAACGACTTAACAAGAAAAACCGTCCGTTCGTGTTTGTACATAGTGATTTAGCTTTGCGCATCGCGATAATGAGAGGGACACGCGTTTGCGATGTACGTGGACCAGAGCTGGACTGCACTTAAAGTACATGAGTACTTATCTGGCACTTAAAGTATCAAAGTACTTTTTGGTACTTTAAGTACGATTACTGAGTACTAAGACCAAAGCACTTGTACAATTTTGAGCATAGATTCCTCTTTCAGGAAGCTGTGCTTAAAATTGTAATAAATGAGAGAAGCATGTGTAAATTACTTTGCACTCCTTTCGAACGTAAAAAAATGTCTGCCTCATAAAATTATTTTACTCCCAGCCAACAACCCTTTTTTCCACTTACATCCCAAAAATACGATTCTTCATGCATAAAATTGAGACTCTCACTGTCTCACTATACTCTAGCCCCGAAAAGGCCAGTGGATTCGTGCTGAGCGGGAAAAAATATGTCGAAATACGTGGCAGTTAATAAAAAAAGAAAAAGAAAAAAAAAATTTCGTCAAAAAATTGCAAGGCTACCCCTTTTGAGTCAATTTTTTGCATTTTTCATCGCTCTCAAACGGCACGATAAAACGCTTCCAAGACTTCGGGCAGGAGCCTATCCTGTGTATTTTTTCCCGTACAACACAATGGGCACCTCGGATTATCCGTAGCTCCATTTGGAGCCGAGATATCGGCGTTTGAAAATCACGAAAATCGACGTTTTTCCAAAAGTAGCTCAAAAATGGAAAAATCATTGTTCAACCGATTTTCTTGGTTTCAAGGCTATAATCGATGTATTTTTTCCCGCCGATTACGAATATCACAATTATTCTGCTCCCAAACCAATATTTTCCATTTAAATTCCAAAAATACGGTTTTTTAGGCATAAAATCGAGACCTTTCTCACTTTCGGCCACTGTACAAGATTCATACGTCCCAGATTTAGTTGTTATAAATCCAGTCGACTTCCGCTCACTACCCCAAGGTCCAGTCGTCGTACTCCAGTCGACTTGTCTGTTACGAAGAATTGGAAACGATGAGTTTGGACGTTTTGAAAAAAATGTTGGTCCTGAACAGGGCCGTTTGATTTGAAAATCCTTCTCCAAATTTCGTACTCGTGAAACTCCGTCTCTTTCGTTTAAGAAGAAAAAGTCCTTTGTACTTTGTATTTTATAAAAGTACTTTGAGTACGGAAATTACTTTGTACTCTAAGTACTTTTCGGTACCTTGCTCAGCTCTAACGTCGACTCGGGTATTGCGAAACGTCGATACGATTTCCGAGATCTTTTTCCATTGCGCGACGTCTCATTTCTCTGGGCAAATGCCTACCGTACATTGTCCATGAAAATAAATGTCGGGTATCTACGGACGAGCATTCGCGGGCTGCTTCCTCGTCGGCGACGTTCAATTAAGGACTTTCTCGTCTGTTCCGCACGCAACAAACAGCGCGAGTGCGTCACGGTTTTTGCTTCCTCGATATCCGTGTAGCGTTGTTGGTTGTAAAAAGCTTACTCTCCAGCAGTGAAAAGAGAATCACGCTCACGGAGTTCGCAACAACGACCACCTAAACGTAATCATAAATATGGACGATCCAGTTACCCAGAATGTCGCCATTGTCGCCGCCAATATCTGTTCGAATCCGAATTAGAAAGATAACAGCTCGCAGCATACTTCGATGCAGATTGTGTCAAAGTTTGAAGATGACTAACGGTTCAGTTTTTGCGTTTTGTCCAAAAACGTGCGGCGTCCGTTACTTTTTGGCTCGCTCGAGAGCTGACTAGCTCCTTCAGCGAAGTCCCTCTCAAGTTTTCCCCCTCGCGATTCTCGTGAGGATATCCTTAAAATCACGCCGGCGATCTTATCTACCATTGACTGCAGTGGGCGAGTTGCATAAGCTTATTTCCAGTCGAGTTGCTCTCTAGCTCGTGGCGCGTGATAAATTGCAACGTAGGAGTTGAAATGAGAGAGTTAGGATTGTGCCGAGGGGACGAATGCGGAAATCGTGCCGAACAAGGCGGTGCACAAGACCAATGAAAAGTTTTGATTTCACCAGCCACTTAATTGAGACTCCACCGGCGCAATTTGTCGCTTAATTTTCAGTCAATACTCGACGATCGTCTTAGAAAAATCACTTCAAAGGCCGACGATAAGCGTCGCTCTCGAGAATATGCTTGTTGCATCGGCCCCGATGAAAGTTCACGGTCAGTGAAACCTGTTTCGCGCCAGGCCAATTCGCAACAGCCAATTCGCTCGGACGATAAGAATTGTATCGTGAATTGGGCGGGCGCGCGGCAGTAACATAAGCGCCCGTGAATCCCCCCCGTCGCATGAGTCACTCTCATTCGCCGAGTGATGATTCACCGAGATTAACGTTTCGCGTCATTCTCCCACTAATAAATGTCCCATGCTGCAATAGCGCCACGTCTGGCGTTTGTCCAACTGTATTTTGATATTACATTCACGTCGCTGGTTTGACGATCGTACAACTCGCGATTTATGTGTTCCTCTGCCTCAATCTCGCGTGACGTTCGTATATCGAAACGAACCAGGGGGGGGGGGGGGGGTGGGCACGGATACGAAACCACCGCCCGGTCGGCGAATGTTGCCGGAGGCTACGCCACGCTGTTCCAATATACCACAGTAAAAGTTGTGTACGGTAAAGGAAAAAAAAAAAAAAAATACAAACGAACAAGCTATGCAAAGGGCCAATCGCATTTCCTTCTACCTTTTGCCCGCTCCAATTGGAACTCTCGGTTTGTGAAGGTAACGCGTTAGAGATTCCACTGTATTATAGTTCCCAATTACCTCCTCTATTTACGATCGGAGCATTGAACAATGTAACGGCACAGCCCTTCTGTTAACTGTCAGCGCATTATTTTTCGATTATTTTCGAAGCCCTTAAGGCTGTCGCGCTTCCGGAACACTAGATCGTTTGGCTGGACCGCTAAGAGAGCAGGTTCTTATCACGCGTCGCGACCTACAGTCAAAACACAGCCGCGACTTTGTTCATTCAAAATACCGTCGAGACTCAGCTTCACCCCCGCTTCAATCAGTTTGACTCCGACCGGCACCGAGTGAGGTACACGCTCCAGAAACTCTGACCAATAAAGTATTTGTTCATTTATATAATAACTCGTCTTGAATATTCGTTTATTACATCCAAGCGATCATCCGTCACAACATCCATGTGATTCGATCCGCTGATGGATTCTACTCCAGCATCCCGAGCAATTGGTCTTTGAAGGCTCTGTAACTGGAGTCGAGAGAACATGGATATACGTCTGGGCAAGGAAATGTACGAATAGTAGCGCCCAGAAGGGTCGACGGTATATTCCCCAGTTCGTGTGATTCGCATACGCTCGAATATCTTCGGATCTACCGGCACTCCACTTCACTTTACCGATTCTCCGGCTCCAAATTATGCATCCTGCACCAACGTATTGCACTATTCGCGTATCTGTAACCAGTGCCATTGCACGAGACGAGGCGCTCGCGCACCGCCCGCGATTCCAGGCGACGCCTCCGCATTGCGCAAAAAGCACACGAGTCGTCGAGGTTCCTCTAATGGATTCACGATTCGGTCTGCCGATGCAGTTTTCGATGTACGTTTCATAAACGTGCAGTATGGAATGCGAACCGAGTCGAAGAGCGGTCCAAACGAGTCACCGAACACAGTGGAGAGAACGATAAAGACGAAGCTCGGATCCGATGCGTTTATATATTGTATACACGATGTGCAAAAGTTTCGCCGTACGGAATACGAAGACACGTCCGATGAAACGTGCGGTAGGTGAGTTTAAGCGCCCGGAAGTCGACAAATGTGCCGAGTCACAGCGTGACTAGTAGCATACGAATATCGAAGTTACGGCCGAGACCGAAAAGCAGATTGCACGACCAGTAAACGAGGTATAGTATGCGTTTCATTAGCGGAAAGGTAAGGTCCGCGAACGCTCGACGCAGAGTCACGAGGCAGTCGATTGTTTGAAGAAGAACCTCGTCAATGCCTGTTTATTATAGCGCGCAGGTATGCGGCGGATGTACCGACGGATAAGTATACCGTGCGATCGGTATTCCTCCTTTGTTGCGGGAACCCAAGCCGAGTTGGTAACAATTCATGCCTATTAGGTAATGAGACGATGCATGGAAAAGTGGCATTGGCGGAACGAGCCTTCGGCATCAAGGGGCACCGGCAGCCGGTATGCTATTATCTATTTAGACCGACTGCGTGATAACGACGAGTGTGGATAGACACTGAAGTTCGAGGATTTAGCGGCCACGCGACCCCGTTGAAGCTTTAATCTCTTTAATCCACCGTCGGGTGTTAGGGGCACGGGTTGATCACATTTTTATCGGGACCTCGAGTGTTTGCGCATAGCACACGCCACTTTATCTCGAAGATAAGAGCGTATGTGTGCCGTTCCTAATCGAATAATTTGTTCGCGGGAGTTACGGAGATTGGGAATAAAAGGGTGTATCGTAGTTCTGAGAGACCCTGCGGAAACAAAAAAAACTCACCTAAGGTAACACTGTTGTGCGAGTCTGCCAAATATATCTCAACCTATCTATACAGACCGCAGTTTATTCAGTGAGTAATCTTGAGTACATAATTGTGCGTCTACAATCGTCCAAATGAATTTTGTTCGTCGACGCGTACACAACAGATCTACCTAATTTTTTTGTTTACACCGGCGAGAAACAGATTGGATCACGAAATCATTGGGTAATTCAGCGGACGGTTTACCGAAGTCATTAAACCAGCGTTCAATCTTGCATCATTCTTTTCCGTCTGCGGTGTAGCCGACTTTTTTTTTTTTTTTTTTAGAAAATGATTACCACGAAGTCTGCTTTCATCCCCCAGCAAGGCGACTTCTCTGCGTCGGGATACTCTTTATCTTTTGTGACGGTTGGAGATTCACCGGCACAAGACGTGGTTTATCCGTCGCAGTCCCTCGCTGTCCCTCAAGTATAGTGTCTATAGTTATATTTAATGTATGCAATGTACCTCACCACTGGCAGTATTATAATGGTCGAGGCGTCTTTTGCGCCTCGTATTACACTCGTAAATTAAATTCTGTCTTTCGTCCGCATCACCTCGGATCTTCCAGGTGTGACTGCGGAGCTCGCCAGGGGATGCATCTCCCCGGCGGTAATGAATAACGACGACGTATGCGGTTGTGAGAATGAACATACATTCCGCCACCATCCTTATTCAGGCTTTGCAGAAAAAAAAGTCCGCATACCCTCGAGCGGACGGATCTCATCTTCGTCCTTTGGTAAGTATAACGAGGTGTAGTGTACCGCTACGTAAGTAGATCCACTGAGAACCACTCCGAAGACGAGTACCTCTTCGTTGAGTGCTGTGTAAAGGCTAAGAGTGGATGTTATCGCGCGAGACAAGCGCGACTTTCTTGACGAATGAATAATGCCACAGTGACTCATTATGTCAGTAATATTGAGGCTGAAATTTGAATGGTGAACTGCGTAGAGTGTTCGTCGAGGGTAGACTGTGATCGATGTATCGCTGGGATAAAAAAAAAATCATGAAAATTGTATACACTTCCCGTCGGCAAAACAGGCGAGGCTGCAGTAGAGCAGTTGCGAAGATTGCTCGACAGGTAGCAAAAGAATTCAACGAGCCATTTTGACGATGGAGGAATACATAGCGCCGGTTGGTAACTCTCAACGAAGCTTGAATGGTTTTATTGAACGATGATAAGATACCGACCTAAGGTACACGATGCAAATTTCGATCGATGATAATCACGAATTCATGAATGCACAGACTGGATTAGTTCGTTTTACTGGTTGCCGTGCAAATTTTACCGAGTAGAAACGCGAAATTGCATAATTACCAAATGAATCTCTATACCATATCGACTCTTACCGACAGCGTGTTTGTTACGCTCGTACGGTAACTCTCGCGACAATTTATATTTATGTTTGTGATTAATTCTCTCAGCCGTAATCCCGTTTTTATTGCAATGGAAACTCCGGTTGCGACAACGGTATATGCTACAAACGAATTATCGTCGCTATACGAAATTCTCGCGACACCGAAAAAGGACGTCCACATCTATTTTCGCTCATCTTTATTTATAAAGCAGTATCCTGTTTCCTCTTTGAGTGCGTGGAAAAAAAAAAAAAAAAAAAAAAAAAACGATAAAAATAGGTGCACCCGTCGAATCAATCGGGATCCAAACGACACATTTCTCGAGCCTCAACGATTTGTCCCCGATGCGTAAATAAATCGTTTCCACGAATGGTCGGAGCATGACAGACAACTCTCGCACGGTTCCCTGTTTCATCTCCTACATCCCGGAATGATAGAAAACTGTTGCGTGCCTGAATAAACGGATATAATAAACGCATCTCGTACATTGCACGCAGGCATCGACGAGACAAATAACAAATCGAACGCACCGGAATTTCCAATAGCTGTTGACAAATTTATTGCATATATATATGTGTGTGCGATATGAACGATAGGAACGAGACAGCAAGGAATGCTCGGTGCTTGCACAACTCCCGTTTTGCTTTGAGGTGAAATGTCACGCATCATTACCGGTAAATAAGGACGAAGGGACAAACGCGAGTTCGTCGGGACGGGGAAAAGTTAGCGGTTCAGCGGATATCCTCACGATCTTATTAGATTCATTTTCCGAACCAACACCGTGCGAATCTGAGGAGTAGACGACGAGAAAGAAACAAGCGTTTATTGAATTATCGTGAAAAATCTTGCCGCGTGATTTGCTGCCGGTGAAACGTGCCAACACTACTAAAAAAAAAAAAAAAAAAAAAAAAAAAAAAAAAAAAAAAAAAAAAAAATCTACGTTGTTGTTGCTATGTAAAAAAAGACATGGCAGTAATTTGCCGGTGACCTATTTTTAGTGAATAACGAAAAATATGATTTTTGTTATTTACCATTCGCAAAGTAAAAATTTCGAATCGCTCAAAGGGCACCGACGGTGCTAGTGACGATAAATCCGCCACGCAAACATAATACAAGCACGCATAAATGTATGCTGCAAATAACTAACGGTTCGTTGTGAGAAACGCGAGACGTCCGAACGCTGTAATAGGTCGATGCTATTTCCCGGCTTTTAGCTCGACCATCGCTATTACACGTTATCTATAATGTAAGTTGATACGAGCCGAGAGAGATACGAAGGAAGGGCGCGGCGCCATGCGCTCAACTCCGTTAATGCACTTTCCGACCAGCACTGCAACCGCGGCCGAGACCCTCGGATTAAACTAATGGCATTAAAAGATAATGGCGGCGTGTTAAATTAATTCCAGTCAATTGGCAGCAATGTCGGCGCTAACGAACCTGCTCGTGCTCATCTCCGTTTCCCATCGCGGCTTTGACTCTCCATTAAGCCTGATACAGATTTCAGTGCGTTACATCGGACTTTATCAAGGACCCGATCGGACCTTATCAGGATCCGTTTTAACGGTCCGATAAGGTCCTGCTAGTGTACACCATCGCGAATAGTGTTTTCGTCGATTTATTTCTATCAAAAATTCTAAAAAACAACGTATCACATTCGGTTGAATTTAGAAGGGGGAAAATGTTGGTAACTCTTCGATCACGGAAGTTTTTCATGTTGCAGATCGGAGCGGAGCGTGGGCGAAGTGATTATTATTAATTGCATATCAATTATCCGCACGAGGCCTCGTTCTGGCTATGAGGGTTGAGCCTCACATATGTATATACGATGTCTCGATGCTTTATGAGTTTCCTACGAGATTACGAAATCTTAATGGTAACACGCCAACGCCTCGTGGAAGTTAGCAATCTTCTCAAAGGGCGTAACCATCTTATACCTTGCCAGATAAGTATTGCGGAAGTTCTTCAATTTTATTACCTCTTCTCGTCTTTATATTTCATTTCATTATTTTTATTCATTATTATCGTTAACATTTTTTTTGTTTAATTTATTTATCACTAGTCCATTTGATCGGGTACACGTGCGATAGAACAATCCTGCCTGAAGAATAGTTATTTCTTTTCTGCTTCATACTTTCTTCCAACTTGCAAAGATCTGATCCGTGCTTGGTGCTTTTCATAGAACACATGAAATCCCCCATTCGCTTCATACTGAACCCCTTCGGGAAATATATTTTCTTCGTTCGTTCGAACGTAGCTCTCGTGGACGTTGGCTGCCAGGAAACAAAAGGTCGTAAGACGTATGCTTTTACGCGGTGGTTACGCCCTTCCGTCTCTCTGCAGTCGAGTATAAGTAAAAGACGCGAACTATACTTTATTAGTATTCGCGCGAGCACGAGCGAATGCACGTGAGGCGCGAGTAAGCAAATGTTTGATCGGCAAATATCGGCTATTCACTCGACAAATATTTGAGCTATCTCCCGGCCGGGGCTCGCCGCAGATAAAGTGTGCGACGCTTCATTTTTCTTGGACCTCCCCGACGATCCTTTTCCGTTTCACAACTCTTTTTTTTCTTCGCCTTCCGTCGTCGCTGCTGCTGCTGCTGCTGCTGCTGCTGCTGCTGCTGCCGGTGCTTCCGCCGCGAGATAATTGAATTATACGGGCGCTGAGAGACATCACGGACGTGATGGAGAGGCTTAGAGGTTCGATGAACACACGATTGGACAAGGGCGTGTGTGCAAGTTTTTTTTTTTTCTCAAGTGGAATATTATTCCGTTCTTGTTGAGGAGTGCACATTGAGGAGTGCACATTGTATCGCCGTTATCGGCGCAATGGCCAAAGCTTTACGAACAAACTTGAAACATAATTTTGCTCGAAAACGATTCAATTGCCGAGACATCGGTAACCTTGATGAAGAACAAAAAAAAATTTCAGTTATGCCCTGCAATTTTTTTTCTTCACTTTTCATTACACCAAATCCGATCTTCGCCGGTATTAACGTCGTATCTCTGCCTGCACATTTGTACGTCTGCATGCATTTCTCACGTGATAAAGCTGAGTGACAGAAATGTTCTTTTTCTCCTTTCAGACGTCGGAGTTGGCTGCAAATCGCAACTGAACAGCGTATTCCGTTCTCCCCCACGGTTGCGTCGAGATTGAATCCGGCGAGATGGCAGTCGCTCTGGTAAGATCATTTTTCATTCTGTTCTTTTTTTTTTCCAGTTCTCTCGTGGAAAACCCAACGACAACTTTAGATGATGGAGTAGACATCTTCATCGGCGTTTAGAGTCTAGGCGGTGGTTATCGCTATTCGATTTTTCGTATCGCATTTCTTTTATGTATGCATAGGGGGGGGGGGGGGGGGAAATACGAGACGATGGAGATATTTCGTTTGCAATCTCGCGTATCGCCTCACCGCGACGCGCTTCGGGTCCCTCGGGCGCGAAAGGAGAGTATTAGATTCCGTGTCGCGTACCGGGAGCGCGACATTTCTGCGGCTGTTGGGTGGGCGTTCGGGTTTTCCGTCGTTCTCCTGGTTATCTCAACGGTGACGGAGCGGATACGAGGTTTATTTATTTTTTTTAATTTTTCATTTTTCCATCTGTGACCTTGTTCGCTCTCTAAAGAGTCTCAGGGGACATATATTATAGATTAGAGGCGGTTGGATGTTACAGAGTATTTCATACACGACAGCCTGATTACGCGATCCGACTAACTTTTCTTTTTTTCCCATGTCGTTCAATTATGTTCGCATATTTATCTCCGCATCTCATTTGTTAACGCGAACACGCGTTTAATGTCTCGTCGTTGCACTTCACACGTCACCTTCACGCTCTGCAATTTGTCTCGGCATTCAGTCTCTGTGTGTCGTCACAGTGTGTATCTTGTTCGTGTCTGTGTGCGACTGTGCATTCGTTCGGGAACTCACAGCCTAGTCGTCAGCGACCGAGCGACAATAACACTCCTCGAGACTGACAGTCGTACACGTGTGAACAGAATACGTAAGCTCGTTACGGAGTGCGAGCAATAGATGGAATGAGAACCAGGAGGCGACCGTAATATCACAAGATAAAAGATCGGTACCCGTCCGAGTTGACACCTTTTTAAAAATAACGCATCTCCTCGACTGCCGCCGCGGGCGTGCCGAACGTCGAAGAACATACAGCGAGCGAGGAGACTTCTTTCTTTTTTTTTTTTTTTTATTCCTACTCTCTATCTGCCTCGAACAAAAAAGATATCGGACAAAGAGTCACACGCTTGAGACGTAGTAAAAAATTTACAGTAGCACATTTTCGTCGGTATTGATTTTCGCTGCGGCAATTCGCCGCTTCGCTAAGTTCACCGATTTCAGGCAAAAAGACCTTTACTTAGTTTTCTCGGTAAAAAAATACGCGTTTCGAAATTCCGCGCGTTTGACTGTTCGACGGTGCTTTTTCGCATGTGCAAATCAACAATTTTTTTTAAACTAAAGCATCATTTTTTTTAAACAACAAAATATATTAAAAAAAAAATAACTTACTCTACCTCTTATCAATTTCATCGTCATCGTTTTTTTTTTACCATGAATTTGTGTCGAACGCCTGGGGATAGCTCGCCTTCAGATGTAAACACAGTTACGGTTACGGTGGTATAACAGTCGTCGGAAACAATGGAGCGTAACAGCGCGCTCGAGCAGCTGCACATTTGGCACTTCCATTTCCGGTAACAAGACTCGTTCTAGCCTACTTGTTTGACCAGCAGCGGCGGTATTCGCCTGTGCGGAACCAACGCCGTTTGGCTATACCCCGCAGTTTCGAGTGGATAACGCACGTACGCCCGCTCTCGAACAGAGAATCTCTCGACAGGTCGGTGATACGTTTCTACAGCTGTACGATACCCGGGGACCCCCTCGGCATCGTGAGCGCAATTTAGGCTCTCTGTCGAGTCAAGTTGACTCGGGCAAGCCAGCGCGTTCGAGCATACACACTGTCGTTAAACTCGACAGCATCGGTACAGTCCTCTATCTGTGGGACGATTGGACGAACGCACTCGAAAATGATACCCGTCCGTCGAGTGTCATACAGCTGTACAGGCTACGATCTGTATTGAATAAAAAAAAAAAAAAAAAAAATTAAATCGTAAACTTGCGCCACTCGAGACTGGAGGTCATTTATAAACGAGGGATTAAACAAACGGGGGGGGGGGGGCGGATGAATAGCAGTACAGTAATAAGGTTCAATGACCCTTAGACGAAATATCTTTTTTTTATATATTAATAAATTTAATAATCGGAGGCTGGATGAATAGCAGTAATGTAATAAGGTTCAATGACCCTTACACGAAATATCCTTTTTAATATATTAATAAATTTAATAATCGGAGGCTGGATGAATAGCAGTAATGTAATAAGGTTCAATGACCCTTATACGAAATACCCTTTTTTTTATTGATTAATACATTTTTTGACACTTTTTTTTTTTCTATTAAATTGTACGACAATCTAATACCTCTAACGAAATTCACGCCTCGTGAAATACCGCCGCGCTCCGCGAGGCAGTGTCAGCTGCGACTGCATTGAAAGCCGCTCTGTACGTTTTACGGAATGTCAAGTTTTTTTTCCTCTCTATCTCCTCTCACACGTACCTACAGGCTCGCCGAGGCTTTTCTATGAAACTCTCCCGTTGGCCCGTGAGTGCGTAACCCAATTTCCAAGCTTTGCGCGTTAACCCTATTTCGATAGCAATATATATATATAGTTTTATGGTTCGATGCTGATGGTCTTCTCGTCGAGGCCACTATTCCGGTGTCCGGCTACCGCTGTGAGTTTTCGCACCACCACCTCTTTTTTTCGTCTATCTTCCCCCCCCCCCCCCCCTAAAACATCAATTGGTTATATCCATGCGAATCCGTTAAATACAAGCGTGTGGGTGTAGAAAATTATTTTCGTAAAGTCGCGGAATAGAAATACACGCGATACTCGCGTCATGGCGAAGCGGCTTCTCGACTATCACCGGATGCTTTCCGTTTTGTCGATCCGAGCCAATTTGCGGTTCCATTTATCAAGCATACTAGACTATAAATAAACATCGTATTGAGTCACTCATCTACGAAACTCCAAAACCCGCTTCTCAGGCTCGATTATGTGACTTCCATCTAACCAAAGTATCGTAATCGTCGTATTTCGTCTGCGGGGGTTGCTGAAAAAACGGCCCGTCCAAAGTTTTGATCCGTCGTGTACTCCCGTCCATCATCGTGCATCTGCCGAGTCTCGGAGAGCTTTTCGTTTCTTATTTCCATCTTCGTTCGTCGCATGCATTGTAAACGCGGTGTGGCGAGTCGTCGCGCCTGCGTGAGAGAGCCACGAGATGACGCGTCGGCGCGCGCGCGCGCTGCCAGTCGAAGCACGTTTCTCACTAACGTAGTCGTCGAGAGCGCGTCCAGTCGCGTCCGCGTGCTTCGTAAACATCGTTTGCCACCACCGGCGTCCCATCCAGGCGCAGAACCCATCGCAAAAAAAGAAAACATCCTTATCTCCGATTTTCGTCGACAAGCGAACAAGAACGAGGGTAAAGAATGACCCGCTCACATTTTTCATATTTCACAAATTAATCGAACCCGATGAATATATCTGCATGACGCCGTGGGTAGGTAGACAGGAAAAAAAAATCCGTTACCCGTCATAACCCAACCAACATTCGCGAACTGAAAACAATAAATCTGTACGACCCGATCTACCTTATTCTAACTAACGACGATGGGATTTAGCTTATATTTTCCATTTGTCGTTCGCAACTTTAACCAGAGTCACGCCAGCGAGGAAAAAAGTGTTTGTCATAGCATTGAATTTTAATAGAATCTAGAGGGATCGACGAAAAAAGTCGTCGGCCGAATGTAAGCCGATCCGGCGTAGCGCTGGATTTACCGTGAAATTTATCGAAGAACGGGGAAGCCTGGCGGTCGTGAGGAGCGTCCCGACGGAGAATAAGGACTTTTCTCCGTGATCCTACAGGTGTTCGAGAGTGTACGGCCTCCGAAGCCAAAGCCCGTCGGTCTGTCGTCGAAAGTACGTTGAGGAGTGTAGCGGTGTGCCGCACGAGCCCGTCGATTCCCGAGCGTCGCTAAACCGACGGAGTAAGAAAAGAGACGGAAGTGAGACACAAGAAGAGGAAGTGATGAGAAGATTGTGCCGTCGATAAATCAATCAATCGTGCACATCGTCATCAATTAGCGGACTTGGTTATCCCGTGCTCGTTACCAACGGGCAAGGAACTCTAATCGAAGCGGCAGTGGACGAGGCGGAACAAAGGAGGACGTGTGCTATCTGGCAGAGCTTCGTCATTTGTCGACTTCTATCGTACTGCTCTCGTTCTATCTGCCGTTAACCGAGAATATTGGTGAGTTTTTATTTCTCTCTATTATATTCATTATTATTATTATTATTATGAGACCTGCCACAGACCGGGGGGGGGGGGGCATAGGATGGAATGTCATAATATGTGACACGATAAAAAAAAAAAAAAATCGATCGCATACCAGATCGGGATATAAATGTGCGTCGGGCTGCGAGAATGGAACGAGGGATATGCCGCTTGTAGTATTTTGAGGCAATAAAACGTTTTCTCGGAACGAGACGCGTACTGGAGAACCGCACATTTGACGCGGCACTTGCGACGAGTAGAAAACTTTCGACCTTCGGTTTTCTCTCCTCGAAAACTGCGGATTACTCTTCATCACGGATTTCACGCCCGTTCACATGATTTTTCTTCGTCGGTTTTCATTTGTTTTCTTACAGAACCGACAATTCGTTTTATTTTATCTAACCGATCCTGACGACTATTGCGCTTTTGTTCTCGGTCTTGTGTACATCTTTCGCGATCTCTTAATTGTGTAATTATTGTTGTACCTCGTTAACCTTACTCGCAAGTGCGATTATCACGTAGCTACGTAATCGGCTTTTTATGATTACACTGTTGCACAATGAAAAAGGTGTCTACATATAACAAACGTTCGTTGTCCATAGTGCAGCATTTTTTTGTGTGTGTTTTTTTTCTTGTCGTCTGACGGTAGTTTTAACTAAAGACAAGAGTAAAATCGACGAAATAAAAATTGTAAACTTTTATTAGCCATAAAAAGTTTGTTAAACGTGCAAACCTTTTGCCAACAGTTTATTTCGTGCGGTACTGGAGCAGTTAACCCGTACAGAAGGGAATTTGCATCTGGACTGAGAAACTGAGTCGAGTCGCTCTTCGCAGGTTAGACACTTGTCCCCCTCTGGATTCAATTTATTCATTTCGTTCTCTATGAAATTTCTCACGTGTCTGCGGTCGTGGAGCCGACGATGATTTGCACATAGATGAGACTCCGGGTCTGGTTCGCTGCTCGGTCACGTCTAGTTACATTCGGTCAGCTGAGACTCGCGATGGCTTTGTCAAATCGGCCTCCCTACCTCTGTCCACGCATCTCCCTTATGTCCGCGCAACAGTCGCGGCAGCTCTCGTCGTGAAACGCTTCGTTATTTCCATTGTCTCTTTTTTGCCTACGAATAAAACAATGAAAATTTATACGTATGTTATCGGAGATCCATTGTCAACGTCTGTACATATTATTAAATAAATGTATTGCGTATTTAGAAAAAAAAACCGAGTTCCTTCGGGTAAAGGAAAGGAATCGTTTGTTAAGTTATTTTCGATTTATGCTCCTGGTGTCTAGCCTAACAGTAGCTCTGCGTATACACCGAAAGCCTTTCTCCCCCGTTGTACCGATTGTTGTGTACGAGACATCGTAACGCTCGGTGTTATAACGACGACTAAACGTTAACGACGTACCCGTTTTTCATCACGCCCTTCGACTTCTTCATAACTTTTTTTTTTTCCACTATTAACATTCTCGCAAACGGTTCAAGTGTCAGGGACAAAAATTACGACTGAAATTTCTCACCTGCAAGAATTACTTCTCTCGTAATATGTTTAACAACGTTGAAAGTTTGTCCACGAGTTATCTTTCGGAAGAACAATTTTCCAGATCCTCAGGTCCGGACATTTTTTACGAGTTCCATTTTATTTCAATACACTCTTTTATATTCGTTACCTTTGATAAATGGGGATCTCCCTTTTTTTTATATCCGGTCCCGGTCCTTTTTTTCACACGACCGTAACACCGTTCTGGACAATCAGCTGTGGGGGATTCTCGGTCAAATGTTTTATGAACGAGAATAAAATAGAAATGTAACACATCTTAGCCTGCGACCGATGGTCGCACCCGAGTGGTCGATCCTTCGAGAAAAATTAAAGAGTGCGTATAGTTTATCGGGTTTCGAAAAATGCTCATACGTAACTGAGACCGAACGATTCGAGAAATATCGTTTGTGACACTTCGAACGGAAAATCGGTACAGCGGACCGGAGAAACTATGGCGATAAACGGGACACTACGCAGCGAGGCCCTACAGATTGTTCGCTCACTCGCGTTCGGTCGCTTCGCCGAACTGGCGTTACTTCCAATTCAGTGAGCCAGAGAGGTCGAAGATGTTATGTATCTTCCTGCGCAAAGCATCGAGGTGAAGTCATGGGTGAGATGAAATTCGATTATTCACGAATCCACAACTGTCGGCCTCTCGTGCATATTCCACAAGTTTCGTCGCGCTGATCCACCAATTAGACGACTTAACTCGGCAGCCATTGTCCGGGTAAACTGTCCGAAGCAACTCCGCCGCCAGTATACATTACAGTCTTTAGAAAATTGATTCCTCCTCGTCTGGCCGGTAAATTTATCGGGAACAAATGAGGAAGGAATGTTGACTGCAGCTTCACGGAATTACACTCGAACGGGAACGGCGCCGCCCGTACTCTTCCAATAGAATAAAACGTGCAACCCGTTTACTCGCGTCCGTACGAGATACTTATGTATCCTTGGTTCGGGTTGCATCCACACACGATTCACGACCACGGAGAAAGAGCAGACTGCCGGCTTCGTAAATATTGCACAAGTTTCGTCGCGCTGATCCACCAATTAGGCGACTTAACTCCGCAGCCATCTTCTTGTCAAACTGTCCGAAGTAACTCAGCGGGTGCGCTGGTGTACATTACAGTCTCTCGGAGATTGACTTGTCCTTGTCCGTTCGGCAAACTTATCGGGAACAAACGAGGAAGGAACGCTTGCCATTATTTCGCGGAATTCATTGGAATGAGAACGGCGCCCCCTGTACTTATCGAATAGAATAAAACGTCTGACCCGGTTACGGACAAGAGTGTTCGTAAGAGATAATGATGTATTCTTGGTTCGGGGTGCATCCACACACGATTCACGACCACGGAGAAAAAGCAAAGACGCGTATGTTCGTATAGTCAGCGAAGATGTATAGTCGCTAGAGTGCATCGATCCCGTTCCCAACTTCTCCGGAGTATGAGAGATCGATAACCGTATAATACAAACCGGTGAGTCTAGTATAAGCCGGAGAGCTCGTACAGTCTTCGTCGTCGTCGTCGTCGTCGTTGTGTGGAGGGTAGGCGCGGACGTCACGCGAGCGTATTTTCTCGTGCAGCGCTAGGTAGCAGCAGAGTTCATCGATGTTCATTTTTTATTTTTAAATATTTTCATCCGTGCCATTTCGATCGGTGACTCGCCGGACATATTCGACTTTCCTGTAATTCGTGTAATGACGATTATTCGCTCCCAATGCGCATGTATGTTTTGTGGGATTTTTTTTTTTTTTCACGTCTGTAGACAAATATCGCTGGAGCTCCCAGCTTCGTACGAGTTAAAATGTATATGACCCCATGTAGCGAGCGAACTACGTTCACAGCAGGTATTCTCGGATTATTTCTTATCGTGACACGCTACCATTAAAATTACGCTTCGTCTTCCTGCGTTTCTTTTTTTTTTTTTTTTTTTTTACGACCGACTATTTCGAGATTAATAGACTCGGAATATCTGGATAATGTCTATGATTCCGCATGCAGCCGTGTCGACGGTAATAATACCCGTGAGGCGTGTATTATGCCTCTCGTATTTCACGTCACTCTATTCTTGTATCGGTCTGTTCGATTCCACCCACCGTCAATCTTTTCGCATTGCAGATACGGTGGTGAAAAAAAAAGAAAAAGCTTCACCACTATACCGTCGATGAAAGAAAATTACAGTCTGTACAATTAAGAACAGAGTATGCGGAACCCTCAACGGAGGCAATTATTCTCGGAGGCCGTACGTGTACCGTGCGCTATATATAGGGCAGAGTCGCTCAAAACGGCCTCCTCCATTTGATACGGGACTATTTTTTATGTTCATTCTCGTTTGCTATGATCTATGATATTTTACCTGTATTTGACCCTATCATCACCATTGCGGGTGATTTTTTTTTTTTTTTTCTTTTAATATCGTTGTTTCCGTTCCCTGCGCAGTATAATTCGTTTCGAGGCTTTTTCCTTCCTTCACTCGTTCTCGTTTGTTACAATGTACACGACATCACGGTACTCGGCAATGTTTCGTGCGTAGAGGGGATTTCTGTACAAATTCCACTAGTCAGGGAGGGCGCGCTTCGCAATGCATTAACTGGAGGATGCGAAGTAGGGAGCGGGGCAAAGAGAACCCACGGCTCGAAACGGACCAGAGTCCGCCGTTTTCGATGAGACTCTCCATTTTTGTGTCCCACGGAAAATCGGTGAAAGCGGTCCGTTTCGCCCCGCTCTCCACTGTAGCCTCATACGCGGCGTATAATGTAGTTGTACGCGGATCTATAGTGATACTATATACGGTCTATCACATACTACATGCTCTGCGCCCGGCAACGTCTAATGGAGAAGTTCTCAAGCTTAGTCGACCTTGAGCAGTAATAGGAAATTCTGTGCAAGTGTGAAAGTCGCTCCATCGACTCTTGAGATGTTCGAGAAAAGAGGAATGTCCTTGACAATCGGGTTATCGGTCTGAGCAGTAATTTAATCATTTTCTTAGTCACAATCGTGAGCCAAAGATCTCTTTAAAGAGATATCCGAAACTTCGTCGAACTCTCAGCTCTCGGCTGAGCTCGAACACTCGCGTTAGAAAAAAGTCATCTTTACGTTCGGTCGATCGATTCTCCCCTCGAGATTCATTGTCGATGCAGAGCAGCTCTCGAGGTTTCAAGACGATTTTTCCGCACGAATAATCACGCCTGTTAAGGCGGGTACGGTAAACTGCGAAGATAGAGCGAGGATCGAGTATCCCATCGCTTAGAATTCTTAAAACTTTCGCATCTCACTCTCCACTTATCCCCTATGCAAAGTCCTCTTGTAATAAGGTTGGTTTTTAATGAAAGGGAGAAACCCGTGCGAATTAACATTTTCATCCCATAGACACTCCGCGCGAACTCTGGATGAGAGGGTATTGTCGTATATGTGCGGTATATCAACGCCATTCGCAGGCGAGTCTAGGCCCGAGCGATATGACAATCTCCATTCGTAACTATCAACCGGCGCGCCCGTGTGGGTCGCGCCCGCAGCGTATACTGTCTTCATTTTCTTTCGGGACGACGGAATTCCTCTGCGGAATTGTACCACGCGCGTGGTACTCACTTTCTCGACGATGAAAGGGTCGTCAGAGATAAGATCCAAGGAATGTCCCGTGTATCGCGGTGCCGGGGAGCTAGATTGATGCGCCAGAAGGTGTAGTTGGGGAACTTTGATATAATAATCATATTCAGAGTTTGCGTGCGTCCTTGACAAAGAGGCAACCGAGAAGACACCGGGTGGAGCCCGAAGGGCAACCAAAGGCAAACAATCGGACGTGTGTGTATATTTGAGCCCGTGTATATTTGAGACGTAGAAACTTTGATTGAAGGACACAACGATATATTAATTGTCCAAGTCGCTTACACGCCCTTCTGACAATGGGTCAACGATACCGAGGGCTGGGAATCAAAGGGGCGTAAATCATGCGCCTTAATACGAAAGTTACGCCCTTCTCCTTGTCGGCTGTTCTCATATGTACAGCAGGATATCGAATTTCGGTGTTAAATAATTCGACAGCGGTGTGTCTCGTTGCCTCGTTTAATCGGGGTTTTCCGGTTCAACGGAGCAAGTCGCAGCCTGAACCCTGTCAGGGTTCCGCAGGAGTATATTGCCCGGGGCATGGAACGACGAGAGAAGACCCGTGCGCGCTGACCCGGACAATCTTTGGCCGGGTAATTTCAATTTAAAAAAAAAAGTGTAACTGCAAGCGAGAAAAGGGTTTGATAAGCGAAAGAGGATGGGTACCTTGCGTAATTGCATTCTGCTACTATTATTTCAGCGGGATAGCGCGAGGAGGGAGAGTTATCGAGATTCGTTATTAAAATATTTCGCCCCAATGATGCGATTGTTTTTAATTGTATTGCAATTTATCGAGTATTACGTATTGAACAGAAGAATATTTTGTGCATTTGTTTTCTTTTTAAAGTTTGCAGTGCGAAATGACGCATCCACGTAGGCGATTCTAATATTACTTTTGCTATGTCGATTCACGCTCGAAAAATTTGCATCTTCACCTACGCATCAATGAATAATAGAATATTTTCCGAGCTGCCCTTTTTTTTTTTTATAACGGCGCTCTTCCATTTAATTTAATTCTTACGCCACACCGTGGGAGCATTCGCAGTCGTCGTGCGCGAACCGTGGAAATGTTGTCGCAGACTCGCCGTGCCGTTTGTGAATAAAAAAAAAAAAAACGTTTCTCCCATGCGTGTGAACCGCGCGTTCGTCGCTCGCTCGATCGTCGCGTTCGAATTGGAAATTACATTCGATCATGGAAACGTCGCTTCGATAATCTCGAATGGGATCGAATGCCCAACGTTTTCCCGCTCGCTTGCACCGCTACCGGATCCATGAATATTCAATCTCGTACGAACTGCGTGGCATTACGTGCGTCCCGAGGGAGATCCTCTTTCTCATGTGTATCCTCATTTCGCGTTCTACCTCGATCTCTGCGTTCGTCCCTCTCATGCATAACTTATCCACGGCCAGCTAACCACCATTTGGATATTTATGTCAACCTCACCAACGCACGGAGAACATTTTTCTCCCACTAAAACATCTCAACAAAAGCGCAAGTGTTTTGCACAATACGTGTATTGAAATGACATAAAGGATTCGCCGAGATACATTTAGAAAAGAGGACGAGTCTCATGACTTCTGTGAAGAAACGCCTCCTGTCAAGGTCCTCACTGAAACGACGAGCTCACAGCAACTCACGGCAAAAGAAAAAAAAAGTCACGAAATCGCAGAAGAACCTCAAGCCGGTGGGAAAAAGTTACCGTCACTAGTGTTGAAGCTTCGCGAAAAAAAAAAAAAACCCCTCTCCTTCGTCACGCCAGCTCGCGAGCTAAGCCGGCTACAGCATGGGACTCTCTCCGAAGGGTGCAAACACACTTTCTTAGTTTGTTATCCCTCGCGTAACCGGTGGTAGCTACGAGCTTTCCGGATCTCTCGATCCCGTAAGAGAGTCGGAGGCGTGGTCGCCGTAAACTCGAGCGAAGTACGCTTTCCCTCTCTGGCGGCCGCTTCGCTTTCTCATTCATTCCGGTTCGTTCAGTCGGGCTCCGCAGATGGTCCCAATGTTTATTGGGCGCTGGATTCCGAGTGAGAATGCGGTCCTGCCCTAGTCAACGAGATTGAATCTGCCCACGGTCGCAGGCAACGTCAGCCGAAACTTTTCGCCAGTAGAAAAAAGCAATTATCGTCAGACTCTCACTAACTTCTCTAATCTTAATTCAATCATTCTATTTTGTTATGATAGGTGCTGGTATGAAAATCTCGTGAAAAGTATATTCGTTTTTGCAGTACATTTCACAGTCGCATAATTTCAGTATAACACTAGTCGTTTGAAGAAGGTGATGAGATGGCGGGGCTGAATGTTTGCCGCAGTAGAAAGAAGCCATTATTGTCAGGCGTTTACTTACTTCTCTAAATCTGATTCAATTTCCCTCGTCCATTACAGGCGCTTTATGGAAATCTTATGAAAATGTAGATTCGCGTTCATGAATATGCATCGCATAACGCACCGTATAATTTAACAATAATATTAGTCGCGTAGAGGTAATAAGATGGTGTGGCAAATTCGATGCTGCAGGAACGGAGCTACGGTATATGTTGCTAGTTCGATCGTCACGAATAGCAGCAGCGGTAGACGAGAGAGCGTAGCTGTTGCAGTCGGAACAATAAAGACGGTGAGCGATAACGATACAAAACACGACTTGGTTGCTATTGCCAGTCGCGTTAGACTGTTCTCCGGTCTGGGTTGCGCGGCACAAGGCCGATCCAATGAACGACGGTTGACCGTAATAAATCGACATCGAGGAGAGAAGCGTGGAACACGTGACGAGGTAACATGCTCTGACGCTTCGTTGCTCTTCGCCCTTTACTTTTGAGGTATAACTACATCGTATACCCGTGACATTTTTACCACATGCGTCGGTGCCGGTACCGTGTAATATTTTATTATATACGCGTCAGCGACCACATGGACACAGCCGGGGCAAAACGGCTTCCCACATTTTTTTTTTTTTTTTTAATTCATTGACACACTCGGAACGGCGGGTAAATCAATTTTTGTTTTTTTTTTGGTAATCAACAGTCAATTCATAGTTCCGGGCTCGTCCGGATGGATGTTATTCGTCAGCTTCCCAATTTGACCCGTTCTACCTTACGCTCGGAAATGAAGTCGTGAAAAGCAAGTAGAGCTTCTGCCGACCTAATGAAGCGTGCGCAAAGACATTCACAAAGTTGTATACTCCCCATCCGCAATCTCTTTTCCCCATTTCCTTGAGGAGAAAAAAAAAATGGTCCAAGTCCAATAGACGAGCATGTCCTCTGACAAATCTACATAATCTTCCGGTGTGCGAGTAGTCGCGCGTTATTTGAAGTACTCGAGACGCCGGCTTCCTTTCGCTTTGCATGATGCCGTGAATCGAGATGACGAGCTCACGAACTCGGGATTCAATTCGCGCCCGCCGCTCCAAATGAAATGTTCGCCTCTCGCACTTGGGTTTTGCACAGGCGCTATCCGATGCGAAATCACCTCCGTCCTTCGGGGCTAACGGCGTTCTAAATATTTACCCAAATCTCCAGGGAGTCAGTCCAGGCAGCGCACGCCTCGAGAATAGCGAGCACGGTCATCGAGAGACGGCTGCAGCGTCTCGACGCCATTCTGCACTTTCGGAGGGTCCAAAAGTCGGACCGATTCGTCGAGGTCAGTGTTGCATTCGTCATCGACCCGAACGGGGGAATTCTTTCCCATCGGAGTTTCAGATACGCACAAGCGAGAATAACTCTTCGACGACTGAGACGTTTTTAAAGCCCGCGAGTATAAGGCAAAAGGCCCAGTTTATGACACTTCTACACAGCTCTCTCACTTTAAGCGTGGAAAATCATAGGGATAAACAAGAGTTGCAGTTTTTGATCAGCTTTTACTCACTGGTTGCATATCAAATGGTGGGGGACGCCAACTATGCTCCAGGTCTCCCTGTCACAAACTGGGAGAGTGTCAGAATCTGGGTCCTTTACCTTACGAAGATGGCAAAACGATGAATTGTATTCGGAAAATTCAACAGACCAATGGCCCGACAGAAGCAACAGCCCTCGCGGTGCTATCTCTCTGGGTATAGCAATGCCCGTAAAGTGGATAGCCAGTTATCGTGAGCTTTCTCGCGCATCGGGAGGTAAGCACCCCCCGGAGCTTTAATGCTGAGGAGGATCACTCGATATAAACCGGAGCTCGAGTACGATATGTAAAACCGCTATAAAAATAGTCGAGAGCGAGTTTGTATAATAGACTCATCGGATTTACGAGGATATCACACTTGCACCGCTGCAACTCCTGGGATTTTTGCGTATCATACACGGTGCGTTAGGAATTACAAAAAATTAAAATTTACCGGGGAGTTACTTTCGCACTGACGGTTAAAGGGTTAATTAACGCCCCGTCGAGTATAAATATTTATGGTTTTATAAAATAACAATTAAATGACTTTGCGGAAATGGGCTGTTGCATGGATGACGTGGTTTGCTCCGCGATATTCCCACCACGTCGTACAGTCGACAACTACGGTGGAAGAAAGCGCCGAAGCAAAATACGTTATAACTTATTTCTGTGCTCGTTTGGCAAGCTCGTCACGAAGTCCAGCTACTTCATGACTGTACGCTGTTTCGCGTGTACTCCATCCTCTCTCCGTAAAGTTATATGTGGATATACAATTTTCCGAGCGAGGACACGAACAAGGAGCAACAAGAGGACTCTCGCAGGACGCGCGCTCACGGCGGTCGTCCGTATATCCAACATTAAATTTAATTTTAGCGACTCGTTTTCACAGCGTACACGTTCGAGGGCGACGAATGCAACGAGTTCAGGCGACGGGCGATGCACCGTCAAAAATTCCATCGTCCAACGGAAAATACCAAATTGTATTCCATCGTCACTGTCAACGGCAGGCGGGCAAAAGGGACGAAATAAAAATGGACAAAGAAAACTGTTTACTTCAGCGGAAAACCGCATTCATTCGTTTTCCCGCTCTCGCTGCGAGAGTTTCAAATGGAGTTGAGCAATTTTCGACTTTCTGCCATCCTGGCGTACCGCTAGCGTTGTTGGGGAAAAATGTAAGAATTGTGCTTTTTCGTCGCGCACAATTTAAATTTCACTTTGACTTCGTCCCCCTTCCGTGAATGAGTTTATCCAACGTTATTTTTCTCTTGTTCATTATTCGACGACACATTCGATTGTCACATGCACACAGAGGCTGTGTGCTGTGTGATGAAGTAAATGATTTCTGGGGAAAACCGTACGAAATTGTCCACGGATAGAGTGCACAGGTCAGTCGTGCTTCCACGATGATTGATCGATGAGCAGGAAGAGTTGGCATAGTTTTCCGGTTGTTCTGTACTGTTCTATATAGCAGTGCAGCAGCGTTACCTCTCGTTTGTCTCGTCGGTCTGCGCCGGCAGCGAGGTGGTCCATGATCTACGGAGTAAGGAATCTTAACGTTCGTTCTTTCGCCAAAGTTAACATAATGCGCGTTCACGGCATTTGGTGCTACGCAATGTTGGTGCTGCAGCTTCGCGCACGTGTTGGCTTCTAAACTAGCTGCTAAACGTCGGCCACACATAGACTCCTTTGCTTGGCGAGAACATAGTGCTCCACTATATTTTCCGAGTGTACACAATAATACCGTTGTACACTCTGCTGCTCGCTAATATCAACAGAGATAGTTTCTGGGTCGTTGACAGCGAACGATTTGTTCTCTCTCCGGACAGGCTCGAATTCAGCTGGCGGGAGCGATCATGCGAATCTGTCCGCGTGCCATGTGTCCCAATAAACCGATATTTCATTGGTTGGGCCAATAAATTAAATCTACTGGTCGAGACGGCTGATTTGGGTTAATACATTAATTTCTTGGCAGCCATACAATTTTTCGGCAAGCACATTAATCGGTTGGCGCGTAGGGGAGAGCGGGGCAAAATGGGACAGTAGGGCAAAACGGGATAATGCGACAAAGCGCAATTTTTCAATAACTTTTTGATGGCGGCGGTGATGGTAAGTGGAGCAAAGCGGTGTTGAAAATCCGGATGCATCGTTGGGACAAATCGGGGCATCCAAAAATTATTGGAAAATTGAGTTTTGCCCCCGCTCTCCACTACTGAATCATGACAGTTGGTTCGGGAACGACTTCCTTACAAATTTATCCTGGCCTCGGCGTCAACAGCGTTACCAGTAAAATATTGTCGCTCGAATCTCTGTACTCGTGGTATTTATGATATTGCAAGCTCCGGAACTTGGTTTGACGCTGGGTAAACCACACGCTGAGCAGGCTGGCGCGTTAACCATCGTACACCTGAGTCTAGCAGCCCGCGACGACGAGCCAACAGAACTGTGGAGCGCGAGGTGACCCCTCCCTCCACCCTGAAGCAACCTGTAAACGGTAGATTGGTATTGGAAAGTTGCGGTCGGCGGTTAATTTGGGGGCGGCGATGCTGAAGGGACTGGCGGGACGCCAGACAATGCTCGTAGCGAAGCCGCAAATCCAGCTCCCACCCCCGCCGCGAGTTCAGCTACCGAACGACAAATCAAAATGGCACGAGAGTTCATTGCAGGGTTCAAAATCGCTCGGCTTTGTTCGCGCCGTGAGCTTCCCGAGCACGGCTGCTGATATCGGAAAGAAGGAGAGAACTCTCCGAGGAAGGAAAAATGGCCGGAAAACCATTAATTTTTTGTTCTTCTTTTTTTTTTTTAACGGATTTCACAGCCGAGCACTTTGCTCGCTAATCCTCTCGAATCGAAACAAAAAGTGCGAAGTGTCAACTCGAAAAAGAAATATCACCGCTCCGCGAGGCTTTTGCTATTTGAGGTGGCCGATGAGACATTTTATTTTCGTTATTTTTATTGAGTCGTCGGGAAATCACCACTGGGAGAGCGAGAACGCGTCAGACAACACGGCTTGACTATTTATTCCGTTTGCTTTTAGTTTTATATTTCTCACTGTGCATGAGCGACGCCAGCAGGACCGACAATTCAATTGAATATTCCGTATGCAACGCGTACGCCCGGTTCTCGTTGATGTCTGCAGGTGAGAGAATTCAGCAGACCGGCTCATAAGCAAATGATCGCCTTTGTTTTTGCGTTTTTATTCATCGTGCGCGTTATGCGGATTCTGGGCGGAACCAGCACAGTGTAGAGACACAGAGTCGGGAGGGAAACTATAGCGCGCGGAAGTCTTTCAGGATATTCGACGCCGTCGTTTTGCTCTGCCGAATTTAGACTCCGAATGACGTCGGAGAAAGAATTAAGTAGATCCAAAGGGATAAGTGAGCAGCGCACGTCGCGGGGCGATTATCGGTAGGATTCTCTCTGAGGAGAAGGTTCTTGCCTGTGAAACGATAATTGGTACGCGTGCTTTATGGCGCGGCAAAGTCTATCGCGAATAATTAATCCCTCTGACCCTTGGATGATATATCGAAAGAGGACATCCGCAGGCTTGGGCATAATTCATAGCTTAATGTTTTATAGAGAACTTCCCGCTGGAATGTTTTTTCTTTTTTGCGATTAACAATGTTCGTTCGAGTACGGTTCAGAATTGATATCGAAGTCGTATTCCGTGGGTATTTTTCTCAGAGTTCCAGAACAAATTTTTAGTCCCTGAACCGTCACTTAATTTAGTCCTCTCTCAGTGTTTGCAGATCCGCGACAGGAGCGAAAGTTAAAATTTTTGGCCATTACCATTATAAAAACATTTTTGCGCGTGCGGGAAGCGTCATAGTGCAACCGGTCATTCGGAGGGCCCCGGAGAGGTGAATGCATATTTATAGGGGTATCCGAGTTCCATTAGCCGTTACGCGATGAGCCAGGGTGTGCGAGATAGTCTGGGCTCGTCGTTCGTTTACTCGTTACGCTAAGCGACATCCGCCAACGGACGAATTTAATTTTGGAAGTTTCGCATTGTAAGAACTCCGCGGGTTTAACGAGAAAATTGGTTAGACAGGTGGACGCGAACTACCGGGGAATTAAAAAAAAAGCGAACCAGGAATGTAGTTGGCATCGGCAGGAACGAGTGATTTAAAGTCAAAGTGGAAATCGAATTCGATCAGTCTCGCTAGGGATTGGAATTAAAATCGTATAAACTAGAAATCGAAAGATAAAGTTTGTAAAAAAAAATGTATCGCTTTTATGACCTGGGATAAACGGTTACACCGTTCCTCTCGTAAATAATTTACGTAATGAATTTAAAAAAAAAGCAATAAAAATAAAAACTCGTAGTAGACGGTAAATCGTCTTCGAGACTGCAATCAGGAATCGCGTTCCGTAAATAACACGAATTCCTTCTTTGCTGAATAGATTGCATCTCGAGCGACGCAGCGAGTTTCCGGTGAGGCAAAAAGTTATATTCGATCGTGCAACATAAATTTTCATAAGTCACCGAGATGCAAGTATGGAGTGGCAGGGGATGGAGTCGAGGAAAGAGCAAACAGACCCGGACGCAGGTTAATCCAACGGTCCGCATGAAGTCCGTGGAAACTTCGTCGATGCGTTTTCCACGACGCCGCGGTCCGCGTGTGCCGCGAACGCTACCGGCATCGCCCCGGAGAAACGGTTGCAACGCGAAAGCCGCAACATTTTAACTAGAAGCGAAACTAATCCGCCTTTGATCTTTCTCTACTTTTCAGCTATTCGTCCCCCTTGCCGCTCTCTTCTGCTCCTTTTCACGAGGTTGTTCGCGTCCGAAGATTTTCCAGGAAAGTCTGGATGGATACAGCCGAGTTCGCTGCAGGCTTGCGAATTACAACGAGTATGGAGAGCCAAACAGAGGTGAGTAACAACAGTCTGTTTAAATATCAATGGGGCAAAACTAACGTGCAAAATTAAAATATCTGGGAATTAACTTCCATTTCGAACCCATATTATTATACATTAAGAATTCATATTTTGTCTAGAAGGTAATTGAAAAATTTCTTACGTTTTAAATGTCATAAATCAAAAATTTCTTACATTTAACCACAATCACAGAACGTCCATTTTGCGCCTGGTATTTTGTTTATTTATAAAAGAACACTGCTGATGCATTCCTCGAGATAGTTCCAAATAGTTTCCGTTGCATAATACGATGAGGCAGTAATCTTGGTATAATAGTGTTCACGATTGTTCGATAATTTCACCGCAACCTCGTGGATAATACGTTGGGTAAGCTCACCGACGGTTTACGCTGTGGAGCACAAACGTTTGCGGTGCCCGCCGGCGGTTCTCCGGTGCTTTACAGAGCCCGATCGTTTTACTGACGTTCGACGGGCGGGCTCGGGGCGCGTGGCGTGATGGAAGGCACTTCCAAACAAAATTGCTCACGGACAGAGAAGAAAATGCGCGGAGACGATTGGATTAAAATTCCGAGAATAACAGAGAACTCTTCGACGTTGCGCCGATAATTGCGAGAATCGAATGCATAGCTCGAGGGTAGGAAATTTACTTATTCCCCGGAGATCGCTTGTCGGATGGCATTTCAAACAGGGAAAATTGAAAATCATTCTACCTCGTCGTCGTGAAACTATCGTGAATTTGTCAAATCTCTTTGAACAATTCTTCGTGCATCGTGTAGTTTTTTTTCCAATCTATGGTAAAAGCTTTATCGCCGCCGCAATGTTTCCCCGCCACGCGAACCCTTCGAATAAAGCAATTTCATTCCAAACACGCAGTACAATGATATTGCTCTTTGAGGTTCGTTGCACCGTGTTCTTTTTACCGCACGAATTGTGTACGCGTCGGCGAGAACGGGGAATGAAGGTACCCCAGGGCAAAATGGACCAGTGTCCTCAATTTGGAATGAGAGTTTTTTCGTCACTCGAAAAATGGGTAGAAACGTCCGTTTTGCCCCGCCCTTACCTATAGAGCTTAAAAAATGATTGATAGAAAACCGTAAATCGCTTCACGCGCATTAACGTCAATTCTGAATGGCTCGATGAATATCGATGCGGTGCAGCTCAGGTTATCGACATGGAATCGACAAAAAGTCATTCGGCCCACCACTATAAGCTGATCGCGTATGAACATACACACCTACGAATATCGATAGAGACAGGGCGGAGAATAGCTCCGCAAGTGAAAGAGAACTCGTCTCTCTTCTACGTTGAAATTCACACTAGGCGTTTTTGTTTTTTAGTTTTTGCATACATAGTGGGTGTTTTCTCGATGCTCGTGTATCTCGCCAAAGACGAAAACCTATTGCACCGAGTTCTCGTAAAAACGGGCGTACAATTTTTTATCGTGAGTGTTCGGTACGGTGACGGGAGGCGAGTAGAACTCTCTGTGTCTGCGTTATTGTATTTAAATATTGGATCTCGAAGCCTCGTAGGGTCGGAGCTTGCGAGGTTGCCTCCATCCATTTCTGACTATATTTCGAAGATTTGAGGATTGCATGTAGAGATTTGTTGTAAAACGCGATTGACGATGTGTCATTAACGTTATTATGCAGAGTCCAGAATTTAATGGGCTCGTGCGGCTAAACAGCGGAAGCTCTATCTTACGGTTATTCCACTGGGCATCGTCGGGCAAGTGAATTTATGTATGCAAATACTGTTTTCATTTGCTTCCGGGCCGTATCTTGTCAGGCTTCTCGGACAATAAAATTTTCGTAATAAAAATGTCTAATAAAAACATCGGCAAGGGAAACCCGTATTCCAGATCGGTCATCCCCCGTTTTTCCATTAAACTTTGAGGTGGTACCCGGCCGCTTGGAAAGAATGAGGTCGCGAGAGGAATCGGAGAAAGTAGGGTCGGCCGTGGCAATGTTTCAGGATGAGGAACAAAAAATTGTTACGAGCTTTGAAGAGTGGTAACCCAGAAACTGCACCATCATAGATATAAGCAAGGAATACCGAGGCGAAAGAGGGGACAAAAATTTTCGAACAATTCATCGGAACAGTCGGTTGGACACGTAAAATGGGACTCTGGAGATAGCGGACATTCGAGGCACAATGGAGTAGGGGAGAGCGAGGCAAAGTGGGACAGTGGGGCAAAACGGGATAATGGGATAAAATGTAATTTTCCAATAACTATTGGATGGCGGCGGTGATGGTAAGTGGAGCAAAACGGTGTTGAAAGTCCGGATCTGTCGTTGGGACAAAATGGGGCATCCAAAAATTATTGGAAAATTGAGTTTTGCCCCCCCCCCCCCCCCTCCCCTCACTGACCCGTTTGCCCCACGGTTCCATTTTTCCCGGCTCCACCCTACCTCCTAAATCAGGGCGATTTAAAAAAACGTCCGTTTCGCTTCTGTCGCAGAGTAAAAATTAATACCGTCGAAGAGTTCCTCGACCTTACGCAAAAGGATTGAGAACGGCGAGACCTCGAGCTGTTGTATGCGCTCTTCGTGCGTCCAGTATCGATCTTCTTACGGTTGGAGTATTAGCTTTCTTCATATATCCAGAGAATAGCTTTAGCTCCTCGTTGTCTCTCTCGGCCGAATTTAACTGCGAGATAAAGGGAATGGAGTCAAGACAGAGCGGTTGACTTCATCGATCCGACCGTAATCGATAGTACAGGGGGAATGAGCTCGTGCGCGACAGATATACCATTAAAGTCAGTTGAATTTATTGCCTCGGCTTATTACTGTGAAAGCTGTAGCACGCTCGTAAAATTCTGTTGATTTGTGCTCTGTCTGCATTATAATAATTCAATAATGTCCATCACCGTATTAACATCGGAGGAGCGTCGGGCAGAACATTTTTTTTATGTTACCCGAATGATTAGTAAAATAGTCCGTGTTGGTAAAATTGATAAAATTAGTCTATTCATAGAAATACAGTTCTCGAGGATAATCGATGCTGATGATAATAAATTTTCAGTACGAAAGAGACGACCGCTTTACAAAATAAAAAATAAAGTTCAAACCGTGCACAATCATAGTCCTATGACCTCGGTTAAGGACTTTGCACCGATTTTTACGATCCATCCCACAAATAACCGGCAACGACACCGCGGGGAGTCGTAACTCACGGTGTTACTCGTCGCGACGTCGGAGTAGGACCGGAAACGAGTGAGTAAAAAAAGAGAACTCCCCCCCGCGGTCCAACTCTGTTTATAGTTCCGCGAGCGTGATATGAATGGTTTACAATAAAACTTTAGTACTATACGTTAATGCGAGCTGCGGCGATGAGTGCAACGACGATAAAAATAAAACGCTGTGTTCAGCCTCTCGACAATTCTCACCGCAATCACCGAGAGTTCACGAGAGCGTCCGTAAAAATTGTTGCCGTCGTAGAGTTCGAGATTGATCTCATTGATGAGAGAGAGAGAGAGCGACTAAAATGAAAATGACGGCTCCATCGATCCGGTAAGAAATAGCTCGAGCGGTCATTCTACTGACGCACTGCAGCTTTTTTTTCTCTCAATTTTCAAAGCTTTACGGTCCAGCGGGCAGTACGTGTCGAAGGGTATATCTTCACCTGGAGGACCTTACCGTAGATAGATCGTGATGTAAGAGCGAATATGATTCTCTAGAGTGCTAGTCCCTGTAGCGGCAAGCGGGGCAAAATGGTCCAGCGGGGCAAAACGGGATAATGAGACAAAACGCAATTTCCTAATCATTTTTTTCTCGTGGCGATGGTGGTACGTGGGGGAAAACGGGTTTTAAAAATTGGACGTATCCTTGAGACAAAATGGCGCATCCAAAAATGATTGTAAGATTGAGTTTTGCTATCATTGTCCAGTTTTGCTCCGCTGTGCCATTTTGCCCCGGTCTCCCCTACTCGCGGTCGACCGTCCATTCCCCCAGTGGCACAGATCCATTTCATCTGAGCCTCGCACAGTGTAATGCTATTTCGGAGGTTGACAGGGGAACAAAATTTAAGTGTTTCCGGATAAAAATGGAACGAGAGATATTGAAGAGGTACATGGGAAGGCCGAAAGAACGTCAGATTAGAGACAGAGCACGAGTCCTAGCGTTTCTACAGAAATGGTTGAAATACGTGTGTATATGAAGGTGCTATCAAAAATCAATTGCGGACTGCAACGACGGCGATAAGATAGCTTATTTTAGTGTCAAGCGGTTAACCCATATACAATACAAAGAGAACGGAAGGTTCAAGGAGGGCATAGAAAGTTTATGGATATTAAACGCGCGTACTTTGCTATTTCGAACGCTCCCTTTCGGTATACCGATAGGACTATTTTGACGGGCTCTTTTTTACGATAAAATAAAACTTATCGATATCTCAACGGCCCGATTTAGACTCACTGAATATATAATTTGTCGTTTTCTCATAACCAAAACATGCAGATACTAGCACGTTGTTGTGTAACGCAATTTCGGAAATACGTCACTTACGGTTTAAATGTCTCATCAATAATCCGGACCTGGAAAACGTTCTTCTGGGAGACAGTCTGGATTTTTGAAAATTGAAACAAACAACTTTTCAAAATATATATATAGGATGTATGTGCTGTTCGATTGCATAGCGGTGGGCCGGGCAAAAGGGACTGTATCATCAATTTTTCTCGGGGCAGGAAAAAGTTTCTTGTCGAATGGAACTCCCATATCCGTTTTGCCCCGCTCTCCCAGTACTGCACTTACTGTAGTTTTTTTTTGTCTTCACAAACATTCCCGAGATTTTTCCTTGACCGCATTGCTTTGGTGAGCTTGCGCCGGCATTGAGCCAAGAATTCGGAATGCCTTGCAGATATCTTCCCCGTTCTGCATCCGGTAGGTTTACATTTCTCGCCTCCTAATATTGAAATATATCTCGAGGCGTAAGCAACGTAAGGTGAAATGAGCGCAATGAACTTTTTTGCGTTCTCTCTTCGTTCTCATAAAAACCTGTCGGGCAAGCTCTTCTCCGCTTTCCTTCCTCCTCTGCTAAGTACTCCGAGTACTCTGAGTATGTAAATGACACCCACCCGCCATAGCTTAAATTCAAGAATCAAGTTTCCCCCCCCTTTTCTCGAGTTTCTGGAACGACGAAGATTTTATGTATAAAAAAAAGATGCGCTAGTTTCTCGGCTATCACATGGGCTCGCGAGATCTTCCATTTCACGAAACAGTCAGTGATATGTGGGGCGATGTCAGCCGCGGACACGTGCATTACTCTGCCTCGGTCCCTCCCTCGCACGGTTCGAGTCACCGAGGCTACGTAACTGACGGTACGTTGAGTTTCTTCCACGACGCGCATTTATACGGGGTCAGTGATCGATAACCGTACGGAACGAGATATATACTGGGCTAAGAGTAAGAAAGCACGAAAGAGGGACAGACCTGTTGACCTTATTTTATTTTTTTTTTTACACCACTTGACTTACGTCACCGTAGCGTTGTTAATATAAGAAGCATAACAGCAATATGATTGAACGGTTTTTATACCGAATGGACAAACCGACTTCTTGTTAGCACACCCATCTTACGAAGTTATTTTCACTGTGCACTCCGATGTTTTTATATATACGATATTGTATTACGCGCTTCAGCACCTATAGACTCTTTCGCAAACTGATGTGCCGGAAACTGAAAAGAAAAAAATAGACTAAACGTTGCCCAAGAGATTGTTAACCCTGCTGGTGTGTATGACGAACGGCGCCGGGATTCGCGTGAGAGTTTATTTCCAGTATATATTAACTCAGTCCTCTGGCGCGATATAAGGGGGACTCACGTCAAGCATGTAGAAAAGTAGTCATTAGCGAGAAAGCTATCGTGAAAGCTATCAGATTGTCGTTTGGCTGCGGCTGTTCCCGCCCGTGGCCACCGTGTGTCTCTCTCCCTCTCTCAAATCTCACGTTTAACTGTGGGCGATGTGGTTGACGAACCGCCTGTCCCCCTCGAGCTTCGTACAATTCGTTGCCAGTTGAGAATAATGGATATCGGGCATAAAATGCAGCGACCGCCCCGACAGGGTTGTATGATGAACTAATGAGACATTTTTTCTAAACTCCGAAGAAAAAAAAAAAAAAAAACACACAAGAGTGCGCTAACTGTTAGCTGTTCCTTGCAACTTACCTGACGACGAAAATATATATATATCAAATATACATATACAAAAAAATAATAGCATAGCTTCCTCATTGAGGAAGTTATGCTCAAAATTGTAGTAAAAGAGAAAACTATGTGTAAATTACTTTGCACCTTTTGCGTAACGTAAAAGAACGTCTGTTTCATAGAAGTATTTTACTCCCAACCAAATATTTTCCATTTAAATCCCAAAAATACGATTTCTCGATGCATAAAATGGAGACCTTTCTCACTTTCGTCTACTGTACTAGATCCATACATCCCAGATTTAGTTGTTATACATCCAGTCCACTCACTACCCCAAGGTCCAGTCGTCGTAGTCCAGTCGATTAGTCTGTTACCAAGGATTGGAAAGGAAGAGTCTGGACGTTTTGAAAAAATGTTGGCATGAACAGGGTCGTTTGATTTGAAAATTATTCGGCAAATTTCGTACTCGTGGAATGCCGCCTCTTCCAATTAAGAAGAAAAAGCACTTTGTACTTTGTATTTTATAAAAGTACTTTAAGTACAAAAATTACTTTGTACTTAAGGTACTTGCTGTACTTAGTACTTTAAGTACTTTTCGGTACTTTGTCCAGCTCTGCGTGAAATCTACATTTCTGATTGGTTCGGTAAACATACGGACAAATCTGTGATGCCGATTGGTTGTCCAATTGGGTTGTTGTAATTACGCGCTCCACCGGGAATCGAACTTTTCATCGACAACCGAATAACATTTCATATTTGTCGTACGCCCTGCTCTCGTGCGTACATTGTGCCCACGATCGATTGTGCTTACTGGGATAATGGGCAGTACCATATATTCGTCACTCTACACAGCCGCACTCCTTTCTCCTCGTTCGAATTTCATATTGCCACTCCTAATATATATTAAATCCATGGTATTGCGCAATATCCGCGATATAATTCGGTATCAGGGCCGAGGCACATTAATAATAATGGCCATAACAGTGTTAATGATTACTAATTAAAAATCTGATTTTGAGCGGAAGTTAATAACATTTATCATACTCAGATATTACAGTAGCTACACGCAGTAGCTCAGATATTACAGTAGCTGATATTACAGTAGCACAGACAGCAGAACTCCGTGTGGCTAATGACGCAGCCCGTCTCGCACAGTGGCGAGTGAGAGCGGGGCAAAACGGATCCGTGTCTTCTATCCGAGATGAGACGTTCTTTTTAAAACTCTCCCCTACATACAGCAGAATATTTGTCACTGTCGATCTCTCTTCCTAACGCATATAAAAAATTATCCCTTTTCCCTGCCTTCTGCCGCTTTCTCCGCGACCGGAAAACAACGTTGCGAAAACCAGTCTCCGGTCTCGCTTCGAGTCTGTCGCCGATTGTAAACGATCCGCTATCAATAACGTTGACAGGGGGAGAATGAATAACGATAGTTCGGAAAATCCGGGAAATCAGTTACGAAGGAGCAAAGAGTACGTGTAAGAGTTTGTCTTGGCATCGGCATCGCTGTTGGCACGACAAACGAGCAAAGGCTGGGCAGGGAGACTGCCCGTAGTTTTCGAGGGTGCAGAAATTAACGATCACGGCGTTACAGACGAGGCATAAACGTGATCTCGGCACTGAAGGGTTTCCGGTAACATCGGAAGGGAGACTTTGCGGATCGGGAACGACGGAGTGTTATCAGGGATGTTTCTCATCTGCTATCCTCTTCATCAACTTGTCGCTCCACTTGATTTATGGTATCTCTCGGCAAACTATACCAGAGTCGAGGCTGCGAAGAGATGTTCGCAAATTCGAAAACGGGACTCGAGTTTTTCGAGCACGCGAGTCTTCCCGATGTGGTGCTTCTTCTAAGGTATATCTTAACCGTTCCGCGAGGTCGAGAGACCGATACCCGGTAAACTCGGCTGAGATTACGCGATATTAGACAAAGGTGCGCCAGACGATGGTAAAGAGCTGGACGGTGAAAGTGATGAGGAGATCGGGTTCACTGTAAAATTATTGACCGAATGGTTAGTGCCCGTATGACCTGATGATCAGGACCCGAAGTTTTAATTAAATTGTAACCGCGAGCAGTTTCCGTGGCGCACCATTGCCGTACATCACAACGTCGTTGTGGCATACACCACAATAGCTTATCACTATAAGCTATTGTTTATGGAGGGTAGAGGAGTTTCGGTCCCCTTTTCACCGTGGAACCGCGCTTGAAGTTTAGTTTGAGAGGACGCGCCTCGACGATAAACGCCTATGGAGCGCGCAGAATTTAACGCAGAGAACTCTACGCTCTTCATCGTCTGCAACTATATCCCACTGGAAGCTCGGTGCGATCGTCGCTCGAGGAGTCACACTGTGATGAACGTGAGCAACGTGCAGGGTATAATATTCCTATCGTATTCCTATTTAAACATTTTTTGTCCACAAATGACCGCAACTTGTTTTTTTAGTGAAAAACATGGTTTGTCCACAAAAAAAAAAAAAAAAAATGCAAATCTTTTTTTACATTGTATACCGTTGCCATATAATTTCAATTTCGGTTTATAGTACACAACTGTATAAAGCACATCGATCGAGGGACTGAGTACAGAGAGAACTTTGTGGGTCGCGATTTTCTTCGTTCTCTCTTTTTTCCACTCCGCGATGCAAATTTACTTGCCTGGTAGGTAGCACACTAGGAACTGTGCACCACTCGCGAGGCAAGTCGATCGAACTTCCGGTCCCTCGTCTCTTGGTCCCAACAGTATTCTACGTGCTTCTGCAGAATAGGAAGTAGCTTTGGCTAAAAGTCCACCCGTATACGTATATCGACGCTCTAGAAGCAGAAGGACGTATCGCGCATCGTTTTGCACGTTCAGCCGTGTGCGTATCGCCCTTCTGCTTCTCGGCCGTCGCGAATATAAAAGACGTCGAGCTCCGCACACTCAGCGGGTACCTGGACGATCCTTTATGCCCTGGGCAAGCCAGAAAATCGTTTTATGCGATCGCCACTTCTTGCTAACTATGTCTCGTCAAGTGTGAAACTCGCTAATGTTCGTGTGAGGCGAAGTTCGATTCTTCCCCTCTTAAAGAGCAGCGTAGATTGTCGTCACTTTGTAAATAAAAATCCACGACCGTACCACGTAACAAAGTGTCGACGGGTCAATGAGGCATTTCCACGCTTTGTGCGTCCGGCTGAGGGGACGTCGATCGGTCGAATCAATCAGTGTGCACAGCAGTAAGAGCATATCGGGAGGATGTGGAAGCCTGCCGGTCAGGGTGGGATCGTGCGAAGCTACGACTAGAGATCGAAAGATAAAGGGCAAAAAAAGTGCCGGTAACGTCGCGGACGAAGATCGATATGCTAGTCGAGCTTGTCACTTTTTTTTTTTATATTTCCGGCCACCCCAACGAAGGCGAGGAGAGAGACGGAGAAGTGGGATGAGAGCAGCCGAACGATAAAAATATCGACTCTGATACGGATATTTTTTACCCTGAGTATGCGAAGTTGCACAAGTTTTATCGATACTTTTATCCACTGACAGTAGTGTGATTGATCGATAATCTAACATATTCTATTGACGAACAAACATAGAAGAGAGAGAGAGAGAGAGAGAGAGAGAGAGAGAGAGAGAGAGGTAGGCAAGACGGACCATTTTTATCAATTTTCTCGCCGAACACGCAACCGGAACTGTAACGACTCTGCTTCGCGAGTTAGAGGAATCAAATAAAAATAAAAATTGCTTACGGAAATATAACGCACGATTCATTGTTCACCATCGCTTCGTTATGCGAATATTAATATTTTATTTATCGTGCAATCAAGGAAGGTTTCGCGTCAATTCCCGTTTCCTCTCTCATTTGTCTTATCCCTTTTGGTAGTTAACGTAATGAGCAAACAGCCGTGATAGAGAGAGATCCTCCATCATCGCATCCCTTTTTCACCCTCCGTACCAGGCCGTCTTTCCGAAATTCCATGATATCCGATTTAATTATCAGAATTTAATTGACGCGCGAGTTTCAACGCTGTCCGCCTCGCTGATTGTTGACGCAGGCAGCCTTTTTCCTCGGCTTAAACTTTTTTCCCCTCCCACGCTCCGTCCCACCGGCTGTCCGACGATATTTTAGTAATTGACAAGCGACGTTGCTATTTTCGTCCCTACATGGAAGATTCGCTAGCTTTCCGTCGTCGGAGCCAGGTCGGCAAGATCGACGACTCGACACGGAATATCTCGATGTGAAAAGGAGAAACAAGCTGTCCCCTTTACGGCGACACCCTTCGATCTCGTTGGAAACAGCTTTGCTCCCTTCAACCTCCCACGAACTGTAGATAAGCTCGTCGAGAATGACAAAGAAATATTTTTGGAAGCGTGACACAGCGCCAAAAAGAAGCTCGACCGGTTGGGTGACAAAAATACTCTTGCGATGATAAAAAAAACAAAACCTGGAAGGGTTCGGTTTGAAAGGAGTCTTGTTATAAAAAGCGTCTATTGGCGTTTCACGAAAAGACCCTCCTCACCTCCGGATGGTACTCAAGAGACAGAAGGGAGAAACGTCTCCGATTCGTCGTTCCTCTCTAGTCCACAAAAATTTGTCGTTGATCCGAGGCGCTCCCACTCGCGCAACGTTCAGCGAATAACCGAGCAATCTCCCGGATTGATTCGACTCTCGGTGATAAAACTCGCTCCTTCAAAGTTTCGTCAACTCGCTACTCTTCTGCGGGATAATCGAATTAAATTATACACTATTTACCGCGCTCGATGACGCTCCAGCGCGGAGACCTTTGTTGAGGGAGAAAATGAGAAGAATTGGCGAGAACTCCGAGCGTCAGTGGTGGGTGCAAAAACTTGCTCACCGAGCAAGTTTTTTCATATCTTGAATTTTCGGTTCGCCTTGAGGAGTCTTCACAGCTTAGTCGCTGACCTGAGAATAAATGTTTAATATAAATATAGCCGAGATTACCGAGGCAAATAGTGACTGAACAGCCCGACAGCATATTGTTTCGCGCTCTTCACTAGCGGAGTGGTCGAGCGGTACCGAATTTCCGGTCGTATTATCTAAGAAAATCTGGAGGATACGGCTGTGTCTTGGCCACGAAACGGAACGAGAGAATTGTGACTTCTAAATGACAAAGACACAAAGAGGATATTTCGAATGAGCGTGAGGGAACATCGGAGTGAAACGCTTGTTGTTACCGTGCTTTTATTTTACATTTTATCTCGCTCTCACTGTCTCTGCCTCTCTCGAAGTCTTATTTGGCTCAAGCTAAGCGTAAAATTAAACAGTATTGGCCAAAGTCAGGTTCTCCACCGTTGCCCATCAGCGTGCTACGGCACTATGTATCCTCCATGCATGTATCGCTCGTGTACATACTGCATGTACAGTAGAATACATACCGTACCTATATATACGGGGTTAAAGGAGTCTTGAAACAGCACATCGGCTCGACTCGTCTCCCTCTTGAGACGCGGAGGGCGCTCGCTCCACAGAACAATAACGAATTCGCCGTTTCTTTTGAGTCTCTCCTCCAAGGTGAAATTGCGATGGAGAAATAAAGGGATTTGGGGGGAATCTCGCTGTGATGAACGGATGGAGTTTGGAATCGTCGAATGGAAATTGTACCCTATACGATCGCTAAGGAGAATCGATGAATTGTTCGAAAGACTAAAAATATTCGGGTATCGATTTATCGTCAATCCATCGACCTTGAACAATAAACATTGCGTTGCGCTCCGGGTACTTGTGAGCATTTCGTTGCTGAAAGTCGAAAGCCCTGCGGTGTGAAAAGCGTGGTGGTAATGCCGTATACAGACCAGACGGTGCAGTAAATATTTGATGGGATATTTTTGCTCGCTTCCACGGATGAACGTTTCGTCGGACGATACTCGCTCGCTCTTTCGGTCTATCTTCCTTTTTGCCTCATTCTAGGAGGAGGTAGCCGCATATAGCGTAGCGGTTTATGAGGTGTGCACGTATATAATACGCTGGTTTTGATCGATCGGGCGTTCCTTTCTGCTGCGAGACGTTGATTCGTTAATTCAATTTTTCTTTTACCCTTTAAGACCAAATTGAATTTGATTGCATTAAAGTGGAAAAATATATTTTCATTAAATAGCTGATTCACTAACTTGGCAAATATGGCATATTGGGTATTAAAGGGTTACAATTATGTTTTCCTATATTCTTCCCTGTATAATCCACTTATACCTTCTCAACGGCTCCGGGACAGATAACACGATAATACAGTAGCATACAATGAAGCGGCGAAACGTAGACATTTGCCGGAATTGTCGTGTTATATTTCACACTATAACCGGCGTAGCACACCACACTACAATAAAACATTTCCGGATCTCGGGGTGCTTTATTGCCCAGGATAAAATGGCGTGGATCGGACAATCTTTTATCCTTACAATAGCGCCGATTTCGCCACAGTGTTACGGATCGTTTGCGACAAGGGGACGAAAACCCATTGCGTTATCATCTTCCTTATCTTCGTCGTCGTCATGTTTTCTTTCTTCTTGGCGAAAGGAACATCATCGGACCGGAATTTGATAGATGGTTCGAACACTCGTGGTGAACTGGCGCATGCGGTAATCTTATAATGCATTTGGGTTTATCGCCGGGGGGCGGCTTACGAGGCAAAATTCCTTTTCGAGGGCTACTTATTCGAATTCCAGGCATTCACGAAATTAAAAGAGGATCAAGGATAAGGCACAGCAGTTTGTCACCGGCCAAACTCCTTCCGAATTACCTTTTCCTCCTTTTCTCCACCATCCCTTCGTCTCCTCCCCGATCTCCTCCCTACCACGAGCCGAGCAAGTATCTCGAGTATTTTTCTCGATATCTTCAATTTCCGTTAGACGGAATGGTCGTTCCCGAGACGGTTCGCGGAAATCGAGTATCGTTTTGCGTTTTTAACATCTTCATCAAGATGTTCGTCCGTATTGAACGTACCAGTGCTACAGAGAATGGGAGCCTTTGTAGCATCACCGACTTTAAGCTGGTGCACAGTCACTGCAGCGGCGCGTCGATATCTTCGACAGCTCCTCTTGCTAGACTAAAAAATATAGCGTATTAGTTAGGCTGTTTTGCTCACGCCGGTGCTCCATCACTCCGGCAGACTCGACATTAACGCCCATTACGATTCTCCATCTCCGTCATCATGCCGAAGGTCGCTGCGGCAATAACCGTCTGTTGCAGCTCTCTGGCAGACGATGCGGTGTTGTCCTTTTCTTTAGACACAAACGGAATCGAATTGCAACTGTGACGCACTGATTCGTTGATTCAAACACTTAGAAACAATACAATTAATTAATTAATTAGTTTATCCGTTAATTATTTAATGAACCTGGTTAAGAGGTTAATCGCAACATGTGGCTATACTTATAATTTCACTGTTGCAAGACACTCATATTCAGTAATTCATTGAACTACTACCATAATTTTAGTGTCATTATACCAACTGCACCAATGCCCGTAATAGAGAATATGCAGTAATAAATGTTTAATAACGCCGTCGAAGCGAGAAACCGCTGACGCGTAATGTTCACGTTTAACTTTCACGGCGGTATTAAGTACAATTGGGTACTTCACTCCAGTCCCTAGTTTCTCGATGCGGTTTGCGGTACGTACTTGCTAATCGTTTTGCTAATAATCCTGAGCTAACGTACGGACGAACACGTATGGGCGTAACGAGCATCGAGTATATGATTGCTTTGCATACGAATTAGAGTGAAAACGAATTGTTTTTTTTTTCCTCTTTCGTTCCACGCTGGCTGCTATAGTGGGGCTAAAGTACACGTGCACGTGTATCGAAATACGCGTTAGCTGTATTGTATTGATCAGTACAAAGATAGCAAAGAGAGCGGGGCAAAATGGGGACTATTTTTCTCAATTTTTTGTTTCCCAAAAAAGTGTCATTCTAAATGGAGGACATCGGACCATTTTGCCCCGCTCTCCCTTGTATTGCCTTTGTACGGCTCCAGTTCGAATTCGCATAGACCACATGAACGTTGCTAGAAGCGTCGAGAGGGTTGGAACGTAAGTGCAATTTAAAGATGCATACATATTCCCTCGTTCGACTCACCACCGCTATTGTATTGAACATTCTCGTTTCCCGGATTCCTCACGGCTACCACTAAAGCCGCTTTCCATGCTGCTCCACAAACGCCTGTACTTCGGTCGACAAAATAATAACGAGTGCGACGCAAAGGAGACTACAATTTTGTATGCAAATGTATTCATGGAATTTCAGTGTCACTATTAGCGTAGAGAGTTTACGCGTAAACAATATGGGGTGCTATTTTTAACATTTACGTTAGCATTAAATTGAATTAGACGTGTATTCAGGCGTCACGACGTTCGGCGAACAAATGAACAAACTCGTCTTCGGTCAACCGAGCAATTACTTAAAGCAAGAATGAGGCGGAGAGGAAATGAAGCGAAAATAGGCGGTTATTGTCAGGCGGTCGCACTGATAGGAACCCGGATTTAGCTCCCATTCAATTAATTACGCAATCGGCCAATCCGGAGTAAGACTGTCTTGCCGAGAGTGTGCCCGAGTTGGCACGTTATCGCGTGCCTCTGTAGGTCTTCAATTCAATTTATCGACATCAGAACGACGAGGAGATTGAATTAACCGATGACCAAACTAACTTTCCCGTTTACCGGAGACATTTAATCCGTTATCGCTTCCATCGTATTGACTCTGACGTATCGATTGAAAAACGTTGTCATTTAAAAAACAAAACAAACAAAGTCGTCGTTTTTCTTTCTCAGCTATTTCGAGATCGAGTGGCTTTTTCCCTCGTTAACGTTTTTTTGCGACGGAGAATCGTCGACGTCCAGTCTAAAGTCCCGTGGCAGAAGAAGTGAGAAGAATGAAGTTTGCGCATAGACTTTATTCTCGCAGGATAATATGGACATGTGTGCTTACATCGGAGTCTAACGCGAGGCCACAGCATTATGCTAATGCACTTTGAAATAATAATAATAATAATAACAATGACAGCAGCATAGACTCCGATTAACGTCGTTCAGTTCTTTCGATGCATGGTTGTCGATCGGTCGCGGTAGATCCCTCCAAAGTGCCCAATAATACCGATACCGGATAAATCATTTGAACTCTCGCACGCCAACATTATATATTCGTCTGCGTGTCCAGCATCGTATCGGTTTTGGGGAGTCTGTGGTTCAGAAATAACTCGACCGTTAAGGTATTCACGATAGCAGAAACTTGTCACTCTATGAATTTCATCCCGGTGTTCGCCAAGTGGCGAGAAAGCGTCCCGAGTAAACTCCAGGGAACCGAAGCTACCGTCCTGGGCTTTGGTGGGCTATAGCACCGGTGGGGTTGTTTCGAGAAACGCGGGCTGATGCTCGCCCGATATGTAAGTGCCAAAGTAGGTTTTGCGAAAGTTTACAGCCACCGCCGAACCGCCCCCGAGATCATTGTTTCCACACAAACCCCGCAATACAGAACGGCCACAGGGAGCGGGATGCGGTGCTCTCCGTTTTTCGAAGAGCCTCATCGAATATTCCATCAGCGTGGAAGCAAATGGACCAATCCCTGGGGGAATCTTTTTAGGAACAAAAAATATGAACCAGACTCTCGGAATGTTTTCTGCAGTATAGAGAGTTGTATGTTGTCCATGAATCAGATTTTAACCGACGCATACGTCAAGTAAAAAATTTATTTGCGTTGTTTGGCTGGGAAGTTTGTTTTTTTGTTGTTGTTTAATACCGATGTGACTGCGTGAAAAGAATGACTATCGATATACCTCTCGAATTTCGTAAGCGCAGAGAACGTGCTTCGATCTGCCTAAGAGAAATGTATCAGAACGTGGACTACATCTAGGAATAGCTCACCTCGAAATTACGCCGAGCCATGGATAATATGCCAGGCGCGCTATAATTTGCGCGCCGACAGCCGATATTATGTGCGTTGCTAGGGATATGCGACCTGAAATTATTTACGGGCACGAAACGCATCATGGATGAAGTTTCCCTAGGTGAATATGATCCGGCGACCTACTTTGGCTGATCGTGATATCGATTGTATCGGCGTCGAAGACGTCAGACAGTCTTCCTCGAAGAATACCACACAAAATGTTATAGCGTCTGGCGCCTATGATAACCGTCCGTTAATTCAATGCATCTCATCATTTTTCGTAACATCGATAGCCCTTTGTTTGATTTTTAATTTCTCCTTGTTTCTATTTTATTTACAGTGATATAAGGCTCGACTGTGAAACGTCAAGAAAAATACATGCCCTGAGATATCGAAACGGTAACGTTTTATTTTATTCGTTTATTTATCGTATCCTTCATTTCCTCTGCCTTCATTTTTCACGGACGCAGACTTCATTAACAAATCCTCATGCGTCACTGCAGTCGAGCATATTCAAAATATTACATGGTTTATAAGTTAATATCCAACACTCGACTCATAACTTATATCATGTTTACCGAGAAATCCCTTTTCGTTTCCAGTGCGCTCTCGTTCACCGCTATCTTAAATATTAGTCTTGGCCGTCCACATCGATTCCACAAACTTCATTCTCATACAGGCTCAAGCTGAATGAAACGCTTGCACATAAAATCTACGGTGGTTTAAAACTTTTATCGTTGTCGTTTGTGACACAGATGCCCGAACAGAACACCACGACGGTCGGCAGTACCCTGCAGGACGAGGAGTATCGACGGATTCTGTACGAGCGGCAACAAGAATGTATGAAGCAACTCGCTGCCAATGTGACCCCTCCACCAGGTCAGTATATACCAATTTTACTATTTTCGCGGGCTGTCGTTAACAAGATTTATGTATTTCAATTTTACCGGTTGCTGTGACAAAGTTCACCTACAGTGAAATTTAGCTCCAGTTTACACGGTCAAAGAAGTTCGAACATTTTAAGATTTTTTTTTTTTTTTTTTAGTAACTTATATTTTTAATTGAAGATGTAGAATTATAAGAGGTAAAACAATTGTTTTGCCTTTGGTTTATAAATAGTTTCTTGAATGTACAAACTTTTTCTATGATATATTACGTCATGAATGAATGTTCCCGTTACATCCGGCGATGTTAAATTCGTCGTGCGAAACCGCATTGGTTTTACCGTTGCGAAATTCAGAGCTATTCTCGATGCTTCAATGTGGCCAGTAATCGATCTGAATAAGGTGTCTGGAAATAGGAATGCTAATCGAGACGAATTGATATCGCAGTAGATGTAGCGGGAACCACTTAAAGCCACTATACGCACGTGGCCACGTGTTTGGGAAACTCTGTAAACTCTATATATCTCTTACCCCTCTCGGTAAAACTTATCTCTGAAAAATGCCTGCAGCATAGTCGCGACGGCTTCGAAACTTTGAAGGTATGAATTACACTTTAGCCACAATTTCTTCGATACATTTTCCAGAATACGATATATTTTCGTCGCAGCTTAAATAAAGAGATTCGAATTATCGACGAAGTACTATCGGAAGGTTGCGATGAAAGCCTCGCGAATATTTCTTGGCACGTTTCGCGGGACCAGTTGAGTGGGTCAAAGATTGCCGAGTCAGAGTTTCACCAGTAGATCAACAACTTGAGACCTCTCGAAGCGAAAACGTGACTCGAAGGGAAACTTCGATTTGGAAATGCATCCAATCATCTCCGGATTGTTTGTTCAAAATTTCCATTTCGCGGTTTCGGCAACAGAGTGCTATCGTTTCGAGCTTCGCCTAATTTATTTTCTTGGCGTTTCTCTCGTTCGTCGTTGTAACCGAGACGACTCTGCCGCGTCGTGCTCCTTGACCCAAATAGTGTCGATAGTATTGCATTGGCTTGCGGGCGAAGAGGACGAGAAACGTGTAGAGTACGAGAATACACGACGTTACGAGAAAAACGTATACGTCCAGCAATTCGCGTTGCCACCAGGCAATGTCTAGCCCCGGCGAACGCATTACATTGCCGTGTCTGGCAACATACTCAATCCAGAATATCGCTGTGTCCAAAGGTTTCATCGGTCGATCGAGAAAGAGTGTTCGCAATTTTTCGATACTCTCGCTGGAAAAAAAGTGACGATGTAATATCGCCGAGTCGACGTTGTAATCGCTGTAACGGTATGTAAAACGGGTACAACAAGTAGACGACGGAAGTAGAACGAGGATTCAACGTATTGCGCAAAAGTGGAAAGATTTGCCTCACAATATGAATTTCATTTTGACGCATAATGCAACGGAGAATGAAAAGAATATTTGTCGAAAAGCTTGCCTGTACGAAGGATCCTCGAGAACGGTTCTTATAGCTCGTTCCACATTGTCCGCGGTTATGTCCGAGTAGCTCAGTGGATAGAGCACCTTTGTCCTCGCAAACGTGTCCACGTTGGCCCGCTGATCGCCGAAAAGTGGAATGCCACTAAGTGGAACGGTGCTGTAGATTGCTTCCTGAATTCCGAAGATACCCCCGTGACTCATGAAAGCCTTGACATTTTTGTGTTCTGTAAAAAAAAAAAAAAAATACACAAACAATTCCTTAAATTCCTGGGGTGGTTATCGACACTTGCAATCATCAACACTTACGTAAGACTCGCAGTTGAAAGTACCACGAGCGAATCTTAACATTTTCCGGCAACCCCGGTGGCAGCTCCTTCTCGTTCGTAATTTTCACGAGCACGCGGACAGGCGCTATTCTCCGGAAAGCCTCGTAAAGAGCGTCGAGCTTGTCACGCGGAAACGACTCGATCTTTACAATCGTGCCAGTTGTAAAATATATGCACTCAGACTCGCTACTGTTCAACCAATTTTCCAATTCCTGCCATGGAATATATATATTCCGTCGTTCATTTCACATGTCGACGTATAGGGTACGAGTGGTGAATGTGACCCACCCCCAATAGCATGCAAATCAATGATATGTGGACCGATCCATATTCACCACTTTTGCCTTATATGACAAAAGTCGTTTAATTCAACGATCGGGTCTACTCGCTCGTTCTTGGTTCCGCTCCCGAATAGCCTCGCATTTCGCTTCCCACTTTTGCTCTCGGTACCGTGTGTGGAAATGAGCTCGGAACCTTTTTCTATCTGCCCTCCTCGTCTGGTTGCTTTTTTTCGATTTTTTATATATTTTTTTTATCACTACTAACCGAATCCAATTTCCCAGCGTCGTTGTTCAGATGCAAACCGGCTACCTCAACTACCGCCGCTGTCAGCGCCCTGATTCGTTTCAAGCTGTGGTGAGAATTCACAAGGAGCAGTGCAAGATCCCCGTACAGTTGGCGAACATCCGGAATTGCAGGATCTACGTGTTTTCTCACAAATTCGTTCTGGCGTTCGGTGTAATAATTGAATTGCATCGAAAAAACGGCATGTTCCACAGTGTTGACAAGACGTTCCCAGAAATTCATTCCTTGAGAGTAGCCTGAAAAAACGTTCGGCACGAACGCGGTGGATTTGGGACTACCGATAGATTCGCTGAGCCAGTCCCGAAGAGCCGAGAATCCCACCATCGGCAAGCTCAAGTGTCGACCCACAGCCAGATAGCATGGAGTTATGAATACCTGTCGATAATTGCGTTATATTTTATTTGTATGTCTCTTTTGCATATCGTCACTATCTATCGTTTCATGGCTACATCGACGATTTGTAACATGAGGAACAGTATTTTTAGAAACTACGATTAAATGTTACATAGTGGTAGCGATAATGCAGGAAAATGTAATCATCCGACCACACAGTCAGAAGACCGCAAAACGCTACCGCTAACCACCGCAACTCGTAATGCACGAAGTTTTCATTGGATTAAGACCCGAAGTACGTTTCTTAATCAAATATCCTGGCAACTCCCTTCGCCCGGAGCCCGAGTTCACCGTGTTTCGTTTATGAAACGACAAACTGCATAATCACGAGAGAATGGTTATGTGAATGTTGTTACCTCGACTATAACGAGATCGTAGGGTGGGTTCGAGGGCGGATCTCCCAGTATCTCCTGAAGCTTCGCATGGCCGAGCGGCGAGCAAGCCGTGAGACCACCTGCGTGAGCCATTCGTTCCACGGAAACGAATGGATAACTCTGCATGAAAGCGATGGAAACATTGTTCGTGGAAGTGGGAAGCGTTCCCTTGAGGCTTATGTCCGTATAATTCGGAACGGATACGTCCAGTGGAAAATGGGTGACAACGTCAACCCGATGACCCCGGGTTGCTAATCCTTTCATCAAGCTTTCGGCCATAACGAAGTGACTGATTGCTCGAAATTACGAGAAGCGCCAGAACGGAAATCATGAAACTTTTAGCCACTTGCATCTTGTCCGAAATCCCCTCTTCGTCTTCCTGCAATATTGAATAGAGCCTAGTTGAAATAATTATTCGTTTCGGTGCCTTCTGTAATATTTCTTCATTTCACTTACGATTTTGCTCGTCTCTTGGCACGTGTGCTGTAACAAAATCTCTAGGGCGGGAAATTCCTGAGAGCCGGTGCTACTCTCTGTTGCGAGCGCGCGTGGCACTGAAAGCAAGTCTCGGTTTCTCTCTGCTTTGGCAACAGTGGACACTCGACATGCTGTGCGATGTTGTCACACGAGCTTCGCCTACGACTAACTTGATCTTCTTTCTCCTCTTCTCCTTCTACTTATCGCTACTTATCGAAAACCCTCTTCGTTCAGTGTAGGTACGACTTACGCACTGCTGTTCTACCGCTGCTTCGTTTTCACTATCGTACACTCGAGATCCTTTAGATACACGCATCTAGGAAAATTCGTGTGGGCTTATCACAAGTTCACCGACTTCTCGGCTAATACTCTTCAAGTAAATACAGATATGCTGCAGCTGCATCTTTGTAACAGACAGAGAATCGAATTTTCAGACGACTCACCGTCAGACGTTTGGATCCCGCGTTATCCCTTATGAAAATGTAAATTCTCATAAGGGATAACGCGAATCATACTCATTTTTCCACAGTACTTTGTTATTCACCGCAGTGTACAGCGCGCGAGAAAATCACTCCGGCGCCTATTGATGGCGCAACCGACTGACTCGAACGACTGACTCGACGTGTGCACAAATGCTTTTGTACGACGCACTTACTGCGTCACTACGCGTCGGAGCGATTACAGCCTCGGGCGCCAAGGACAATATCTCCTCTCTGCAATAGTTCTTCAATGATATTGCAACGACCGAGCGAATGAATAACGCGCGTATTTGGCTTTGGGGCGGATATTATTAGTACAACCACGGCTAAAAATCTCGAGTGCGAACTGTCACACTGCATCAGACTGCATCAGTCTGTTTAGTCAGACTTGTTAGTGTCAATTAATATACGGGAAGAATCATCGGTGCTATGATTGTTAAAAGTGTCCGAATATATTTTTGTTCCATACATTAATTATCCTCTCACAGTATCAAATGTCTATAGAGTTGTTATAGAGTGCTGTAAACAAAATAAAATCGTCGTGATAACAACTTAAAAGTAATTTAAAGCTCACACTTGTATCGCCGGTGAATATTTATACGATCAAGACAACTTCCGCAATTACTTATTCTTCTTCGACTTCAACGCGTTCTTGCTATGTTGGGATTCTTGATCCGTTCGAGACTTCGAGCACAACAGGCAGAGTACAAATCCCGCTATTCGCTTGATGATGTAGAGCAGGAGTACAACAACCAAGATGATGAGAGCGTAGACGTCTAGTAATTCCACTTGCCACCACGCTAACTCGTTCGCAGGCGATCTCAGGACATTGCCGTTTCTTATAACGTACTCGACCCAGTAAACAGCCATGTCTATCGCCTTTATCGGACGATCCACGAACAGTTTCGACAGACGTTTTGCGTTTTCACTGTGGAAAGACAGATCGGTTTCTGGTGTTAGACAATCGTCCATTAACAGCACGTTGAATACCACGGTCGGTAACAAAAACTGTAATTAACTTTTTTTTTTAACTATACCAACATTTTTGCAAGGTATACAAAACTTTACCTGTAGGAAGGATTCTTCAGAATCGTGTTGAAAGCATTTGTCAACTCGTCCGCAGTGACGGTTTGATAGTTGATGGAGACAGAAATGTTATTTTTTTCGCAGAGACGCGCGTTAAGATATTGGTCGCCGAATATCGGAACATGGATCATGGGAACTCCATAGGTAACGGACTCCTGAGTCGACATCAGACCACCGTGACTCACGAACGCCTTAACGTTTTTGTGCTCTGCGGAAAGATAATCATGTTGGGCTTGATCGATTTGCGCACGGAACTCTCGAGTGTTTCTTGGGGAAACCCACCGAGATGCGAGGCAGAACACGGCTTAAAAATAGATACGCTACGATATCACAATGCTTTCCTGGTTCTCGATCGATGGAAAGATACACTGACACGGGGACAGATTAGATGACAAAAATGCCAAGAGATTAGCGACGCACATGATGTAACGCAAATTGATGCAATAGCTTACGCAAGACTCGGGTCTGAGGAAGCCAAGGAGAGGTCATGACGTTTTTTGGCAATCCAGCGGGAAGTTCGTCCTTCTTGGCGATCTTCATAAGTACGCGAACGGGTGCTATACGTTCGAAGGCTGTGTAGAAGTTCTTGACAGTCTCGGTGGGAAAAGATTCTATTTTGACCATTGAACCGAATGAGAAGTATACGCAACCGTTCTTGCTGTCGTCCAGCCACTTTTTCACCTCCTGTCGAAGAGAAACATGAATTATTACCGATTACACGTCCCATCAGTAATACTATATTAGCCCGAGTTAAAACGATAGCCTTGATGTTTTTCTTTATTATTACCGTCGACAAGTTTTGAACGCCATCCGTCACGTGGAGTCCGCCGACCTCGATGACCCCCGGGGTCGTTGGCTTCACAAAATCAAAGCTCGGATGCGTATTCACCAACGTCACGGCGATATTCTTGTACAGCTCGGGTATGGTCGACACCTTGATACCAAAATACTTCTCCACAAGCTCCACTTGCTCGTCTATGTAATACCAGTATTGAACTTTGACCATACTTGTGAAAAACGTATTTTGTAGTCGTTCGAGGAATCCCATGCGTTGACCGAAGCCCGAAAAAATGCTGGGTACGAAAGCGGCGCTCTGAGGATTTCCCATCGGTATATTCATCCAATCGAACATCTTACTGGTAACAACGCTCACCACCGGAATATTCAGGTGACGGCCGAATGCCAGATAACAATCGGCTACGAACATCTGCAACATTATTGATGTAAGGATACCTAAGAAGATTCGATAATCGCAGGTCACGCTTTTGTTGCGATTTTGTAATAGGGGACTATCAATAATAATTAATTTCAGCACAGTTCGGGGACAGTGAGGACCAAATTCATTCTGACAATAATTTATGGATGCCCCTTTTTGTCCCAACGATACATCCGGATTTTCAAATCCGTTTTGCCCCACGTACCACCATCCAAAAGTTATTGGAATATTGCGTTTTGTCTCATTATCCCGTTTTGCCCCGCTCACCGGATCTCTACACCTGCGAGATAAAACGCCAGTCACCGTAAACAATATCCCACCGAAGTCTCAGTCTTCAACGTCGTATGCAAATAGAGCTTAGTCATCGAAGCTTTGCCGATTTGTTGACGCTGTGCATCATTAACTATCTGGCGTGTAACGGCGAGTCCTTGAACTTCGAGCACTTAGGATGAGCGAAGCTAAACTTCGATTTAACGATTAATTCAGGTATACGAGCCAATGAGAAAACCCGCTAGCTAACTAAACCGATTTTGCCCTAATGGACACAATTAAGACCCTAGCCCTGGCAACGGTCGACTTCCCGACGCGCGTTACCGTGACTGGCGAACATTTTAGATTTTAGCGAATCATGACTATGCATACAAATACAGGGATAACCGTTAAAACGTATGTAAACAATCTTTTCATGTTTTCGTCTCACCTCGTAAACGATGACATCGTAGGGTGGATCGGTCGGAGGATTGTTGATGATATTTTGAAATTGCGGAAGCTCGAGTAGGTTGCACAGCGTTGTTCCGGCAAATCCTATCAATTTCTTTAGACTCCCGCTACCGAATGATTCCGCCTCTTTCAGAGTAAGGTTATTGACGACCGATGTAGTCGTCCCAGCGATACTGATGTCGTGATAATTCGGCGGTGGATTTTTCAGAGGAAAATGACTAATCACGTCGACCTGATGACCTCGGGCAGCGAGGCCTCTCATCAGCGTCTCGCACATGACAAAATGACTTTTCCCTTGCAGCGGAAAGATTCCAAGAATTCTAGCGGCATCGCTATTGCTATGCTGATGAATGGCCAGCACTAGAAGAAGCGAAAACGAAAGCCTGCTGATCCAGTTCATCTTTGCTCACTATTTCTTTATCCACGCCAATTTTAAATCAGTCAGATCTAATGGAAACAAATAAGATGATCGTGATTAATCAATTATTGCTGCTTACGTTATTTTTTTTTTGCATTTTATATGTCCTCACGAAAGAACAACATTTGACATCGACACTAACGAACACAATTAAGGTCACGCAACGCGCACTTCACAGTGGCTAGCAATAATTTGCCGGAGCGCACTGTTGTATAATCCCGTAGTGGCGCTTCACTGCGCGATTGGCAAGCTCGTACGTTTCTCTCATCCGCTGAGGAACCTTGCAACCCGGCGAATGTCCGTGACAGTTACTGGATGCTATATACTAGCAAATATTGTCGAACTGTGATGACTGCGAGCGCGAGTCTAGCGTGGAGGGAGTTCTAGATGAGATATGAATTCTCGCGTGGCCAATGGCGGTGAGAGAATCTGTACATTATCTTCTTGTCAAAGGGTAAGTGCCATTGGTGGAGATGGAACAATGAGTCATCGGATCCTCGCGGCATGCCGCAAGTCATCCGGCGACGCTTCACAGATACATAAGATGAATTTTGGAAAACCTTACCAACTGCCACATCGGTCACCGACCGACAGAGGTAACCATAGTAGCCAAAGAGATGACCGGTATGATTGCTGGAATAAATACCGTGTTTCCGATACTTTTTGTGCGTTATTAAAACGTGTATATTTACAAATCTGATGTTAAAATATTTTTACAATAATTATCAATAATTCTAGTCGCGTTTCGATCGTTTCTTCGACATTGACGAACCTTCAGATGGCACTATCAGTCCCAAGAGTATCTTTACGATAAAAACGAAAAAACAGACTGCGATGACGGTTCCGAAGAGCAAAAATGCATAGACGTCGAGAAGCGCTACCTGCCACCAGGTTAAATCAGTCGCAGGTGATTTTAGGACGCCGGGTTTATGTCTGATGACGTATTCGATCCAATACATAGCGGTGTCCGAGGCGCTCATCGGTCGGTCTCGGAAGAGTGTCGATTGCAATTTGGCAGCATTCCTGCATGTAGCGCGTGAACGAACAGATATTAGATTTCATCATTAATGTGCATACTATTATGATGTATATTAATATGCATATTATTGCACCAATTGTTAAAAAAAAAAAATCCACCTGTAGCTCGGATCATTGAGGACCGCATTGAGCGCGTTGTAGATGTTCTGCTCATTAATTTTATCAAAATCCAACTTGATCGCCATCCCTTTGCGCTTGTAGTACATTAGGTTCGTCAGTTGATCGCCGAAGAGAGGTATACCGATGAGAGGCACACCATGATAGAGGGACTCCTGGGTTGACATTAAGCCACCGTGGGTTATAAATGCACGAGTATTGTTATGCGCTGAAGACACAAATTTTTTAAAATAATTCTCATTAAGAATGTTTTCCATTGGTAGATACGACGAGTATCGTCCTATGCGAAACATACCTAATACCGGCACTTGAGGTATCCAGGACGATGTGATGACATTTTTGGGCAGACCGGAGATGAGTCTCTCCTTATTCGCGACTTTCATAAGAACTCTTACCGGAGCTATCCTCGCAAATGCAGCGTACAGACCTTTTACACTGTCGTCAGGCATCGTTTCGATGTTCACCATCGAGCCGAGAGTAAAATAAACCACGCCGTCTTTACTCTCGTCCAACCACTTCTTCAAGTCCTGCAAAAACAGTAAACCTCGTGTAACGAATCTGATCATTCGATTGACGAGATTAATTGTTTGTTGTAAATTTGCAAAAAGATTCTTCGTGTTTGTATGGTAAGATGTCCATTACGTTGGTCAATTCTGCGTTGTTGTTCTCGACATGCAAGCCGCCGACCTCGATCAGGGCATTCGTGGTCGGTCTCACACCGGTGAGGGTGTAGTAAGAATTCACCAGGGCCAACGCCACGTTCTTCTCGAGATCTCTAATATCCGGAATATCGGGACCAAAATACTTTTTCATTATTTCATTCTGTACGTCACCGGTTATCGAGTAATAGCGATACGTGCTGAACGCATCGTGTACGGTGTTCCGCACTCGTTCCCAAAAGGACATCGGATGGGTGAGGTCGGAAAAGAATGCCGGGAAAAACGCGGTACTCGCAGGATTACCGAGAGCCCGATCGATCCACGGAAATTCGATGGTTGTGCTGGCCAGTACAACCGGCACCTTCAAAAGTGCTCCGAAACCTATGTAACAATTTGCACCAAAAGCCTGCAACGTGTACAAAATATAAATAAATAATTTTTCTATCGACATAGGTTTCGATCGCTGAAAGGCCAAGATTTCTTACTTCGGTAATCACTAGATCGTATGGTGGATCCGTGGGCGGATTTTTAATGATCTTCTGTATCTCCTCCCGTTCCATCAATTTACACAGATCATTGCCAAACTCGTAGGCGATAATGGGAAGCGTGTCAGTGCCAACGTCAAGGGCTGTGCTGAAGTTCCAGTTATTGACGTTACGACGCTGGCTTCCCTCGACATTCGTGATAATGTGGAAATTGGGCATCAGCTTCTTCGGCGGAAAACACGTCACGATGTCCACCCGATGACCCCGTTTGAGTAGACCGTCCGTCAGAGCGTCGAACATCATATAATGGCTCCTTCCGCAAAAGGGAAATATTGCTAAAATTCTGTAGGCATCGGTAGCCGCGATAAATCCGTAAACGACGAGCAACGATAATAATGGAAAGGCCTTCATCGCGTTGTTTTCCACTCCACTTATTCGCGCGTTTCGAAACACCGCGAATTATTATAGACCCCAACGTTGCCGCCAGACCATTGATCTATTTACACTGGGCGAGCGTTTATCGTCTGCTGTGCGAATCTCGCAGATCGAATCTCGGTGCAAATAACCAATATTACGAAACCTCGAGACACTAGAAATTGTTCGAAATGATTCGACACTGTCGTGATGAGTTCTGTCCCCTAACCTTCTCCCTCGTGCTGTACACTTCGACTGATGAGAGCTGATTGACAGGGACTCCCGATACGAGATCTTCATCCTCAAACGTACGTCACTCATCGTATTTAAGGCGAGCTTGGCGTCGATTCATATTCGAGTATGCGTATACACACCGAGGTTTCCTCATAGCTATTCGTTGCATGACATATGTCTATACGTGTAATTAATAAAGCGGCACTTAACTTAGGAAAAGTGATTTCTCTTAGGTGCGACAGGATATCACTTTTTCCTTTATTATTGACATTATCTATTATCATCCTGTTATCTTATTTGCACGGTGCTTGCTTTGCTGCGTCCGGTTGAGGCCTGATCGTTCTTTGAATTATTTTCCAGACTTTATTGACTTATTGCCGTTCGCTTGTTTCAATCGATATAAAAACAAAACCGTGTATTACTTCTGAAGGAAGATGTCAAATAGTCACATTACGGAGTTTACATTCTCCACTTGGGTTGCACTCGAAAAATATGAAACTTATTTAATGGGCAACTGTATCTGATACTTAATTTAGATAATGAATACCATCAGTTGTCCGGATAGCTGGAACATCCTTGTTAAAATTTTTCAAATAGTTAATATTTTCTTCCTTTTGAAGCTGCCGGCAATATCAAATAGATACGGGTGGCTCGATAAGCAATGGATTAAGAACTGATACACACATCGATATGAATTTTTTCTTTTATTTTTATATCTGTAGGGTACATTATGGGATGCAAGAATGAAAAAATTATAAAAATGTACCGTTTATTACATTAGATATTTGCATCTTTACGTTGTTTTTTCCTGAATAAAGCGATAAAACAGAATTCTTGTGACCAACGACGATTGCAGGCTTTGAAGATGATCGCATGTTAGTGCCCATTATCAAGATCTTGTCCGTAACGTTAATGATACGGCGAAATCACTTATTAGTGGAACAGCAGTGCTTATAGTTTTAAAAAATGACAAAGCTTCTTTCTTTTTATCGAGCATTCCGTGGCACATGTCCGGCATGGCATTGTAGCCAGACTCGAACAAAATAGCACAGCGTATATAAGTGACTTCTGCGATAGTTGCAAAGTAACAGTAACGATTTGTATATACCGTACATGGAAGATTTCAATGTGGACTCATTGCGCAACATGTAATAGATAAACGGGCCCGTGTCATTAGGAAAATTATGACTTCCCATTCCTCGTGACGAGCAAGGCACGCGCGTGCCAGCCATCTCATGTCTCTATCGGTATTATTATGCAATCCGAGTCATCACCAGCGTGCCCACGTCATTGACAATACATAGGCATAGGCTGCATACGTTTCCAACATAAGGAAAGCCAAGCGTTTTATTCCTTGAATTTATCATGTCCAGTTACGTTCAGAACGAATCCGTCATCACCTTCGATCCGCTTGGCAATCAAGATCGCATGGGTGCAGTGGACAGGCATATCGACCTTTTCGATATTAAGACTCATTATTTTTCTTCTTCGATCTATTAATTGACCAATTATCAGGAGGTCACTAGAAGTCGCAATGTATATTAAATCTATTAGGTATGCTTTATTGTCTGTTCTTCTTATACTAGCAGCATCACCGCACCTCTCACTTGGTGCATTTTAAGATGCAGTTTTTTTGGCACAGTTTTTTGGAGACAGTTCTTTTTTGTCATCTGCTGCTCTTGGTAATCGTCCACTACTACCGGTATTTTTCCATAACGGTGGATATCTATTTGCACAATAAATCATTTCATGCCTTCCTTCGTTAATTGATTCACTGGGCAACGGATTTAACTTTTGTGTATCCTTGACGATTCTATTTTAATGGAATAGCCAACCACACCACAAATAAAGCGACACCACCCTTCGATATTGTCAAATTTTATTTCCTCAACACACTTCTTTATAACTAGATGAGACAATTTTTTATTTTTTTTGTGAAAAAGCAAATATTCATTAGCTTAATTGGCTTTCTTTGAATGCGTCACTTTGTGGCCTCCAAACGCAGGTAGTTTATTGATGATAACTCGAAGAAGCCAAATAGCTATGAATACCGAAATGGCTGCGATTAATATGAGAAACGCGTAAACGTCGAGCAGTTCGATCTGCCACCAGGCGAGGTCCATAGCGGGTGATCTGAGAACGTTGCCTCCGTGTCTTGCCACGTATTCTACCCACCACGTGGCCGTTTCCATTGCGCTCATCGGACGATCGATAAACAGTTGCGAGACTTTACGTATCGTATTCCTATTACAACCACAAATGCGATTCGATTACAGAGGCTTCGGTGGTCCAAAATTCATCCGATTCAGAACTCACTTGTATATTGGATTGAAAAGTATCTCGTTCAAAGCCTTATCCATGTTTTCCTCCGTTATATCCGTGTGGTGCAGGGTCACAGCTATATTCTTCTTCGCATAGATTTCCACGTTTACGAATTGATCGGCGAAGAGAGGCATCCCGATCATGGGAACTGCGCAATGTACCGCTTCCTGGGTACTCAATAGTCCACCGTGCGTGATGTATGCTCTGGCGTTTTTATGCTCTGCAAATTAAAAACGAACGATCAATTTTATTAGCATCGAAGCCAATGGAACGATGCTCCGCTATTAATCAATGAAAATCTTACTGAGAACTTTGTACTGCGACGCCCACGCGAACGTGCGAATATTCTTTGGTAATCCAGGCAAAAGTTTCTCGGGGTCTCGTACCTTCATCAGGATTCTTATTGGAGCTATTTTCTCGAATGATTTGTAAAATACTCGAATTACCTCCTCGGGAAAAGATTCAATGAGGACCATGGAGCCAAGTGTAAAATAGACGAAACCCTCTGTGCTATCGTCCATCCACTTTTTAAGGTCCTAAAAATTTATATCGAACTCCCGTAAATATATGTTTGGAAGGAATGTGGATACAATGTTATGTCAGCAATTGAATAATTGCTGACACGACTAGTTCTATTCTTGCTGACTGTTCGGAAGTCTGGTATAATCAAAGCTGACCAGTACGTAAAGTACACGAGTACTTATTTGGTACTTAAAGTATGTACTCAAAGTACTTTTCGGTACTTTAAGTACTATTACTGAGTACTAAGACCAAAGTACTTGTACAAATTACGTTGCACCTCTTTTGTAATGTAAAAAAATGTCTGTCTCATAAAATTATTTTACTCCCTACCCAATATTTTCCATTTAAATCCCAAAAACACGATTTTTCGTGCATAAAATCGAGATTTTCAATGTCTCATTGTACTTTAGTGTCAAAAAAAGCCAGCGGATTCGTGTTTAGCGGGAAAAAAACGTCGAAATACGTAGCTCCTTATTAAAAATACAAAAAAAATTTCGTCCAAAAATTGCAAGGCTGCTCAAGTCCATTTTTCGCGTTTTTCAACGTTCTCAAACTGCCCGATAAAACGCTTCTAGAACTTCTGACAAGGCTTTATCTTATGTATTTTTCCCCGTAGAACACGACGGGCACCTCGGATTTTCCCTAGCTCTATTGGAAGCCGAGATATCGACGTTTGCAAATAAGACAAATCGGCGATTTTTCCAAAAGTGGGGCAAACATTGAAAAATCGTTGTTCATTCTATTTTTTTGGTTTCAAATCTTTTGTCGATGTATTTTTTTCCGCTGATGACGAATATAACAATTATTTTATTCCCAACCCAATATTGTCCATTGAATTCCCAAAAAAACGATTTGTGATGCATAAAATGGAGACCTTTCACACTTTCGGCCACTGTACTAGATCCATACGTCCCACATTTAGTTATTATACATTCAGTCGACCTCTATCACTACCCCAAGAACCAGTCGGCGTAGTCCAGTCGATTAGTCTGTTACCAAGGATTGGTAATGAAGAGTTTGGACGTTTTGAAAAAAATGTTGGCCCTGAACAGGGCCGTTTGATTTGAAAAATCTTCTCCAAATTTGATACTCGTGGAACTCCGCCTCTTCCGATTAAGAAGGAAAAGTACTTTGTATTTTATAAAAGTACGTAGAGTACTTGTGATACTTAGTACTTTAAGTACTTTTCGGTACTTTACCCAGCTCTGGGTATAATTAAATGAAGCTCGGGAAATAGTAGAGGAAGAAGGGATGAACAATTTACCCGAGGCAATTCGGCACCGTCATCCTGTATGTGTAGTCCACCAACTTCAATAAGAGCAGGGGTCGATGGCTGAGGGCCATTCAATGCTGGATGAGAATTAACTAGGACGAGATCTAAACTTCTCTCCGCTTCTCGAACACCAGGCGCTCCCTCGCCAAAATATTTTTTTATTATGTCGTCCTGCGGTGATGTGTAATATTGGAAGAACTTATCGATGTATATAGAGTTTACGGTATTATGCAATCTCCGCCAGAACGTCATCGGTGCAACATAATAGTTGAAATTGTTCGGCACGAAGGCGAGATTTGCAGGATTCCCAATTATTGCATTTCCCCATGGATACAATACCGACGCAGAGACACCTATAATTGGAACTTTCAGATGATGGCCCAATGCCATAAAGCAATGAGCACCGAGTATCTGAAGTTGTTTAATGCAAAACAAAAAGGATTACGTACAAAAAAATGGAAGAGTATTCTCTGCACTCTGGAAATTTATAAATATATTATAGTATAGTCACTCACCTGCGTTATCACTAAATCATACGGCGGATCTGTCGGTGGATTCCGAATGAGTTTCAGCATCTCCGGAAGTCCGAGAACTTCACATATTTTATTACCCATTTCTGTAGCGATATAATGTGCCAAATGTAACGTGGTTTTTTTAAAGCCGTCGTACGTCACATTATTGACGACTCGATGTGCTACCACGGGCAGTGCGATTATATCAGTATAATTCGGAAAAGGCTTCTTCAGAGGAAAGGAGCTCACGACATCGACCTGGTGTCCTTTGAGCGCCAGACCCTTCGTCAGTGCCTCGAACATCATGAAGTGACTTTTCGCTGGCACGGGAAACACACAGAGAATCCGATATCCCTTGCAGTTCTCTGGGCTCAGAGTCATCACTCCGAAGAGAACTAACGCTACCATTATCGGTTGCATATTTGTTAATGCTGCAATTTCGATTATAGCGCGACTTCCTTCGGGTGTGTTTTCTTTATTTCTACACCTGATGCAAGATCTTTATGTTGAACTCTGCTCAGAGTCCTATATATGCCCGTTCAATTACCTTGAATTTCAATTTAAGATCAAAGAATCTTCGAATCTATCGAATTTACTATTCTCACACCGAATGAGGACTTACGCAAGGAGCTTAACTACCACGCAATTTGTCAATTTATTTTATAAACTCGAGACCTAGCGCTCATCGCTCTCTGCTGGCGACTACTGCGTATTCGACCGCAGCAACGTGTACTTATCAGCAGAATACATTCATTCGGCCCCGTTTCGTTACATAATTAAATCATCAGACAGTTAAATTAACGATTAGTTTTTTGTTTCCTCATAGAGAAGGCTCTGTTTAGTGAGAAAAAAGTAAAACTTAAATGAAAACTAATAAAGTTCGAATGTTCAAAAACATCGAAAAATATCTCAATGTATGTGCGTGTGCGTGCGTGCGTATGTGTGTGTTTGTGTATGTCAAACACGAAAAATTTAAACAGCTATAACTCGAGAATGCCTTGACCGATCAACCTGAAATGTCAAGCATAGTATGCGTGGTTAATAGTTAAAGTTTGACCAACATTTCATTAAAAAATATGCAGTTGTTTATATGTGATTTCTAATTTCTTAAAAAAATGTAGAATGTTATAATGTTGGCATAGAGGAAGCCATAATTACAGAAAATGCTTTCCCATAGAAGAAACTTCGCGATTAAAGGAACATTATGTGAAGACGGTATAAGAATTTCAATTGTCAACTTTTTTTTTAGGGAGATAGAGCGTGATGTTTCAGTGATTAGTGCCCCGTTTTCGTTCGGACACAGGATCTTCGGATTTACTGGATTCACCACTCTCTTGAACTGCTATATCTTGAACATGTCTCGGGACTAGTTGGTTTTCTCCATTTTTCCTAACGGAAATGACGTATTTCCGGTAAATCTCCGGAAATCTAAATTTCCAGTTTCTAAATTCCATGGTTCATAGCGAGGGCGTCCGAGCTATAACAACCTGCTAGTTTATATATCGGTCATTTATTTACAATCTTACATAAGTTATTTGACTTTCTTAGAATACGGTATTTTGGGCTTTATGAGTGTAAAGATTATATTGTTTACGAGGCATCGAACTATAGCCATACCGATAAATATGAAAATTGCTGCGATAAACAGGATGACTCCGTAAACATCGAGCAGGTTAACCTGCCACCAGTTAAGATCCATAGCGGGTGATCGGAGAACATCCTTTTCGTGTCTTAACACGTACTCTATCCACCACGTAGCCGTTTCCATCGAGCTCATCGGACGATCGAGAAACTTCCTTGAGACTTGGAGCATTGTATCCCTATCACAAACACAATTTCAATCGATTAACACATTTAACGCTTGACGTTTCATTGCACCGAGCATATACGATCGATTATAAACTCACTTGTACACTGGATTAAACAGAATCTCGTTCAGAGCCGCATCCATTTTTTCCTCTGTGATATCCTCGTAGTTCAGTCTAACGGCTATCTTTCTTCTCGAGTAGAGATCGATGTTTGTGAACTGATCCCCAAATAGAGGCATTCCGATCATAGGAACGCCGCAATGTATTGCTTCCTGCGTTCCCATCAGTCCACCGTGTGTTATGAATGCTTTCACGTTTTTGTGCTCTAAACATTGAAAATTAACGATCAACTTTATAATAATTGAAATTAACCGATACATCGCATAATAATACGATCCTGAAGAATCTTACTCAGAACTTTGTACTGCGGTGCCCACTCGAAAGTACGAAGATTACTTGGCAATCCGGGTGGAAGTTTCTCGGGATTGGGTATCTTTATCAGTACCCTTATAGGCGCGATTTTTGCTAATGACTTGTAAAATACGCGAATAATCTCCTCGGGAAAGGTTTCGATGACGACCATAGAGCCGAATGTGAAATAGACGAAACCGTTCGAGCTGTTGTCCATCCACGCTTCGAGATCCTGTGAACAGGCGCAATCGCCATTTGTATAATAAACAAATCGGGTTCGTGATAGAGCTCATAGTAAGTCAATTGTGTGCGTTTATCAAACGTCCGCCTACTGGAACGATTGTAGATGCAAGATACAGGATTCGAAAATAGCTGTTACGTCTGATATTTGTCTACTTAAATGTGTACACAATTAATTTACTCTCAGTCCATGGTAGAGTATTTTTTTACGCGGGGTTCTATAAGTATGCTCTCAACTGACACGCTAACCATTCTTGAAGCCGTTTCGCTGCAAGCGACGAAATGAACCCGAGAATGTTTCATCAAACCAACGATATTTCGTTTTCTCATGGATATTCCGAGACAGAAGGAGAATGATTCAGACCCAGTAAATCGTCGCAACGTAAAATAAATCCTTACATCCCAAAAAGGGAAAGCTTTCTTTGTTAGGCTGATACATACGCATGCACACCCGATCATCCATGACTCAAAGACAGAAAGAAATAAATAAATCGAGAGAGCGAGAGACAGAAGGGAGAGAAAAGGTAGCGCGATTTACCCGAGGCAATTCGGTGCCGTCGTCTTGAACGTGTAATCCGCCGACTTCAATGAGAGCGGGTGTGACAGGCTTGGGACCACTCAAAGCCGGATGAGAATTCGCGAGAACGAGAGCCACACTCCTCTCGAGCTCCCTCACGCTGGGCGCATCTTTGCCGAAATATTTTTTTATTATTTCATCCTGGGGACTCGAGTAATACCGAAATAAAAGATCGGTGTACGTGTCGTGGACGGTGTTGTGCAATCTCTGCCAGAACGTCATAGGTGCAACGTAATTTAAAAGATTGTTCGGTACGAAAGCGAGATTCTTGGGATTTCCGATCATTCCGTGCGCCCAGGGATAGAGAGCCGCTGAACTTAGAGCGATTATAGGAATTTTCAGATGATGCCCGAATGCCATATAACAATGCGCCCCGAATATCTGAAAAATCAATCAAATCAGCGTTGCACATAATCCGTTGTGCTGCGGCCTTTTTATTTGCTACCGTTCACACCTCCGTCAGCACCAAATCGTACGGTGGATCGCTCGGTGGATTTCGAATGAGATTGAGCATTTTCGGATGCCCCAATCCCTCGCACACTTTATTGCCAGTTTCTGTAGCGACAAAGTGAGCCAGGCCCCCGGCCACCGATCGAAAGCTATCGTACGTCATGTTATTGACAAATCTTGGGATATACAGAGGAAGTACGATTATATCCGTGAGATTCGGATAAGGCTTCTTCTGAGGGAAAGGGCTGACGACGTCAACTTGGTGACCCCTGCGCGCCAGTCCCTTCATCAGCGCGTCGAACATCATATGGTGACTCTTCGCGTGAAGGGGAAACATACCGAGGATCCTGTAACCCTCGCAGCTTGTCGGGCTCAGAACCGCCAAGCCGAGAACTATCCCTAAAATAATTCGCTTCATTTTTCCGCAATACACTCAACTGCGCCACAACTTCCACTGATCTTTTTTTTTGTATCTGTCTATCCCAACTTATCAGCATTCACTGTCAGAATTTCGAACGAACGCTTTTTGCGTCAATGCCGCACAAATTATTAAAACAACGATGCGTTGTTTCACTGGTGGTCGAGGCTTATACTCAGAGCTTTATGACAAATTCCACTTAGAACGGACGATTCACGATGCATTAACCACGGTGCATTTACAGCAGTCCATACTCCGGTGCAACTGAAGCATGATACGGTTTCGTGCAGAGATCATCTCCAGCACTATACACGACTGGTGAAATACTAGTCGGCCTCAGTTATCTCACTCCCGATAGTTTGACCGTCCGAAACTATATCTCGTGAAACTATATCTCGTGACCAATTGAACTAAACTCCAACGACCATTTTACAAGTCCAATGTTTACGAAACGCTCACGAGTGCATTAAGCCTGATAGTGACGTAACGCGTCACTCTCTATGACTCCTTATTTCCGCGATCATTCAGTTACGTAATTCCATAAGAGGTTTCGACTTCACTCACAAACGCTGAGTGGAAGTCGAAACAGAAGATATTGATGTTCGACGAAGAAAAAGATCCGACGTTTGTCGATGTTTCATGATTACAGCTTGCAGCTGATAAGTCAGTCGGACATAATTCCAATAACTATAGCCAGCCTCCGGCTGATAAACCACTCCACCGAAGCTTCTCTAATGGCTATCTATCAACTCTCACACGAACGACAAATGCTCCGATGCACTGTGTTAGTTCGCACAAGTGTTCAGTAACGCCTGATAGATTACTAGATACGCAGTTGTCTCCGCAACTATCAGGTATACCAATTTGACCCTCGCCGCATATTTAACGAGAGTTCCCGCATCCATATGATGAAATTATATTTCCCGCCGTCCACACTCCCAACGCTGCTCGATCTGACATATTTTTTCTGAAATATGTACCGGCTCCTTATGCCTGTTTCCTTTTTTTCATGTTTGCTTAAACGGTAACACATTACTGAGATTAGATACGCGTAACATGCTTCGGTTAAAGCACGCAGCATGAAGTGAAAACCCAGCATATGACCCAGCGTGAGTAAACGGGCAGGATTAAACAGCTGAGGCAAAGGATCTAGTAGTATTATTGTAGTATTTGTCTGTAATGTTACATGGGTTATTGAACTTTCTTTGAATGCATTACTCTGAGATTCCTCGCCAAGAACAATTTATTAATGAGAAATCGGATTGCCGCTATCGTCATGAATATTGAAAATGCTGCGGTCAGCAGGATAAAGGCGTAAATGTCGAGAAGCTCGATCTCCCACCAGGTAAGATCCATTGCACACGATCTCAGACCATCGCCCCCCGTGTCTTGCGAGGTATTCCACCCACCACGTTGCCGTATCCATTGGGCTCATCGGGCAATCGTTCAACTTTGCTGATGTGTTGAGGATGGCATTTCTATCGGAAACGTAATTACACAAAATTAATAACACCATCATTCAATCATTTAATGTGACCTCAACAGCACACGATATCAAAAGGAGACTCACTTATAAACTGGACTGTATAATATTTTGTTCAATGCCTCATCCATCTTTTCCTCTGTAATGTCGTTGTAATCTACCTTAACGGCAATTTTCATCGCTGCGTGGACATTTACGTTAGTGAACTGATCGGCAAACGTAGGTATCCCGATCATCGGAACCGCACAATTTATTGCTTCGAGAGATCCCATGAGACCACCGTGAGTTATGAATGCTTTTACATTTTTGTGCTCTGTGGATTGAACGAAATGGAAATAATTGTTTACAAACCCGAAATTGATCGAGGTATCCGCTAACGACATTGACAAAGCTTACTTAGAACTTTGTACTGCGTTGTCCAGCCGAAAGTACGGAAATTCTTGGGTACTCCGGACGGCAGCTTATCGGTGCCGGCTATCCTTATCAGAATTCTTATCGGTGTCATTTTTTCCAATGATTTTTAGAAAGCTGTCAGGGTTTTCTCGGGAAAAGATTCGATTTTTACCATCGATCCGAACGGGAATAAGACAAATCCGTCTGTGCTTTCGTCCATCCACTTGGCGAGGTCCCGTGGCAGTTCCGGACCATCATCCTGAATGTGCAGACCGGCAACTTTTCAATGATAGCAGTTGTGACGGGTTTCGCAGGACGCAAAACCTGATGAGTGTTCGTCAGGACGAACGCCACGTTTTTCTCCAGTTCTCTGACACCAGGAGCATCCTCGCCAAAGTGCTTTTTTATTATCTCGTCCTGGACGCGTGTGACATACTGAAAATACAGATTGCCGTACGTTGCGTGAACAGTGTTCCATAATCTTCGTCAAAAGTTCAGCGGCGCAGCGTAACCGATTACATTATTAGGTACGAAGGCGAGATTAGCGGGATTGCCTACGATTCCATTTTGCCAGGGATAAAGAGCTGCCGTACTGACACCGATCACCGGAACTTTCAGATGATAGCCCAATGGCACAAAGCAATGAACACAGTGAACCTAAAATAAGTTCGTTGCAGAGATAACAACGCTTTTACCGCCGCCATTGATGATAATAATTATAACCGCATGGAGTCTTACCTTCGTGATCACCAAGTCGTACGGTGGATCTCGCGGAGGATTTCTTATCGGTTTCACCATCTGCGGATGCCCGAGGCCCTTGCAGCAAGGCACTCATAAAAATAGGATCGGGCCAGTATGCGATATTGCGTTGATCGATTCATATGTTATATTGTCGATGTGTTGCGTTAAGGTCGACGGAAGAACAATGATATCCGTGTAATTTGGATAAGGCTTTTGTTGAGGAAAGCTGCTGATCACGTCAACTTGATGCTCCTTGCGCGCCAGGCCCTTCATCAGTGCCTCGAGCATAATAAAATGACTTCGCATGCGTAGGGGAAAGACACCGAGAATCCGGCTTCACAGTTGTCAAAATGAATAGAAATGATGCTACGACACAAAGCTCCATCTTCGGGCTAATTACTTTTTTATTCTGTCGTTGTTAAATTTCATCGCAAGCAATTCGAGAGTATGACTCGTTAGTAACAGTAACCGACTTCGACTAGTGCGATCTTTAATTCTCTTTATATATAATAAATAATGTATCGAAAGCTAAGGATTGGAAGGGTGTAACCCTGCGTTACAACATACAGGTTACGCCCTTTTCATTCTTACCTATCGATACGATATCCATCCTTGCCTGTCATCAAAATTATCGCTCGTTTCTGCAATGCTAATGTAAATCCATATCAAGTAGGAGACAACGTCGACGAGTTGAAGGACAAGAAATTGAAAATCGATGGTACATGCATCGATGGTACTGCAACTCGCATAATGGCTCTTGCAATAGATTCGAAGTTTATATATTTCGCTGCAGTTAAACTGTAAATCGTAAGTACATGGTTGTGCATGCGACACGAAATTATCGGCTGATAATATTCAGACATAACAGCGTCGCCACCTTGAATTCTTATGTGTCCTCGTGAATAACTTTCGTTTGCACCTACACTTATCTCCTTACCACGTGATTGTAAAAACGCATGGAAAAAGATAAGAGACAGAAGTAAAGATCATGCGGAATCTTTTTACTTCGACATAGGATAAAAAAAACTAGGATAAGTCTTCCTATTATGTCGGGTATTTCATAATGCGCACAATCTATGAATATAGAGTACGTGCCCACGTGGATTAAAGTCTCGTTACTGTGCCTACGCAAAAGCCTGCATTGACGACCTTGAACTTGGTGATTCAATAAGGTGGCAGCTGAAAGTGATGTAATGAAGGATAGCGATTGTGGTGCTCGTTCTGTTTGTATTGGCCTAGAAGAATTAATTCAAATCGAGTGCGATTTTTTTAAGCATTTAATATTTTAATAACTTCTGTGGAATATTAAATATGCGTTAACCCACCAATAAACCCTAATGTCACATTATCTGTTTCTTTTATTGCCCACGAAAGGTTTAAATTTGTTTTCCTTTCATGTTTTTATATTTTATTTAAATTATTTTGAGGTGTCACATTACGCCCCGCGTCGGCCTCATTTTTCACTGTCCCATTCCGCTCCGGTCTCCCCTATGTATAAACACATAGGATATAGGTATATGTATAAGATACAGATTAATATGAATATAACTTCTTTATTAAAAAAACCGCAAAGAGGAGTATAAGTAATGCGGTATATGTTCCGTAATACGAAATATATGCTGTAATACAGGGTATATGCAGTGCCGCGGGATATATAACATACCACCGCAGCCAGGTTTATTGGCGAAAGTTTAAAATTTATACTGTGCCACGGGATACCGGTTCCTTCACGAATATTTGGCAGTTACTTCATGCTACAGGACATATGCCGTATATGACCTGATCAAGCTCAATTGGTGGAATGTTTGACTGAGAACAAAACCCACGAAAATAGGACACGGCTTGTGTCAACGTGAAGTTAAAGTCACGCGAGAGGGGGTTTAGACTCTCCTCACAAGGCGTCTAAATCCAGACAGCGGTTGCTTGGGTGTGAGAGAGACAGCTCCATGGGGATTCTGTGAGAGCGAGAGAGAGAGAGAGAGAGAGAAGTTTAGACTCCTTTAAGGGGAGGCTAAATGCGTAAAGGAAGGCTAAACACGTATGAATGCGATAGAGACGGAGTTAAAATTTCGAATCCATTTTTCTCCGCAACGATTTTATAAAATCATAATTATTGGGCGCACTGTGGTCATCAAATACACAGAACGTCCCGCAATTCCTTTTCTACTTTATAAAACCGTTTCAGAAAAAAATGGATGCAAAATATTTTAAGGTTATGTTGACCTTTTAAGGTCATGTTGATCTTTAGTTTATGTTGATCTTTAGTCTCAGGATTTAAGGTAAAGGTTGATCTTCAATGCAGTCGTTGTTATTTGGCTGTTATGCTGTGATAAGGCCGTATCATGGGAACCCGGTGTACTCGCGAGTTTGGAAGTTATACCGTGCCACGGAATCGCGGTTAATTTGTGAATATCTGGGGGTTGTGCCATGCCACGGAATACATACCATCATACAGCATCGAGTTTCATTCGTGATTTTTTTTTTCGCAGGTTATACCGTACCAAAGGTTACATACCATACACGGGATCAACGTTTAGTTGTGAAAGGTGGTACTTGTACTGTGTACCGGGCATTGCATCCACGGCATAATAACGCAACGAAATCAAATTTTTCACTGCGATAGACACTGCGTTTTTTTATAGTCAACTAGGGTATTCATTTTTTTGCGGGCTCTTACAATCTCAACTCAAACGCAACATACAATTATTTTAATTTTTTTGCGTGTGTCACTTTGACACCAGGCGTTGCGACGAACATCCTGACGAGGCGTCTAACGACGAAAGTCGTCAGGAACGTTAGACACGATGCAATTAGAAAGAGAAACGCATAAACGTCGAGAAGTTCAATCTGCCACCAGGCAAGATCCATAGCGGGTGATCTGAGACTTTTACCTCCGTGCCTTATGACATATTCAACCCACCACGTTGCCGTATCCAATGGGCTCATCGGGCGGTCGATGAACCTGGCTGACACATCGCGCATCGCTTTTCTATTGCAAACATAATTTCCGTCGATAAGGAATGACCAATTTTTCAATGGAACGGAATCAATGCCATACTTACTTGTACACGGGGTTGTAAAGAATCTCGGTCAAAGCCTTGTCCAACTTTTCCTCAGTAAGTTCTTGGTAATTCAATTGAACGGCTATCTTCTTCGCTGTGTAGATTTTTAAGTTAGGAAATTGATCGGCGAATAAAGGTATACCGATCAATGGAACAGCGCAGTGTACCGCTTCCTGCGTTCCCATGAGACCCCCGTGCGTTATGAACGCTTTTATATTCTTATGCTCTATAAATTACACAAACGGAGGCAATTTTCACATATTTCGAAGATGATCGAACGATCCTCTACCGATCTTGACAAATCTTACTCAGAACTTTGTACTGCGATATCCACGAGAAAGTGCGAAAATTCTTCGGTAGTCCAGGTGGCAATTTTTTAGGCTCGGCTATCTTTATTAATACCCTCATAGGCGCCATTTTCCCTAATGATCTGTAAAAAGTTAGAATAGTCTCCTCGGGAAACGTCTCTATCAGTGCCATCGAACCGAATGTCACATAGATAAATCCCTCTGTGCTATTGTCCATCCACTCTACGATATCCTAAAGAGGCACAAGCTTAAGTATAATCGCAAATTCGAAAAAAAAAAAAAAAAAAAACAATACAACAGATCGAATAGAAATTTGAAAATTTACCCGCGTCAATTCGGGTCCATCATCCCGAATGTGCATTCCGCCGACTTCAATGAGAGCAGTTGTGATGGGTTTGGGACCGTTCAAAGAGGGATGAGAATTTGATAGGATAAGAGCCAGATTTCTTTCACTTTCCCTCACACCGGGTGCATCGTCGCCAAGATACTTTTTTATAATGTCATTCTGAGACAGCGTGTAACGCGAGAAAAACTGATTTGTGACTACCGTGTAGACTGTGTTGTGTAATCGCTGCCAGAAACTCATCGGTGCAGAGTAATCCACCCCAAAGTTGTTCGGCACGAAGGCTAGATTATGAGGATTTGCGATGAAATCATTTATCCACGGATACAGAACCGCTGAGCTGGAGCCGATCGTCGGAACTTTAAAGTGATGACCCAGTGCCATAAAGCAATGAGCACCTAAGGGCTGAAAAAATTTAATTGCCCGAATAATTACCCTTTTCCCGGCAATCAATATATATAGTAAGATGATTCTCTCACCTCCGTGATCAGCGCATCGTACGGTGGATCTCTCGGAGGATTTCTAATCAGTTGCAGCATCTTCGGATGTCCCATACCTTTACAGAGATCATAACCAAACTCCGTAACGACTTCCGACATGAGCCAGTTCGTCCATTCGTGAATGCGGGTATACGTCAGATTGTTGACGAGCGCTGACGATGGAAGATTGACGATATCCGTGTAATTTTTGAAAGGTTTCTTTTGGGGAAAGGTGCTCACGACGTCGACCTGATGCCCTTTGCGTGCAAGGCCCTTCAGCAGTGCCTCGTGAAACATAAAGTGACTTCGAGCTGGCAGGGGGAAAATAGCAAGTATCCGATAGCCTTCACAGCTATTTGAATCGAGGCTCATGGAGCCGAGTAGTACCGACACTATGAATACGAGTTTTATCTTCATTTCGCCCTAATTGTCACGTCGCAACTTCGTCCGTTGGGTTATTTGACTTTTATTACAAATTACCGACGCACACAATCGCGGATAAGTTTTCGTGCGGAAAAGATCTCATGTAAATTCAATGATATGATCGCAATAGCTGTATTTCACTGTATCCCGAATTTATGGCTCGCGATCGACTCGAGTCAATACTGACCAAACACTTGTGCAGTGCTCGTTATATATGCATTGAGCTATATATTATTTTCGACTTCAATTGTGATAACATTATCAAAATTATGTTCTCCAATGATAATTTGAAGTAAAAAAAGGCGGAATCTTTCATGTACAGAAGCTCAAAAATTTCCTATGCAACTAGAATTTATTGACGTTATCTTGACACAAGTCGGCGCATGCCAGCAATGAAATTGATCTGACATGTCACGTACCATTCCTTGTAATATCTCCAGTTGTCTGTCGACTTAATTTCTAATAGACATTTTTTTGAGTAGTCTTATGAAGCCTTTGCTGGTCATTATCAGGTCCTAATAGCCGCTAGGTTAAGGTTATCTCCGCATTTATTACATTCGCCTTTGAAGTTGAATACTTCTGAGAAGTCATTATCTTCAACACTGTGTCCGAGATAATTCTATGTGGGATTATCACATGGGATTAATGAGATAATCACAACCATTTATCTGTTTCATCGAGCGGCGGCGATAGCCCGGCGACAAACTCGATCTCGTTAATCGAACGGAAGGAGAATCACCAGACGAAGGAGAAAGTAATTAAGAGGCTCGGAGAAACAGTAGCGATGTAGGCAGTAGAAAAGATACCAATGGACTTAAAGCTCGACCTCAGTCACACCCGTGCTCTTTCGATCGGACTGCGGAACGAGCATCATCTTTCCATCGAAGAGGCTCTAATGAAAAGAATGGCAGTTAATGGTTTCCCGGCTAACGTTTTCGCCGAGTCGTTAATCCACTTCGAGTAAAAGTTGAGTTACGAACTAACTCTATTAAAACAATACCTCCAAATAATACTATGCCACTCCAAATGCTGTAGGCTTACAATTACATATCTCAGTATAAGCATTGATCGAACTGCGCTCCAGTAATGGTGCCCTACAGTTATTTTTTGCATTCTGTTAGATCCGCCATTTTCCCTTGCAAAAATTGGACAATCATTGCTTATCATTGCAACCAAGCAACAATCAAGCAACAATCATTGCTTAGAACTAGAATTCGACAATTCCTAACGATCATCGAGGATACCAGTTGGGTCTTACGTACGAAAGGGTTGCGAGTTACCCACACAACGTGGTTTCGCCTTGCGGTCAGTAGATAAAGTACGTAGTAAGGAAAGGGCTCAATCAGGCTTTGCGAAACTTTACGATACTCCTTTTCCCTCTTTCTTGAGCACATACAAGGTATCGACGTTAAAGGGTAAAAGCTCATCGCCATCCGGCAGCGCGCGAGTTTCTCTCTCGACCGTGTGACGCAGTTGCGGATGGCTTTTCCGATCCGAGTAGATAGTGCTTATGTCCCCAGGGGTAGGAAAAGCTCTCCGGATTACATCGTATCTATAGGTTCTTATGTGTATATATGTGCATTCGTTTCATACACCACTCCCTGTGAGCTGTTAGATTCAACCACTTGGAAAATTACGAAACTTTAACGCTTCACATTACGTTGCCATTCCGTGACCGTGATAAACGTCATTCGGTCTTTACACTCGTTCGGTTGACAATACAATTTTCGTGAGTAACCTAGCGTCGAAGTGGTTAATATGGTCCATTTCGATTAGCACATGAATAAATTATATATGCAGTAGACCACATTCACCACTTTTATCCTATGCACCCGACGATCGCCCGTTCATCAATTTCATCGGAGAAAAACGCGGTTTTTCCATTTCGATCAAAAAGTATCATGACGAATATGCCTCTATATATACATATATATATATATTTATTAAACTAGTGTCTAAGGACAGTCTTTCTCCGCCTCTTAATCAACAGAAATATTTTAAAAATGTAAGAGATAAAAAAGTAACTTCTGTGCACATTGTACGCAGTTTGCAGGCACGAAGAGGCTGTAAAACACGAAACGGCTGAGAGTAATCGTAAAGCGTATTTAACAGAGAATACCGATAAAAACTATCTCGTAAAGGTGGGTACAGTATATCGACAGGTGGCTGCTGTTCTGGGTTACCTATACGTACTTACAATATAGCTAGAACTGCAGCTACATGAAGAAGCTCAGAAGCTGCGCTTTCAACTGATGGCTAATTAGTAACTCATCATAATTTTCATGGAGAGAGAAATCGGGGGCAAACGCGAGAATTTCTCGAAGGTGTATTCCACATAGCGATGATGAACGTATTTGACGAGTAGGATATTAACGTATATTCAATGAATTAACCGTCCCGGTCAGTCACATATCAAGCAGAAAAATTAATTTATCACCCGAAGCTGAATTACAAATTTACGGTGAAATTAAATTACACGCAGTTGACCCAGATACGCCAATCACAAGTCTCAACGAAGAAGGATAATTGGCTAGTTTGGTCATCATCGAAGTACCGTTGCGTGCGCGTTAAAGTTACGCATTCGGACATTGTCGAATTACCGATGGATACGATAGAGTTAGTTAGTGACGTTTGTGAGTGATGGATCCTTCATTTTCCCGGACACAGAGAGCTCGTAATGTTGTCGTTCAAACTTCACCGGTTCGCCATCCTGTTAGCGCTGAAAGCTCTTCGACCGAATTAATTGCAGTAATTCGAGTCTGTGCTCGTGCGACAGATAAATTCAACTTTGCAGCTCACGCGGACGTACATAACTTAATTGCATCGAGTATAATAATATGTATAATGTAAAAGTATCGGTGGAGCTTACAGATTTCCATCAAGTATAACTAACACAAGTATCGAAAAGTTTGTCTCGTAATTTACCTGATATAACGCGTAGGCTGCGAAAAATAATCCGTTGTCCCAACGAACTGCGCCGTTAAATACTCTCTTGTACGACTAATCTTTTGGCGCAGCTGCCCAAGTTAATCATCCGGAGCGTATTCAGTACCGCACTTTATTGGCGCAAGTAATTATTTACCAAGTACGATTAGAGCGGCAGCAACTTTCTTTTCGTTTTCCGAGCGAAGCGAACTTGAGGAAAAAATATTCCAGACGCCTTATCCCGGTGCGAAACAAGTCTCGCGTCATATCAATCTCCTGTGAATGTGCCTACGTAGTGCACAGTACGGTAAGACTCAAGAGTACGCGGAGGGATGACAAAGGATCGAATACCCTTGAGCGGCCCTTCTAGTGCGTATCAACGAGGCAGATTCACTGATCCCAGCGGACTCACCGAGCGACCGGGGCACATCGTGCCCGCAATCGAAGAAAATATCGATTCGTAGGCAACGATGCTGATAAAGCGAAATAGACGGTAAAAAAAACATGGAATTAATCGCTCTTGACGACTCAGCGATTCTGCGCATACACGGTAAACATAACAAAACAAAAAAGTTTGAATCGTGCGGACTGACTGGAAGAGATAAAGACCCGCGTTTTTCAACTTTTTTTTTCGATTATTTCGATGACGCTCTCGGGGAAAACGAAAACACTTGGGGAGTAAACATAACGCAGCTATTTGCGAGCCACAATATCAACGCGCGAACACGTGACGGTGCAGAGAGTTGATAACAGTGACGCGTCGGCCGGGCGCAGTCATGGAATTTACTTCGCAAATATCGATATATTCACTTTTTGCGAGAGTGGGTAACCAGTTCCGTGCTATTGTGGAATTTTACGAATTTAGTGGACGAATAAAATCTTTCGTCAAGTGGTAAAAAAAAATATTGTAAATAAACCTTTGGTATTCGCCTTCGTAAAATAGATAACGCAGGTCTGCATACGCGTTATCTGTTGGGATACGAGCTGGGCGATCAATCGATTAGTTTGTATTAAACCTGAGAGGGGTTCAGTATGAAAATTAGAAATTATCGGATAAACGCGTAGACGAGGTCATACCGCAGATAATAGAAGGATAGGCGGAGTTTAGCATTGTATAGTTTAAGCTGCACGTGCGATTATGGAAAACCGGTATTTCTCATGAATATTTATGATATGAGCAAGTGACAGGCTTATGCAAAACTGGAGTTGTGTATTTGTGATTAATTGAATCGAATCGAGCAATTTATACGATAAATTATCTGTCCCGTGTAAGCTCTTCATTCTTATCTCATGACTGGGTGATCATTCCCAGATAACAGATATTTTTTCATTTCCCTCATTGGCCGATCTCGACGTTTTTATGGATAATATTGATTCGTACCGTCACGTATTGACGTGGAAGCCACCGGTCACCGTAGACCTGGAAATCGTGGAATGTCAGGGAAGCAAAAAATGTTTTCCGGAAAACAGGAAAAAGTCAGGAATTTCTTAGTTGCTCAGGGAAAATGATTAGCAATACGAAAAGAGTAAAAATAAGATTGTCTCCGTGTAGAACTAAAATTCGAAGAATTATTTTTTCATTAGCACTCGCATTGGAGCTATTAATTTTAATGTTAGCCGGTGAAAATTATTATTCGTTCTGGGAAAGGCAGGAAAAAATTCAACATTTTTTAAACTATTTTTAATGACGACCATGAATTATGGCAACACTTTGCCTCTTGACACATCGAATGGCGATTTCCTGACTACATTTATCGCTGCGTATCTTCTACTTCGTTTTACGAACGGCAAGTGGGGCACAGGTAAGGATAAGCAAACAATGAACGAGAAAACTTTCGGCGGACACGTACATGTGTTCGAGGTTCCCGAGCTTACCGCGCGACACGCCTAGGAAAGTTTTCTCAGCCCAGACCGTTCGCGTGGTATCCTTCTACTATACTTTCCTGAAGGAATCGTAATGTGTCAGCTGGCACCGGCGTAAAAAAGTTTGCCCTTCAACTCATAATTTTGATCGTATTGCCGATAAAGAGGACTAGAAAAAAGTATCTCGGTAGATTGGTTGGAATGAAATCTGGTAACATTCGGCGATGACATTTTTTTTTTTAAATGTGATATTTTTCGTAAACGGACAAACTCGAAGAGAACCCTTGCAATCAGTTCGTCAACTCTGTATATAGTAGTGCGAGCGAGCTTGGTACATTTTCGAAATGGTATTTGCCAAATAGCATTTTTTTTCATCCAGCATTCTATCGATCGTGGAGCACCTGCGAACGGAAAGTACATACAGGAGATAGACTCTCTTCCGTTATCCCGGAAAGATAATAAAGAGCCATCCTTCCGGTGCGCCGCTATGAGTGGATGAACCACGGACCACCGCGGACGGAAGTTTCGCATGAAAATGTACGGGGAAAGTAGATGGGACGTTAGGAGCAGATGGTACGAAAATTTCCTTAGTGTTGCGCATTTCCCGTGGCTTCGATTTCACTAAAATTTTCCTTGCTTTATCGTCGCACTATACACCGAGGGCCTCATCCGACGTCAGAGCTTCTCGGTGCAATCTCGTAAAAGCATCCGCCCGAAATAAGCTACGCGTGGAGGTGGTCCGCCGGAGAAATTGAAGTCCCGACGATGGTATTCTACAGTATAAGACTATTTTTCACACAACCCAGGACCATTCGACTATATATTCTTTGACGTTAAATTAATAATTAAAATAACGCAAGGGCAGATTCGACAACGAATGAGTGGGCGGAACGGTAGAATATAATCGAAAAGAAAATACGGTTCTCAGCTGAAGACGAAATTTATGCAGGAAGTACCGCTTACCTCGAGCTATTGTTATGTTGACATTAACAGCGGTGCATTCATAAGGTAGCTCATGGCCCGTTGATGGTAAGTCGTACTGCGTATGCAGACTACTGATTATTCCACAACCGCTTTTGCTGTTTGTGTATTATCAGACTTGTCGCGATGCCCAGTAAAGGCAAACGATAGTTCTGTTTCGAGAATGATGTATCCAGACCAGCTTAATGTCGATGCTTACACGTTCGGCATTTGCATATCAACTGAACACATGCACCGCCCCCATGCACATTATCATTTACATCTTACACGGTACATGTCCTGATATTCCAAATTCGGCGAAATCTTGACGATTTCGTCAAGATGATTCAACGTTGCACCCGATAAATAACATTCATGCGTAAAGTCGCGAAAGCCGCAATGCCGGACAGGGTGTGGATTAACTTGCATTGTGACAATTTAATTAGCGTGCTCGTGTACTCGCGAGATACAGAGAGTTCGACCGGGTTTTAATCAGCATACGATGGAATGTCTCTCGCACGCATCGCTTTTCTCTCTCTCTCTCTAGACTGGAGGTCAAACATAGATAGTAAGCGAATGAGCCTCGGAAGCACACAGCAAAACCCGATTATGAATAATTCTATTCAATTCTGGAACAGCTTCCATTCATACCGGAAGCTCTTACCCTACATGGGCCGGTATCGCAGGAAAACCGGACAGACTATGGCTATGGCCGTTCACTTTCCCCCATGTGTATCATCCTTCCATACCCTTTGAAGCTTCAGCTCGGAAACTTTACGGTTACTGCAAGTGGGAAGGTTGCGGGTACCCGGATGCTCCCGCACTGACCGCACCGAGACTCTTCGGTGGAAACGCAAGTGGAGTGCCCTTTGCCTTAACTGCAGTTATCTGTCCCTTTCACCGTTGAAGCAGACTAATTAGATTATTGGATGGACACCGCAGAAGCTTCAGTGCTGATACGCGTATCCCCGGAGCCCGCACATTCGTCGGGGCTAATTGCAATTCTAATAGGTATCGCTTGTGCACGAGCTTGACACGTGCTGACACGTCACAGTAACACAACGCCAAATGAGCACATGCGATAACGCGCAAAAATAAAACATTGCATGGGTTTTTGACGTTGTTATTTTGTCACAGTACAGTGATCGACATAGAGATAGTTTAAATCTTCAGCGAGACTCGCCGCCGCAAGGCTTTTCGAAAGCGTACAAGTTTTTCTTATCATGTCCGAAACCGACGTCTGACCGTGCCGCTTACTCATACTACTACAACGTTATTGCCGAGACGGCCAAAGTTTTTTTACTTTCTTCGTCTTTTACCGTCTTTTAAAATTCGGCGATTTCATGACCTCGACCGGCATTGCACAATACTCTGCAATCATCCGGAGACATCTTGCCGGCAAAAAAAAACACCTTCGTCCCGTTACTCGCGAAGAGAGAACCTTTGAAACCTTCCCGAGCACCGTTTAAGAAAGAGAACTCTTTCCGGTCTGAACTTTGGTCAACAATCGCCCACCGATGTTCTCTTGTTGCAGCGTAGAAGTTTCCGAGAGAAGAAGTTTCCCACTGCGGCAGCCAACACGCTTTGTCGTTCTTTTTGCCTTTGTGCTTCTCGTCGAGTGTTAGATAAGTTGTTCAATAAGGAATACCTCCTCAACGCTACAATCCGACGATTCATGGAACATGCAGCACGTGTGTCGCCAACAATCGAAAGAATTTCGACGTTGCAAAATAGAAATCCCAAAAATACAATTTTTCGTGCATAAAATCGAAATTTTCAATGTCTCAGTGCACTTTAGTCCCAAAAAAGCCAGCGGATTCGTGTTCAGCGGGAAAAAATACGTCGACATACGTGGCAATTCATTCATAAAAAAGAAAAAAAATTTCGTCCTTTAGACTCCATTTTTCACGTTTTTCAACGTTCTGAAACTGCCCGATAAAACGCTTCTAGAACCTCGGACAAGACCTTATCTTGTGTTTTTTTTCCCGTAGAATACGACGAGCTCCTCGGATTTTCCGTAGCTCCATTGGGAGCCGAGATATCGACCTTCGAAAATCACGAAAATCGATGTTTTTTCAAAAGTGGCTCAAAAATTGAAAAATCGTCGTTCACTCGATTTTTTTTTGTTTCGAGGCTATATTCGACATATTTTTTCCCGTTGAACACGAATATAACAATTATTTTACTACCAGTCCAATATTTTCCATTTAAATCCCAATAATACGATTTTTCATGCATAGAATCGAGACGTTTCTCACTTTCGGCCACTGTACTAGATCCATACGTCTCAGATTTAGTTGTTATACATCCAGTCGACCTCCACTCACTACCCCAAGGTCCCGTCGTCGTAGTCCAGTCGATTAGTCTGTTACCAAGGATTGGAAACGAAGTGTTTGGACGTTTAAAAAAAAAATGTTTGTTAAGCAATAAAAAAAAGAAAATGTTGATTAAGAAGTCAAAGTACTTTGAACTTTGTGTTTTATAAAAGTACTTTAAGTACGAAAATTATTTTGTACTTAAAGCACTTCCGGTACTTGGTACTTAGTACTGTAAGTACTTTTTGGTACGTTGTCCAGCACTGGTCTCAACATTCGTTCCACGTTTCCCAATATTATCAGGGAACTGGACGGATGGGAAGTTATCGATAAACTTTTTATTTGCTAGCTCAACGCCTCCCAAATGAAGTAAGAAATCCCGTGGCTAACCCAGCGACGATGTACGCTGGATATGCGGGGTGAAGCTGCTCAACTTTCCACGTCTTCACCTGGGCGGTGTCTCGACACTCCTAGAGACATTGCAGGAAGTCGATTGGCTTCATCATCCGAACGCAGTATATCCATAAAACCGACGCGGGCGATCACGAAAGGCGAATCTTTTGAAAATCGTGTCTTCGATCCAATTCGTTTATGATCATTTGCACGAGGGTTTCCAACAGCAAATCCCGGCAGCAATTCTCTCCTCTTCTACTACTTCGTCGTAAGCCGACCGACGTTGGATAAACCCCTGGGCGGAGACCGACTCTTCTATCGAATGGCGTTCGGGAGCCGAGCATTCCACACTCCCGCGATGAACTCGATCGAGCTGATCAGGTACATCCCGACACGCTCTCGATAGTGCGATTTTCCCCAGCTCTCGCTATCACGAGATTTGACAATTCGGCGACGTGTGGGAATTAATGTTCGGATAATTAATTTTTTTTTCTACGATAGAGTGACGATTCCCTTCTACAAATGCGATATTACAAATTTTAAGGCGTGCAATTTCACGATTCTATATTACAAGCAGTGGATCAATATTTATTTATATTTTTAAGGAAATAATTAAATCCAAAGTTATCAGTCGGATAGCCATTAATTTGTCAATAAAAGTTTCTATCAATATATATATATATATATATATATATATATATATATATATATCTTTTATTAGGATTATAAGGATTTATTAAATTATATGCTGTCATTGTATTTCAGAACCCTACTGTCCAGGCCTGTTCGACGGATGGTCCTGCTGGCCTGATACACCCGCGGGCCAAAAAGCGTACGCTGTGTGTCCCTATTTCATTACGGGATTCGACACGTCATGTGAGTAATTTTCTACACAGTTTTACATCACAGTTAAATCAAAAGACGCTAGCCGCTCATGTATAAACATGAATCACGACGGCACAAATTGAAAAAAACTTTTCTCGTTGATCAATCGATAAAATGCAAAGATCGAAGTTTTCTAATGTATGTATATCTAGACGAATCAAGAAAGTTTGGTGCTTCTCTCGGCGTTGCACAGTTACTTAGGAATTCGCGTTTTACATTGTAGACTATCGGTAAAGTAGAAAATCAACTAAGCCCCACGAGACTGAAAAAGTCGCCGGCTATTATATCGATCTTAAAAATAACAAGTCCGCGGTTTAGAGTAAAGTTTGGACTAATTGCCGAAGGGGAAAAGTGGACGGGAGAGGCTGGAGACTCCTTCGACTTCGCCAACGCGCCTCTTCCGATGCAAACTTGATCGCTTTGACATTCAAATCCGTGCGCCGGAGTTATACGAGAAATTGGCCGTAATATCGAATAGGAAAGGCCGTCAGCTTGCCTCGGTTGGTTCATCGATTTGACTCCGCATGTAGCACTGACTATATATACCATATATAAATCAGTACTGCAATAGAATACAATATCAACTGCCAAGAAACACAAGGGCACCAATCTCCATGTTCAAACATACGGATTACTTCCTTCTGTTTCTCTGAATACGATACCATTTCGTGCTTCAGCAATTTACGAAGCGTAAACTTCGATCCTCAAGGACCCATTCTCGCCCCGATTTATCGGTGGATTGTTCCAGTTGCAGAGTTTACTACCGTCGTGAAACAATCTGTGTAATCAATCCGAGGGATAGAACGTTGAATCTCTAATGATTTTACACCGAAAGTACAGATAAAAAATTTACGTCGAATGAAATTACCAAGTAATGTTCCATCCTAGTTGTGTGAGCTACCTCGTCTGAATAGATCTGGATATGTGACGCTGCTCATTCTGTCACAGTTCTTCTTCGTTCCTTTTCTCCTGGTTATCGCCGTCTATGGATAGCATGTGCCATATTCTTGGAAATTTTGACTCATCGCCTGATCTTTAGTACCAGTCGATGAGAGTAAAGGTACACAACGATATATTGAAGAACATATTTATTTTATCATGAAAAGAAATTCACTTTGTGTCGACGACAAATATATTCGAGCGTGTATAGCTTACAAATTCGACGATTGTCGACTTTATTATAATAGTGTTTAAATTGTGCGCTGCTTAACTTATCGTAAGATTTATAATGTATTTCAAACATTTGAAGCCCTTCGTGTATAGAATTATTTATTCGTACGAAAAATATTATACGCCGGTCCACAGCGTATGGATCGGCTACGGATTAATATAGCACAGCTCATTCGTTATCACGGGAATTTGCAAAAGAGAAAGAAAAAAAACCGCATTAGTAGAAAAATATTCTTGCCATTTTCACGACACTTGTGGGTCATTTGACAACTCTCTCAAGGCACTTGATAACGTGAATATCGTTAGCTTATAATATATATAAAAAAAATTAGATAAACTCTCAGTTTCGTGCTCATAGACAATTACTAGTAACGATTTTTTGTTTCATTGCGACTAGTGTCATCGTGGACATTTGTGAAAATATTTTTAAAAAAGAAAAATAATCGTTGCCGTTACTTTTGTATAGAATCCACAACGGCAACAGATAAATGGAGCATATTGACAAAAATGAGTGAGAACAGGCCTGTGAAATGTAGGCAAGTATGTAAACGAGTCCAGATAAGTGCCGAATCATTCCCTTTCTGTTAATTAGGAAAATCGCAGGTATTCACGTGCTGATATATCAGACTAACTACGGCGGGATGTTTGACCCGTCGTAAAAAGTCGACGATTTTATTGTGTCGATCGTCGAGTGCATGTGTCTCATCGCAGAAGAGAAGCTTCGCGGCGAGAATGCAAGAATGGACAGTATTGACGTCGCACAGCGTCTCGATAGCTTGGTACATTTCGTTAGTCAAATAATCTGAATCGAGGCGATCTCTGATCAATCTTCTCACGATTTCCGTGATTTCGACCACAATTTCGGGTGAAAGAGCCTCGACGATGCACGGCAGCGTTTCGGCGATCTTGCTCGCCAAATCCTTCGCTGTAGAGGCCTGCTTGAACGCTATGCTGAAGGTGAGCAATGCGTAAGACTCGAAGTCTTGCTGAGGTTTCAGGACAGCCAGAAAACTCCTGAGAATCGCTTCCAGGACCGTTGTCTTGTTGGCGTTGCCGGACCACGCGAAAACCAAGGTGTTCACAAAATAGTGAGACAAATAGTTTATCGGATAGACCATAGAGTGCTTCGGATGAGGAACGTCCCACTGTTCCTTGAGAATATTCTCGTAGAGAGTGCAGAAAAATGATAGACGAGACTCTAGTTCAGTTTTGTCGGGGCGAAGATAACCGTAGATCGCGTATCGAATTCCAGCTACGTTTATGTCTTGTTCAACGGCAGGATTGCAAAAGTATCTCCGAAGCAACTCCCGACAGAAATCTTCGGACAATAGGTCGATCTTGGCTTCGTCGATGCTACCGATCACCGAAGCGATGTACTCGTTTGTGCGCGTTGCTGAGAAGCCATTCGCCCCGAGTTTCTCGAGTGTACCCAACAGCTCTTTTACGTAATCGGCGAAATATTCGTTGGGTACTCTGTGCATGTTCACCAACTGTGCTACACTGTCGTTATCATCGATCTTCAAATCGTCTATGCACTCTTTCATAATCGTCCAGGTGTCAGGAGTTGGCTCGCCGATGAAGAGATCGTAGATCTTGCCGAAGATGACCGCTCGTATAGATCTGTGGGTCTCGGTTTTCCACAGATCCGTGAGGAATATTTTAAGATCGTCGATTGACGCTACGAGGCAGAAGAGTCGAATACCGTGCTTCCTGACGGAGACCCGACGATCCACCAAAGTTTTCGTGAATGGTTTGATCTTCTCGACGGAGGTTCGACGACAAGCGTTCGTGAGCGACATCAGAGCGAGATTGAGATACTCGCCGTCGCAAAAACTGAGAACGAGACTCAGAGGCACCGGTGGATTGGTGGTTCTCATCGCTAGAGGAATAGCACACATGACTTTGTACTCTTGCATCGATTCCGTACCCTCGATCTTGATGGTCAAGTCTTTCGGTACGAGAGGCTCGATCACTCGTGCCAACGCAGATCCCTCCATAAGGATTCCGAGGATCAGAAGAGAATCGCCGCAGTCGTCAGTTTTGTCGGCAACGTCCTTGAGGCATCCCTCCGCAAATTTGATCGGTATGCTCTGGTGCCAACGTGAAATCTTAACGAAGCGCTGAGCGTACGAACATCTCGCGTTATCTTTCACATTCTTCAAATAAGATTGCCAATGATCGAGAATATTTTGGGGATCGTCCCGGAGGCGGACGAGTGCTTGGCGAGTTTCGAAACTGAGGACCGTGTCCGCATCGGTAGGGACCCATTCGAGGTAAAGTTCCGGTTCGTTGGCCTTGATGTTGTTCACTATGGACTGCACTTGCCACCTCATTTCTTCCGGTTCCGATTGTATTATGTTTTTCAATACCACGCACAGCCAAGGGTAATTTTTTATCGACAGCTTTTCTATCTTGCTCGTGGCTTTGACGGCGCGAGTGTTAAACTCGTATATCGATCTGACGATACCATCCATTATCTCGCATCGTCGACCTTTCCAAATTTTGTTGTCTTGCGGATATTTTAACGGTATCGTGGACAAAAAAACGTCGAAGCATCGTCTATCGTACTCCGGATACTTCTCCAATGTACTCCACGACTGATTCCATCCGTCCAGATTTATCATCATGATCATAGCGATTTTATCATCGATCGGTAGATCGTTAACGAGATCGTAGTACAAGCCAGCGGCGAGTATCTTCTTCGCAACCATCAAATTAGCTTTTAGCTGGTCCTTTACGTTAAGGAATTTGATAAAATCGTTCAGTACAGCCCAGTGATCTTTACCAAACGTGTACAAATCGAAATATTCATCGAGATGTTCGAGCACATCGAATATCACGTATATCTGCTCGTTTTTGTGACGGGTGGTGAAATATCGAAGAGCCTCGATCAGCGCGTCGTTGTCGTTATTGACCTTGCAAGTGTACAACATCTGCCCCAGCAAGATTGATCTGTCGTCGGTGGACGAAGATTTTGTTATTTCGTTCTTGATCGACGGAATCGACTCGGCGATCGGCAAGTAACATCTCCATGCCTTCAAGGGTTCGTAGCGATTCTTGCGCCAGTCAGGCTCTATTTCCAGCTTTATACGAGCCTGCCTCGCCCGTTCGTCCGCCGGTAACATGCAGAGAATCTCGGTGCCGATGACCTTGTGATTATCGAGTAAATTAGCGTTGTATACCTCTTTGTACAAATCTATAACGAGTGATATTCTCTCCTGTTCGGGATAGTACTCAAGATAATCATGTATCGAGCCGTAATTAAAATCCTCCATTTTCTTCGGATACATCTTTGCCAGCATGCATCCGAACTGAGCTTTCGTGAGCTTCGCTGTGATCACTCTGAGCGACATTATCGGCATATACACAGACGGTTTATTAAGCAAAACTTCGATGTTGTTTTTCAAAAACGTCTCCGTTGATTTGTTACTCAATTTGATGCCCAAACCACTGTCGTACATCTCGAGCAGTTCGACGAAGGCATTAAGATGCTTCTTTATCAAACGTGGCAGAAAATTATTGTACTGCCATATATTTATCTTGTGACCCTCATCTGCCTCTCTGCTAGGCTTCGATAGCTTCATGTAACGAATGACTAGCTCGGGATACTTGACGAAGAGATTTTTAACAGTTCGACAGGAGAGAACTATCTTGTGCGCCGTTACAGTATTGTAGATGAAATCTTCCCCACAGGCTATGAACAGCGTCTCTGCATTATTTCTTCCATACTTCCTAGCGAGGTAGATGTAAAATTCTTCTGCCAGCTTTGTCTCTCCCGAGGTTCTCAAGTTCATTGCCAGTCGCTTGACAAGTTTGACTCTCGTGTCAAGAGTAGTATAGGGCAAAATAAATCTTTCAAAGTAATCTACGCTTATTACTTCTTTGTTGTCTCCTCTAAAGAACCAATTCATGTTGAGACCTCGATCGACCACTACGCTGTCCTCGGATTTGAGAGCTTCGACTACGCCATTGGGTTGTCGAAGGACATTTGCGATTTCTACTCGTACCAGCGGCAGCAAAGCATCGGGAACTTGAGCCGTCTGAATAACAGGCGCAGAGTCTCCGTGAGCTTTTGTTTCCTCCGCGATTCTTCTGGCGATTAAATTAAGTTCCTTGAACTTTTGTCCCGGGGTGGAACCAGGTATCGCCTGAATGGCTTCCAGATAAGGTGACTGTAGCTCCATCGTGGCTTTCCTTGTACGCGAACGTCCTTGACCTTCGAAATCCGGTAAACCAGTAGACCGTCAAGTTCCTTGAGAATTCAGAAAAAAAAATAATAATAATTGTCGATGTTAATCTTTCGCGGTGAGTCACACGAAGAATTTACGTACTATCGCTTATCTCGTGAGATATACCGATCGCCGATGTGTCGACTCACACTTTTAAGGTTAGTCCTGATATCTAATGGCGAGCCGGTGGTTCGTCATTGGAATGTCATCCGACTTCGGAATCCTCGACGGATGGTGATACGAAACGATTTTGTTTTCCCAGAATTTTAACAAATTTATCGGTCTATGAAAATTTGTGCAACGGACAAAAAATTTTGATGAGAGCGTTCGCGATACTCAAGACTCCCGAAACACCCTCCTACGCCGCCGACACTTTTTTAATCGGCCGACGTGCGAGTCCCGCGCGAGGAGCAATGCCGAACGGCAACGAAATCAACAACAGGAAGCATCGAGGAATCGCTCGTGCCAGACGGAGACAGAGGCATTCCAGGCTTCGCGTGATATTCGACACGCGCAAGCGCGACTCCCATCTTGACCAATCGCCCGTTTAATCTCGTCGTTGCACCGCACACACTGTACAGCTTGCCACGGGCACAGCTCGTATCAACCTCCAACGCTCCTCGCTTCGAACAAAACAAACTCACACATATCTAGGTCGCGATGTAAGCACACGCGATTCCTGTATACTCTACCTTCCCAACGTATCATAGTCACAAACGAAACGTACGTAACTATAGTGCGAATGGTAGACGCGGCAGCTAATGTCGAGAGAATCATCACGCTTATTTTTATCCCCGTGCAGTCGAATGTTTTTGCGAGTTTTGCATCCGTTCACCCGCGAAGTACGCTTCTCGATTCGTGAAACGTATTGTGGGATGAAAAATAAACCGTTCCGTAACTTTTCTCTTGAGCGGTACAATTGCTATCGCATAAGTGCATTAAACTTCGTGGCTCGGATAGCTTCGCTGTATATAATTCGATATTAAATATCCGCCGGCCTTGATTATCTTCTTCTTGGCGATTCAAGGGGATATTGCATAAACTCTTCTCGTTCACGAGTACGAGGAAATTCGCTGTTTCATTATACCGGTCGAGAATTTCTTTCGCAGAACGGATGAACAAAATGTATTTTTATTTATTCTCGTTTATTTGTTTTGTGGAAAAATTGCTCAGTTCTAATTTTTTTTTTTTTTTTTTTTTTTTTTTTTTTTTTTTTTTTTTTTTTACCAGTCATTTGCGTTCACTGAGCATTCGCAACTTTGTTCGATGTTTTCACGAATCGTCTGTTAACATTCATTACTGTTTCCATTCGAAGATTCTCACCGATGTTCAAGCATTCCAGGCTCTGCCCATTCACGATGGGTTTCCAAATAACGGGCACAGTCTCCGTTACTGTGGACGTTGGATTCCTATAACAGAATCACTGAATTAGTAACTGAACGATCGGACCGTACAATTAAACAGTCCCTAATCCTGACGATCGTTGTACTACGTGCCCAGTTTTTGCAAAGTCCGTCCACATCTGTGTTACCCGTTTGGCGACCAGATAGTCCGTTGAACTGGACGTCGGTGGTGGAACTCCCATCTGTTCCAAGCCTCTCGGATAGAAAATGTAAGAGAGCTCGTCCGTGTGGCAAGCGCCTACCAACATGGAAATTAACGAATCGTGTTGTATCGACGATTGTAAGCGTACGACAATAATCGGTCAGTGTTATATTATTATGTAAGTACGGATTTGATATACCGGGTATGTCATTTACACCGCAGGCAGTTTTGAGCCTGGATCGTCCGTTGTCGTACGAAAAATTGTACAGATACGTTCGTGACCCCGTCGACGCCTGAATCTCCGCGACTTCGTGAATGCCGCAGACGAATTGAAGATCCGTTTGCATTTGCATGAAATTTAATCGCGTATCGTGCGAAATGGATTTATCACCGAAGTAGATGCGCTTCAGATCAGCGGTTGTCAGGCCTTTGTCGCGCAAAAACTGCAGCACTCGGGGAGACAGTACCGTTTCAATATTAGAATCGACAGCTTTAAATAGTACATCCGTCATGCCTGCGAAAAGAACAAACGAAACGTGTTCTCGTCGAGTTTTCAGACTCGTAGCTGTCGCGTACGACCAGTATAGCGAATAGTACGAATATAAAACTGAGGTTACAGTAAAATTCATGATCGGGCAACGTGAGAATGTTATGCAGAGCAATTGGACGGCTTTTGAGCGATAAACAATGTGGTCTGCCATACGTCGAAATTAAAACACATCGAGTATACCTTTGAGATATAGGATACCCTCGTGGCTCGTATGACCAATCAGATAAGGAACTTTGACCCCTGACTTGGCGGAAATTTTCACTGATACCGGAATAAATGAATTTTTTGATTTTTCGTCGATACTCGGTGCGAAGTACGCAGTACTTTGTTGAGTCACCTGTAAAAACAAATATTAAAATTCTTCCGAAAACAATAATAATAATAATAATAATAACCTGATGACAATACTTACCTTGGAAGATATTTTTAAACCCATTTCCGCAAGTTTTTGAGCATCGATACTTCTCAGAAATTCGACAAGTATCTTTGAATCATGACTTTTTTCACCGTACGCCGCGGCCAATTCTTGAGCGTAGATTTTCGGGGATCTTTGTGACATTGCCCACGGATTCAAAGCCACTCCACTCTGCGATATAGCTTTATGATATAATCCTGAAAGGCATTGACGGATATGCTGTACTACATTGTTGTTCATACACGTGCATCCAATTTACGTGCACGAGAGTAAACATCGAACACACAAGTGTACCTTCGGCTAAAGGCGATAAGGCGAGGTGGTGAACACACGCGCCCCCGGAGCTCTCACCGAATATCGTCACGTTATCAGGATCCCCTCCGAACTTGGCTATATTTTCTTTTACCCATTTCAAAGCGATAACTTGATCTTTGAGACCTTGATTGCCGGTCGTTTCTTCGTCTTCCAGATTCAGAAAGCCTTGAAGGTCATACAGCTCATACAATTGGCGTTCAGATTGAATTACTCACTTGCGAGACCGACGATTCATCTGGCAGCTCGGAATACCTAGTACATTGAGTCTGCAATTTATTGTGACGAGTACGACGTCCCTCTCGACGATGAAGTCCGGTCCGAAGATCGTATCGCTGCCAGAACCGTAAGAAAATAAACCCCCGTGAATCCAGAGCATTACCGGCATCGGCGGCGAGGCGCTCGATCTCATGTCAGACGGCGTATAGACATTCAAATACAGACAATCGTCGCTCCCGGCTAGCTTTCTAGTCGTTTGATTCAGCTGGGCGCAACTTGGTCCGAACTTCGACGTATCCATAACGGATGACCATTGTTCAGCCGGTAAGGGATCCTAATTGAGCTCACTAATTAGCACAATTTCGTATCGATTTCCCTAGACTCCGGTAAACCTGAGCTGAACCCATTTGTTCCTTAACATCATTATAACGATGAAAGGATATAGCCGAGAATAACTAAATTATCTCGACACGACGAGCATAGCAACAACGATAATTTAAAGACTCCGCACACGTGCTCGGATATTTAATGTGGCAACTATTGCGACCTGATACATTATTGTGTGTCGAAAATCATTGAAAGGATTGAATACATTTTACCATCACGCTTGAAGCATACTTTTCTGTTATTGCGGACGGTTATATCATACATTATATCATAAGTTCAGTCACTTGTTAACGACTGGTAAACGACACGAAGCGCATAAATCGTCGGTTTCACAGTTTCATCGGTCGCAGGCCAGAATGCAGTCGTATGATACACTCCGTGACTTTCGGTCCATTTTTTTTACCACCGCCTTTGAAAGGTCAAAACTTTAAGTATAATATAATGCAAAAAACACTGAATAGATTGTTTTCTAAATTAATATTAATACCTGGGCTGGGCAGTACTTGAAATACCGGGTACTTGAAGTACACAAGTACTTTTCAGTACTTTAGTATATGCAAAGTACTTATGATGCCTCGTACCTTGTACTTGAAGTATTCTTTGGTACTTTGCCTAGTTCTGATTAATACGTTCGAAGTATCAGGAGTAAGGGCAAACAACAATTTGAAATCGGCAATAGTGCGTATGGCCACAAATGGCACCCGAAACATTGTACATTACATGTGTAGGGTACAATGTTCAAATATACAATGTTCAATGTTCAAATAAGCATTGATAAATGACTCACCCGAAATCTCAGCTCGCCGGATGGTTATCTGACTGATCCGTTATTGTGAACTCGACGATCACCTTTGCCGTTGATAGTCTGACGTTGCTGGCTGCGACCACTAGGTGGGGAGATCCCGCATGGCCCAGTGCAAAGTTCATTCGGAATTCTTTAATACAGTTGTACGACCGCCTCACAGAACTCTATCACTTCCCGCTGCGCTAACTGTATCGTTATATCTGAGGTATCTCGAGCTCACGCGCTTTGGAGGCTGCGCTATATCGAGTATCGGTATGCGATAATAGCTTTCGCCAGTTTTTTTTTTTTTTTTTTTTAATAAAAAATTGCCTGAGTTTGTTTTTCGTGAAGAACCTCGGCGGGAATGTTTCCTTATCTTTCTACCCGAGATTTACTCTTCTCGGGGTACTAATAATATAAATTCCATGTACGACCGACGTGTAATACATTTTTATTTCAAATATTTCCGATTCGTCGATGCAATTGGTAAGAACCCTCAAAACAGCGCTGTATTTCCTGATCGTAAAGACGCCCTGACCCAATGGACAAGAGAGGGGGACGTCTAGGCGCTCACACACAGTCTACAGATAACAATTCCTTCCAATTCGTTGGAAACACAGGAAGGGGAAGACGGCGAGTTTGGGCCAATAAGCTACAGAAACAAAGATAGATATAGCTCTAGTATATAAGACCAAATTTTGTACAGAAAAATACGCGGTGGACCGCGCAGCTCCACATCCTAACTTTCGAACTCAGAATTGCGCGGTCCACCGCGAATTCTAAACCAAAACCTTAAAACCCAGTGAGTTGCGTGGACTGCCACTAGCCTACTCATCCTCCTTCAACAGATCCATCGTGCTGCGCGGTCCGCCGTGAGCTCACCGGATACCTTTTTCCTCCACCAAAACTCATGAGCTGCGCAGACCGCCGCGAACTTCTATTTCCTTCAAACTCAACAATTCCTCATAACTCGAAAAAACCTCTACAATATCAAATATTTTTATCCAAAACCATTACATTACAACCAAACTACCTAGCCCAGATCCCAGACCAATTAGCCGTTGCTAAGCTCTCAAACAGGGCAAAATTCTTTCATGTTACCCGGACGTAAAAAATGGCTATTCGTACTTGATATCTTAACAAAACAGCGCGCTCATAGATTGCTCCTTGACTTATTGGAAAATTGTTTGTTAACGTTCGGTATTACTTCCATCTTGAGATCGGCACCGATGTTCAAACAGTCGAGATACTCGCCGCTCTTCAGAGGCTTCCAGATCACGGGTATTGTATCCGATACATTCGGTGTCGGATTACTGTTTAAAAAAAAAAAAAAAAAAAACGAACGTAAAAACGTTACGTAAACATATCTAAAAAAAAATAATTGAAAATCGTACCCCGTTTTCGCAAAATTTGTCCACATCTGGACAAAGCGCTCGATCACGAGACGCTGCGTGGTACCGTGTTCCGGATGTGAAATTCCAAATTGTTGCATGATCTTCGGATAGAAAATGTAGCACAGATCGTCCGCATGGGATGGACCTGCGAGCAGACGAATGAATAAATATATCTGCGACTCGAAAAAAAAAAGAAATTGCAAACAGCAAAAATAACGAGTAACTTTACCGGACATTTCAATATTGAATCTAGCCTTGATCAAGGAGTTTCCGCTGTCATACGAAAATTTGTAAAAGTACGTTGGGTGCTCGCTTCTCGCGACCTGTATCGCGGCGGTCTCGTGAATCCCGCTGATGAATTGCAGATCGGACTGCATTTGCATGTAATTGAAACGAGTGTCCTTCGACACGGGCTTGTCGCCAAAGTACATTTCCTTAAGCTCCTTCTGCGTTAGTCCCTTATCTTGTAGAAAAGACATAATTCCGGGAGAAAGTACTTTTTCGAATTGCGAATTAAATGTCGCCAATTTCTCGTCGTTTACGCCTGAAAAAATGTGTAAGCATGCATCACTGTTATCTGCTTGGCAAGTCGCGTATGATCGTTTGATCGTTAACTGCCACATAGGAGCCAGGGTAATTGACATTCTTAATGGGAAGCGGCAAACACTTGTCAAACATCGTGTGCTATATGAAAATATTGCTTTGTCATACCCGCGAGAAATAGTATTCCTTCGTGACTGGTGTGACCGAGGAGATAAGGAACATTAACTCCCACCTGCGCGGCGGTCTTCACGGGCAACGGTAAAAATGGATTTTTCGATTTTGCATCGACACTCGGAACGAAGTAGCGAAGTCCTTGAAGTGTTACCTACGCAGAGAATAACCACGTGAATACACCAAAAATGAGTGGCGAATTAGATTGATCCTTACCTCAGCGCATATCTTATATCTTCCTTTATTTAGATAGATCCTTACCTCAGCGCATATCTTCGAATCCATTTCAACGAGGTTCTTAGCATCTATTCCCTTTAAGAATTCGAGCAATTCTTTCGGATCATCCGTTCTTTTACCCAGCCGGGCGGCCAATCTTTGAGCGTAACCTTTCGGGGATTGGACCACGAATGCCCAGGGATTCAATATCGTGCCACTCTGCGATATTGCTTTGTGATATAAGCCTGAAAATTATTTCCCTCAAAACGCTGCTGATAACCTTATTTGCGTACTTGGGACGTTATTTATATACCATGATAAAGATATCTCGTATATATACATTGGAAAGTTGTTGTTTGTTGCAAATTTTCAATATATATTCGAACCTTTGGCTAGAGGAGATAAGGTGAGGTACTGAACGGACGCACCGCCTGCACTCTCGCCAATAATCGTTACATTCTTCGGATCCCCCCCGAAGTTGGCGACATTTTCCTGTACCCATTTCAAGGCGAGTACTTGATCCTTCAGGCCTTGATTACCAGTGGTTACGTCGTCCTCCAAATTCATGAAACCTTCAACATTTTAACCAAATTTCCCTTAGAGATGCACAATTGCTTATTCAAACATTTTACTCTAACAGCTCAACGCACCTAGTACACCGAGTCGATAGTTTATCGTAACGAGTACAACGTCCTTCTCGACGATGTAGTCGGGCCCATAGAACGTATCGTCTCCGGAACCGTAGGCAAATCCTCCTCCATGAATCCAGAACATTACCGACTTGGGTGACGAGGGGACCGATCCCATTTCAGAGGGCGTGTAGACATTCAGATAGAGGCAATCCTCGCTTCCGATAAAATGGCGGATCATCGGATCTAATTGCGGACAATTTTGCCCGAATTTCGATGCATCCCGTATTCCAAACCATGATTCAGCAGGCACGGCATCCTATTGAGATAACTAATCAGCACGGATTCGTCTATAATAGTTACAACATTCGCCCGCAATGATGAGGCAATATGGCTTGTCGTATCAATATTTTTTTTCAATATTTTTTTTCTCCTCGTGACAGGAATGGGCCTTGCACGTAATCGAGCTAATCGAGATAACGTTTCATCACGATTCTATCAGTGTCCGTAACAAAGCTATATTTTCTCTCCGATAAACACAGTAATAAAGGTTTGTACATTTAAGAAACATTTATTGTCCTCAAAGGATCGATGATCTTTTTTGTCTCGTTGATTTTACAATTTTCATTTTATTTTCCATCAAACTAATGTTATCTAAAAAAAGTCGTAATAATAACAACAGTAATAATCATTTTATAAAATTAACAAGTGAAAAATTATGGCAGTTTTCGAACAAGAAATATTTGTTGAATGTACGAACATTTTTGTTCCCACGATTCTATTTTAGATGTTTATGCAGCAACACGAAGTGAGTAACCTGTTGGGATATAATGGAAATGTGTGAGTAAAGCAAAATGCAAGCATTGCTCAACCGTCCGATAATCTTTGCATTTCATACTCACTGATACCGGCTTACCTTGAACCGGAGTTCGCCGATCGGCGGTTTGGCGTAAGGAATTCCCTTGAAAGCCACGTATTCTATTCCGTTTATCGATTTCTCGATTACTCCGCGCAATTGACCCTGAACAACACGCACGAGAGGTCCAGTCATTATTTCGTTCTTTCTTCTGTTTCACGTCGGTATACACAAGTTCTCTTCTGCTCGTGGAATTTCTTTCTATGCGACCACGTTATGTCACCGTCCCGCTGTATACTGTAAACAGTCCCGTTCTTAGTTCTCGTCAGCGCGTCCGGCCCCCTCCTCCTATGGAGAGGCCACGTCGAACTGTGTACAGTCACTCGACAGTTCATTTTTGAGTACGAGCTGCAATCCACACTCCGCAGCCACTGGCGAGATTACGAGCGGGAGGCATCTTTAGCGCGAGGCACACGAGCGTCTTACGTATCGCGATATAAAGTCACTTGACGGGTTCCAGCTAATGCTCTCGGCGCTTGTACATCGAAGTGTGCGGGCCAGAATATTCTTTGGGAATCGTCGATTTGATGAGAAAAATTCCAAGGCTACCTCCGTTATGCATTTCTCGAGTTTTTCGTGTCTGAAGATAGATGCCGCTGGACTTACATTCTGAGCCTTTCGGCATGGGGGAGAAATCTCATTAGTATGCGACGCCGAACAGATAATTTTCCAAGATTCGTAGAGGTCTCGCAAGTGGACGAGGGGGCAAGAAAAAGAACAGCTCAGACCATATACATCGACGATGTTCTATCTCAAGTATCTCACGATTCTGCCTTCGCAGTCTGATGTCCCACTTCGTTGTCGGCACGTGCTCCGTTCCCGAGAAAAATTCGACACCCTCCTCTTCCCATTCCAACGAAATTCTCGTCGTTCGCGTTCATTGAACGGGTCTATTGGTATTCTTGCTGACGACGAATACCGAGACGCATGCGACCTACGTTGTCTGAACTGTGATGCTCCGCAAAGCTTTGATTAAACGCGACAGCGTGACACCGTGCCGCAAGTCAGCGCATTTGGTGTAGCAAGACTTCATACCTAGGGTTGGGCGGGGCAACATGGTACCATGGAGCAAAATGAATCTTATTACGTTTACGTCCTGCGAAAAATTTCAAAAGATGGTCCATCTTACCACGCTCTCTATTTTGCTCCCCTCGTTCTCCGCACGCTATAACGAGTAATCGAAGATGCTTTACTGTCTCAAAAGCATTCCGTTAAAAGATTCTTCTTTCGGTCTCGACTGTATTAAAGTTTCCACATTAAACTACCACATTCAATTTCTCCTGCTTATTTAATCGAACATCTCCCGTCGGGGAAACGCCCGTTGAACTTTACCGACGCATTTTAACCCACACTTTTTCCATCGGATATTTATCTTTCGATACAGCGCCCCTGTGCGGAGACTGCGTGCCTGCAGACATTCGACGGTCTATTGGAATAATTTATATATCCCACGAGGCTCGAGTCTGCTGATTGTTTTATATTCCTTGAAGTATATTAAAACTATGAGGAAAAAAAATGATGAGGACCGTGGCTCGAATACCAGAAATAAACGTGCGAACGCACGAACATCGGCGAGGGAAACAATCATTTTTCATGCACCACGAGGAACTTCACGCAAGCTGAGAATATAGATAAGGAGCACGCGGGTACAGAGGGTTGATACCTGAGAAGCCTTTACGCCGGGATAAACATCGGGGTGAGGAAATCTCCCGGGAGAAAACTCTATGGGATCGGTGCGACTGGTTGTCGTCATTACTAAAGCTCACGTCCCTTGCGGTGCATCTTATTACGAGCTGAGGTCCTCCAGCGTCTCTCGAAGCGGCTCGCACTGCAACGCTGCGCGCGTACACGGATACAGCCGGATATGGAATGTTATGCTGCCCCGGCTGCTGCGCCACTACTATAAATGCAAATGATTCTTGAAATATTGTGTTGCACTATAATAAGGCAAAATGATGAAAGCTGAAGGGGCCAATGCCCCCAAAAAAATGGCGTTTGTCCTCAATCGTACTTGCAGGACGTTGAATCGAGTTCAATCAACAATCTCTGCGCTCTGGTTCGTAGAGTTTAAAGAAACCACAAACCGTGTTAACTCTCTTCGAGAGTTCTTTGCTCTTGGGAAAATATATGCCGAGAAAAATGTGGGTCACTCGGGAGGAAGGGTTGGAAAAGAAACGAGAACGAAAGGATGAATCTCGAGAGAGGGCCGGCAGTGTGCACTTGTAACTTCTCGAGTTTCCTCTGCAGCAGCGCGAGAGATACAAATTTAACCGATCTCTGGTATTTCGAGACGAAGGACGCTCAACACGACAGCCGATGTCCTTTCGTCGGAGCTTATTTCTCGGCAACCAGCTCAGCCAGACAGGAATATCGAGCACCCGCAATTCTTTCCTCAGCCGTGTGCTCGACGGACGACAGTGGAGAGGCGAAAATAAGAGCAGAACGACGACGTGGATGGAGACCGAAAAGGATGGGTACGAACTCTAAGAAATAGTCGTTTCGGTTGCTCGGCCAGTGAGAGTCACTTCGGCAAAAGTACGATGAATGAGTCATGCAATTTGAGGCTCTCATCAGATATGTGCATTTATGAACGGAGAGGGATACAGGAGAACTCGGTGCACACGTAGCAGTTGCCACTGCTCGAAGTTTATTCCAGCTTCGTGTAAGACTATACACTCCGTGCTCGTCGTACTTTGCCATATTCACTTGGAGAGAACAGTACGTACAATAGAATGTGTGCTCTCTTCCACGGACTGACTTTAAATTTTATTGTTAATTTGCCAAGCAAGCCTGAGAAACTTGTGTAATTACTAACTAGTTATTTACAATGGCGCATGCTACTTTGTTCCGGGCTCAATTGGCCTTAATATTTTATTCGCTGGATGGAACGCGCGAAGTGGAGCAACGATGCATCGGTGTTCGCAGGAGAATCGAGTGGCGTCGGATCGTTAGCCTGACCACACGCGGGCGTGACTACTAGCCGGCGTCGACGGGCGAAGAGAGCTTTCTCCAAGGATTTACGGTGGAATTAAAACGCCCACCGTAGCGTCGTAACATCATTTGATATTACTGCACCTCACGAGGGTTCATCCCTCTTGCAAAGTCTTCTCGACCGTTTCTAAATCGAGTCAGCTTTTGCATACACACATCCGCTTAATACGGCGAAGTATTATTTGAATGGTTCATCACGAGTAAGCGCGGTACACGGAATAAACCCGGGGGATTAGCGATTCGTCCAGGCGAAGCTCGAGTTATTCAAGGATCATGATTCTCATCTCATATTTGCACAAGGCTCGCGCGTAGCAAATTTCAACTGCAGGACAAATTTACATGGATCATAAGAGGAAAGGAAAGGGGAGAAGGAGGCAACGTCTGGAACGACGGGAGAGACTCGCGTTCATATTCTCTTCTCATCGTCTTACCATTTCTCCTCTGTGTATGCTGCATACTGGATGCTGCATCCATAAATCATGCATTCTGTACACTGTGAAACCCCCTGCCTGACAGGTCCTCGTTAGTGAGTTTCTCTTTACATGAAAAATGTTTTCTCGAATCTGTATGAGGCACTCTACAGGATGATATTATAATATTCCGCCGATTTACCAATTTCAATCCTCGAAGAGGCGAGAGATCAATGACTCTCAGTTGAAAAAAAGCAGTAGCCCTGCATGAAAGGTAAAGATTTGATGTGCCGTTAGCCAACCACTTTTTATGCTCCGCGTGTGCTACTACCATGGCCAATCAACTTTCCGATCGATGGCCTCTCGTCCATTCCACGTGTTTCAGATCCAATTCGTCATACTGGATGAACCGCGAGTTCACTCTTTCGCGAAGAATGTTTCTCGTTTCCGGCCACGAGCCGGCTCCTCGCGGGTGATCGATACGTGTCGAACAAAATTGGCTCGACAACGGGAGAGTGTGCCATGCCTTTTTTTGTTGCCTTGACTGAGCGCAGTGAAATACAAGCTGATCCCCCGTACTTTTTTCCGACTCCCTGACTTTTCTTATATCCGGGGAGCTTTTCTCAAAGATCCATGACGAGTGTAACAGCGTGAACGCAGATGCGAGAAGTAATGGTATTCCAAATACATTGAATACAGTGTCTCGCCGAATAATACGCAAATTATTATTTCTCGCGGTGGGGGAATAATGAAGTCCGCTACTATTAAAAGATAGATCATTGTGCTGTGAGTTGGATACCGCAGCTGCAATCAATTCGAATCAAATTAGAAAGAGGGGAAACTACACGTTTACGTAAAATTTATTTTTATTTTAATACCAAATTTCCCAGGTCTGTCATTGCAAACGCTGTACCATTGTGGCGAAAGGGAAAACGATTTTCCATTACCTTGGATTGTGTATCGCCGCAAATGGGAAATCGTATGTAGGTTAAACGCAACTCGAAGAAAAAAATCTGTTTCTAACGTTACAGTGATAGTGTTATAGCGACGGCGGCTGAAAAGACCGTCAAGCGTGCTATCAAGGAAACCTGCCTCCCCGTTTTCTCGCTCGTCACTGGATTTCTTTATGCAAGAACACCAGCACCGGAAGACCGCTTCAGAAAAGGTGCAATTTATCTCTCGATGGCGTGGATGCAATTGCTACTGTCGGAGAATAGCCATTATCCTGGCACTTTCCTCAGTTCCGACGATGCGTCAAATTGGATAATAGCCTCTCACACAACCGACAGGGCGGTTTCTCTTTAATCCTTTGGAATTATTGTCGAGCGCTATAAACCGTTGTCGCGTTCTACAATCAATCGCAATCATTCTTTCCTATCTGTTTACTATGCTTTTCATTATTCGTTTCTTCACTCTTCCATCGATAGTAAATCAAATTATAAATTGAGAGTTTTCTTTTCCAATGGGATAGAGCCAGCCGGCTCGCCGTTCTGTTGACGCAACTTTGAAAACTCCCGGGGAAAACGTGAAAAGCGAGACGAAAGTGATTTCGCACAGTCCTTTCAAGGCAAGGAGAACAGCCGAATGAGAGAAAAGTTAAATTACGTTGAAGAATCTTACGTTCGAACCCATCTCGCCGTCCCCTCGAAATATACCGCCCAGTCGTCCACAGCTATTTACTATGTAGAAAAAGCTTTGCTACTGCTGTTGACTCCATGAGGAAACAATTTTAATGAGTTAACTTTTTCACTTTGCGGTTGAAATCATGTCGGATGGAGAGTCCTTCTTATTCATTCCTGTCTCACTTCTGCGTTTCGGGAGTCAGCGACAGAAAAATAGAATAATGCCGGGTAGCCATGCAGCGATTCGCATTTTAAGGGATAGACCAATCTCTGGTGTTATTTCCATGATGCCAACGGATTCAACATTTTTGTGTAAACGCACGTTATTGAAGTCTTCATCTAACAGTTTTCATTTAGAAATTCCATTACCATCAGCCGTTATGTGAATTGCATCTTTTTCAGGATTCAAGCAGAATCAACGCAGGCTTTGCGAAGTATGCTATTACCTATCGTCGCTCCGCGTTTGTATCCGAATCGGTAAAATCTGTAAGTGCGGAGAGTCAACTGCGGCTGCAAATCACTGTGTCAACTGAGGCTGCAAATCACCGTCTCAACCGAGGCTGCAAATCACCGTGTCAACTGAGGTTTTAAATTTCACCCCAGGGGTAACATTAAAAAGTATAAATGTTTCGTGCTCGAGTCTGAAAGCTCTTTCGCACCCGTGTCTTCACATTCGCTCGGATTTTTATGTCTTGGGTGATACGTGCTTCACCCGGCAGAACGATATCGTCGTTTTCTCCTTTACTCCGTCGAGCGAGCTGTTTTTTCAACGCCGGTCTCCTCTGAAGCATCCGAGGCATCTCTTTAAATTCCAGTGGTTCCGAAATTCTCTCGTTCCAAAAGAATCTCACCGCTGCTACGCTATGTGACATAACATCGGCGTCAGCCAGAGGTCCGAGTGTGCTTTCCGCTTACTCACTATCCTGCCTTTCTAAGCCTCTTACGCTCGTCTGTCGCGCAACGAAGACCACTGGAGACGGACATTCATTCCGCACACTAAGCGTTATAGCCGCCGGAGAAAAAGTTGTCGAAAAAGCCTCACACAAAAGAAAAAAAAACGGATCCAAAAAGAAAAAATGAATCCAGCGAACATCAAAAGTTGCAAATGACAAAGTACCTCGAATGACAAAAGTCCTTGTAATATTCTCAAAAAACCATAATCCTACCTCTGTGGTATAGGAAGGGTCTTCCTTCTCGGGGGTATCTCGAGTGTCAGGCTTCCGAAAAATTCCTCTGTCTCTGATCCTCTAAACGAGATCAGTCTGTCGTGTGTTACGAGTCTACGCAGCATCTATACGCCCCGAGCTTCGAACATCACTCCTTGTTTTTCCAAAGCGTTCTCTCACATAAATCGAATCTTGCATTATTCACACATCCCCCAGATACTTCGGGGTCTCGCGTCTCAGACGCACGGTATACAACCGGTCTCCGGTATCTGCAGATCCACGGATACGCTGAAATCTATCCATTTCACAGTGGATTATTCCAATATAAGGGAAGGTATAACGGCATAACGAAATCCAATGCCGCATATTTCGACAGTGAAGGCACACCTGCTCCTTGCTGTCGTCACAAGTTTCTCGCATATAAGGATACCACCAAGCAGCAGAGAGCGGGACAAAACGCAACGCCGAGGCAAAAGCGGACATCTGACTAAAATACGCCGTTTTATCCAGGGAATTCATCCGTAAGTAAATAGAAGACAAAAAAAAATCAGTATCCGGCGAGTCTCTGATTTCTCGTCACGATACATTTCGAGAGATGATGCAACGCAAGAGACACTGTAGCTGCAAAGACTGCCCAGAAAGGCAGCACTGTAGATCAACAGCGTAATGTATCTACAGTACATCGGCCGGACGTGGTCATGCACCATAACACTCTCCTCTTCGCCCCATGCGCAACTTTCGCGCCTCCGCTTTAACCTCCTTTTCACTGTCTACCCTTGACTTGTTTACTGTGGGCGACATGGACCAGCGTCATATTGGCTCCTAAATCATGACTGTCGTGGACGTCCACTGTTTAAAGGTTGGGAGAGCGTGTCATATATAGCCTGGAGATAACGTTTCCAACCTGCACACAGTTGCGATCTTTTGCTATGAGATACTTATTGTTAGCATCGAGAATCCCATCGGTGGCTCCATTTTATGTGCTAAGGATAATATGCTTGGGCGAATATCGCGAAGAATTATAGTTACTCTTATATACCGCACCGAAAGCCGTGGAGATAAAAATATCATTGAGAATAGTCGAGAAGATAAGCAGTATGGAGAATAATGTCCATGGTATGGAGGAACTGTTGAGCTATATAATAATACTAGCATGTTTGTGCAACATGCCCTCGGACTATGGAATTTACGGCGTCTCACCGGAAATGCTTCACTTCCGGTTTGAAGATCTCATTTTTGGACCGGTCAAAATATGACATTTTTTAACCAAAAAAGATTTGCACATCAAAGAATATTGTATTTAGGGGAGAGCGGGGAAAAACGGATCCATGTTCCCCACTTCCGACGAGACATTTTTTCTTTATGTCCCGGAAGCATTGGTAAAAATGGTCCATTTTTGTCCCAGTCGCCCCTACTGCTACTACTGCTACGAGATTCATCATCCTAGCTATATGCCTGCGTTCTTTGGGGAGACTCTAACAAGACTTGAGAGAAAAATATAGAGATATAAAGAAACCATGCTGCACTCCGGGCCAGAAGAATCTAATAAGCCGCAGTCAGACCGTTGTATCTTCTTGACGAGCCGAGCTGTGCCGGATTATACTCCCGATTGAATCACACGCATGAATGAGAATCGAATTGAGGATTAAATTCAAACCCCACAGATAGGACGCATCTATTGGTGGATCCATACTGTGTTTATGGAGTCGTGTGTTTACACTGTGTTTATAATATGTCTACGGTATATTTCTAGGCGGAACGGTCTCCCGTGTGGAAATTATACTGCTATATTCAATCGGTGCGTATCCACTTGTTTAATGACAGAGCCAACATTGTGCCATTTCCTGCCAAAATCGGAGAATACCCCACCGAAGATAGAGGGAGAGATGAACAGACGGACTACTAGCCTCGAGTTCACTGGACCCCATATGTGTCGTACCGAGTCAGCGCTAATTTTAATTGCCTGCGGGCGTGATTAGGCTCGCGTTTGCGTTTCCCAAGCGGGGGTGGCTTGACTAAACAAGCGACGAAGCTCGATAGGACTAACGAGAATACAACCGTACAGGAGACTCTCAAAACCCTCCATGCCCACACGGTTTAACATTCCGAACACGAAGCGGAAAATAATTACTGACTTATTCAGCCATTATTTCATGCCTTCTCGACATGATGTAACGGAGTCTCGGGCAAAACGGTCTATTTCTTTTTTACCCATGCTCCAAAAATCTCGCGGGACATAAAAAAGGTCGCATATGGACCACACGGATTCCCTTTGATACCAACACCTCTGATACAAACAGAGTTTACGTTCCATCAAGTAATGTGAACCGATATTTACAATGTAGATCAATGCAGATTAACCTATGGATGCAATGTAGATTAACCTATGGATTCCTTTCCAATGTAGCAATGTAGATTAACCTTTGCAATGTAGATTAACCTATGGATTCATTTCTGTCCGACGGTCGTGTTCACTGAATCCCAGCATCGTAGTCGAATGCAGCAAGGATGCGGAGAATCCGAAGAGAGGTGTCCATTGATTAAAGCTTCCGCGGATCTGCGATTCGCGTCGTACTGCCAAGTCGCCCACTAGCGGAGAGGTTGTTGCTCGAATACTCATCAAGCAGCACATTGTCGAGAGCCGACGAGGGGGTTCCATGGTCGTTCCTCAATTAAATTACAGGTACGATCGAACTTTGTGTGACGCAGGAGAGGTCCCGTGATTCGATTGGGAGCACCGCCTCTATATTGCTCCTGCGTCGCCGATTGCGAGGCTACCGCTTCGCCGAACGGATCCTGCCGACTGCGTACGTGTGGAGAAACCTCGAATGGATCAATTGATTACCATCAATACCCCATTCGATCACGCGGCGTTTGAAATGACTCCACAGAATGTCTCGTAGGCGGAATTATCATAGTTATAATTGCGTGAACGACACACAGAAGTGGTAGAATGACCAAGGGTTAAAATACCGAGAGGGCTACGGGAGATTGATACTGTTCAGAAGACTTCCAGAATCTTAAAGTTTCCTCAAAACTCTATAGAACTTCTCGCAAGCACGGTAGCTCCGCTGGCTCGGAGGTTCAAGTTTCAGGAGCTTTCACACCGGCAACTCGGGCAATATCACTAATCCCTGGCTATACCCTCTCTCATTCCTTCCGCTTTTTTCATTATTGTGCCGGGAGAAAGAAGCAGCTGGTGGTAGGCTCCACTTTCTCGCGAATGAGTTGGGAAACTCTTCGGTGAAACTGAGAATTATACATACTGCGATAATTCCCTTGGGGCGATATAATGGATCCAAATGGTTTCCGAGGGTGCTGCGACCGTTACAAATCTTTCATAAAATTCTAGTCTTCGGATATTCACGCTCACTATTAACTTGAGATTATAATTCAATCTTGCAAGTGTGATAATAAGAAGTAAGTTGACTACGGCGAAGCGAGCTGAGCGCTTCTATTGTACGTAACTCCAAGAATAAACGACGCGTTGGCAGTCGAAGTTGCTTTGAACCCACGACTATATATAATGAGCCAGCAACCTTCGCAACTTGGTCGAGTGTAAAGAGAAAGGGACTTGCGGACCCTTTAAGCTACTTACGTAAAGTGTATCGCGGTTTCTTCTTCACTCTCGCTTGTCCTATCCACGTAACGTAATTCCCGTCCCTTTATCCATGGGCACTCACACTGGTTTTCCTGTCCAAGCCGTAGGCCAAAAGCATCGCTCGCCTACTCGATCGGATAGCGGCTCCTCATGACGGAATCAATTCGAGCCTATCGCAGGCTCCGCGTGTCCTCACACACGACGTGCGGGGAGCCTTATAACATCTGGCCCCCGTCAATCCCGTACCCTCGTCACTCCATTGAGATAAGTGTTTGTTCTCCGACCAGAGGCTGTGCGAGTAGTAAAGACCAAGCTCGTAGAATCCAGAGACGATGGAGTGTGCAAAGGAAGAAAAACGAACAACTTTCCAAGAATCTTGGCAACCGCGATATCGATGGAGTGCCTCTCGTTTTCCTGCCGGAAGTCAATGACTAATCGATCGACTAATGTATCCTATCCCACCGCCGAGTCGGGCCAGATGTGTCACGTACAAAATGGTTTCATTCTCCCCTGACTGAAGGAAGCAAGAAAAATCTGTTCGGAAATAAAGTGTCCCGGTTTATCTCGCTAGCGTAGCCCACGAGCTCCCCCTGTCTTCTTCCTCTCTACTGCGCCACTTCCACAAAGCTGGCATTCCGTCTGACACGCTCGAGTGAATCGATCTGCCAAATTCGCTAAATGTCGCTCTGTCGTTTATAATGTACATCATAGAAATTTACTGAAATACGTGCGATGGTGCTTACCAATGAGGATTTAACGGAGATTATATAATAATGTATACGCGATTCACCGCTCGTTTGCTTGATGCTGCTTGTTAACCGGGCCTTCGAACCGGAAACATATAATCCCAATAGCCCGAGCATACAGAGCGAGATGCCTGCATACTTTAACTAATTGGTGAATACAGCGAAAATGTTGTACCTGTCATGCTACGGTACTCGGCTTTGCATTTTCCCGTCGCTGACGCGGGAAATATTCGCCACTGTCGTTATTTCCATTGTTATCATTGCTAATTAACAATGCAACGATAATTAATTGGAAATGCGGTGCGTAAAATCTGCGTACGCGAGAAAAACTGTACTTTTACGAGGCCGAGGGGCCACGAGTAGATGGACGGCTTGGATACGGCAGAATTTTGCCGTTACCGAAATATCGCGGAGAGAATACCATGCTGAAACGGAGTTTCGAGACTCGATAGAACCCCTCGAGCGTAACAGTGTATAACCATACGGCACGAAGTGGTGCATAAAGGGACAGATTTCGCGAGGCTGCGCCGCCCGAAGACGTTCGAGTCGATCGTAAGTGCACTTACTGATATAGAGTAAAAGTGGGGAATATGGGACAGTCCATGTATCATTGATTTACGTGATAATATGGGTAGTTCAAATTCACCACAATCAATCCATGTGCCTATAACGCATACGCTAGACAGATAACATTTTGTCGGCGGTAATGTAACAACGACCCGTCAATCTATCTGCATTCGATATTGAAGTCACGATATGAACAACGGTCGTAACTCGTTTCGTGAAATATGCAGGTGAACGTGCTTGCAATATGAGCTTCAATATCCGTCGCACGTTATATTATGTGTGTACATTAGCTAAGGTACTTGGCGGGCAAATATAGTCGTTCGGATGAAGGCAGAGAAAAAAAAATGTAATCGAAAATCGAGACTACGCTATACAGTAATACTAGCCGAATCAGCGCTCTTCGGAAAGTTTTGAACATCGTAATCTCGAAAGAAAAATATGCAATAAAAACAAATTTTTCCGTTTCCCGCGTTATTATAGCTCTCAAAGAAAAGCCTTCGAACTTCAGCCTCCGGTAACAGTACGCCTTCGCGAAATCGAAGAGTAAGTAGAATTAACGTTTAAAAAAAAAACAATGTTAGTAGTCGTTCGTTCGAAGAATTATAATTTAAAGTGCACACGAGAGTCCCGCAGGCAATATCGCGGAACAATAAACTCTTGGCACAATCTGATCGTACGTTCGCCGGGTAGGCTACCCCCAGCAGTTTGCTTGCGGTCTCGGAGGGACGAATGCTCTGTGCAACATATAGGACGGAATATTGGAAACGCAATGTGCACTGTCGGCGGGCGAGAGAAATTGCAAGCTTTTTCTCTTGCCGGCCTCCTGTCTGGCGCACCTGCAATCATTTTCCGGCTGTGCAAACGGAACTCCACCTCCGTAATTGTATTTTCAATACTCTCCGCGTTCCATGCTATATGTACGATGGATATTATTAACCGTGTATTGTCGTTTCGACCAGTAACGTTCGATCATCGAGAGCACAAACTCCCCTTTCGTATTTGTCGTTGATAATTAAATGATTCATATGAAAATAGTCTTTTAACGAATCGGGTCAGCCAATTAATTCAATGGTTACCAACCAATTACTTGGTTGGCAACCAACTGATTTGTTGGCGCAGTCAAATAAATCGCCTGGAGCGCATTTAACCGGGCGTTTGGTTTGCGCAACAAATCATTTTTTTTTTTTTTTTCCCATACCGGAATCCGGTAACCACCTCACGAAACTTTGAAGAAGGTCAGACAACATTTTCGAATATAATAACTAGCTTTGATCCCACAATTCAACGGTTTCCCTCGTGGGAATCGATTGCGTTGCGAACCGCAAAGCTGAGGTGCCGAGTAGATAGGGTCAGTGTCCCCCGCGAGCTATGTATTTAATCCTCATTCTGACACGACGTGATGTGCTTTCAAGGAAGTCTCCTTCAGCCTGAGCAAACCTAATCAATATCGTTACGCGGTTCGCGTGTCCATCGCGCTCTCGTGCCAGGAATAAAAAACAAAATTAAAAAAAAAAAATCAAAAATTCCATTGTCTCTCGCAGTACCAAAGTCTGCCTTCGAAGACTGCATTCCTGATGTGCTCGTAAACATAAACTTAGAACACTCCAGCGAACCGCGAACGACGCTCTCGTTTATTTTTCTCTCGCCTTCGCTCAAGCTAACGAGCCGTTAAAATGTAAATTCTTTTTATCGTCCTATATTATTTATAAGAGAATAAATGTCTTGTCTCAAAGTCGGCAAGCTGATTGCCTCGAGAGACACATGACACAACGCATTACGTAAGACGTTTGATACTGCAGCAGCGGAGCCTGCTGCTTCTAGGTGAGCTCGAATAATGGATGTAAGGTGAATCTCATCCCGATTAACACGTAAATCAATGATGTATAGACCGAGCTGCTTTCCCGACTCTTACTTTACGTGGATGGATGAGTCTCTTAATATTTCATCCCCAGCAACGTCGAGACATTACAAACAAGTAAGGTAAAAAAAAAAAAAAAAAAACTCTCCGTGACCTACTTGAGTTTTTCACGAATATCATGTGCAAGTTAGCATTCACCGACTGAATTTTCCATCCAAAATTTCACGGTACATTAAGCCGAGCGTCGTCAGAAAGAATGCGAGAGGGTGAGAAACCGGTAAGAGGAAACAGTTTTTTTCATTCTCAGACATCGCATTCACCAGCGTGCGTCAACGCGTCAGGAAGAATGAGAAAATGCTTGCTCTTTTGATGGTCTTCTTTTGTATGATGCAGAAATCTATCCGTCCGTCCAGAGTTAACCCGCTCACATGATAAGTCAGGTCCCGAGTATCGCAAGCTCTCCTTCGGTATATATACTGCAGAGTTGGGCAGTATTTAAAGTACATGAGTACTTATTTGGTACATAAAGTACGTATTTAATGTATCAAAGTACTTTTCGGTACTCTGAGTACTATTACTGAATACGAAGACCAAAGTGCTTGTACAATTTTGAGCATAGCTTCTTCTTTGAGAAAGCTATGCTCAAAATTGTAATAAATAAAGAAACCATGTGCAAATTACTTTGCACCTCTCTCGTAACGTAAAACAATGTCTGTCTCATAAAATTATTTTATTCCCGACCCAATATTTTCCATTTAAACCCCAAAAATACGATTTTTCGTGAATAAAATCGAGATTTTCAAGGTCTCACTGTACTTTGTCCCCAAAAAGGCCAGCGGATTCGTAATCAGCGGGAAAAAAATACGTCGAAATACATGGCAGTTCATTTTAAAAGAGAAAAAAAAAAAATGTAAAAAAAATCCAAGGCTACCCTTTTCGAGTCCATTTTTCGCGTTTTTCAACGTCCTCAAACGGCACGATAAAACGCTTCTAGAACTTCCGACAGGACCTTGTCTTGTGTATTTTCTCCCGTAGATAGACGATGGGCACCTCGGATTTGCCCTAGCTCCATTGGGAACCGAGATATCGACCTTTAAAAATCCCGAAAATCGACGTTTTTTTCAAAAGTGGCTCAAATATTGAAAAATCGTTGTTTACTCGATATTTTTTGTTTCAAGGCTATATTCGACGTATTTTTTCTCGCTGAATATGAATATAACAATTATTTTACTCGCGGCACAATATTTTCCATTTAAATCCCGAAAATACGATTTTTTATGCATAAAATCGAAACCACTTTCGGCCACTGTACCAGATCCAAACGTTTCGAAATTTAGTTGTCGACCTCCAGTCGACCTCCATTCACTACCCTAAGGTCCAGTCGTCGTAGTCCAGTCGATTAGTCTGTTACCAAGGATCGGAAACGAAGAGTTTAGACGTTTTGAAAAAATATTGGCCCTGAACGTGACCGTTTGATTTGAAAATTCTTCTCCAAATTTCGTACTCGTGGAACTCCGCCTCTTCCGATTAAGAAGACAAAGTACTTTAAATTTTGTATTTTACAAAAGTACTTTAAGTACGGAAATTACGTAGTACTTAAAGTACTTGCGGTACTTAGTACTTTAACTATTTTTCAGTACTTTGCCCGGCTCCGATATACTGCTGGGCACTTAGCTTTACATTATATATACCCTAAGTGAGAAAGAAATAAGAAATCATTCGAAAATGAACGAAGTAAGAAATCTTGTACGAACTAATGGACCATTCATCTCTTCACCGTTCTCGAGGAAAATAAAAACGATTTGATCGCGAATGGATGAAAAAAAATAAGGGTGGTTACGTTATATGAAACACCACGAAGTAAGCGCTTTCGATTAGTGACCTTCGGCTATTATCGGGATATTTTATTATATATTTATCTGTCGTTTTACCCTTCATATTTATTGGACGAAGGGTTCAGGGAATGTATTAAGACAAAACTCCTTCCTATTAACCTTTATAATTGAACCCTTCTAGATTATTTTTTCTGCAAGAGAATTATAGTATCACAGGGTGAACTTTACTTAGTTAAGTGCGAGCAGGGGATAGGAAGCTTCTCGGCAAAGAAATCTTGACGTGCTCCGTGCTCAGCTAAGCTGAAGTGATGAGAAACCGTGAGCTTACGGTTTATCCTGGTCATCCTCTCTACATCCCCGTCGTAAGCCGGAGAAGGCACGATGAAGTTGGAAATCAGAAATTAAAGTATAGCGATGGAAAATGAAATTTGACAATAATTGAACTAGACTATTCTGGCAATGGCAACGTTCTGCCCTGATCACAAAGGTGACCCATCGGGGCATTATGAAATGAGCGTGAAGCAATCAAAGATCGTCAATCGTCTGACGTAAGGGCGAAATACATAGCCGAACTGCAGACCAGAGTGAAATCCAATTTCAGGTCATTTGGAGGCCAGCTACGAACTAACTGCGAAACTACTCCCAATGTTCAATTGCACATAAATTCTGACGGTGTTTCGAAGCAGGTCTGGTTAAGCTACAAACGTCATAATGTAATGGAAGCAGGAAGACATTGGAAAGCAAATTACAGGGTGGCGACAAGCCTGGCGAAAATTAACACAACAGTCTGGTTTGTTATCCTCTCTGCGAGTTAATTTCTCTCGCATTGTCTTCACAGCCAAGGTGCACACCGTGGGTATTTGTAACTATTGTGTAGCAAAGATGGTGGAAAATGAGAATTGCGGGAGGGAGATATAAAGGAAAATCGACCGAAACGGACTATTTTTACCAATTCCGTTCCGTTCCGTTTTGCCCCTTCCTACCCTATCGTGAAAGGTCAATTATCGACTCCCCACTGATTGACCCGCCATAAATTCCTACTATCACCGGAGCGTTTTTTTTTTTTTAATGCGAAAACTTTCAAATAAGTGGTACTTTAATTATAGTAGAGAACAAGTGATGAACTTTTCGGTACTATGCAGAGAAGGTATCCAGACCGGGACGGACAGGAAGATTTAACGAGTTTCGAGCCCTCGTTATATTAACTGGTGAGAGAACAAATTCGTGCCATTAGGGTGTACGGCGCGCTCGATGCGTACTCTAACTGCTCTCATTTCTCCCAAATGGTTCACCGGTCACTGGGGACTCTTCGAGAGCGGTTTTGTGCAGTTGTTTCGGCAAACAGCTATACCTATGTAGCACCGACACTGAATAACTAAGTCGTATATAAAGGCTAATGTCAGCGACGTAAATCTAAAAGCGTACTTAAACGTATAGTATCGCGTACTATGTAAACCTATGTGCGAAGTCCCGAAGATAAAAAGAAGCCTCGAATAAACGCTCTTTAAATGAAATAAATCAATAGTGAAAGCAACGACGAGCGAATCGCATTAGCGATTAATCTTGGAGGCATCATGATTCTGCGAGGAAAACTCGGTCTCTCGGATTATCGGCCCTCGGTGATCCCAATTTTCCTCATCGATCTCATGCTCCGTCAGCTTCTTGCAAAGCAGATGTTTCTCAGGCTTTGGGAGTGTTTTTTACTCCTACTCTGCAATAAGCTCGGTTCTTCTGGTTTTTCGTGATCCGTTAAACCACTTTATCCTAACCCTAATGCCAAACCCGCAACTTTTTTCAATTGAATACCACCGTAAGCGTCTTACAGCTTCGTGAAACTTCCATTTTCAAAAGTGTCTTTCATAACAAATTAGTTTCTCGACTATCGCGGTGTCTAGTATAGGATCGGAATAAAATGCAACGACTTTGTAAAGGAGCTCCTCCTGTTCCGCACGATTTTTCAAGGACAATAAAAATTGAAGAACATTACAAGAGTTACAAGAGCGACTGTATATGGCAAATCTATTGCAAAACGACGTTACTCACCTGTTTCTGATTTGATCTCATTAAGTATTGATAGTTCGTGCGGTGAGCTAATGCCGCCGTATGCAGCAATGGGAATCCAATATGATTCCTGTCAACGCACGTACAGCGCGAGTAGACGCTTCTGTGGAATGTATCATGACGCTGTTAACACCGAGTCTATGCGGCATGTACATAGTCCGCACAGGGGCGATATACGTTCCGCGTAGGCAATAACGCATAGTGGTGTAGCCATCGAAACACGTGGAACCGTATGTACAAACGTATATACATTTCGAAAGCGCTATGATCCAGAATGCACACGAGCTCTGTCGTCGCTCATTGTTATTGACGTTTGAGTAGGTACATTTCTAGAACCTGCACCGTTGCACCGTGATCAGTGCTTAGCTTACAGTTCCAGCGCGTCGTGCATAACCGGGCCAAAAGCACCGCTGTGCAATTGCTTCGAACCCATCATCGGTACTCGCACGAGTAGCTTATAAGAGATCTGTACACCGGGCAGCTCTCGCTCTCGCTCATCATTTCGTATAACGATTCTCTTTCTCCGCGCAGGGAAAAATGTTTTCAAAGAGAAATGTAACAATGCTTTACCAAATCCATCGTGAGCTAGTCTCGTCGACTATTTTGTAGACTGTATGAGAGGCAATAAGCCACTACCTACATTATTTTCAGTATGCATGGCTCGGATTCACTTCCCTCTCGATTATTTTCACGGGGATATCCGTTGCCACTCGAAATTTACGATCTAGTAAACTATCCTCATGAAATTAATGAGCAGAATGCGCATCGAACGGATGTCGATTTCATTGCCGGAACTGCAGGATTGTTCGAGTGGAATATGAAGTTCATTGACGACTGATCTGTGAATATGGCTTCAAATAATGATTCACACCTGTGTTGCCTCCTCTGTTTACAGTCAAAGCGCACAAAATTTGCGAACCGAACGGCACTTGGTTTCGACATCCCGAGTCACACATGATATGGAGCAATTACACGACTTGCGTCAACCTTGAGGATCTCAATGTGAGTATTAACATCGTCAGTATTTCGAAAAAAAAAATACGTCGTATAAGGAAAACAATGAACTGTATGGTCAGCTACCGTACGATCATGAAAGATTGTGCTCGTTGCAAGCAAATCAGAGTCTCACTGTTAGAGACCCATCAGAAAGAATGAGGGAAATCTGTAACACCACAGCTTTACGAAAGTTTTTTTTTTAACGACAGCTGCGTCGATGAATTCCATGTAATGACACGAAACTCGCCACTTACATCACACGATACAGTACATCATAGTTTAAATTGTGCAGTGAACTGCAAATCACTACCGTCGGTCGACGTGAAACGCACTGACCGCTCGCGCGTACTAGTATCGTTTCGCGAACCATAACGTTTTGTTCTCGATAATATAACGACCAACGACTGGCTCAATCGGCTGTGGAATTTTCCTCCCGTTGAATCCAAATAATCCATAAGGGGGGGGGGGGGGGGGGCAAAACGGAACTCCGAGGCAAAACGGACGCGTGTACTTCATTTAAAATGACAACGTGTTTTCCTGAAACAATCATCCGTCTACAACGTCTCGTGTAATTGATTATTTAGACTGAAGAGTATTAATTTTGCGATTATCTATACAAATAGTAAATGTCACTTAGAAAAAAAAGGCATTTTTATTTTAAGAAAAGGTAAAAAAACGCAAAAAATGTGAAAAAATCACTTCCGGTCGAAAAATAAGATTTTCAAATCACAAGTCAAACCACAAGGCAAATCATAAAGTAACGACTTTGTGATTTGCCACAATTTTATGATTTGGCAAGAAAATTTCGCAGGAATGTGTGAAGAATGCCATAAAAATCGTTCGCGAGAAAAAGTCAAACAAAACGATCATCAATACTATTATTTTGTAGCTCCGACGATCAAGGGAGAAATGCTCGAGATTTACCACATACACACATCCATGTGGAATAAAATCCTCGGAGGATTGGAAAACGTTTGTTTCCTTTTCCTTTTCGTTGTTTCACAACAACAAAAGTCCTGTTTCATCTCATCCGGCATTTAACACAATTATAGGAACGCACTCTGAACATTATAAAAGCAGTATAGTTACGACATCGCGGACAGGTCGGATAGGTGGGTTCGGCGGCTAGGTAATGGATCTCCGTCACGCAATTCGTGACACTCGATAGTCACGATGGTGTCGACGAAAATTAAATAGCTCGGTTGATCGCGAACGTGGATGTGTATAACCAAAGTCGAAAACACCGAGAGCGAATGAATAAGAGGATTGGAGCGATGCGAAGTGGTGCCAGTAAATCAAGAAAGGAATCATACTCAGGCGGATTTCTATTCAGAGATTCATCGGGATTCTACACTGTGTCCCTTCGATTATCCCCCGTACACTCGTCTCTCGGTCACTCGCCCATCCTGCTCCAATTGGATACCCTTCGATCGAAAATCTCCTCGCCCGAGACTTTACTGCCTTGATCCTTCTTTCATTTTATTCTATCACCTCGTACTATCTGCAAGTTCATTAGCAATATACCGTCCGTGAAAACTCGACAAAAACCCCGGCCGAAATTGAATAAAGATTTATCGAACGTTCGTGACTCAAGTAGTATCGCTCGTATATGATCAAGTAGCTTAGACCGAAGAAGAGAAGAGATTTTTTTCAAAACGTTGTTCTCATGCTAAGATTATTCGTCAGTTCGTTTAAATGACTGAACGAAACACGGGCGGCGAGCCATAACCCAAGACATCCAACAAATTTGTAACAAGGCGGATGCATTTAGGAACTAACACTGGAGGTACGTAGCGACGGGACGGAAAGTGGAAGCCAAAACAGAGTAGACGAAGACTGAGCAATAACGTCATACTATAGTACTAGCAGCTCATTCACTGTGTAATGCACCTCGAGTATATGCCGAGGTACGAACATGCGCCCGACGCATACATACACACGCCCGGGCTCTCAAGGGATTACGGGTCCATGTGTTCTCTTGCGCGGCTCTCATGAATTATTTACCTGTATTACTGTAGCAGCAGGTACGTACATTCTGCCGTCTTACGTTGCAATATGGAGCTTTCCATCCAGAGTCCCAGAATTCCATAAATATAACGGAATATTTCGGCGAGACTGAACAAACGACCGGGGCCCACTGTCAAGGCGCTGAAAAATTGACTTTGCCAGTAAAAGAAAAAAAAATGTAATCTATTCGTATTGAGGGTCTTCAACTTGCTCTTCGTTTTAAACCGTTGAGCATACGCTAATAAATGAATATTTCTCAGAAAAGTTTAGCGTCATTGACCAAAAGTGGATTACAGTTTTTATTACCGACCCAGCCCGGTTAGCGCGGGCGTGAACGGGGCTTCACCTAGCCTGACGAACTTCTGCAGAATTTTCCAGTAGCGAGGGCATACAAATTAATTTCGCTGAAACCCTCCACTCTCTAGTATAGTCTATGAAGTGGCTTCCACAACGCACAGTATATTTCGCTTGAAGGAAAAAGAAAGGAAGATTCAACGAAAGATTGACGAAAGTGGAACCGCAATATCCACGGAAACATTGAACCACGCAATATCTAAGGAGCAATAGATCGCTCAACTGGCTTTTATGATTAGGGGATGGACGCCTTAGCTGGTTCATCCTTCGAGACTCTAATGTCAATTCTTATTTGTATATTTGCAGTGGCAACAACGACTGAACACACTATTCGAGGTCGGCTACACGATATCTCTCGTAGCAATTCTTGTATCTCTTGGAATCTTCACGTACTTCCGGTAAGAATTGGTCCATCAAGAACGGGAACGACATTTTGCACAGTCGAATCTCACTTGCGTTTTGCGAATACGAAACTTACAGTTTGCTTACACGAGATTCGACTGTACGATTCTTACGAGCATCTGACAACGTCCGATTGAAAAATTTTCAGATCTCTAAGATGCGCCAGGATAACACTTCACATGAACTTCTTTGCTTCCTTCGCCATGAACAATGTACTTTGGCTCGTTTGGTACTGCTCGATTATCCCGAACGCGGACGTTCTTGCGAACAATGGGGTGAGTCGACTGCTAATCATACCTAACAAAAAATTTATATTAACAACTTATTTCGCTTTATCCGATTACGTATAAGCAATATACGTATAAGTATATCCGAAGGATACTTCGGATTTAATAAAGTATATACTCGTTGATATCATTAGAGTCGGATCATTTTCTGTTCCAGATTTTCTGCCGTCTTTTACACGTTGTACTTCACTATTTTCTCCTGACGAATTATGCGTGGATGCTTTGCGAGGGTTTCTATCTCTTCACGATTCTCGTTAGTGCTTTTACGAGCGAGCACAAGCTGGTGAAGTGGCTTATGGCCTTGGGTTGGTCAACGCCGGCTATATTCGTGCTGATCTATGCATTGCTACGAACATTCAGTGACGATCCGACCGACAATGCTCAGTGAGTAATTATCAGTATTAATCCCGACTTTCGTTCCATTTTCAGCCTCATTTCGCTTAATGCTCTTGTAAACGAGAGGTTTTACAAAACACAAGGTAGCTCCGAAGTACATAATTTAAAATTAAGCCTCGATAGTTCGAATCCAATTTGAGAATAACGATAAGAATGTAGACGACTGTATCTAAACTAATCCGTCTCTACCTACATCGGAAATGAGTTTTGCCCAGCCAGCTGGAAAGTAAGTCTAGCAGCGAGACATATAAAAACACAGGATATGCAGTAACGGGCATTTGGTCTGCGTAGTTTCATTAGTAAAATAAGCAGCGAGGCAAGGAAACGAGAACTGAGAAGGCAAGAAGGAAGTAGGTTTGAAGGTGGAGAGAAAGAAGGGCGGGAATAAACGAATTAAGGGAACACCAGTGGTCGCTTGCATTAGTACCAGTCACGGATAATGGAACTCCGCCTCCTGGGTAAGAAAAGATTAAAGTCGTCGACATCCCTTGCGGGTGAATTAGTGTGGGCTGCTGAAGGGTGTGCGGAGAAGAAAAAAAAAAAAAAACGTACAGTGATTAGGACGAATGTAGACGGGGCGAGGCCAACAAGCAAGCCCGCAGTGTCGCGAACAAAGTGTAATGAGAGGATTCTCTCTGTAATTTGTCAGGAAGTACTCGCGATTGAAGCACACTGTGGTAACGACCTAATCCACGAAGAGACGACAAAAAAAAAAAAAAATCGAGCATATACGAGTCGCGAAAGAATTCCTGATAGACTAAAACTTTGTACTCCGTTCTCGATGTTCTCATCGTCTTTCCTCTCGGATATCGCGTTGGCGACGTCGCTTGTCAAATTAGAGGTTGAAAGAGGAGAATCAGGCCCCCTTTACAAATAACTAGCAAGCCCGTTAGCTCTGTATAAACTCGATTCCCCTCTGTTTTCGGGCATCCGCTCTGTAATTTATTATCGGCCTCTTGCACGACGAATCGAATTTCGCATTTCTACGTCCTTCTGAGAGTTCACGCTTTTGAACTCCCTTGTTCGCACAGAGCTAATGGTTTAAGTGGCGTAGAGTTTTTTTAAACATTCCGATAATCAAACTTTGAATGTGCGGTACTACGATCAATACAGAATAGTATAACCGTGGCGTGTATGCGCACGCTATATTTGACCCAAAAAAAAAAAAAAAAATCACACGAGTGAATATGTGTACATGTGTTGACATTTTTCAGACGCGAAACGAAGCCCGATGTCACGTATGCAGCCAAAGCCCCTGTGGAAAAATCTCGTTAGCAGTAAACAAACCATAAAAACTCTGTCGAGATAAATAGCTGCCGTTGCTCAAATATTGAGAGACGCAAGTCGTCCTAATATTTCACTGCTATGTTGTACAGATACAGTAGCGTACAGTGTTTCAGTAAGTGGTCGAAATGTTCGTCCATATCAGTTACTACATCGAAACATCAGTCTGTAAATCGGATGCAAGGGGGACACTCCGCCTGTAATTCTCTGCCGGGAAGTGCTCAAAATTATTGGGAATCTCTCGTGGATACATGGCAAACGATAGAGCAGAGGGGTGCGCTCCGAGTCATAAAGGAAATTACTCTGCCATCGATTCTTGTATACAGATAAGTTCTCGACCGCGGCAAAGCCTTCAATCGCCGAACTCTCATCGTGGACCTTAACCACATAATCGAATAACTACATCAGAGTCCTCCCTGCCTTTACGTGGTTGTGCTCTACACTATCCAATCATGTCGCTCCTTGTCGTCGAATCCGGCCATACGGTGTACAGTATAAACCGTAGAAACGACACAGTTCACTTATGATAAATTAACAAAGTGAATAGTGAGATACAATAATGGAAGATTGAATTGATGGTGGAATATAATAGAATAAGCTGACTAAATTGTTACTTACATGTATGCTCGGATTATCGACAGGTGTTGGATCGACGAGGGCAATTACAAATATGTCCTGACCGTTCCTGTTTTCGTAACGACTCTTTTAAACGTCATGTTCCTGTGCATCATCGTATTCGTCCTCTTCACCAAGCTGAGATCCGGTCCCGCCATTGGAAGCCGACCATCGCGTTCTATACTTCAAGCTTTTCGGTAAATACCTTCGGCTATAAACTTTTTCCACCCTGACACATCTATTGTATTTCTCTGTACAGCGAGGGTGCGTGAAACTCACGAATCCGGCACTATATTTATACAGTGACGAGGGAAAATGTTTTCAGAGCAACGTTTCTGCTCGTTCCACTGCTCGGCCTTCACTACTTGGTCACCGTCTTTCGACCGCCGAAAGGACACTCTTGGGAACGGGCGTACGACGTTACTTCGGCAATAACGGCCTCGTTTCAAGTGAGTGCCCTTTGTGTACACTTATTCGATAGCATTGTCAAGAGTATTTCCACGACAACCTTGAGAACCCCCTGGCCTGGCGTTATATGATCCGACGTGCACGGTACGAAATTTATTTATATATGTACCTACATTAAATTGTACCTTTTTTTTTATGTTCAAGGGTCTCTGCGTCGCTATTTTCTTCTGCTTCTGCAACGGCGAGGTAGGGAAATATCCGTCTGTGCCTTAATTCACCGGTGTCTGTCGCTGCCTATATACGAGATGAATTCCAAATGTATTTGGGACTTATCGCATACGTTCTCTACCCACAGCAAAGTGCTGTGGTCCTTAATTTTCACGGTTTTATCACTGGCTGCATTTGGGATACATTCCCGTGAAAAATTAAAAACGTTCTCTGTAACCTCACTGCCGGTTTGAAAACTGACTTTTAAAACGGAAGTGACGACACTTAGAAATTTTTTGAACATTTGTTTCGAAATCTCGATTTTGCACCGGAAGTGACATTATCCGGGAAAACGCCACTTCCGTTCTTAAAATCACTTTGCGGTCGAAGAATGACGTAATTTGTCGTCTCCGGTGCTGATCACTATTTATTGAAGGCTTATAAATGAATCATAATTGTTGCTCTTTCAGGTGATAGCACAATTCCGACGTAAATGGGAAGGAACGATGTTCATGAGGAAACGAGCTAATTCATGCACGGCCACAACGGTCTCGGTAAGGAAAGCTTTAATGCCGGTGCACGATGCTTTATCCCGCTAGAAGCTGACCTTTTGCTGCATTTGAGATTATTCCTTTGTTTTTTTTTATTGATTATTTGTTTGTTAATATGATGACAAATAAAATGATTCGTTACTATCAACCGATCAACCGAATCTGTTGTCGATTACGATGCTTACCCTTTCTCATTCAACCCGCACACACGGCACGCGAGTTGCGACTGTAACCCTTGGCTACTTAATATTAAGTACTCCTTATACTTTCGTATACAGATTGGTCGTTTCGCGACTTAATCGGCTATCCTGTACAGCATTGGTCAAACAGTGATTTCATAAAAAAAAAATTCGTTAAAATACCGAAAAGTGCAACTGTACAAGTATCTCATCGAGGCATGGAAGAGGGCTGAGTCTCTCTTCGAGAGGATTCGATGTATCGTATATTTTATGACTGCACGAGATTCGTCAATGGTGCGATGCGGACTGAACCTTTGCACTGACATTAACATTATCCCCTATACACGATCAGTTTATTAAGTGTGCAAAAATAAAATACCGCATTATTATGAAACTGATGCGACTTTTTTTTATAGTACACTCCGAACCCGCCACTCCTCAGATCCACGTTACTCTTATGATCTGCTCAGTCGTAAACGAGGCAGCTTATAAAAGAGATTAACACTGTCGCGAGATTAACGTTATCACGTCCGTATCGTGCCAATGACAACGCCCGAGTCGAATCCATTGTTGGGTGTTGACTGTTGCAGTTTGTCCGCTCGACCGCAGGTCCGATACCGGGAGAGGAAAAGGTGTGACTATCAAATCGCAGCCCCGACGGAGGAAAAGGAAGAAAAATTCGTCGGGAATCGCGATTCGGCGGGCGTGGTCATGAACGCGGGTCGTCGAAGCAGCAACAGCATAAATAATACTCGAACACTCATCAGACGCAACGACTCGACTAACGATTTTAATCAGTATCAAACGCAGTGTTGATAACGATGAGGAGGACTACGAGGAACGGCGCGATTCGCGTTATTCCTCGACGATCCTCCTCAAGGATCTTCCTATCTGTGACGTCTAACCGATCGAGGCGATACCGGTGTACGACCGGATCTCGTCAATGCAGTATGCCACATCGGGTGACTGCATCCGATCAATATATTACACGAAGAACTATGGTAGAAACATCCGACAGCAACCGATATTCGATGACATCGATACATGCAAAAGGTCGTTTATAGATGAAAAAAAAAAAAAAAAAACGATCACCGATTGTAAGGATGGTCTAACTAATTTTAAGATAGGCAATATTATTTCCTTAGACAACGATGATCCGTCAGTTCATTTCTCTCGATGTGTAATTATTTGTATTGTATTTGTATATTATTCCTTGTAAACCATATTAATGATGGCACATTTGCAAGCAAATAATTGCAACCACCCTGTCTTGATCCTTCCAAAAAAATGTACATAGTTGGAGTACTGTAATTCTTCTAACGTTGAAGACTTCCGTAGTGACGTTAAAATGCTGGTTGTCTATCGATTTATATGAGAATGTTGTATGGCATGACAAATAGAGGTCTATGATTTTTTTTTTTTTTTTTACAAGCGCAGAAATATTTTTAATCAATTGCTCAAGCTTTGGTAGATAGACACTCGAGCTATGTGGCGCAGCCTCGTATACTCTGACGAGTTAGGCAATGTGCTTCAGCGGTAGTATATCAGTCATTTGCGGCCGAAGCGCTGTATCAACGATCGATTTTGTGTCTAACGTGTGAATAATTACGATAATAATCATAGAATACGCATAGCGAGGCTGATAGTTTGAAAAAGTAATCTCGAAAGCATCACTACTCACGGAAATATGTTCCTTGCATCTCTAAATTCAATGCGACTGCGAATCTATACCTTACAAATATTGAGTTGGAGTCGCTCTAGAGGCTTGGGGGGGAAATAAATACGAATAACCTTCGAGCCTGCTTGTGTTTTATCGCACATAACTAAGCTCCGAGATCGCAGACAGATTGGAACCGATTTGGATGACAATCGAGCTCGAGATAACAGATACGTCGTAGTAAATACGTATAAGCCGGAGGCAAATAATAATCGCCTGAAAAAAACAGAGATGTATATAATAAGCTACTTTGTCATTGCCGAATGATCGAAAAATTTGCATATGGGTAAGCTGTTCTAATTGTCTCATCGATGGATGCTGCGTCGTAACGATTTCCTTTAGTCGCTGTCTCGTAACTACATTTGCGGGTTAATATGTTCAAAAAATTCGGAGTCGCCTCTCATCGTATAACTGGTACTTATTGTGAGGATAAAAAAGGGGTGGAAGAGATAAGCATATTTTAAATATCTATAAAAACTTCGGGAGCATTGTAAATACTGTAAAGAATTTGGCAAACCTAAATGTTGTAATACGTAGAGTCAATATAATATACATTCGTCGCAAGTTGAAGCATTGTATAGAGTATATTTATGTTAACAGAACGTAACAATTGTTAAAATAAAGTTAATTCACGTCTATCGAATTGTCCTGGGGAAAACGAATCACTTAATTCATCATATCACTTGATAAATATGAACATATATTGCAATAAAATAATCTGTGTATAGGATTAATTTTGTACGTAAAATATCGGTATTAACTCTAGTGAATGTCATTGATATGAATAAGAATGTTACTGTAGATCAGTGTACAATGAAACTTGTAAGAGCCAATGATGAATTATTGGATAATACCGAATTAAATCAGTCTGTCGCGATAACGTAAGCACAAAACTGTACCTGAAATTCAGACTCGAAGATACGTAACGAGAAAGGCCCTACATAGAATTGATAACAATAATTTTTGCAACGATCGACCACTTTTCCTGGCCACCCTGCGGTTCTATTTACAATTTTTTTTTTTTTTTTTTTTTTGCAGATCGTTACAGTCTCGACAAGAATTTTATGGCGATAAAAATGAAAGATAGAAGATTGATTGTTCAATTCTAAACTCAGGGAATGAAGAGTTTTATGTCTAACCGAAACAACGTCTGTCTGTAATAGCTGTTCGTAAATCACGATACTCATCAATATGAGCAACATCAGTCAACGAAACGATGTATATTTCTCAATCGTTTCAGCACACAAGATAAGAAAAAAAAAATAACTGTATAATCGTTGTAGCTCGAGGATAAGTCGATGTAAAATTAATATAATTAACAATAATAAAGAAGCCTGTCCACAAATAACATCGTTAGCCATTAGAGGATGATTGTACCGCCGGAATAAAAACGATATATTGAAGATGTTGGGCGTTATAAAATTTATATAATATATATTCCATATAAGTACAATAAATGGATCTACAAAAGTTCAACAATATCCATACACCTAGATTTTTGAAAAATAATCACGACGAAATCGTGAATCTCAATTGGGTCGAATGGGAAGCTGCAATCGAGATACTCCATAAATTATATATTATTGCACGGTTTACTTTACGTTAATTGAAAAGTATGACGGAACCCCTACGATCTGAGAAATATATTAGCTCACTCTGGAATGCAATTTACCCGCGTCAAGGATACTTGATCTCTCACAAAATTACGTAGGGTAATATTGACGCGAATATATAGAATTTATAAATCCAACCATGATTTTAGTCGATGCACGATTAGCAAATCACCAAAACAATATATCAGTCTCGAGAGAGCCTCTACATACCTCACTTTCACGGCCATATAAAATTGGCTATTCTCGGTAGAGTTAGCGCCATGATAATGCTGGACAAGAGATTGACGCTGTGATTGTCTAATATTTGCTTGCCGCAAATGTGTTTCACGCCCTTGCCGGGATGCTCTACCACGTGTCGAGCTTCGTTCAATCCTGTGTACAAACAATTAATTTATTGTTTCGCGCAAGTTGTGTCTCTTGGTGAATTTCATGGAAGATTCTAGTTTTCTTATTGACCTGAGTATTGCAATGTAGCTCCAAGAATCGAGTCACAAATGCTTCCAAGCAATCCCGCGATTCCACCGATTATTATTATTGGCCATTGGGGTGCGGCTGATTGCAAGATAACCGAGTCAACGCTGTACAAAACTGCAAGGTAGTGGAAGATGCCTACAAGAAGGCCACCGAGCAAGGAGACCAATAGCCCAATCCAAGATACGGCTCCGTTTGTTCCTTTAAATAAATGAATTTAAAAAATGTACTGTTCAAAAACATTATAACTGGCCTTTCGTCAGGCAAATTACCTCTCGGAACTCTCCTTCTCGTTGTGATGAGAAAAGGATCGGATTTGCCAATGACTGTGCCTAACTCCGAAGCCCAGGTATCTCCATTGCAACAGGCAAAAGCACCTAAAACCATCGACCTTGATAATGCCAGATTCTATCAAAAGAAACTGAAAAAACGATAATTCCCACATTACCCAATATTCCAGTTGACAACCAAGAGCTCCTATAGTCCTTATTAAAATCAATGGGCCGATCCCCGCAGCCTACATCCAGTAAATAAAGGACAGCCAGTTGCGAAGCCATTCCTCCATTACAGAGAACTTGGATCCAATTTCTCTGACCTCCTTCCTTGAAATCCACTTCCAACTTTCTCTTTTTATCGGCACGAAACTTAGTAACCAATGAGGAGCTCATGAAGAATGCTATTAGGCACGCCAGGTGAGCAAAATTGGTCAGAGTCAAGATAAAACCCATGAAGAGCCCTGGAAGCAAAGAAAACTCTTCGGTCGATATCTGTCGGCAAGGTCGAACGTTATGAATGGCTTGAACATAATCTTACCAAGAATGGCACCGCTTCGATCCAAACTGCGTCTCTTCAAACCCCATAGAGCAAACAAAATTGGAATAACAACAGCTGCGAGCCATCTCCAAGGGGATATCACTGGATGACCTGCGAGCATTTGAATCTTTGACACACAATCCGTGAACCCCATACTTGCTATAACAATATTGAATTTACCTTCGGAAAGATGCTCCGCTTCCGGGGAGAGTAACGAATAAACGACGTTGACTATCCAGAAAAGCATTGACACGGGAATCGCGAATGCGCTTAGTAAAACCGGCAACAACACTTGCAATCCACTGGTTTCATTGTCTACGCGTGACACCATTTTTTTTAACAATATTTAACTTTCTCGGTGCTTTCGCTATCGCTGCGAGATCGTTGCGAAGTAATTATTGGCGGACCGGCATCATTCGGCCTCGACGTCGGCAAATTAATTAATGGAAACTGACATGTGTGAATAGAAATAATATCGAAGTTCGAAAGGAATCACAAGAGAAGGATTAGATTGACTATATTGCGCGACTTTCGACTGAACCCTTCTTCTTTAAGCAGTTCACATGGAGACGTTTAGAGTAAGGACAGACCGGTCTGGCCTCTAACGAGATATCGTGCCGGCTACAATAACAGTTGACCCGTTTTTTTTGTTGTTTTTAGCCCAGTGTTGCCTCGTCGCCTGGCGGAGACGTGTGCCACTCTCTTCACAGTTGACCTGTTGTTGCGACAGTAGCAATCTTGCCGGAGGAAAATAAAGACTGCCGTGTTCCGGAGAAATAATTTTTGTAGAGACCGCCACTCGTATCTTCTTATGCCCCAGTAGTTTATCGACGATGCAGTACAATACAGGCGCGTTTCAATATTAGCTGCAAGTTGATAGTGCAGTCCGTCTCTCGTCTGTACACCTCTTGCGGCCCTACGCTCTCGTCTGCTGTTGACGCCGTCTTTCCTCCGAAACGCTCTGGAATAACAATCGTCGACTTGCTCACAAACAATTAAGCGAATACGCCGCTTAATGTATTAAATCGGTGACACAGGTATTCGACAAATACAACGGAGATGTTTCTCAGGCCGTGCATTTCGCGTGCTCTTCTGCCAGGTGGGTAATCTCAATAGAAACGAAAATTGTGATAATTCGCTTGGTTAAACCTTCTATTCATTCTACCGTCTCTTACTCAATTTCTAGCTAGCAAAATGTCTGTGACAATAACGCAGACGGCGGGATTAAAAGAGTTTGAACCACCGCCGAAGTTTGAAAGTAAGTCGGAATACTCAGTGAACATCGCAGTAATTTTTCTCAACGCATACTCTATGCATACACAATTTCAGATATCGAGTTTCCTGAAAAAAGAAAACTTCAAGTGCTATCCAAAGTGCCATTGTATCCGCCTAATATGAGGGCATTCAAGATGCAGAAAAGATTACGATACATGAGAGGTCCGGAATTGTTGCACACAGACTTTCTTCACAAGCAGTACGGCGTAATAGTAAGTTGCCTTTGAACTTGTTTAATTATCGTGTGCTTTTCCAATGTGCTAGCAAAAAATTCATCTATGTAATTTTACAGGCCCTGTGTGGTGGACGATTGAAATTCGGTCAGTTTGAAATGATACGCAACACCCTTGGAAGAAAGATGGATATCAGTAGGATGTTTGCAATATGGAGAGTCGATGCTCCCTGGCAACCGCTCACTAAAAAAGTAAAACTTTATTGCTTCGTTTGAACTTCCTGGTGGGGCTGTTCAGTTAACTGGCAATAGCATAGCCTCTTTTTTATGCAATCCGACTTCTAAATGGCAGTTTGAAAATCTTAGAAAAAAATTGCATCAGAGTTTCCAGACTGATCATTCCATCAGGGTTAAGTGGTGAATATTAGGGTTGCAGTGTTTTTTTTTTTACGATTGTCTTCCATCTTCAGGGCCAAGGACAGCGGATGGGCGGTGGAAAGGGAGCCATAGATCACTACGTCACCCCCATAAAAGCTGAACGCGTTATTTTTGAGGTGGGAGGCGAGTGTGAATTTTTTGAGGTAAAAAAAATTCTGCGCCAAATAGCGGCGCAACTGCCCTTCGACGCGATGGCCCTCACGTACGAAGAGCTTGTAGCAAGGAAAGAAAATGACAAGAAAATTGAGCGCGAAAATCAGAATCCTTGGACTATGAAGTATATTATTCAGAACAACCTCGGCGGTTGTCACAACTGGATATCGCCTAAGGACAAATTATGGTTCGGCAAATATCGATAGTAATTTCTCGTTTCCTTTTTTTGTCATCACTCGTTGTGAAAATCCAACTTTGTATATAAATAAAAGCAATTAATAACGACGTTGCTTCTCCATTTTTTATACTCGACAAGGGTCACATGGTCGGGACAAGGAACGTGGGACGTTCGATTGTGAAATAAAAAAAAACGCGACTTCTAATATGGTACAATTACAATATTTTTAAATATCTTTGATGACGGTTTGGTGGTAACAACAGGTAAATACTACATATTGTACATTCAGTAGGCGACAGTCGTATCTTAATACTTATGTAGCGTATAGAGAAGGGTTTGTTTGATGATGATGATCGATGATAATAATGATACAGGCGACATACGACAATGACTTGACGAGATGACGTTGTCGCCGTACTTGGATAACTTTTTTTCAGCTCTCGATGTGTGGTTTACACATTATTTATGTGCGTTAAATGACATAATGCATCAGCGGAATGATTATTCGTTTAGAGTAATTTGTAAGCGTCTGGGTGTATCGACCTTAGCCAGCCCCGTACATTTTTTCAAGCGTTTTTTTTTTCCTAATCAACTCTACAAACGTAGTATGGTGTCTTTGAAAACATCAACGAAATGAAATCGTAAGATTCGGTTATGATATATTCGTGGCATTTGTCCGCAATGATTTTGGGTGCGTGTATGTTTTTTTTTTTTTTTTTAATAAACGATTACTTAATTCGGTTTCAATGGGACAACAAGACTGATCACTCGCCGCAAGTAACGACAATTTAACGTTGCTCATTGTAATTTTTTTCATAATGAAGGCTGATGAAGGATACAAAATAGGTATCTGGTCATGCAACTCGACGATGATTGATCATTAACGCCCATAGTTATTAATGAAGGAAGGCAATGATTAACCGCTTGTGCTCGGTAGCATTTGCTTTTTAATGATTTTATATGCTGGAGAAAGGTGAGATAGCGAGGTATACGTGCTACGACGAGGTAGGAGAACGATAGTGTATCCCTAAGCGAAAGTTTCTACGAGCGCTTGATGACCGTACTTGTTGTATTGTGTTTTATATATTCGCTGCATAGAACTTTCAGTGGCAAACATTGAGCGATCGGCGAAAGCTGACGCTATCGTGTAGGAGGGACAAGGGTTTCGCTGCTGTTTTCCGCTGTTATGACAGTATAGTATATGCAAGGGAATGAGGGTATTAGCGTACAACGGCAATTGGCAATCGTCACGATAACGATGTTTCCATCGCGTAGATAACCGTATAAGCTATTATCCCGCAGTCTCAGGCTACACGTATTATGTTAATTCTAATTGTAAGTATTGGACTAGAATGTTCGGGGCAAGAGGGGGCAAAGGTGAGAGATGCGCGGGCTCTTAATAGATTAAGGAACGAGCAGCTCCTCCGGCCCCTCGTCAGTTTGCCTAACGTCGATAATATTCGACTGGTTTCTGCGTTTTTTTTTTTTCACTTCCTCTCTTCGTCTTCTTATAATTCGTTACTTGTGTTAACGCTGCTCTCTTTCTCTTTCTCATTACGATTAATTACTATACTTCGCTACAGTATAATCCTACACGGCGCGCTAAACACGTAACTTACGAATAGGTACTTAGAAACGTATTCCATAGAAGCCTAGATATATCCTTACACCCTACATGCTTAGTTTCCTCTTACCGCTTCCTCCTCCTTCTCGATACCGTAAAGATCTGTAATATACCGTCGACGTTATAGTTTTACATTTAGTTTATGGCGGTTCATGTATCCGATTACCTCTCGAGAAACCTCGTAAAGCATCGCGTAACGTTATCATTTCGCTATATGGAAGAGATCATTTGGAAATTGCCAATATTTTCGTGCTCACACACGCTTTGCATTTACGAATTGAAAAATAACGTTTTCAACGGGACGAGGAAGCGACAATTTGGTGCACAGACATTCGCGGTACGGAAATTGCATTTGGAAAGCGAAAGATTCACGCATCGAGAATTATAATATGTATACTCTTCATAGCCCATTGATAATGCGGGCACCGGTGCCCCTTTTGTAAATCTCATATCGTTCCACGATTCGACGATCCTTCATGAATATGTTGCGCCGATACCGTTGGCGTTGAGAGATCTTTTTTTTGCGCGCTGATTATACATTTACAATCACTAATACGTAATAGGTATATCTTGTACTATCGCGTAACTATAATATATGTACAAAATCTTACAAAGTAAAATTTACAAACTTGATGACGCGCAGTCAATCGAATAAATATCTTCACGAACGAAACTCAGTGCCTCTGGCAACGCAGGTCGCACGTTTCAATTATTATTTTTTTCGTATTCGCAGTGAATGATCCAGCGTCATTGTATCGTTGTTGAATTTAATGAAGACGTATGACTTTTATGCATTAATTACGTATTTTTGTTTTTTTCTTTTTTTTTAATGATGAGATCTATCGCGAATTAAAACAACGAGCGGCCTACGTTCCATCAGGCACCGAGCTGTTCCTTTAACCCTGGACTGGTATCTGAATCGCTGGCACGTTTGAACATACGATAACGTAGCATCTTAGCTGACAGTAGAAAATATACGATGTTCACTGACGTCTATATATACGATATAGTATATATCATAGCATATATATCTAATATATATATATATTTTTTTTCTTTCGACGATACTGATATCATTGAAGTGTCATTGAAACTTCACGTCTCTTTTTTTTCTCTCTCATCTCTCATCTTTCACCTCTTACGCTGCTGTGACGGCTTCGTTATTCATTGCGCTATTGTCATTATCGTAGATATGCTTCACCGGCAAAGCTTTCAGAGCGAGTATCGTTTTAAATATCAATTATTAATCAAATCTGATCCCCCCGGTTCGTTCGTTCATTTACGTCGTAAAAAAAGCTACAGGTTTCCATGATTATGTTTTCACAGAGTTTCGACCATTAAATCACCGCCTCCATTCCGACGAGTACACAGTCCTCTAATTAAAATTTACTTGGCATTATCTTTTTTTTCAACGCAACTGTACTCGAAACAAGAAAATTATTTTGCTATTGAATTTTTTTTTACTCAAATATGCAGGCAGTATACGTAAGATATGGGTCGAAACGTTAACTATAGTATTGGAAACCTCGGTCAATCAATAAATTCTTTTCCATGTATACAGTGTATATATATATAATATTTATTATATAAGATATTTCCGAATGAAAATAACGGGGAATCAGATCGCACCTACGTGTCAATATAGTAGTATTTTTTTAAATCTTCTTCCTTTCTTTTTTTTTTTCCTTCGGAAAAAGTTGACTTTCCCGAAGCACGAATGACAGGATTACACATACATGCAACCGCGTGTGGCGTACACCGAACGGCAGGGGTGGTACCAGTGAAGGGTTAAAGTCGGGTTAACATTCGCATAAATTTAAGTGCTGCTAGGAAGCTGACTAGAATATATATATATATTTACGTAGAGCTCACGACGACTCGTCCCGAGGATACATAATACGATTTATGTATACTCTCTTATACCCGAATAAGTTCCGTACGATCCCGGGTTGCACGTTGTTATCGGACTTTCGTGATCAACGTCCTTTTCCGGAGCACGTGACGTACGGAAGGAAGGAAGGACGACTTTAGGAAGTTTTCGGAGAATTCGCGAAATCTCATCGCACGATCTGCCAAATTGTGCTCTCTCGACGTCGTTCATATGCCAAACGAAGTGTGTCCCAGGAATAATGTTGAGAGTGCTTGCGGTGGGATTTGTAACCGATGGCTGAATAATCTCAGTATCAACCGAATCGCGCACAATCGAACGACGTCGAGATGCTCTAGGCGTTCGACTCCTTCAGATTATCGAAATACTGCATAATCTGATTGTAGTCCATGCCTAGATTGAGATCATCCAATGGGACTGGCTCGTCGGCCTCGTGACTCGAAGACGAGGACGAGGAGGAGGAGGACGAGGATGAGAACATTGGATTACCTATGATAGTCGCTCTCTTGACCTCTCTCGATTTTCCATCCTTCGATGACTTGTCCCCTTGAGGATTTCTTAGTTCGACGAAGTCCTCCTCTGTATCTGCAACGCTCGGCCGTTCTTCCGCCGCAGCTGATGACGCCGCAACCTTGTTTTTACTATGACTCTTTGCGTGGTGATGATGATGATGATGCTTGATATGCCGATGATTTCCGTGGTGACTACCATTTGACGCTCTGTGATGATGTTTCTTCGGTGTTTCCGGCAGGCGAACGGTCACACCGGTATTTCTGTGCGGGGGTACTGGCGGTTTGTAGTCCTCGTTGCCGTTGTTCGCGTCTGGAACTGCGCTCGAGGACGCCGGAGGAATCCCATGAGGTGGCAAGGGCGGTGGGACGTCAGACGCGTTCGCCTCATCGTTGCTTCAAAAATAAATTTCGAGATGTTATAAAAAAATATTTCTACACAACCTCTGTCAAGACCTTAGCAACTTACCCATTCCGCTGAGCCACACTCACGACAACTCCAGGATTGTTCTGAGATTTCACCAATTGACTCTTGGATTGTTTCTCAGCGAAGCTGCGCGGTCCCTTGTCTTTCTTGCAGTAAGTCGTTGTGTCGATAGGAACTGATCCAGCCACCCATCCAACGGACCTCGTAGCAGTTGGCAATTCAATGTGATTCGGATTATCGAAACTGGTGCCGATTTCTGCAGTGATCGGATCGTCTTCCGCCTCGCCGGCCAATGGATTGTTTGTTACCCGGACCTGAAGAGGGAACGATCGAAAACATATAGAGACTAGTAATTGATATTGTCGTGAACGAGAGATGAGACACAATGCCGAGAGCCTCCCCGTGTGTTTCTATAATCGCGAATCGAATGTACCACGAGACCGTGAAGATGGGCTCGTTGCCAGATACGTGCAACAGTCATATCCGCACGACACGGTACGTTCGATATACTATAATGCGGGCTGGGAGATGTTTGTGAGCCATCTCCTCATAGTTTTCACTCCGTTGCGTACCTGTTGAGGCGCGCAAGCAGCTCGTTCGAGGGTTGCACGACCGAGCCATACCCAGTCGTGGGCGTTGGTTGTAGATTCTCGAGGTCTACGACCCGATGCCAATTGACTGGCTGCTGCTCTTGCTCTCGCAGCGCCCAATATAGGAAGACTCGGTAATGGTGAGTCCGTCGGTTGTGGCTTGAATTTGCTCGCGTAAACGACGCAGGAGACGACAAAGGCGACAATGGCGCAGCAAAATACTCCTAGGAGAATATACATTCCAATTTCCAGGGGTGTCAATTCCGAATCCGCGTGTTGATGCACGCCTACGCCACCCATTCCACCTGAAAGACCATTGTGTTTTTATGCTCAATGATAAGAGTGGTGAGAAAAAGAAATCTTACCGATTATAATATCGTGAAGATCCGGTGCGATTTCCCGTCCAATTTTCCGTTCGCGATGATGATGCGACGAGCCGCCCTGCACCGCTCCGCCGCCATCGTTCTGAACGAATTCCGGTCGATGGGGAAGGTCGCCAGAGGCGAAATCCACTTCGACATTGGCCGTCGCAGTGGCGAGCGCGGGAGACGGTACATTTGACCTTGTCGGCGAGCCCTTCGATCTACGGCCACCCGTTGGCGGTACTCGGCAGATGTCGGCCAATTGTAGGGTCACCCGTAACAAATCCCCACGGCCCTCACCGACCGCGATAACGCGAGGGTGATGGGCGGCGACCATTGGGGCAAACGCTACCACCTCGGGATCCAGACTCTCGACTACCAGATGATAGTCGCTCACTGCGACTTCCCTCAGGGGAGTTCGCGTACCGTCGGAAAATTCTATATCGATGTCGAGCAGCCCTTCCTGCATAGAGAATAAAGCACATGCACGGCTTTAGCAAAATGATGCCGAGTGAGATGGAGAGAAGAAGATTACATTTTATCCGACGCGAAACAAATGTGATTGAGGGCATCGATGCGGAAACACCCGCGCAGCAAATCGATCCGGGTCGACGACACACGATCGGAAGAACTACAAATGCAATTCTTCGCATCGTCCCGCCCGGCACTTATCTAGCAACTCGGTGATCGAACGAAAGCAATACTTTTGCACGCTTTGCCCCACACAGGTTCGCGCTTTATGTATTACCCGAGAAACTTCTCTACGGTTACACAATCGGTACATAAGTGACGCAGCCCGTATTCCCTCGTACCTGATATTGAGCGGTGAGCCTCCTCGTAACAGACGTCTCCGCGATGTATCCATTCTCGATGATCGCGTCCGGACTGATCGTCAGCTGCAATCCCGAGACGACTCTCACGGATAATCTCGTCACGGTCACCCGGTCGTTGCCAACGCGTATCTCTTTGGCCCCGATAACTCTACCGGTTATCGGCGAGAGTACCTGCACCTCCGTGCGTCCGACACCTCGGCCCTGGACTAAACGATCCTGAAGAAGCGTCGCTATCCTGGGATCCGACACTCTCAAAAGTCCCACGACGAGATCGGTGACTCTGAGCCACGTGCGCCTGTTCACGAAGTAGCTCTCCCGTCCGGAATCGTGACCGGCCGCGAGAAATCTAGCATGCACCTCCACGGGGCTCTGTTGGAAGCGTAGCCTGCAAGTAGCCTGAAGAGGACTCGGATCAATCGAATTAACCGCGTCCCATCGATCGTCCCCACGAAATCTTTCGGCCTCGATGTCGTCCTCGTCGTCATCGTCGTTTTCCTCGATTCCCGTCGGATTGCGCTTGGCTCGAGAACTCGCTTCGATCGCGGCTCCATTTTCGTTCGTCTGATTAACTAAACTGCGCTTGTTCTTCTGAATCGTATGGCCCTCCGGCACTCTCCAACCCTTCACTTGGCTCAGACGGGAATCGCTAACCGTGACTTCCAGAGGAAATTCCGGCATCCAAACGGTGAAACGTGCGAGACCCGTGTAAGTTCCGTACTTTACGAGAACCGAGGCATTGCTGGACCCACGAATTTCCGAACCGTCTACGTACACGCTGCTGCAGGACGACGAGACCTGCAAGGAAAATAAATAACTGTAAAATATGAGAGGTATTTTTCGCAAAAATTGTAGTGTTCACTAAGTTTAAGAATGTAAAATCATGTATTATCATGCATTTGCATATTCAGTTAATAAATTGTTATTGTTGTGTTTTCGGAGCTGCGCGCCTTCGCTATAGGCTATGGAATTAGAAACCGGAAATATGTTATTTCGGATCACTTCCGGTTTAAAAATCTCCTTTTACAACCAAAAATTACGGCATACCGAAAATATGTCACTTCCGCTTTGAGAATCTAATTTTTAGACTGGACGTGACGCAATACGTTACTTCATGGAAGTACCAGACTTCGAGTGCGTGTACTTACTTTGAGAACGCTCTCGTCTTCCGAATGACACGATGACTGTAGCGTTACGTCGGCGACCGTACCGGCCTGGCTGACAATGAAAACTTTCATCGCCTGAGATACTTGACGACCCGTCAACACAGCAGTATTCATAACTTCCCAGTTCTACAACATTATGAGAAAAGGGGAATACGAGTTAGTATGTATAACAGTACAAAGTTGCTTATCAAAAGTTTCTTCGTCGGAGTCCAGAAATCGCGGAGGGACTCGAGCGAATTTTCGAGCGTACTCGGGAGAAGCCCCGATATCTCACGTGTACAGCTCATCGGATTGTATGTATACTACCTAGTGGCACAGAGAGAGACTCGGTGGAAGATTTACAGAGAGCTCGAGGTTCGGTGTTCTCTTCTCCCGGTGCACTTGCACAGGAGGTCGTTTAATTAAAAAGTTTGCCCCTTATCCGTTGGGAGTGCCAGTAACGAAAGCTTCTTTCTTCCCTCTCGCGCAATTACAGTCCCTAGCGATGATCAATAAGCCGGAGAGAGAGAACTCGGCGATGCTTCTTCTCGCGTTTCCAAGAGTTCCTAACGAGTTTTCACCGTGCGGCCCGCACGCAACGATCCCAATGCTTTCAAAGGAGTTGCTCATACCGAGATCCTCGTAAGCGAATTAATAAACGAATTAATAATCAACAAATCTCTACCTCTCGTCCCTATTTGACTCTGTCTCGATCCAAACTTCCGAGTTTGCTAGCGAGTTTGACTCGATCTTAAACGAATTGCCTCAGGGTGATAAACACAAGCAGCAATAGCGATACAGAATCGTCTCTCGTGTGCACGGAGTGTTAGAGCTTGTACCCTCAACCTAACACTGGCTCTGCGCAACCGAGAATCGTACTACAAGACAGGCTTCAACTGCATATTCCTCCATAATTAACTGCAGCCTCACTACCTCTGTATCTTAGTTTCCCTCGCATGTCCACGGATACTCCCTCTATCTCGAGAGTATTCGCGTGTTCCCTGGCACTTGCGAAACTACGGGTCTCTCTATCAATTAATGTGCTGATGTACAGCGATGCCTTTGCACAATGGTAAACGCTTGAAAGGTAACGCAGTGAGGGATGAGAATTCCGGAGATAAGACGCCCCTCGAATTTCTGGAAAATCAAATAAGTATCAACAGTCAACGGCGAGATCCCTTTAAAGTGCCGTTGATGCCTTGACGATCGACGCTTCGCAGACCCAATGATCGAAACGATAAGTGCACGCATATGGGTTCAAGAGGCTGTGGAGTCTGTTTTACGTCGACAGCAGTGATATCGCGACCACCGGCGAGCAATATAGTTTTTGTATCGGTATAGTGTAGCAGTATAGTTTTTGTATCAATTATTGAGCTGGCAGGAAGATTAATTTTTTTTAAACGCTAATTACCACGAGGGAGCATTCGCACAATTTTTTTCCTCAAATCGAAAGACCCCAAAGCATGTTCTAGCCCACATATTTCGATGCATTTTTTCGCACTGAACGAATCTAACAGCTGGTTTGTCCCAAACTCAAGCAGGCCACTGCAACGGTGAAAAAAAATACACTGCCCCCACTTAAATGCGTCCTCTATATTTTAATTTCGTGCGACTTGCCTTGGAAATGGGCAGAACAGCTTGAATATCATCTTTTTGTATCTCCAGTCGTGCCTGAAGCTTCCGCCTCTCCATATGCGGACGACGATGGTGATGCTGCTGCTGCTGCAGCTGCTGTTGTCTCTGGAGTTGGCTATCGCCGAGCGTTTGTCCCGCTCGCGGTTGAAGAGTCGAATCGCCTTCCAGGGCATAGCGAACGCTCCAAGCTATGCGTCCACCGTCCCAGCTGCTGTTTTCGACACCTTCTTCGCTAGCTTCCAGCAGCATCGTCATAATCTCCTCAGCTGACCTGGAAGATAATGAAAACAAGGGTTTTAAAAAAAAAGTGGAAAATAAAAATAAACAAGAACGGCGAAAAAGTTCATTGTTGTTTTATCTTTGTGTGTCACCGTACTCGGTGAGAAAAAGGGCTTTCTATGCAAATGTCCGTAGAGTACGCGTTTGTGTATTTGTGTGAGAAGAAAGTTTCGAAACAAGAAAGAATTACGAAGACAAGTTGAAGAAGTTACATCTTCTAGCCAACAATGCAGCATTGTATTGTGTTGACAGAAGAAGTATAGGTTGTTGAGACCCGTGAGAGGCCTTCCGCACTGAACTTTCGTACATTCAATCGGCGAAATGTTGGTACACTTGAGAAAACAGTGAATAGCGTTGTAGCGCAATAGTAACCGAGGTGTATAATATCGTATGTATGGCATACTCACGCGCTAGGCAGACGAGGTGAGTTTTCCCGTCGTCTGATGGTGAACGTCGCAGCGGTATTCTTGGCGTTTATCTCCGAGCTCAGAATCCAGTGAGGGCTGCTCGGCGAGGCGTCCAGAATTCTCACACCTGACTTCACTTTTGCTCTGCGATAAAAGCAAACGCAATGCAGCATTGAGAGTCGTTTTATTTCATCGAAATACCAAAAGATCATAGGAATTTTTACATATATTTTTCCCGTCGATCCTTTTACAAATGCGAATACTATTTACGTAAGCTATATATTCATGATGGCCACCGGTCAGGGAAAACCCGAAAGCCCTGGTAATTTCATAATAGAATATGTTCAGGAAGGCCACCATATATATCCACGGTATGAATTGTTTATACTATATGGTTCCACCTGTCGGACCAAAACCGATATGTCTTCAACAGAAATTCTCCGCGTCATCGGCACATCTATAAGTGCGAGACCCTGGGCGCGTTCCAGAAATAGTATATCCATCAAGGTAATAGCGCCGACGAATCGATACAAGCATCCGCCTCTCTATAATACAGAAGTGGAAATTTTCCACTGTCGGTAGCACACCCTCCATTACCGACATCCATGGCTATAAACTATCAATATAAAAACACTGTGCTTTGCGAATCGACATGTTTCGTGAGTCTCTCGCGTCGGGTATCTAAAAAAAAAAACGCACCTACCTCAGTATGACTGCAACGACCGGTGGGCCGAGTACGGTCTGACGTTGCGTCGAGCCCGAGGTCGAAGAGGACAGTGTCTGCGGATGAAGAAACGCCGGGACGTGTAACCTCGATCTCGGATATAGAGCACCGTGAGGTACCAATAGGGTCAGAGAGTCATCGGCCCTTAGTTGTTTGTAATCCGAGCGATTCGGTGCCAGAGGCACTTTGCCCAATGGCGTTTCCGGTTGTATCTGAACTCTTGGTCGACATCCACCAGCCGCGGAGCCGTCGGTTTGTCCCTGCATCCTCGCATTGCTGGTCGTCCCGTCGGCGGCTAATCCGTCCTCCGCCATGGCGATTGTCCTCGGCTCAAGGACCGAATACGCCACCGTCACGAGTCGCGGCGGTGTCTTTGCGATTTTGACTCTGCCGGAAGCGTCCGGCGGCGGGAGAGGAGCCCACCAGTCGGCTGGTATCGTTATCTGCGCCAGACAAACGCCGTCCTCGCCATCCGGGCTGCAGGCGGCGGTCAGGGGTGTTTTTCCCGGCAGAGAGGCGTGCAAAAGCACGCAGACTCGTTGATGACGAGCCAACAGCAGCTGACGTCTTCCTCCGGCTTCACTGCCAGCGTGAAACAAAACCCTCAGCACCGGCGCGTCTCGGGGGATGTTGGAGCCGACGAGATGTGCCGACATGTCGAGATGCCGCGCTCCCAGCTCTTGGGCATCCATGAGCGCGGCGCTCGATGACGCCGTGAGATTTCTTCGTGTCTCCGGGCCGGGAAGAGCCTCCAGAGGATCCGGAACTATGTATCGAGCTGGCACTGTCTGCTTTGTGCTGAAGGGACCGTAAGTCGCTCGCACAGAGGCTGGCTCGCTAGTTTGAAAGACCGTGAACTTGTCGACAGACAGCACGGATCCGGGTGGTGGTACGATGACGGAAGCTGATGAACTCATGACTCCCGACGGAGCTCCTGGCATCGGTATCATTCCCACCGTCCCCGGTGACAAAGGCTCCGTCCGGGATGGATAATACTGCCTCGGTGTGTGCTTCAGAAAAAAACCACCGTCCTTGTTCTCGAAATGCACCTCCACCGACGCCGCGACGTCTGGAACGTAACACGAAAATAGGACATCGTTAGTTCTTCGATAAGTGGGTCGCGAGATCGGCGCCTTCACTTCCGGCAAAAGTTCATGCAATGCCAAGCTCCCGTTTCGCTGCAGGACGGCGGTTAATTTATTAACGCTTATATTAATTTCTTCAATAATCCGGATAGGGTTTTGCGAATAAATTGCATGTACAAGTGGAATAACACAGCGTACTTTATTATTTATCTTATTCTTGTTATCTTATAATTATAATTCCTTATAATTCCTCAGTTCATACAAAGGTTCATATATTTATTTGAGACATCCGAGCTTTATTAATTATTCGCGAGAAGTAATAACCGGATCGTCGATTCTGCGGTGAGATAACAATGTGGATTCATCCTCGAAGGCTATTTCTTTTCCATCTCCGGTGGTTTGCAATCATCAGTAAAGAGGAACGTCGAACCATTGATATATTTTTTCTTGGCTCTCGTCCAGTTCGTACTCCACGCAACGTCTGGGATATCTGTACGCGAAAACACACACACAGAGAGACACAGATATAGATAAAAATGGGTGTGGAGGAAGGGCTGAAATCCCTCTATTTCTCCCGCGCTTTTGCCTCTCTCACTCTCTATCTCTCCCCGGTGGTATGCTCATCTTTAATAATTCCGTGGGTCGCCCGGCCTGTTGACTCTCGACTCCACTTTTCTTTTTCTGTTTTTTTTTTCTTTCTTTTTTCCCTCTGTCTCGCTGCCTCCACCACCGTTGAAAAATCCCGATAGCGAAACGGTGAAAACTTACTTCGTGTAGCGTTTGCAGCCCAGAATGGGATAGTCGTTGCGAAAGCACTTTGTGTTCAACACACTGAAGTACACGGTCCCTATCTGCGGACCGGCCTTGTCCTCCGATCTGTGCAGACAGTCGTAAAACTTTTCGTCGCATGAACAGTGAACCCTGCCCAATCAGATTGGAATTTTATTAATTTACAATCTTTTGAAATTCACTTTTTTCCCGCGAGTGGGTAAAGCTGTAGAGAGCTGAGTACAAATGTTTTTCGATATTGCAAAAAAAAAAAAAAAAACGGTCGGCCTCCGCTTAAGGTGACGTGGTATAACCCGCCGCCCACCTGCTCCGCGCCCAGTTGGTAACAAAAACCGTACTGAATGCAGTTTTGAGACCATAGACCGCCGAGGAAAAAGAAAATTATCTTTCCCCGGGGAATTGGCAAATGTCGGGAAAGACCATTTTCTTTTTCCTCGGCGGATTGCGGTCTCAAAACGGCATTGAGTGCAGGTTTTCGTTACCAGCGGCGATATTTGACGTCACCTCAAGCAGATGCGAAACAGACTTAGTCGGTAACACAAACTGTATTCAATTTTTTTTTTTTCAAGGATCTTCGACATTTCGCGCTAAACGCAGATTGTTAGCGTCTTCATCTAACAGTTTAGCTGACGCTAATAATTTGCATTTACTCGGAAAAAGTTGTCAGCCTTGAAAGAAATGGATCAAAGGCTTTGTTATCGACTGAGCCCGTTTCACATCGTATTGCATGGATTTCGTGAATGGTCAAACTGTATTTCAAAAGCTTGCGAATAGTAGTGCAGAAAAGTGCAATTACACAGAAGTTGAAAAAGGCACGAGCCTTCCCAGCGACAAACGGTTCACCGTACTATATAATATATTATTTAAACCTGGTATAAAAGCTTGGATTGGTGAGATTGTGCTTCGTTTGCATGGCCTCGATGGTGTCGTCACATTGGTCGTGGGTACGACAGCATGCATCCGTATCTGCGAAGTGGCCCAGATCCTCGGGATTTTCCGCAATGCTTCCGCTTCCGCACCACTTTGTTCCTGTTCGGATTTACGTTTGTGTATTCTCGTTTAACGAACCCAATTCTTTCAATTACCGGGAGAGCCGACCTTTGTTCTCTCTCCTGTTATATACTAAATCGGATCTACTATATCGGATTAAAGAATCGAGCGCATTCGAAGGGGTCGCACTGTACGTCGCGTCAGCCGCAATTGGAACGTCTTCTCTGTTTCCCGTCTCTATTTACTTTTCTTTAGCTCCATTAATTTCCGTCGTGTCAAACTCACCTGGAAATATCAGATTCACTCGTTCTCGTCTCATCCCCTTGAGATCGTTTCCATCGAGCCCAGGTTCATTGCTTTTCGTTGGCACTGTCTCGATCACCCAAGACCTTGAATTTCCGAAGTTTATGCATAGTATCGTTAACAATAGCTCGAGACAAATCATTTCGACGGTTGAGTACAACGTTTTTTGTTTGTTTGTTTTTTTTTTTTTTTTAATTATAACAACTGAAACCTCGAACACCTTTTTTCGTCAAAGTTAGTCGAAAACTGAACGCAATGGCCTACGGTGCTACCGCCTTTTATATATACATCCAGATAATTCGTTTACCATAATCGCGATCACGTACGCGGTGCCGTAGTACGTATATTTAGTAAATCCTGTATAGTACGCGATTTACGCCGTGTCCCATCAACGAACGATTAAACATCGTTGGTTGTTGTCGTTTGCGTCCGGTAATCTCGAAAGTATATATAGGGTGCATAGCGAGTTACGTGCCTCGTATATCCGATGACTTCGCTGCTACCGATGCTCCGCGTGGCCCTGTATACGTTATGTTATTCAACCGCTATACATCTAATCCACGTATTCTGTGGAACGGTTGTGGGTCGCGCGCAGCAGGGAAGGGTTTCTTTATACATATCGTATTATATCGCGACCGGCTGACCGGTGCCCCGGTCGGCGGCGACGGCGTTACCGAAGAGAGACCCTCGCTCGAAGACAGGGAGAGTCCCGGGCCAGTGAAGATTAAGCTGTCCGCAGCACGATCACCACCGTTCACTGTCCTCGCCTACGTTGTAATCGTGACCAGCACGCGCGTTTGTCCTCGTTCCACGGACATATATACACGGCGAGCCGTTCGCAGCAATCGTCGTCCACATAATCTACTCTCGTACTACACGTGATAATGGCGAGTCGAACGAGATATTCCCACCGGACTCGGCCCTGAACGAGCTTTAATCGATTCCATGGCAAAAAAAAAAAAAAAAATCGTCTTTCGTTTATTTTTCTTGGTGACGGAAAATTTAATCGAAAAATCTCCAACGAACGATTGTTCGTAACGATGCTGCAATCATATAAAAAAAAAAAAAGTCCTCGGGAAGGGATTAAAAATCGTTCAGTTCTATTTCTTCTATTTAATAAAATAGTACTGTAATTTTTGAATATTTGCACCCGCAACGTTTTTAACACTGTCGAAAAACCGTAACGAACATCCGATCGCAGAGGATTGTCGAAGCGACCTCTTGAACCCGACTTTTAATTGCATCTTCGAAACAAAAAAAAAAAAAATCTTCTCGCGTCTCGACTCGACGGTCATTTATCGTCTGCGGAAGGAAATACTTTATTCTCGATTCCTTGTATCTCCGTCGGGCTCAGAAATGTATCAAACATCGTTACTTACGAAACTCGGATTCCTCCCGCTTGGGAATAGTAATAAAATGCGATAAAACAACGACTGGAAGAATGGAATTCGCTCAGGAGAAATACGAGTCCGCTAACGACGAGATTCATTCCGAGAGGATCGTGACATCATCCCGCAGTGGCAAAATGGAATGTGCAACGTTTTCTCTCCCACAGCAAAGAGTTAACGAAGTACAGTGGGATAGAGCGAACGGCAGGAGGGACGAGAAACGGTGCAAAGATATCTGTAGGGCGGCGCCGGCGAGTAGCACGGTTCGCTCGCCGCATGGCGCGTGATGGAGAAACGTTGCGGAGGATTCCAACGGCCGCAGTAGCGGCTTATATTTCTCAAGAATATACGGGACAGATAGAGAGGGAGATTCAATACTCCGCGCACTTTCGTTATATACCATTGTGCGAAAACGACGAGGAATATCGTATATCGCAACGATTCCCATATTATATTATACGTTCAAATATTCCTTCGGTAGTTTAGCGAAGCTCGATTTGCTCGGCAACTTTGGAAGAACCAACAATATCTCTATATCTCCGTTCGGGTTCTGCGAGGCTCTTGTTCTGACTCTCTCGCCGGCTACTGTTTACCGTGAAACGTCGTACCCGGCGACGAGAGCGACTTCATTTATATACATATTCTACTCCGTTCGGAAAGCGAGTATGTTTGCACTGTAGCTCTTTGCCCTCCGAGTTTCCGGTGTGTCTGCCGTCACGATCCTAATGTGGCGTAATGTCCGCCCGTTCGGCGAGCAAAAAGCCAGCTTCGGTGGCGATTCTCCCATCTGTCTGTATCTCGCTCGGTCGGACCGAACAATCAGCTTTGATAGCGAACGAGCGGCCGTCCGCAGAGCTCGGTACGAGCCGGAGAGACCGCAGGATCCAGCGGGGCAGCGCACAGAGCGAGCGTACATCGGGCGGGGGAGGGGGGGAGGGCTAAAGTCGTTAAGCATTGTCCTGTAATCTACGGTGGTGTAGGGCGGGAGGTTCAACCCCGGCGCGTTGCACGCTGTGAACGACGTGCAATGTATGTCGATCGGAGGACCGATCCGTTCGGACCGCGAGAGAGAGCGAACGGGATGGATCGAGCAGTGTCTCCGCTGCTGCCACCGCTGTTGCTGCCGGTGCCAGACCGGCTCTCGCTTCACCTCCGTACTCGGGCTCGAAGCTTGTGAGTAAGCTCGCCGCTTTTGGCTCGAGGAATCAGGCGTCGGCGGAAGTTCCAGCGGCGAGCGGAGCCGAGCCGGCCGGCCGATAAAGCTCGCGTCGATAAATTGAACGAGGCGATGAAACTGCTGGCGGTCCCACGTCCTGGCCTCTGCACGGGGGGAGGGGGGTGGGAGCTCGGTTATCGAGCGCGGACGAAGGCCGAAAGGAACCAGAAGAGCCGCGTTCGCGATCGATTATCACCCGTCTCCCCCCTCCAAACCTCTACGTACTACACACGCTATACAGTAGAGTGATTCGAATTCGAAGGCAATCGCTTCGTTCGGTTCACCTATTACTTTCAGCGATATTGCATTATTAATCATGTAATAATATGAATTGTTGCAACGTTTATATTGAATGAGTCAGCCATCGGAAGTCACCGTGTTTGATAGCATCGATATCGGCGAACCAACAATTCCTGCCATGTATATCGGGGCTCCATGTATTTGCCGTACATGTTTGTATGTACACGTCGGTACATTATGTACTCGGCTATTCCCACTCGGCCTCATCCTCGGCCGACGCCACATGTCGAGTGCAGAGTCGTAAGTCTTGATGTAGAGTACCTGTAGCCCCACCCCCCCCCCCCCACCCGTCTCGTGTACTATAGAAATTCATCGTGAAACGGGGTCGTACTACTTTCCTTCTCGCTCGTATCGCACGCCCTGAGACAGACCGCGATGGAATCGCACTTCGAGCGACGTTACTTCCACACGACGTACATATATTCGTATTCGTGTGTACATCGGTAAACTATAGTACTTGGAGGAAACTCGAGGCGTGAAATATTAAACCCACGGATTACCGGGGGGGGCGGCCTTCTCCATCCCGTGTCTCTCCCTCGTTCGCTCGCCCGTTCGGAAGCTCCGAGTTTCGACGCGATTTGACGAGCACTCAGTGCGCCGCTTCTGCCGTTGGTGGTTACTGCCGCTGACGCTCTCGCTGCCAGTACTCTCGTGGCACCTGCCGGAGCTCTCATTTAACCCGGGAGATCGGCGGAGATTCTCCCTCCGACCGCTGCCGCTGATTCCACTGCCGCTTGCAGTGACAGCGCGTCGGGAATGCGCTCACGACAGTGAAACGTCATTCCGATCTTTTACTTTTATTTTTTAACTCTGCCCGGAGGAAAATAAGGGATGTTCGCGGGCTGCTAGTAACGGAGCATAAAAAAAAAACCAGCTTTTTTCGCACTTCGGCGATATTTCGATAAACTCTTCATCCGAATGACGGTTGATTATACCGGATCTGTCGCGGCTGTAGGGATCAACGATATATTTTTTATACGCATCGGTAAACCCGATTTTTTTTTTCATATTAACTCGTTATCCACTTTTCGTCCCCTCAGGGGTGAAATATTTTTCTTACTTGAAACCCTTTCAAAAAATTAAAAACATATGTTCGACGAGTCATCTGTAGGCGTTAATGGGTCACAAATCTCATATAGAGAACGTTCGTTCCATAAAATTACAAGGCGCTTCTCTTCCAGAAGTGTCAAAATTAAATTGCTACATCGAAACTTGTTAATTATGCATTTTGTACCGACGAGCCGAATTACAGGAACGATGTTCTCCCGTTAATCCTTTATGGGCCTCCGAGAATAGGGTTTCGCCGTCGCCTCTGTATCCAGGCCACGAATTAATTCTTGACTCGGTCCGCGAACTTTCGTCAGTTTGAAAATGCCAAGACGCAGAACTGATTCGTCATTTTCGTCATCCGAATAGCTGGACATGCTGTATCTGCGATATCCGATACAGAACGTCGTGCAGGACCGTTCCGAGCGGCATCGATTTAATAAATATTTCACAGGATTTCTCCGTACGGAATATACGGCAAAATCGCGGTATCCCGTAGCCGACCGCATTCCCGATGTAAATCCGGTGTGACAACACCGGCCCGGATTTTGTCTCTTAGTCCTCGCGGCCATTCGGATAATCTAGAATGCGTCAAACGCTCGTTCTCTCGCCGGTATGCATGCTCGCTGCAGGCCAATAAGCGAAACGTCGCCACGAGAGCGGAGCGATGTGAGCTAAGGTACGCCAGCGAAATTCTCGGTCTCGCATCGGGTTATTTATAGACACACAGAGAACGATACACTCGTCGCACAGACCAAACTCAACGGTATGCACCCTGTTTACGCGTCTTGGCGTAGGTCGGGACTCGGCGATATTGCGTCACAGAGAGCAAAGCCGAATCGTCAGTCTCGGGCGGACGTGGGCGGAGTTTCGTGTCGAGTGAAGATGCGTTAAATTGCGGGACAAAATGAGAAGCCGAGAACACACACAGACTCGCACAAACGCACACACACACACACACACGCACACACAAGCGCACACGGGCGAGACGAATCATCCGAGATGAAAACGGAATACGTAAAGGGACAGGTAATACGAGATCCCGAGAACCGAAGAGGTTCTCTCCTGGCTCGCATTTTCCGCTCTCCCGAGACGTTCGAGTTTTGTCGAGGAGCACCGGGCAAGAAAGCCGGCTCTCACGTTCTTACGTACAAACCGTCTCTCGAGGTGATGAACGTCGTGCGCACACGGCATTCCCAGCGTGGAGCACACTTTGGTATACACGTCTCCGGCATTCAATCTAATTTCGTGACTTCTATAGCGCGGCATAGCTCGACGGAGCGAGAGAGAGAGAGAGAGAGCGTGGGGGAGGGGGGGGGATAGATCTCTGTCGCATGAAGTATGCAAGGGATCCGAGGACAAGGATGAGGGGCAAGGTGGAAAAGCGTTGTAGGAAGAGAATGAATTTAAGGGAAAAAAAAACAAGAGTGATGCAAGAGAGCAGCTATAGGCAAGGCCAGACGTAAGGTACGTCGTTCGATTTATCGGCGCAGGCGAACCACCACCGATCCCGCACTCCCCTCGTTGTGACCAAGCGCCGCTGCTTACACACTCGTTTTATCTTTTTCTTATTCCTTTTTTTTTTTCCTCTTTCATCTCCTACCTCGCTTCTTTCCTATTCCTACTTTGTCGTACTCTCTTATAAATTGAGCGTATAGGTATACCCTTTGGAAGGTTCTTCCTGGTGGAGAAGGTTTAGCCGGCAGCGAGGACGGCACAGAGAGCCGGGGCTAGAGCAGAAGCAGCGAATGGAGAGTCCAGAGAGGACCCAGGCAACGGGGTTCTGGCTGGCGCACCCCTCCGACTACACGAGGGTGGAGCCGAGGTGGTAATCCTTGCTAGTGGATCGAACGAGCCTCTCTCGGCCTTGTGAAAAGCCGCGGCTCTTCCCATATACACACACATTTATATATATATATATGTATGCGCTATCGAGGGCACCGAGAAAGGGCAGAAGCAAAGGGGATATAGGAAACGAAAGAGATGGGAACACTTTGGGCTTGTTCCGCTCTTAATCGAGCGCCGCCGTAGGGACACGGAGGAAAGGAAAAGTCTTTGACTGACAAACCGGAATGAACCGACATTAAATTTCCAATAGCGAAGGGACACACGCGCGGAAAACTGCGGTAACGATAGAATTCGAGAATAAAGCGGGTTTCATTATCGAATTAGCGGGCAGTATACGTGGGAGGATAGGGTAAATGAGATCCGACATTGCCTCGGGGTAGTTTGTACGACCACGCAAGCGTTCGCGCAGATACGAAAGGTTGACTGTACGCCAGCCGCAGAGTGTACGTGGAATGTTCGCCGGAGCGATACACGATACACCAGAGACGCATGACCGTTGTTTACGGTCATAACACTCGACTACTGTTTACCATCGAAACAGAGCAGCCACTTGGCGAGAGACGAGGCGTTTGAGTGATGCTTTTGCGGAAGAACCGCCGGTGTTGAAACGCAGCGAATATCATCCGGAAAACCGGGTGAAATTCGCTGTCTTTCAAGGTCACGGATTTGCACGGAGAAAAATAATGACAATAATTATATATCATTTATGAAAATATTATTATTGCGAGCGGTATCGGCCTTATTCCGAGATTATTGAAATCATGATCGGCGGCACATGTTCACGGCTCCGTCGCGGTAATCTTGGCAGGATTTCTCGTCGAGATTCGGACAAAGGAAGTGCCTCAAGTTGCGAGGACCGACCTGTCCCTGCTGGCGACGAGAGCACTCGGCCAGCCAGAGTCCGACGGCGGTCACTCTCTCGTTGCTTACGGGAGGTCCGATGCCAGGCACTTCCGGCAGGACATACGGGCCGGTGGGATTCTCGGCCCTCATTCTTTCGATGAACTCAACGACGGGATCGAGTGGCGGCGATGCCGAACTAGCCGCAACACTCGAAGCGCCCCTCGTCTCTTTGCTCGAATCGAGACACTCGCAGATCCCTTTGAGAACGTTCCCCAGACCGATCGTCTCGTACTTCGCCATGTCCTCGAGCTCCTCGTCATCGACATCCTCGCAGTCCCCTTCGCTCCCGTTCCCGTCGTAAGACTCGCCGCTGACGTAATCCCCGGGATCCGCCGCTCTTTCAGTGACTCCCTCCTCCGACGATTCTTTCCCCGGCTTCGTGCTTGACTTTCTCCTCCTCTCAGCTTCTCCACCGTTATCCGTCGGATCTTCGTACTGAGGAAGTAAGCATTGTTTGCTGAATGCTTTTTTTTTTTTAAAGCTATTAAATACGACAGTCCGCGTACTGGGTACATAAAAGTTGTAATGGAAAAATGGAGTCTGCGCCGGAGACGGTACCGCTCTCTCGTTGCTCTCGAGATCGCCGTTGTCTAACGAGATCTGTTAACGCGACGGCAGGGAAGTGAAACTACGAGAACAGGCCACTCGTAGTTTCCTCGTCGCTGCCGCAAACTACCGGCGTGCTAGCAAGTACCTCTTCTAGCTCCGCTACTTCCTGCCTCTCCCGCTTCTGTATATCTATCGTGCGGTCTCTGTGCGGCTTCCACACGGAAATCTACGTGCACAAATACCGGGACTTAATCCCTGCGGCTTAACAACGAGAATTTCACGAGAACTGATTCCATTTGCCTCTGTCGGTACGTATCGGGATGGGTCTTTTGGAGAGGCAAGGATCCGCGTCAACAGGCATTTCCGATTAACGACGATATCTGATTGCGGTTACCGAAGCTTATTCTCGAGTGCAATAACGAGAGATCCGATAACTAACGACTCCACTCTAGACGCGGCATCGAATAAAGCGACAATATCCACCGAGCTCGTTGACGCTTATGACGAGAAGACGATAGAGAGCAACTTCATCGCTTAATGCAACCGATAAAGTTTCAAACGATCGACTCTTGTAAGTATCGACAGGAAATTGCTTCCTTCGTCGTTCCCGCCCGTAGTTCGTACGCGTTACAAACCGCCGCAGTCTTTTTTAATTTTAGAATAATTTTTTTTTTTTTGTCAAATTTGAATTTTCTTTAGATTTTCTTCGGGTCCATGATTTTTCATATTTTAGAAAAATATGGACGCGAAATGTTCGTTACATTCGCGAATCTTTTTTACAGCGTGTTCGTAATCACGTGTGCGGAAAATTTCGGCGATAAGCACGGAGCAACTTCGCGAGAGTAGAGACGTACAAAAATCGTTACGGTCCTGTACCTCGAAACTGTCTCGAGGAATTTCCTTCTCGTCAGCTCCTTTGACCGTCCTCGCGACGCGTCCCTTTGACTCGCCGCGAATTTTCCTCCGAACCTTCTTGACGCCGGCGTCCCGAGCTCTTGTCGAACCACTCGCGACATTCCCAACGCCGATGCCGCTCGCCGCTCGCTGCCTCGCCGCGTGCCGGTCACCCTCGACCTCCTTGCGAAGTTGGAGGGAACGCGTCGCTAATATTTTATCAGTTCGGTCGAACTTCTCGTTCCGCTGTGCCTTCGTATTTTCACGAGTGGCGTCGGTGGCAGTTTCGTCGTCGTCGGGGGCTTTAACGCCTTCGCCGTCAACGACGTGACTTTTGCCGGTCGAGGAAGAAACTGCGACACGAGAGCGGGACGAGTCGAGCAGCGTCGGTGGCAGCTCTGCAGTGGTCTCGCCGGCCACCGGCTTCACTTCCTCCGTCCTCGAGTGCATCTCGACGTCGAGACGCCGACGTCGTGCCTCTTGAACCCTCGTAACCTCGGTCTCGCTGCCGCCCGGTTCCTCCGCTTTTCCCTCCGGGACTCTTCGCTCGGACCGCTTCTTATCGTCATTCGTACTCCTCTCGTTCCTCGGCGACTTCGTTTCGCCAGTGGCTTTTGCACTTGTCCTGTTTCCCGTCGAGTCACTCCGACGGCGAAACGACGCTCTGCCACTCGCTAGCTCCTCGGAGTCTCTCGTGATACACCGCTGTACCTCTGTTCCACCCTCGCCGAAACTCGCTAATTGCTCCCTGTGTTTCTCGCGACTTGACACCTTTGTTAAAAAAAAAAAAAATTGCGTCAATTTCGCGTCCAACCGAACCGTGAGAATGGGCGAGTACCGGTCAGCCGATACAGAACCTCGGTACCTCGGCTCTGACGTTAAGTTTCGATAAAAATAGTCACCGAGGTCGAATAAAACGATCAGCAAATTATTATCAATTACAAAAAAAAAATTGATCCGACATGTTACCCGTCAGTTTGTACGAAGGACAGACCGGAGAAAAAATTCGTCCGAAATCGGTTAAAAAGTTGAAATTAGACTGAATCGTGTCGCACGTGACATACGTAACGAGCTGAGTCCAGAACCAGCTTGACAACACCGATGAATTCTGTAAAATTAGACTGATCGGTATTCGTCCATTCTGCCCTATCGGCCCATCGTACCGTCGAACGACATTAACAGCAGAAGGTTCGTTAGGGATGTTATTTTTGGAAAAAAAAGAAAATTAAATTCCTCAACGGCCTTGAGCGAAATTGATGTCAATTATTGAACGCTCGTGAAAAAGGTACCTCGCTCCGGGAGAGGCATTCTTCGGAATCTGTGTCCTCGGTCGATGTATCGATGCCTCGGCACAGCGCGACTCGGGTTTTCTTCTTGGCGGAGGAATCGCCCGTCGAGAAGCCAGAACCGTAAGTGGAGGAGGAGCAGGAGGAGAAGTTCGATCGAACGAGCGACGCCTCGTCTCGTTCGGGAGTTGTTGCGACGCCGGCTGGCCCCGTTCCGATAATCGATTCGCCGCCAGAGCAGTCGAGATCGGCGAGGTATTCGTAGAGACTCATGAAGGTCTTTCGAGGTATCATAGCCGAGCCACCCTCCGGCTCGTCCGTCAGCAGTTCGCACACGTGGATCATCGTATCGAACAAATTCTGCCTCGTGCGAATAAATGACCGACGAGACGATTCAATTAACATTCCTCGAGAATACGACGGGATACACTTTACGAGCGGCTCGATCGACCAAACGAGCCCCACAACAGCTTCGATTTACCGACGCGAATTGAGCGTGCTTAACGGAATTAACAAACCACGATGCATCCCAACGCGACAATATTTCAGCAGTTGCACTTACAAAGACACGCGACGCTCCAACGACATGAGTCGTGCAAAATTCATACCGACTGCCGCTGCGCTCGGTGATTCGAGTACCCTTCGTAAGTCTGCTATGTCCTTCTCTCCCCGTTAGAGAAGATACCTTTTTTTTTGTTACTCCGCCACAGCATCTACCCTTGCTTTCTCACTTTGCAATACAGAACCGTAAAAAAAAAGAAAAAAAAAAAAACTTCCGATAAAAATAATGATCGAGCGTGTTTCTCGTCAGGAAAAGGTTTTCGTCGGGCGTGCGTGTACTCGTCCTCCTGAAGTAATGCGGCATGAGGCCGTTGCTATAGGTACGCGTCGGCGAAGCGAGTGGCAGAAGGCAATGAGGATAAGGGGGCTCTCACGTTTCCCAGGAGACCGCAGGCTATCGCGAGAAAACGGTAAAGGTCGCACTCCCCGGGAGCCCCAGGTAGTTCGAGGAGTCGACCGGTCATCAGGACCTGCCATAGGCTCGAGTCCGAGAGGGCCATGCCGCGCCAGCGTGCCAGAAGGGACCCGAGAGTGACGCACATGGAGGTTGCCGTTCTCTCCGTCGTACCGGCGGCCTCGCCGTTCTCTTTCTCACCGGCAAACTGATTCAGCAGACTCTTGAGGAAACCCGGACTTATACCGGTGGGATGGTCGTACGGGGGATACTCGAGACGTTTCTGCAAATCGATTCGCGCCTCGTGAAAACTATTACCTCCGGTGCCGAAAAACCTCGGAACTTACTTTGACCGGCGGCAACTCGCCATCGGCGAGAGCTCGAAAGTATGCCGCGGTCCAGTACAGCAGGTCGGAGGGTTGCGTACGAATAGCCGCTTTGGCGTAGCACTTGAGGATAGCGGGAAGGGTAGCGGGGATGTTTATCTGCTCGGAGCAATACATGTGACTCTGGCCCTGACTCGCTGCGACAGGCATTTTTGGCAAGTTACCGCCGCTGCAACGTTGGAAGTCACCGTGAATGCAGAATGCTCAAGCCTCCCGACCAAACTGGCGAGAAAACGCTCGAAGGAGGCTGAGCTTTGTGGAAAGTTCACTCGGGAAGATGGCTCGCTGTGGGAACGCCGAGGAAAGTGTAAAGGACAACGCCCGCCCGAGAGTGATAACGCGAAACTCGAGAAAGCCCGCTTACTTCGCTCTAAACCCCCCGGCCCAGGTCTACCGCGACTTTACTGCGGGTGCGATACGTCACTGCTAGACTCGTGGTTCCTAACCCGTAACAAGTTCGCGTCTCGCTCCGGTGATCGGCATATAAGTCGTCGGAGAGTAAAACAAAAAAAAAACGCGAGGTACGACCTTCGAGATATAGCAACGCGCTGAAAAACAGATGATCTTTGTCATTCGATATAGACACAATTGTGCGTGATCGTTTTGGAACTTGGAGACTATTGTTTGTAAAAAAATCTCATTGTCAAGAAAAATATATTAGTCCCAATCGCCCCATTAATCGGTCGGTCAATTTTGGCCCATTCTTCCTTAAAGGCGCAGTAAATAAAATCGCGATATTTCTATCGTCAAATCACACGAAAATAAAATTTCTGCAGTAATTTTCCGGAGGCAAACGATAAATTGATCAACGTAACTTTAAACGTCGGATCGAATGAAGTTCCTCAAAATCGGCAAAGTGCTCGGAATTACCTTTTCTACCCCGACTATTCCGGCATAAGTGAGCGCATAACGATAATAGCTGTTATAAAGCTACGGTCCCGGCATTAACCACTGCAACAGTATGGCCAGAGAGATCCCCGCTCGTTTTTTTTTCCTTTTCTCTCGTTCAACATTCCCGCTCGAGCTGTGCTATAACCATTACCGAGAGTGCCGGGGCGCCTATAATAAGTCGGCCCAAGACCAACGACGACGACGAGTTGGAGTCGACCTAATTTCGAGTTACCCATGCTCTCAGGGGCGGTACCGCGGTCTCGCGGGATAGACACACCGCACACTGCCGTACGCTCGCGGGAGAATGAGCAAAAGCAGAAGCGAGCTGCAAAACTCGCTCGTCTATCGGAGGAACATTGGAGCTGAAGAGTCGTCTTACTCGTTCGTTCTTTCGCACGCACGTAAGCCAAGCACGCACGCCGACGAACATTATTATCATAATTCTCGTTCGCGTACATGTACCTCTTCACCGAGCACCTCCACTGCGACGCTGCGCTTTACCAACCCGACGGTACACGGCAGTTGTGTAAGTGCACACGGTAAACCGGCAGGCTCGTCATACGTTCTACACTGTGTTCGAGGGTGGTAAGTTGAACATGCAAACGTCTTGAATGACTTGTCGGAAACTCTCGGCACCCCGCCCGATGCAAATTCTCAACAACGGAGCGGAGAAGCAGCAAGCGCGCGGCTCGGTTCCATGAGATTTTAATTACAAAGGGCGTTGGGTGGATATGCACCGAGCTCGCAAGTGTGGAACGCTAATTAACCGGGCGTAACACAATTTTAGCCCTTTGATGTTTCATCCTTCACTTTGCCTCGGAAATTCGAAGAAAAAATATTCTCACGTGGCAGGAGGTGGATAGATATATGGATGTATATTCGTGTCCCGAAACTGGTGGTTCTCTGGGCACCCACAACACCAGAGCTGGGCAGTACTTAAAGTACGTGAGTACTTGTTTGATACTTAAAGTACGTACTTAAAGTATCAAAGTACTTTTCGTTACTTTAACTGCTATTATTGAGTGCTTAGACCAAAAGTACTTGTACAATTTTGAGCATAGCTTCCTCTTTGAGGAAGCTAGGCTCAAAATTTTAATAAACTAGGAAACCATGTGCAAATTACTTTGCACCTCTTTCGTAACGTAAAAAAATGTCTGTCCCATAACATTTTTTTTATCTCCAACCCAATGTTTTCCATTTAAATCCTAAAAATACGATTTTTCGTGTATAAAATCGAGATTTTCAATGTCTCACCGTACTTTAGTCCCAAAAAAGCCAGCGGATTCGTGTTCAGCGGGAAAAAAATACGTCGAAATACGTGGCAGTTCATTTCTAAAAAAGAAAAAAAATTTCGTCCAAAAATTGCAAGCCTACCCCTTTCAAGTCCATTCTTCGCGTTTTTCAACGTTCTGAAACTGCCCGATAAAACGCCTCTAGAACTTCGGACAAGACCTTATCTTGTGTATTTTTTCCCGTAGAACACGACGAGCAGCTCGGATTTTCCCTAGCTCCATTGGGAGCCGAGATATCGACCTTTGAAAATTACGAAATTCGACGTTTTTTCAAAAGTGGCTCGAAAATTGAAAAATCGTTGTTCACACGATTTTTTTGGTTTCAAGGCTATATTCGACGTATTTTTTCTCGCTAAACACGAATATAATAATTATTTTACTCCCTGCCCAATATTTTCCATTGAAATCCCGAAAATACGATTTTTTATGCATAAAATCGAGACCTTTCTCACTTTCGGCCACTGTACTTAGATCCATACGTCCCAGATTTAGTTGTTATACATCCAGTCGACCTCCGCTCACTACCTCGAGGTCTAATCGTCGTAGTCCAGCCGATTAGTCTATTACCAAAGATTGGAAACGAAGAGTTTGGACGTTTTGAAAAAATGTTCGACCTGAACGGGGCCGTTGGATTTGAAAATCTTCAAATTTTGTACTCGTGGAACTCCGCCTCTTCCGATTAAGAAGGCAAAGTACTTTAAGTACGAAGATTACTTTGTACTTAAAAGTACTTGCCATACTTAGTACTTTAAGTACTTTTCGATACTTTGCTCAGCTCTGCGCAACACATATAGCGATACAACTAAACCTAGGGATACCGCTAAATGCAACTAAAAATAAATATTGAAAAAACAATAGAAAATGAAATAAATATAAACAAATTGTACACACAGATGAAGTGACGAGAGAAAAAAAAATACGTTAGGCTTCTGATGACTGATATCATGTCGCCCGCGAAATGCAATTTAATACTCCGAGGTACTGTGCATCGGGTACAGATTAATGCTGCGCGTCCTCCTCGGTTCGCACAGCTTGCATTGCATGAAAACGCGAAGGCTCGGGGCTCTCGAAGTTACTGGCTTGTCCGAGGGCATAAGGGATTGTGCACGGGAACGATATAATCGAATGAATCGTTCGAGGGAGCGCTGTCCGAGCGTATGTACGTAATGCGTACTATGTATGTACGAATTCGGATTTCCCCCCTCCTTCTCCGCCCCGCGCTTAGTGTGTGCACGCGTGCGGACGGAAGTGGCCCACAATGATTATAATGGAAGCTCGCAATCGACGCGCCGTTCGAGCTATTAACGACGATTAATTCGGTATGTCCATGCCGCGGGGGATCGCCGCCGAAGCGAATTTACTATGGAGAGCGGGAGAGAAGCGGAGGGTTAGAGCCCGATGCAAATCATCGTAACGAGGGTTTGGGAAGCTCCGAGATTATGGAGTGGCCGATGCAAATTATGAAGGGAAAGAGATAACCATACACGACCGCGAATTCATCTCGTGACAGAGGTCAGCGGATGGGACGAATGCTGAACCCGTCGATCGGTCAATTGTGATTCGGACTCAGAATTATTATGCGAATCCCAGAGACTCGGAGAACTATTCGGCAAATCGGAACGGCGGTGGGACGGGACGATCGATGGAACGGATCCGAGAGAACTTTGAGATGTTTCCGTATCGATATTCGAGACTCTTTGTCCGTGTCGCGCATATGTCGAGCTCTTATGCCTATGTACATGGTATACGGGACATTATTTACTATAAATGTGGGAGCAAACAAACCGCGTTGTTATATTCGCTGAATAGAGTTTCCGACATTGTTGCTTCCATGAAGTTTATATTTTCATCGGATTACGCTTGCGAACGTATGAATATCGTTGGAATAATTAATATCAGTTTAATTGGTCGTTTTCCGTTAAATGGATTTGCATTCATTTAACGCTGCATGGATCGTATCGTTCGGTGAAAAAAAAAAAAAAAAAAAAAGAGAAATAAAATGTAACGATTCGAGGAGGCAAGAGAGACGATTCAATGGCTAATAAAACGTTCGTACATCGAATATAGGCCAGCCTCCTCATCCTCTCTTCGACAACGGTGGAAAAACGAATTTTCGTACCCGTTCCGCCCCAGAATATATACCGTGTAACGGGCGACCAACGAGTGGGCGGAATACGTTTAAAATGAATTTTCTCGCGGTGATGTGGCCAATCGACGGAACGGGGGGGGGGGGAAGGGCCAGAAGGGCGACGGAAAACGAGAATGGAAGTATACGCATGCGCGTGAGAGATACACACCGGACGTGAAATAAATTTTGATTGGATACCTCTATCCACGTTCCCGAAACGAATTGAATATCGAGCCCGATAGTAATCGTACGAGGGACGAGGGCCGAGGCGTGTCGCCGTGTCTCCGTGAAAAAGCCAGTGAAAACTATCTATACACACTCGACAGTCACGCTCCGCTTCGGGATTGCGCCAAAGGAAAATGGAGAGGCCGCGCTGAGCGAGGGAACGAAATTATTTTTGCAATTTCCTTCGTTCGTCCGAGCGAGCCATGAAATCTCTCTGTCTCTTCACGCTCGTTTCACTGGCTTTTGCACTCTTCTCTCATCCCTCTCGTTTATTTTTCCCTCCTCCTTCCCCTCCCCCAGGGAGGACGAGGAGGAGGAGGAGGAGGAGGAGGAGGAGGAGGACGAAGGACGACGAGCGAGCAGCGACGCCGTCTCTACTCAATCTCGCGGCAATAATGATTCTCGGCCACCGTAAAATTAATCCGAGATTTAATGAAAACCGACGAGAAAGGAAAGCAGAGATAGCGAAGATCGAATTTACTTTACTCGGTATTTTAAACGGAGATTGTGTGGCTTCTATTATATGTACGTATATAATGTTGATATATATATATTACGCTTATGTGCGGCAGAGATTATACACTATGTACTCGGGATAATAATATATTCCCTCGTGGACGCGCTTTTTTTTTGTTTCTTTGCTCGCGCGAAGAAAAGTCCTCGAGGCACAAGTAGCCAGTGTGCAAGTGCGGGAGAAATGGGAATGAAAGAGAAAAAAAAAAAAAAAAACAGAAGAGAAAACTACTCATCTCGCGTACAATCAACCGGGGAAAAAAGAGACGAGAGAAAAAGAGTTAAGCCGAGCTAAGAGTGTTATAGGTGTCTCGTCCAGCGCACGCAAAGAGGGGGTCTCTCTCCCCGGTGTGTGCTGAAGAACCGCGCGGCGCTACGAGAGAGTTTTCAGGTACAACCTGCTGGAACGAGGAGTAGGATCCGACTGTGGAATACCGGGTCTACCTCGGGCGTACAGTCGAGCTGTGGTGTAGCGAGTAGCAGCGGAGGCAAAGGCAGTGAACGGTCGAGGTATCGCGGAAACGAGCGACCGAGAAGTTAAAGTTGAAGGAGCGTGTACGTGAACGAGACGGTATTAAAACATTTGGGGAAGAAGGAACACGATGTGCAAAAAAAGAAAAGAAACGTATAGATAGCAAGTGAGCCAAGTTCGGTGAGTTTAGAGCAAACTGGCTTTGCAAGAGTTAAAAAAAAAAAAAAGCAGAAGAAGAGGAAGATGGCAATGTAAAGGGATTGAAATAGGCGAGAGGTGGAATTTAATACAAGAGGAAAAAGCGTGCCTGAAAGGTAACTCCTCTCGACCCGGGGATTATATCACTCAGTCCGTTCCATTTCGCGATCTCTTATGTCAAAGAATCCTGAGCATCCGTTTGAAAGGAAAGCCTTAGCTTTGGGGGTTTAACTAGTTCCTGTCGGAGACCCTGTTCGAGAGTCTTTCAATGAAGGATTATTGTTAGACTCGTTCGACGGATGTTAGCAGAAAAGGAGAGCGTTAATTCTGCCATTACAAGCCCGCGGATATTTATTGGAATATCCGATCGTTCAAACACACGGGTGTAAGCGAAAAAAGAAACAGATTTACCTCTTCAACCGAGCCGCTCGGCTGTCCCATAAAAATTGTCGCGTGATATACGAGAATGGTCGTTTTGTTTTTTTTTTTTTTTCGACGTCGACTGTATGAACTGAGTGCACGGTACTTCGATACGGTTCATCGCGTTTTTCACGTCGAGAATCAAAATTTAGCGGTCATCGTTGAAAAAGTTTCGATGTATCTATCTATATCTCGTATCGGCCATAGTTGGCATATGTATATATGAGAATTGTGACAAATCCAGGAGAGCGTATATACAATACGCGGAATGGGAAGCCCCCGGTATAACCCAGCGCGTATCCACGAGGGGGACGCGACGGCGGACGTGCACGGGGGACTGTGTCATAGATGTGAGTTATTGCATCTGCGAATGGAAGATCGCGAGGGAGCACGGACAGAACGGTAAATAAAAGACACGTATATATAACGAGGCGAGAGAGAACGAAATGTGATTTTGAGATATGAAATTTTAGATATACATTGTGAATACCAACGACGAAAAGATCACTGTGGATTCGGGTGGCAGGGGGCACATTGTGCAAGTTCCTCCTCAAGTGGAACGTTCCGTTCGTGTCACAACTCCGTCTATGTCGAGGTGACAGTCAGTCTTCCGAAAAACAAAATTGGATAATAATTTTGAAGGAAAACAATGGGATCGTTGAGGCATCGGTTCGCTGTAAATGGAAGAGAAAATTCCCACGGCACGCTGTGCCGCGAGTTCCCCTACGCAACGGCACTTATCCGTCGGGGAAGCAGCTTTTCATCGTACATATTGTGTCGGGCGCTTATTCGCGCCGTACTCTTTCATTTCCGTTTTGGGCCGCGATCGAGGAAGGGTAAACTGCGATTGATGCACGAGTTAGAGTGATTCATATAAATAGAAAACGGCCGCTGTTCGATACGCCTCAATTTGCCAAACGAAACCACGTCGTTCAAACTCGTTAATGAAACTGGAGAGCTCTTTTGATTCTCATTGCTTTTATTGTATTAGCAATTGAACGACATGTACAAACGTACTCGACGCCCCATTACCGACACCTAATTGCCCTTGACGCAATTAAACCCTCATGACTCTTACCCTGCCTACCCTAAGCACAAAATACACCGTGTAGATTGTCGCTTGTGTATTACGTTCGGTCGCAGAGGGAGAAATTGATGAAAACCGTCGACAATGCGGCTCGTTATTACCAACCGCAATTGAGCGCGCAAAGGAACAAAATGAAAAAAAAAAAAAAAAAAAAAAAAAAAAAACAATTCCACAATAAAGAACACGTAACGCAGCCCTGACAAAAGGTACGAGACAATAAAAAAAAAAAGTTAGAAATAAATTCGATTGATGAAATTGAATAGAGCTCATTGAAGAGGAATAATCATTGTAGCGGGAGCTCGTAAAGCTTCCCGGCTTGGTGCGAATTTTCTATGTATAACTTCAGACACGTACGGTGTATCGAATGTACGCACGGGCTCTCTGTGGATGCAATAGCCGGATAGTTTTCAGTGCTCGGACGATCCTGAGGGCTCACCGTAACTAATTCCGGTCCGCAAGATATTTCCATACGGTAACAAACGCCTCGCGAGAAGTCTCCCGTATTAGCGTAGAGAGGATCGGAGGGAGGAGAGCCCAGGGAGAAATATTGCGAGAGCTGGAAGAGTTATAACGGCGGCAACAGAATGGTCTCTCTCACTCTCGCTCTGTTGACGTACACAGCTACAGTGCAACCAGGCCAAAGTATACTTTACATCTGCACTGCCTACCGGATAGTGTATGCACATATGTATCAGCGCGGCGTGGCCGAAGCTCGCTCCGTCTCTGGTGGCGCAAACATGCTATTTCAACTATTGCGTGTTCCGGGCAACGGTATTAGCGTTGCTCGGCCCGCCGTGTTCTATATATGCCGTACGTAATACGTACTTGTTGTAACCGGCAACGGCCCAACGAAGTGTGAAAGCACGAGGATATAGAGAGAAAATAGGAAGAGCTTTTTTCGACCGTGCCGCCCGCGCTATCTCGTTTCATCAGCTAGCTTTCGCGAGATGTACAGTGAGTATACGTTGTGTAACGGGAGGGCAACGAAAAAGCGAAAATAAAAAAAAAAAAAGAACTATATAAAAGAGTAAAATAGACCTCCGGGATTCTAGATCAAAGAGAAAACGTATGGAGTACCGGTGCAAAGAGTTGGGGGGGGGGGGCAGTCCGAACAGATAAATAGAAAAGTAGAGAAATGGTTGTACAGAGTGGCGGGTGGGCAAATGCGGTAGAATCCGTAAACGAATACCACGACGACGCGAGTGGGAGAACGGACAACAACAACAACAAAAAGAGAGCACAGAGAAATGAGCGGCCAAAAGAAACGGGGGGAAAAAGAACAATACACGCTGGAAAACCACGCCAATGGCCTCGTTCAAAACGTACGCGTTGTGTATACGTGTAAAACGAAGTAATACGAATTCAAGCCTGTTGTAGAATAACGCCCCTGAGAAGTGTCAGCATTGCGGTGTACGCACTTATCGTTAGAGTCCGTTTCATACGGTACACTTTTTATTTTTTTATACCCGGAGGAACATGTTCTCCGCATCCTCTTGTCGCTATCATTGTGGTACGATGAAAAACTTTCTCACAATCTGTCGGTTTCTCTTTTTTCATTATTATTTTTATTATTTTTATTTTTCATGTTTTTCCCTCGTCGTTCGTTAAAGCCATCCGTTAATGAGAGTTTGTGTATGCATTTCCTGACGTACATGGCATATGCACTGCCGATGGTTTTGCCGTGTGTGCGTGGCGCACGGGTCGAACAGACCGCGGAGACGTGGGTGACAGAGAAACAACCGCACTCGTTAATCACTTCGGACTCAAGTGGCGCGCGCAAACCTCCCCTCCGCCACGCCACTACTCTCGTTCCAGTCATTCTCGTTCGTGCCGGCTCTCGTTTTCTCTATGCGGCAGGGCGACGGAAAAAGGACGGGGAAGATTTTACGAACGCGATATTATGCGTGTTTTCGGGAGTCAAGGGAAAATGCCGCGATCACCGTATCATTGCGACCGCATGAACGTCAATTCTTGTTAAACTCGACGGACAGCGAAGAACCAAAATTAATATATACACATATATATGTATATTTTTATGCAAATCGATGAAAATTTCATTAAGGCCGAATTACGAGCTGTCCGATTTTATATTTGTATTAATGAGACATCCGACGGGGCAGTTGAAAATGTACGGCGACCCGGAGGGATGCGAAGCGAATAATTAATTTGAATATCGCGAGATGTATATATACTTTTTGTCGTTCCAGTCGACCGAAAACGGTGGGAGCGTCATCTGCGCTCGAAAGAATTGCGAATAGAGCCAGCCGAGAGTGAAGGGGGGGAAGCGGGAAAAGAGAGAATTAATAATCCGTGCGCCTTCCCAACGTTCGGCACGGAAACAGAGAGGCAGAAGAAGAACGTAATACTAGTTCGGTCGCGGCCCTCTCTCACAGAATGCTGACAAACTTTTCTCATAAATTCGGTTCATCGATTCTAAGGCCCCCGCTGCTCGGCAAAGTGGAATTTCTCTCGGTCGATGCGCGCCCAACCTGTTGTGCAATTCTTTCTTTACGCTGTATCTTTATAGCGTGCGGAGACGGCCGTAGTGATTTTTCGACCGAGATACCTATATAGTTATAGGTATTGTGGCGGTATTGGCAGGAGAAGGACGCCGTCCTTATAATACGGCGGAATATTACCTCCCTCACTCTCTGTCCCTTTTCTTCAACGGAGGAAATTCGTATATCGATATTGGCTGCAGTACCGGACGTTGCGATAAGAGCTCCAGTCGAGAACCAGTCGATTGCAAAGACGGAAAGAGTATTAGAGTGTGCGAGGGAGTGACTTTTGTACTTGATTCGCCCCCTCCCCCCCCCCCTTCCGCGCTGCGTTTTTATATCAACTTCTTGTACATCCTCGTGCGAGCAACTGTACAACTACAATTTCTCCACTTTGAGTGAGACAACTTCTAGAATAAAGATCGACCTCTCGAAGATTACCTCATACATTGTTTAAATTTAAAGTGTAAAGATTGACAAAAAAAAAAAAAAAAATGAATTTATCAGAAGTCACGAATTTCAAACATTTTGATTCAGCAAAGTGTTGTAAAAAGTTGAGAAATTTTAACAGGAAGAGTTGAAAAAAATGATCGGATGGGTTATCGGTCTCAAATTATTGTTCAATCATTGAACCCTCCTGTTCCGTTTGACGTCTCAATTCCCGAGTCACTCTCCGAGTCGTTATTGCATTGTTCAAGGTCGCCCGGTCAACGTGACAACACACACCGACACTGGCAACAGCTCAGTGAACTCCCGTGAATGCCATTGTAAGTATCTCGAACGGTGATCAAAGTTTCTCTCCGCTTCTGTACTCTACAATAGGGATCGCCCGATGATATCGATATGTTAAAACCTCTTACAGAGTGCGAGCAGGGGGCGATCGGCGGGGTCGAACGGTCGAACCGTCGACGCTTAAACCGTGCAGTTTAATCGTAGTTAAACAACGTTTGTTGACGCAGAGTCTGCTCAACCGAAGTGCGCCCGATCGTTTGAAGGTGATAAGCGTTGGGCCCGAGCGGGCATAGCCGACGCCCGCTGTGCCGGACGGAGTTTCGACTCTCGGCAGCCAGTGGTTACCGTAGCCGACGGGATCGCCCAATCGACGTCAATTTGTCTAACTAATGGAACAACAAATTAATCAAGCGATCGGCAAACACGATAATAGTTCCGATCGAATATTCCTCTCGTCATTCCATATTCCCTCTATTCGCCAGATGGAAACTATCAGCACCCTTCGACCGCTATAACACTGACGAGTGTTAATGCTCCAATCTCTCAATTCTCTCGTTACGCTCCATCCAATTTTCTCAAAGTGCTATTGCACCTCACACCTCGCCTCTCCTCGTTGTCCGTGTCCGTTTGTGTACACGCCGCAAGTGTAATCTAAGTAATTCGACGTTATGTCTTGTAGTAAAAATCCTCTCGGAGCACAGAGGTTCGCGCGTGGACGAAACGATTCGGTATCATTAATGGACATTAAAATGTAGACCCCGGATCCGCTTCGAACGATATAGATTTAATTCCTTATAAATGAGATTACGCTTATGGACTCTGTGTAGATAGCGTCGTTAGGCGCCTTACTAACAGATCGATACGATTGACATCGTTGGTTCAATCTTAGGGTCTTCATTGCCTTTCCTCGAGGACTCCTATCAAGATGGAACTGTCGATTAATCAGGTAGCACACCGATAAAATATCGATAAGGGACGCATCGATAAATTGCGTATCGTCGATCGACCGATATAAAATTCTCGTCGCACGGAACTCGGTACACGTGCGGCGAACAAATAAGACCGACAATTTCTCCTCGTCGATGTTGCGACCGGCTCGTTTTCCAACGGTTCAACTGGGGCAGTTGGAAAAATACTCGCAGATGGCACGGCGAACGCAGCCGTTGCTGCCAACGCGAGATACAAGTTTCAGAAAATTTCCGAGGGACGCGCCAGGGCGAGAAATTTCCATTCGGCCAGAAAATCCTCGCTCATCCGTCTGCCTCGCGGTTTTAAATCCGCAGAGACGTATACAACGTAGCGCGCGCGCGCGTGTGTGTGTGTGTGTGTGCGTGTGTGTGTGTGTGTGCGCGCGCGCGTGTGCGTGTGTACACGTATTCACCGCCACGCAATGTGTGCATACGTATCGCGTTCGTATGTCCGGAAAATCCTCTTGTGCGAATACGTACCCCTCGTTAGAGTTAATCCCCGAGAACGTACAGTGCGCCCTCTCCCTCTGTACGCCGGTGCTATGATTTACCGGTTGCAGAAAACACGTACCTACTGTGTTCGTTACTCTCGGCGTTCCCTGCCGGTCTCTCGAGTCCGCTGGATGCAATACAGCCCAGAGCATAGAGAGAGAGTCGGTACGGGAGACGGAGAGGGAGAGGAAGCTTCAGCCAGTTCCCCGGCCACGCTGCAGGCCTCCCTTCCTCAGTTTCCTATTCTCTCGTGGCAATTACTCCACGGAGCGGGGGACTCTGCACAGCCGCTCCGGGCCCCGCCTCGTACGTTTGTTTCGTGAATGAGAGATATGCTCATTTCGCAGAGCCGCGGTCTACCGCGTGCGCGCTGGTCGAGTAGCATGCCAGCTGAGGATGACCCCGGGCCACCGAGATCCCTACAAATATGCTTAACGTGCATGTCGAGTCAACCTGCTTACGTCACTCATAAAAGTACATATCTTCTTAACGCGAGAGATTGAACTTGCCGGGTTCGACTATGCAGCAAGTAGCATGTAATAATAATAATAATAATAAAATCGAAGGGGTTGCCGCTTTGTTCGCGCTGTTGCGCGAATCCGAAGCCGGGAACTATTGTTTTCAGTGTTTACCCATTTGCGAAACATTTTTGATGATGCTCCTCTTAGACAACGGGTCGCAGGGTTCGAGGCGGAAATAAAAAAGAGTCGGCTTCGTTTCGTCGCCGTGGATATATTTCACAAACCGGTGGCGCCCCGACGAGGGGATTCCGAGTCGGGCATCAGAAACATCGGGAGCTCCTCGAGGCTCTCTCCACCACAGAGACACGAAGAGAGTGGTGCGGCTTGTATAACGCCAGCATGCAAGAAAACTCCGAAGGGAGAAGCGATCCTCTCTCTCTCGGGGCTCTTCCCTCGGCCTCGACTTCCCCGTCGTTCGGTATGCCGGCCATCTGGTCCTTCTGTTGCTCCTGGCTGCTTTTCTGCCACTGACGCGGTCTCGGGCACGTCCCGCGTTTCGCCTGTGTGCCACAGCCCTTGTGCCATGGCCTCTCTCTCTCTCTCCTCTCGTACCGTGTTTTACGTATCTTTGCGTCTCGCTCTTTGAAAATCTGCGCTTCGTCCTGGCGCCTGCACAATGGCCCTCGTTCCGTGATGTTTCAACGGAATAAAGAATGACGATAGAACGACTAGGGGGGTCATCGTCGGGGAGGGCAGTACGGCGAATGAGAAGCAAAGGGACAAAGGGAATCGAGGGTTATATGTATATGTGAAAAAAAAAAAAAACATAAAAAGAAATAAAAAATAAAGTAACGACCCACAAGTACCATACACGAGGGGGGTTTTTTTTTTTTTTTTTTCTGTCGCAGTGTGCATGACTAGCATGCCGGATCATTGACACAAGCGTGAAAGAGATAGGCCGGAGGGACGCAAAGGACCGCGAGAAAAAGCCGCTACGAGTGCTGCAGGGGATCGTTCGGCCGCAAACTCACGAGAAAAGAGGCAAATCCTCTCGCTGAGATAAGATTACCAGACGTGGGGGGGGGGAGAGGGTGCTCTCTCATGCGGCACAACGCCCGGATCCCTGGCTCGTTTTCTGTATTAACCGTGTCGGCCCGCATCTCTCATCTACCATTCGAATAAACTATAATGATAAATCACGTGGCGGTCCCCGTGACGTAGAAGTTAACGATTTATACGTTAACTGCGCGTCTGCCGCGTAGACCCTTTCCTTCCGTTCGTTGTTTGAACTAGACGAGTCTCGGGCCCGTCCGAGCTGTATGAGAAGCGATGGGAATTACGGTGAAAGATAAAGAAGAAGAAGAAGAAGTAGACGGGAGTTAACAATGAGAAAAAATAGAAAGTCATAAAAGATGGAAAAAAAAGGGCGTCAGCATTTTATGCGTTTCTCGAGGTATGTCATCTTTGCCGACCTCTGCAAAGGTACCGCTTATTACGTCGAGATTTTTGTTCCCTCTTTCATTTGCATCTCGTTTTCTATCGCACTTGCGAGTTTTCCAATAAGACCAGCGGTATTATGACCGACAAGAGAAAACTCTCGTATTTCAAGATCGTATTTTACATACCAGCTTCTCTTTTTTTTTTTTCTTTCTTCTTTTCGTTTTACTCCTTCATACACTGGATATATCAACGTTATTACGTAAACGAGAAGAGGGTCGAACGATGGACACGAGCCAGGTCACGCGAGTCGTTGCCCAACGCGTGACTCTCGAGGCGATGGAGATTTTTCTTTATTTTTATTATTTTTTATTTTTTCGTTTCTTTTATTTTTTGCTTTTGCTTCCATACACCGTTCTTTGTCCCTTCCTCCTCTAGCGTACATGCTCTACTATTTTCGCCTCGGCAGTCAACGTTCCGGGCGAGAATACCATTTTCGAGTACAATGTGCGCAAGCCGAAGGAGGGAGTCGACGGATACGAGAGAGTGACGAAGGAGATACGCGCGTGTTAACGGCACCTCCCGACCTCCTCGAGTCGATATGGAAAGATGTAGGTAAAAGGGCGGGGCACTTCTTTCTCTCGAGGACTTGATATAACGCGTTTCATCCAATAACGGATGTAACGAAAATGACATGGAAGAACTAGTCGTTTGCACACAGCTCTCATCCTGATTATTAATGCGTTTGATTTGCATACAAGTGTGCGATTAATTTCTTTCGTTCTTTCGACCGCGAGAGTGAAACGTCATTTTTCAAATTCTTCGCCTCGTTTATCTCGATGACTTTGCAACGTGAAGCTTGTTTCCTTATAAATCGTTGCGCAAAGTAAACCGCGTCGGAACGACTAGCGGCCTAGATAATGGTTTTCAAAAAAAAAAATTATAAACACCCAAAATAATATTATTTTTCGTATAAAATATTGACCTGGATGTAAAATAATCGATGGAAGCGTTTTGTTGTTTTTTTTTTTTTTTTTTTTTTTTTTCGTTAGTTACGTATCTCGACAAGCAGAAATCTTAGCAGTAATAAATGAATTCTCAATCGCTTATTGTATAACAACAGCCGTACCGTGCGAAGGCACGTATAGTTTCTAAATAAGATTATAGCAACCATTACCGAGTCACACGTACTCGGCGTAAGCGAATAAAAATAAATCGACGTTGCATTTGATGCATAGATTAACACCTTCAGCTCTTTTCCATTGTGTGCACGGGGTTTCTCTGATAACACGCTGTCGTACACAGTTTACATGACATTTCTTAGTTGCGCATATTATTAGCAAGGTATACCTGAAATAACGTAGTGACGAATAATCTTGAAAACTATGAGAACGAGAAAAAAAGAAAAGAAACGTACCGATGTTATTAATATTTGAGCTATATAGGGTATCGATTATTCCTTTGAAGTGCATTCCAGCAGCAGTCTACGATATATTCCGTTGAAGAAGAGAGAAAAATACACGGGGAGCGATGTCGCGACCTACACAGCGACATCGATACCTGTTTGTGCGGGGAGGAGCTTTCGGTAGGTTCATGTTTATGAAAATAGGAAAATATCCGAAGCCCTCTCGTGGCTCGGAAGACGAACGGGTAGGAAGGCAAGAACGAAACGCACCAATCGTATCACACAGGAAAGCCACGGCAAAACGTTTCGACGTTTCTCTTTCCGACGACTCTGATCAATCGTCGAGGTAACTTTTTTTTTTTTCACCCTTTTTTCCCCGTCTGTCGACACGTATTGCCGCATTGCTCGGCATCGAACGAATCGGTATGCCAATAAAAAACATTGACCTCAAAAGAGAGAATCCAAATGAACGCAAAGAAAGAGGAGTAAAAAAAGGGGTTGAATAAAGAGGAACACTTTTCCCGGGGCTTTTTCCACGGAACGACGTTGGATTCAGCCAAAGGGGGGTTTTTTTTTTGTTGCTCGGCCGAGGGGGGGGGGGGGGGGTGGTTTGTGTGACGCGGTCGTGAGTGGGCGGAGCGAAATCGGAGCTATACAGTATATCAGGTTCGCATACTATCGAGTGTGTTTGCGTGTTTGTGTTGGTTTCGAACGAGACCCAGTGTACGTACAACGGTACACAAATGTGTGCGACTGCATTGTGCGATAGAGTGGCCGTGCAGCACATACGCTAGTGTACGCGGCGTTTGTGGTTCGGACCGCTGCAGTCGTCGAACGCGGAGATGCACCGTAACGCAACCTTCGACGATGCGGGAGAAGGCCGCGCACGTCCGCGGGGTGCTCGCTCCTCGATTCCCTCGAAGGTACTTTCGAGCTATTCGCTCGAGAATGACCGGGACCCGTTCGCGATGACCAGAAGCGGCGTAAAACGGGCCCCGGGCGAAAATAAACCGGACTGCAGTAACGCCGGTATACCCCGTGGGTACGCCGGTGAATGCGGAAACTTCAATGTGCCAATCAAATATTTTACCGTACAATATTTGAATAGCCCTTCCGTTGCATTTGGCTCGACGGGGTTAACAAAAATAAAATTAAAAGCAAAACAAAAAATCAGAAACTCGATGATTTTATACGTCGTTAGAATGTATAACGAATTGCGACAACGAGACGAGTTCTCGGTAGTCGTGCGGCAAAGAATTGTCTGTCGCAAGTGTAGAAGGCAACAAAGCAGGCTCAAAGCGGAGGCGCGCTTGTTATTTGGCTCAGCAGTCGTCGTCGTCGGTAGCGCAGCCGTAACAGGCGCCACGTGCGTACGTGTAGTAGGTACGTGACGATGCGTCGGTGCCGCCGCATCGGTCGGACGAATAGAGGATTATTGGCACATAATGCATGCGTAGGCTCTCACCGTAACCGGTAGCTACCAATAAGCTATGCTAAGTGATTTTTATAATTTGTGCCCTATTCACCCCCCCCCCCCCCCCCCACCGCCGTCTCCCACGACCTCTTTGCAATTCGCGATACTTCTTGTCTCCTCCCCGTCGCCCTTCCGTTGTCCTCGTTCGCCGTGGGCGCATTATCGACTGCGTCCCAAAATATTCGCGTTATTATCGACTTTATTACGCGGTGTTACACACAAAAAGTGTGTGTATGCGGTTAGAATTACACGAAACGCAAGGATTCATGTTACACACAACGGTCCGAGATATTGCAATGGTGATATCAACATATGAAAATAATTCAGGTTCCCATTTGGTATTTTCGTTTATCGAGAAATATGTCACAGATTCGTGGGGGTGGGTCGCATGGTTATCCGAGCGGAAAACGATACGACGAATGGGGAATAAATGTAAAATAGGGAGCGATAGAGGGGAAGGGGGCGCGGGGGGGGGGGGGAGGCGAAATACCGTCGCAATTCCGGTGCTATAGGGCTTACCGCGCACAGTCATACATAATTCTCGGTATTATCCACGTATACGTGTATGCCCGCCGAGAGGAAGTGTACAGTATACAGAGAGCTAGGTACGCGCTCACAGAGTGGCCATTTATACTGCCATGAATCGTACGTGATCGGGCAAGATACGAGAATCTCTAGGCTATCAAAAATAACGGAAAACAAAAATAGAGCATCCTTTTCGATGTTGGGGAAACTCGATGTTGCACTTTGTTGCGCGACGACGGTAGTATCGAATAGGCAGAGCGGTTTGTTCCACGATGAATCATAGCGAAATACCTATACCCATACGTGTATTACTACAGTACCTCCATCGTCGAGTATAAACTGTATCATATCGTGAATCTTATACAAATAGAATAGATATATTAGTTTTTATCAGGTTAGCGGGTTTGTGCGAAAAACAGTGGTTATATTCGCCAGCGAAATTCGAGATGCGGTAATGAGTCTCGTCTCGGATATCCTGCCGCCCTCACTTTCTTACTGTCTTCCGCTGTGGCACCCATATATATATATATCCATGGGTACATATATATATGCTAGTTTGCTGAGCCACGAGCAAGTTTGTTGTGCGCAAAGACAAGTAATTGAAAGGGCTGGCTGAACACAGCTTGATGCACCAGGCAAATAACCAACGACGAGTCTATATTACTGTTAAATTGTGTAAAGCAAGAACTGTGGCTAATCACTGTTTCAACGAGAAACGTTGCCGTGTTTGTCCGCATTAACGAAATCGAAATAAAGAATTAACGAGCGCGAATCCTGCAGCGATTTAAATGTAGAACGATGAAAAAAAAAAAACGTAACAGTCGTGGAAAAGACTTACCGGCGATGGCGAAGACGAGCAACAAAATCCACGCATCCATGAGGTGGCCGGCTGCGGGTATTGTGTGTCTTTGATGCCGATTACGACAGCGATACTCGTCAAAAGTGTCGAAAGTCTCCAGGCCGCCCATTAGTCGAGATGTATCGCTTGGTGGATATTCACTGCGCATCGTAACGCATCGATACGTAAATGGTTATACATGTTCTCTCGCCCACAGTACGAACTTGACTTTACTCTTTTATACTCGTTACGTATTTTTGAAAATTTTCACTTGCACTAAGGCACGTTGTTGGACACAAGTACACGATAAAGGACGAAACTTTTCCGAGCACTCTCCGGGCGACAATGCTGACGCGCGGCTCTATGTTGTGTTTAGCCACTCTGCGCCCCCACCGAAACGTCACGCTCGTCTCCTTTCTCTCCTGCCGCTTCGTTAACTTTCTTTCTCTCTTTTATTCGACCGAAGCTCTCCTTCTTCTCCTCGGCACTCTTTCAACTGTGGCCCGAGCGACGACACGAGACACTCGACACTCGCAGCGTGTCACCGTCGTCTCGCTGGAGAGGACACCCCGCGTCCACCTCGTCCGCACACGCTTCGCTCTCCTCGGGCGGCTCTCTTTACTTTCTTCCACTATTCATTCACATGGTTTGACCGGGTTTCGGTAAACGATAAGAGAACAGCCGTTGTCGACGAGTGAACGAGACGACCCCATGGCTTCTCGTCTCGCTGCCACTCACACACTCGCGCACATGCACACACTCTGTCAAGCTTCCACGTTATTCTGTCAGTGACGGTCGTGTGCGATAGTAACGGTGTGGATTGGAATGGAAACAGCGATAGTACACGCTGTACGCACTTCTCTGCGTTCTCCCGAAAGAATTCTATATACTATCGAGAAGACTATGCGTCTATTAATAGTGTGACCACGCTCATCGTTCGTAACGTTCGTTCGCGTAAAACCCTTCGACCGACGCTTTCACGCTTTCGGCTGTTCGACGGTTGTAACCGTACCACGATGTAAAAAAAAAAAAAAAAAAGAACAAGGTTGTTCCGGTATGATACAGGTCCAGGCTCTCCTGCGCTCCCGTGCGCGCTAGTCCGCACCGACGTGTGTCTCGTGCGAGAGCGAAGGCTTTACTAACACCACGCGTCCCAGCTCCCCGATCCCTATCCTTCCTGCAATGCGTTCGCCTTCTTTCACTCGTGTATACTCGTGCCTACTCGATATACCTACGACTACTGTGCCTCTGTTATTTGTTGTTATAGAACACGCCGATAATCGTTTTGGTATTCTCAATGCGTTTTTTTTTTTACTGTGTATGTTATGATGCAATTTTATTGTTGCAGTGTTATTCGGTCTCGCGAAAGTTCCTTTCCTTCGGAGTCTACAATTTTCGATCGATCTTCAAAAGAAAATGTTTGTGTCAGTCCACGCGCGCGCGAGACCGGAGCACGAGAGCACAAACCACGTCGCGCTAGATATGCGTTTTATATTCGGCCGCCGATATATATACTACTACTATATACTCGTCGACGTCGTCGTCGCTGCTCTCTCGGGAAAGACCGAGAGACTCGCGATGCTGCTGCTGCCGCTGCCGCTGTCTCTGCTGCTGCCAGTGCTGCTGCTGCGTCCGACTCGATTGCTCCGTTTGGTTGGCCATTCGGCTCACCGTACCCAGAGTTAGCAGAATATCCCGTAGTCACCACTCGCTCGCTCTCCCTTCATTTCTCGAATGCCTCTATCTTCTATCCCAATCTCCGTCTATCTCGCTTCCCCCCCCCCCCCCCTGCGCTCACTCCGTTATCTTTCTCGCTCTTGCGATCGCCACGACACTACGAACGCTCCCGCTGCCGCTTTGCCCGGAGTATTGACCGGTTCGGTGCGACCGCGAATGTAGTAGTACGTCGACAACGACGACGAGGAGGCAGCCACGTCCCGCGGCCTCTCTCACTCTGTAGCAAAGCTTCGTATAAAACGCGTTTGTGTGTAGCTCCGCTGGTGGTGGAAGCCCGTGCACGATGCGCGCGCAATACTCGCCTCTTTCTCGCTCAGAAGTTTGGCGATATAGAGAGGGAGAGAGAAGCCGCGAAGAAGAAAACGAAGAAGGAGCAGAAGAGGAGAGTCCGAGAGAACCGAATCTACCCAACGCCGAGTGAGAGCTTCTCGTTTCGGTCTGCGCCAGCGCGGCGTTGCCAAGTTCCACCTCCTGCTCCTTCCATAATTCGCTTCTTATCCTTATTCTTTATACTTTCTTCCCCGTATTCTCGTCCCTGTACCCGGCGCTTCTTATTCACGTACTACTCCGCTTTCTTTTATTTTCTTACTTATATATCCTTCCAACGGGAAAAGGATGAGAATACCGGCCGCGAGCCAGAAGAGAACTCCAACGACATATCTCTTTTCGTTGGAGTTCCCCTCGTGGCTTTAGCGAGCGTGTCCTCCCTCTCGCATCGAATCGAAGCAGCGCGCGCGGCAGCGTACTTATAGTCCTTGCAATCTGATGTCGGATATACCGACGGACGACAGGTCGATCGGGAAAGTGCTGCTTGTTTCCCCGACCACTTTTTTTTCTTTTTTTTCCTTTTTATTCGTCCGCACCGAGCGGCTGCTCTTCTCTTCCTCCTCCCGATCCTTTCCACCTTTCACTTCGTCTCGTCCGTCCGAAGTGTGGGGTGCGACTTACTCACCCCGTCTCGCTCATACCCTTTCATGAGCGAACGCGCGGTGTCGCTCTACCCACTGCACGACCACGCCGTGTCCAGGTGCCACTTGTCGGGGCGTCGTAGCTTCGTTAAACGAGTTACGGGGCCATTCACTAAAACTCCGGCAGCCGAACTGCGTACCACGACGACTTTTCAACCCCTTCGCACTTTTGTACCTTCCCTATGCCGGTCCTGCTACGTAATAAAATCTACTCCCCCTGACACACTTATGAGATATAATAATGCAAAAGCGTAAATGGCATAAGGATGTACGCGACCGATGATTGAAGGAAACTGCAGCACAGTTGGAAAGCGTTTAATTTTATCGAGATGATTGATTATTGTATATTCACCGGTTTGTTCCATAGACTCAATTAGAGAGTTTCTCGACGATCCGCAAACCAATGATACTTCTTTATTTCCTTCGCTGGTGATTACAACCTATTCGAACTCATTTGGCTGTACACTTTACAAAAGGGCAATGATACCACTGCGACTGAGCTAACCGAGAACTAACGACTATGCTGTGCGACTTTTCAGATTGCCAGCCCGTTTTCGTCCTAGACTATTATAGTTTATTAGAAATGTATGATAGTGTTAGTGTCTATGTGCAAGTATAGACGCGTGGCCTTTTTCGTCCACGATCATTAGTCGACCGCAATCGGCCTACTTCGCAACGCTCTATCGATGAGTCGATAAAATTGATTCTATCCCCACGTATTTTACGTAAAAGATTAAAAAAAAAACTTTTTTTTGATGAGGAGGGAGAATAGACAGAGAGAGACTCGCAACAAATAAAATACCTCGGTTCGTGTGACAAAAGAACTTTGCCACCGACAAACTCGTGAAGCCCCTATTATATGCTCGTCCCTCGATGATTATCCCTTTCCTGGAAATTCACGGCTAGCTGGTAAATATATGCCCATACCAACACAGAGAACGAGCGAGTTTCGATCGTAACAACCGGACGCGAGTGTCGACACGGCTGTATAATACAGGCCAACGTGCAAGCTCATCGACATGCCGACGAGAGGTGATAAAAAGAAAAGTCGACACTAGGACGGAAGAGCTCGCGGCGTGTCTAGCTCTCTCGGCCCAGGCGCCGCCTCTCTTTACACGGTGATGAGGGAACTCCCCTCACGGAGCTGCACCATATTCTCTCCGGGGAAAAGCAGCGCGTTACCCGAATTTGCGATGAGTACCTCCCGTTGACGTTGCATTTACACATCCCCAAGAGTTATTCCTATACCCGTACCGTCGGGACACATACCGGATTGCGTACCGGAACTCGAAAAGTAGGTCCCATGAATTATAACTCTTTGCCGATTGATTTTTCTGGCCGGTAATGCTTATTCAATTACAATTGAATGGCGAGGAATGTTTCATTCTCCAGTTAAACTTTTAGCGTGTGTCGGTAGACAATGGGTTCTGAAGTATCCGTTTTTTTTTTGTTAATGCCATACACGCGGTCGTTCGAATCAGTGAAGAGCTGTTATGCCAATTAAACACTGCGGGCAGTATGCCCAGCGGTTCGGAGAGCTCCCTCGGTGCTATTGTTTAATAGCGTTTATTAGCTCCATACGACTGCAGTGTACCGCGACACCCGACAGTTGTTGCTCCTATCGCAGTCAAAGGTGCTACGGGCCGCCCTCGCTGCACACTCGTTCTCGCTAAACAAAGGCTCCAAAGGGTGTCCCTTGTCTCATGCCCGTTCCCTGATTCTAGGCCGTCCGTATAACTATACCAGGATCGCTGCTCTGCATACTACGCCGTAACGCTTTTAAAAGTTCGAAGCATTTCTGCCTCTCCCGCTATCTCTCTCTGTGTTTGCACAGAGCCCGTTTCCAAATGCAACCCATAGGATATAAAATCTAGAAAACCATTTTTCCAACGCACTTAATGAAGCAGAATACCGGCAGACATTCCATGCTATTCGTATCCCAATATTTTAAGCTAATTTCCATGGTAATATTCAACGTTTGTGTTTATATCAACAAGGAAAAAAACGCGCTCATCGAGCTGCATTAATATTCAATTCGATGTTCAGCATACCGAAATGCACCGACGGTAGTGACCTTTGATTACACCAACACCGATAATTCAGCCTCGGCGCCACAACTCTCCGGTGGCGGTTGCGCGCGATAACGATAATACAATCTCCTCCTCCCACCTCCCCTCCTACCCCTAGGCGCATGGATGTTTATGCTAATGTGACAATTCTGATAGCAGTCACTCGATCAACTCGTAATCATGTATAAAAAATTAACACGGTTATATTCTCTCGGTCATGGTCGTTAATATGAGTTTCGAGTTTTTGCGACCAAAGTTGTCTAAAACATTGGTGAAATAGTATTTGCGATGACCAATTATCGTCGATGTATTTAATCAAACTCGTGATGAGATCCTTGTTATATACATGGGCAACAATGCCGAGTAACCATTGATTACTTTACCAGATGGTCTTTCCGCACCAAAAACTGCTTCCTGATTTCGAAAGCTAGAATACCAAGGGCCATACCGGTATTTAGACTCTCAACGTCATTCGTCAACGGCACATTGATCCGAACCCCATTCCTTTCCCGAATTAATTGTATGCTTTCGTAACTCAAACCGTGTGCCTCACCGCCCACAATCAGTGCAATCTCATTTGTCGTATAGTCAGCTGCGTAATACGGTATTACCGGAAGTCTATTTGCCAATTCTTTCAATGATACCTGGCGCACATTTTCGCGGCTGCCCTCGACTCCTGTTTCGGTCGGCCTGTATTCTACCAATTGTTCTTTTGCTTTTTCAGTTGATTCGCTCTCGTCAGGCGAGGCCGTTGGTTGTGCATCGTCATCATCAACACCATCTTCGTCATATTCGCTGTCGAAATCTGCCGCCTCTACGACCGGCGCGTTTGATTTGATCTCGGAATGCACGGTTACATTGTTGTCAGCGGCGAATATCTTTGCTGTCGGGCTTATCAGTGACTCGATGTTTTCCCACTCAACCGAGCTGGAAAGTGACACGCGGAAATGTGCTCCAGCCGCGCTTCTCAGTACTTTCGAGTCCCAGACATCGACACAGCCTGTCGATAAAAGAAATGCATTTGTGTAAAATAAATCATACGTTGAGTAATATTGCGACAGGAAGCTGTATTTTAAATTGACCGTTTTAAAGACCTTTCATCAAAATAACCCGCTCGCAACCAGCACCCGCAGCCGCTCGCAATATTGTGCCCAAGTTTCCCGGTTCTCTGACGTTGTCGCATATTATCGTCACTGGTATAGAATCATTAGTTGTTTCTTTTTCAAATGATTCAGGTAGCTCAAATGCACCTGTTGGAAAACGAGTATGCCGGTTAAGTTGTTTGTGAGTTATCGTGGTCTGCCATCTGGAGGCTTCTACTCATACCCATAACTCCTGGTGTGGTAGTTAGACTCGACCACAGCTGTAATGTCTTATAAGGCACTTTAAATAGTTGCACATCTCTCGGGGGCAAAGGTATTTTTGCGACATCCGCTGGACGGCTGAATAGTATGATATTCGGCTTCAAGCCAGCTTTGATTGCATCTGTGATCATACGATGACCTTCCAGCAAAAATTGCTGGTTCTTTTCTCTCATCTTTTTTGACTTAAGGTTCAGCATAAGAGTCCTGGAAAAAAGAGGATGAATGATAATTTGAGTGACTTTTTTCTTGCTTAATGCATTAAATCTTTAATAGTTTTAAACTGCAATAAACTTACGATAGCTCTCTGTTATTGTTTAAGATCGTAGTGAACTTGAGAGTTCCATCTTCATTGAAAGTTTCATTGCTGCTAGTAACCACTGACTTGGGACGCTCGGCTTTAGTTGGACGGTGTCGTAGTCTGATTTGCAAAGGACGATGTTGGATATCCTCATCTATGGATCTCCTGGGTTTCGGTGCTGCTTCAACATCATCTAGAACCATCTCTTCGTTAATCACGAGCGATGGTCTTCGATGCAGCCAGCTACCGTATCTCTCAGAGCTTATCAGTGTCTTAATATTCTGCGATGGCAAAACGTTCGTGCATCGAAAAAATCTGAAGGGCATTTGTAGACTATTCAACAACATTTTACAACACTAAGAACACCGATAGATTTTCTTTTCTTTAGTTCAATCCGATCGTTCTATAAGGAAGTTAACGTGCGTGGTTCTTTAATTATTTTGTACAGCCATGACACGTCATTCGCGAAAAGAATCACAAAGCGTGCTTTCAGTTGCTTTGAGCCCGTAGAATATAGCTGAACGACGACCCTTCGATTGTTGTACGCTGTTTTTGTCGCACCGAGATTGTTTATACCGGAACAATGATGTAGGTTATGCTCCAATCAAAGGTTATAATATAAAACGTGTATCTGTTCGAGCGAGTTTTCATAAAACTGTACAGTAACTTTGGTATTTGGGATTGGTCGGTGTTATATATCGAATGAACACCGGCGAGTCGACACAACTACCAGAAATTGACGTAAAACAGATTCACAACGTCATAATTTGTACACGGAAGTACAATATTTATCGTATGATGAATAATTAATAAAATAACTTATTCTACATACTGACAATTGATCAAAGATCGAACGAACGGCTGGTGTGGATGCGGGATAGCGGATTCAACGGACCAATCAGTTGAGACTCTACCATGTCCGGCGGCCAATAAAATGAGCTGCACATCCTCGAATGGGTCAGTTAACGCTCAGCTGCGAAGAGTGCTTTATTCGAAGCAGGGCTGTTACTCACATGCGACATTTCACACACCTAGACACACACACTCACAGATAAGAAATTTGTGCGTCTGGAATCGGAAATCGTGTACTACGCCGAAGGCATCTTCCGTAAGAAGGAGCTCGTTTACGCGCTGCGAAGTTTACGCCTGTGTGGAATCTTATACGTTTGTGGTCGTTCGCGAAACCTACGATACATATACATATACATACATCTCTGTTGGCCGTGGCGAAAAGGCCGTGGCTCAGTCGGGTGCGCCAGCCGTTTCGCGATGTGCAAAGGTTAGACGGTTAGCGGAGTAACAGTTCGAGAGTGGCTGGTCAGCGGAGAAGTGAAGCAGGCGGGCGCAACTGCTGTCATGATGTAGAAACTTTTTTTCGATGTAGCGCACGTAGCAAACCGCGAGAGGAATAATTGCGTTCCCAGTGTTTGGTACATCCGTGTCAGCCCGTTAAGGGATACATGGATGCAGCTAACGGTCAGAAGCCCCTCGGTGAGTACGATACGAAACGTAATGTGGATTAGCGCTGAAAAAAAAAAAAAACAACAATGTCTCCCGTCACGATTTCGACGATTGTAATAATATCTTGACTGCATTCCTGGGCAATTGCAAGCCCAAATATTACGATTTTAAAAATTAATCCACCATCGTGGTGTGGAGACTAATTCATTTATGAGTTCCTCTATCTCAGCTATAGCTACTGCAGAGGCATATTTAAATATGCAATGCAATATTATAACATTTGTAATTGTCAATTGTTAGCCGGGCTGGTGTCCACGGGAGGAGGTAATGGAACGGACAAAGCCAAAGAATGGCAAAGGGAGCTACTCATGGAGAAGCTACGCTCCAAAGCGTCAGCTTTCAAGAGTCTGGTGGAAACAGCGAAAAATCTCAGGATGGCTATGCTGGTGAGTATATCAGCATTTGCTTTTTCAAAAATGCTTTCATACAAGCTTCGAGTTATATCGTTTTTTTATTCTCCTTGCAGGACAAACGATTCGCTATAGACAGTGTAGAAAAAAATCAGCTGCAGAAATGTCTGGACACGCTCCAGCATTCCATAAAGGTTACTTCCCTGCAATCCATGGTCGAGCGGTTGGAGAGTCTCAGCAGGCAACTAGGGTAAACGAAAACGTCCAAGCTTTCCCATAATATACATTAATACATAACACTATATAATGTTTATCCTCTGAATCAGACTAAAATTCATGATGTCCGGGCCACCTGGTACCGAGCTCTTCATAACATCCGATATGTTTTTCGTGGAAGTTTTGCTGGAGCCAACGGGTGTCGTAAAAGACGTAAAGATTCATCACGAGGGAAAGACAGAACAACAAGCAAGTATCATCCATGTTTGAACCAAGTCTTTAAACATGAAATCTGGAGACATTAACGTTTTGTCAATTACAGAGTTGCGAGGAATTGGTCGCTTGCCTATCGCGTGGTGACTTCGTTGACTTCACGGCTCAATTGGAGGGCCTTGCGTCCATTTACCAGCTCAATGCTGACAAGAAAGTCAAGTGCAAAGCATTCAGTGCTCTGCAATCTCTCGAAGCGGATTTGGGTGTCCTCGCCCAGTTGCAAACTATTATGAAAGAGCCTTTCAATCTCGTACACAAGAGTCCAGTTGGTGAGTCGCGAGTTTTCTTTTTCGCAGCATTTAATCGTCCGAGCATACGAATAACGCGACTTTCTCCATGGCAGGTATTCTAGAGAGGCGAAAGGGTGGTCACGCGATGAAACTTACGTATTTCGTCTCGCCGTACGACCTCATAAATCAAGAGAATCGCATCTGCGATCAGCTAAGCCCGGAAGCCGTGATACAGCGAAAGATCGGGCACTCTGTGACAATTTGCATGGAAGGCTCGACGGCTCACAAATTACCAACCTCGACTATACTCACGGTTGACAGAAGCCCTACGGGGAAGAGGTTTGTATTATTTACAATTTTTCTTCAACTCTCTACGATCTTCGAGATTAATTGATTTACTTTGTTACGCAGCACGCCCTCGTATGCGCCGCTCAAT